>CM046045.1:29321252-29563752 GCA_025215565.1 Flaveria ramosissima
CATCTTCATAACCCCACCATCACCACAACCCCCACCACCATCACCATGACTACCACCAACACACTTCTTCCATCCACCCCCCCCCCCCCCCCCCCCATATATCGTCATCGACATAGCCATCACACCATCAACCACACCACCACCACACTTGTTTCAGGCCATCGACATCGCGCCATCAGCCACCACCACGACACTTCTTCCAGTCAGCCCCCACACCCATTGCTCTCTCCATAGCCATCGCACCACCAACCACGGCCACCAAACTTGTTCCAGCCAACCCCCCACACCCATTGCCATTTCCATATCATCGCCTCCACCAAACCCGTCTGCAAAGGGATAGAAACATAGATCTGGTTAGAAACCCTGCAGGGCCACCTTTTCAGGCTCGATTCAACGGCTAGGGTTGTGGTGCGGTGGTGGTATTGACTCGCGCAGTAGATGGTGGTGGGTTCGTGGTGATTGGAAAGAGATGGTAGAGGGGTGGTGTTGGTGGCCGGCAGTGTTGGCCGGTGGGGATGAAAACTAGTGTGTGGAAGATGAGAAGATGATGATGAGTGAGGTTTATTGTTTTGTTTTGTTTTGTATATAGAAGTTTGATTAAATTACATTATTAGTCCCTATTAGTTAAAAGACTGAAATGCTCTTCTAATTAGCGGAATTATTTAACGGTGTTAATTGGTTGGAGTTAACCGAGACAAATTAAAAACCACAAGGAGTAAAATTGTAATTTTGAAACCTTTGAAGGCAAACTGTTATTTGAACCAAACCACATGAAGTAAAAATGAAGTTTACTCTAAAAATTATTTAGAAAGTCTTATTCAATTTTTTTTATTTAAAAAATCATTCTTAATGTTAAAAAAACGTTTCTTTTGAGTTTTTTTTTCTTTTTCTAAAACATTTTTTTTCAAATAACTTTTTGGATCACAAAACAATAGGCAATATTTTAAATCAAAAAAAATGTGATATTTAAATTTAATAAAAACGCAATAGTTAAATAAGATATGTAAATCCAATAAATATTATCTTGAAGATAAAACGTTACTTTCAAAGTAGTATATTATTTTATTTTTTTGTATTTCCGAATTTTTATTACCATGGAATTGATTTATTAAACTACCTTTTTAGTTTTGATATATTATAGTTGTGTCTGAAACTAATTTATTGTTTTTAATTAAATTATGGGTGAAAACAAAAGATACAAATGTTAAAAAAACAAAAATGTAAAGGGTAAAAGTGAAATAAAGAAAAAGATGAAGTGAGTAGAGTGAAACAAAAATTGAAGATACAATTCCACTTATATATAGTTGGTTGGGCGATGTCATGTTTGTTTTTCCTTTTTTTTATTATAGGGATACAAACCCATCTATGTATCGCCGACTCAGCAATACGGGCGATACTCACATGCTTTGGTATTGCTGGTCAGCGATATTGAGACATATAACATCCTCTGATCGGTGGAATAATTTGGTAAACTTTACTTTTAATAACTAAAATTATAAATTTACTTGGTCAAATGATTATATTGGTAATTTTTTTCTAAATTTAAAGTTATAAATAAAGTTGCAAAAGAAAACTTAAAAAATTCTACCATACTTTAAAAACCATATCAAGTTGACTACTAAGGCACATGACACTTTTTTCTTTTTTTTCTATTATTTTAATAGTTTTAAAGTTATTGTGTATTTTCTCTATAACTTTTAAAATAAAATGTTTTATAAAATTTTAAATATGTCGTTTTGACGTGCTTATTTTTATCTAAGTTTTGATGCAAGTTTCAATCAAAATGGAGTTGCACATAATAACACAAGTCATCAAAGCTTAAACGTACAAAGCTCTTTGAAGGTTTTGATTTATTCATAGTTTTTTTTTGTTTATAGTCATCTTACAACTTTTAAAATAAGATGTTGGAAAAATTCCGAGTTTTATGTTGCGACGTATCTTTTTTATCTACATTTTGGCTTGAATTTTCGTAACGTCATTTTTAAACCAACAAGTGGTTCTAAACAATTGTTTAAACTTTTCAACGGTCATGTACATATAAACCGATGCAACATGTCTTTTTATGGACATTACCTACCGCAACGTGGTCGTATGTGCACTAACTTGATTTTTTTTGTTAAATACAATATCTTTCGTACAGAAACAAATAATGCGGCTGGTCTAGTAGTTCACTTATGTACATGTAAGGTTATGTTTCGAGACAACCTCATCGTTGCATTTTAACATCATAAGCACATAATTATTAAACTTAAAACATCAATAACATAGCAGTGGAACTATAAGGAATATCATTACAAGGATAATTGTCAAGAAACAACTACATCCAACTATTAAAACAATGCCAATCAGAATACAGTCTTGCATACAGCTAGGTAACTTCATATCCCTACCAAGCTTTCATTCATTATTTCATTTCCTTTTTTAACATGTCAATCTAATATGCATAAAAAGTCAAGTTCTAGTTTTAAAATCTATAAAGAACTTTTTAGCATATTAATCATTCGAAAACCTTTCACTTAATTCATAAAAAGGTTATAGTTGAGCATCATTATCATCATTCATTATTTCACACATTCATACTTTCAGCATCTTTCATTTACTTTGAGCTAGTACAAGTACTAAGCTCTTATCATGGTGAGCATACTCAAGGTATAACTTCTGTCAAAGTAACAATGCATAAGGCAAGGATTCTCTAGGTGAGTGCACATACCACACTCCCTAACAGGGGTGAACAAGCACCAGGCGGGTCCCTATCGTTAGAGTGTGAATGATACAACTCTGGTACGTTGAGTGCATAGTAGATGCAACTCCTATAAAGTGTATACAAGATACAACTCATATCTGGTAAGTAGTGCACAAGGCAAAGCTCCTATCAGAGTAACAATGCACAAGGCAAGGATTTGTAGGGTAAGAATGCAACGGATGCAAACTCCTATCGGTGCTTCCAAGACTTTGTGTACATCAGGCCCATTTACTTTCTTTAATTACTATTATATTTCATGTTTTCCTTCTTACTTTACCATAACCGTAATTAATTATTCATACTATATCATAACAATGGTTATACTTTTACTATTACACATAGTCATTCATCATTAACTTTTCTTAGATAATACATGTCTAGGATTCTTTACATATAGTGTAGCTCAGTCAGTGCGGGATCGAGTTGGTCACTCAACACAATTGTTATCTCTCAAGCTCACTAAGTCACACTCGGTTTGATGATGCAGAATCTCTTAAGAGTTGATTATAATATATAAGTAAACAAAACACAAGAGAAAGGTTTTCAAGATACTTGTATATATTACTTCTTAACTCAAAGTATTACAAGACTCTTACAAGCATGTTTACTAAGTGTACAATGAGAACTATATATACTACTATCTACAGCCGGTTATACTTTGATACCAGTTGAAACTTACGACTAAACAAATGCTACATTGCTAGAAGTAATGTATCTAAGATAAAATACTATCTAAGATTGGTAGTCATGACATGTCCATGACTTACCTTTGTCACCAACTAAAGTTGGTAAATGTACTAACTGATAGGGGATGAATAGTGGAATAAAGTATGGTCAACTACATGGGCGTGGGAAAGCACCATGTAGTATCTCAGAGATTGCAGCGGTTTGTTAGAGGGACCATACTTATGTCCACTGGTTCATAGTAGGTTCTTCCGAAAGTTAATTGGCTTCGGAAGAACAAGTTCTTCCGAAGCCACTTATACTTCGGAAGAGCCTACTTCTTCCGAGACATGTGCTAAACATCAAGACTTCATGCTTCGGAAGTCTTTGTCTTGAGCTTTTCTAAGTGTTGAACTTCGGAAGAAGGAAGACTTTGTGTTTCTGAAGTTAGAGTTTCTCTTTGGAAGCTATTTCACAGTTGTACCAAAATTGCTTCTAAGTGTTTGTTTTGGTTGCACCAGCCTTACTTGATCCAACAGTCAGTACTACACACTCTTATTACTATACCATGTCACACCCCGAAAAATCGCAGCGAAAGTCGCGTGGATGGTGGTAACGGAAGTTGGACTTATTGACCCAACTTTCATGGGTAAAACGTTATAACTAAAATATCATTTAATTATTAAAATACCATTAGTCATCATCATACGAGTATTTTGTTGTTCTACATCGAAACATTATTAGTAGTAGTAAATACTACTTTTATTACACACGCATGGTTTTATTCAAAACATTTATAGTCTTAACGTTTGACCCTTCCAAAGACAAAATTCCGAATTCCATGTTGAGCTCACCTAAACCCTGAAAAGCACGAAGGGTAATAAAGTCAACATAAAGTTGGTGAGCTTTCGGGGTTTGAATTCTTGCAACCATACATCTCTTTTAATAATCATATGATGAAACAAGGCATAATATATATTCCACATAGACTAGCTAGGTACTATGTTATTTAGGTCATAAGCCCATAATCAAACCAAGAAACACGTCGTTGCCCCCCAACTATCCAGACATATAAACTCCCTCGCCACAACCTGACCAGTGCGACTGGTCGCGCGAGAGCGGGCCATTCTAACCCGATAGATCTACCAATATATTCTGTGGCCTCATCCCCGAGGTTAATGATTATAGAGGGATTTAGATTTCAGTAGTATATAGATCCATACTACTGATTCAAACTTATACCCGCATATTATATATTATCCCGTTTAACTCATCATATACTTTAATAAATCATTTCATGCTTTCCCCCAAAACAATTTAAAATACATTTAAAAATGGGGCCGAAGGACTCACCTTGAGCGTAATCCTTGAGGTTAACCAATGTGAAATGCTTTTCAAATTGTAAACCCTAATCATAAACATTATAGTTATTACGCGATAATTCATGCTTAAGAATGCACTTCACCCATTCTAAATATGATTGTTTGAAATGGTACGTTTTGCTTTAGTCAAAACGTATATTTTTGTAAATGTAAATATCTCTTTTTAAAATCACATGTTTTGTGTCCTATAAACCACCAATTTCCTTAATTCTTACTAACTTGTCACTAATAAACTTGAGTCGAAAAGTCTTATTATACCATCATCTTGGGTGTCTGAAACCTTCTTAAACAGAGAGTCAATCTTCTCTACTTTAAGTTATTATTCCTAAAAATGATTATCTGATCGGGCTTTCTTTTACCCGAGTTCATGTAGAATTCAAGAAGTAGTTTCCTCGTTATATCTTTATAAAATACTCTTTTAATATTACTTGATTATTAATACATCTATTATCCTCTTCTTACATATCTTTACTAATTAGTCGTTTAAAGTGTATACTTATATTTTCTTTTATTTGTCGTAGTTTGTCCGAGGCACGTTCCATCCTTAATCTAGTTATAGTTTCGATGTTTCAACCGTTCGTCTTAATTGGGTTTGTTAGTCGTGGTGTCTCCTTAGTCATTGTTTGATCTTAACCAAAATCTTAGTCTCACGGTCCTTTGTCGATTTTTACCTAAGAGAGTCCTTTACTTGTGTCTAAAATTCCATTTATTTTAAGCTAGTCATCTTCCACTAATATTATTATCAAAGTTACCTAAAATCCTTGATCTATCTATATTCTATAATAATCCTTCATCCAATAATCTCCTAATATTCTTATCAAGATCATTCTTCATTATTTTTCCCATCTTCATATTTATGCCTTCATACATACATGACATACCCATACATACATACATTTTACCACCTAAATCCTTAACATAACATGTTTTTATCCACATAACCATCCATTTTCAGATTCATCAAACCATCATAATAACCATTTTACATACAAAATCATCATCAAAATAACCATTTCATACAATACCTAAATGGGTGAACTAGGGTTCATCAAGATTCCTTATCTTGATCATCCATGCATGAACATATATATATACATTGTCTATCTATTATACCTCACTAGATGAAATCCTTAACGGAATGCAAGCTCGATCTTGATTTCCCGATGAAACTTCGGGTCCTAACTAAGTTCCAACTAGAGTGTAAACGAGAGTGGTGATGGTTGGTGTTAACCGAAGGTAAAAGGGAAGGGGGGGGGGGGAAGGGGGGGGGGGGTGGGGGGGTCACGGCGGGTGTTGGATAAAGGGTGACGGAGGGGGTTGATGGTGTCGGGTGGAGAGTGGTGTAGTCGTGGCGGTACCGGGTGTGAAGGTGGTGATGACGGTATCGGGGTGAAGGTGGTGGTGGTGATGATGTCGAGTGAGGGCGATGGTGGTGGTGGCTTCGGAAGAGGCGATGGTGGTGGTGGCTTCGGAAGGTGGCGATGGTGGTGGTGGCTTCGGAAGGTGGCGATGGTGGTGGTGGCTTCGGAAGGTGGCGATGGTGGTGGTGGCTTCGGAAGGTGGCGATGGTGGTGGCGGTGGGTGACGCGGTGTGGGACGGTGGTCGCGGTGGTGTTGGATGCGAATGGTGGTCGCGGTGGTGGGGTGGTGGTGGGGGTGGTGATGTGATGTTGGCGTCGGCAGCAGGTGGTGGTGCGGTGACCGACGAGAGGGGAAGAGGAAGGGGGGGGGGGGCGGCCGAAGGGTGATGGAGGTGGTGTGTGGTGTGAGAGAGTGGAGAGGAGATGAAGAGTTGAGAGTGTTTGTGTGTGTGTGTGTGTGGTTTTTAAAACACACTCACAAGTGTGTTGTCTTGCATGCAAGACATTGAAATCCTTCTTGGATTTGTAACTAGCCTAATCACCATATTATTATTATTATTATTATTATTATTATTATTATTATTATTCAAGAAATCGTTAAACGTTTACAATGTTTGCTAAACATTAACGTAGGGTTTTGTTTAATTAGACTTAGACGTTAACATAATCTTAAATTAGATATTGCGGACAGTTTCGAGAGTTGACCTGATTTGACCGGGTGTCACAGTCTCCCCTCGTTTAAGAAATTTCGTCCCGAAATTTACGCTGTTGATCCTGAGTCAAATCCGGTTTTGAACAGACGTGGGTACTTTTGTTGCATTTCATCTTGGCGCTCCAAGTAAATTCAGGTCCTCTTCTAGAGTTCCATCGGACTTTAACTAGCTTGATTTGCTTCCGCCTGAGTTTCTGAGTTTTCCAATCTAAGACCTCTATTGGCTCTTCGATGAATTGGAGTTTGTCGTTGATACTAACTTCATCTGGAGGGATAACTAGGGATTCATCTGTCATGCATTTCCTTAAATTAGATACGTGAAATACATTGTGCACATTACCAAGTTCCTCTGGTAGTCTGAGTCGGTATGCAACTTTCCAAACCCGCTCCAGGATTTCAAAGGGTCCTACGAATCGTGGACTCAGCTTCCCTCTTTTACCAAATCTCATAATTCCCTTCCATGGAGATACCTTCAAGAACACTCTATCGCCGACCATGAATTCTAATGGCTTCCTCCGATTATCTGCATAACTCTTTTGTCGACTATTAGCCATTTCTAGCCTTTTCGGATCTGAACAATCTTATCCGTTGTTTCTTGAATGATTTCTGGTCCGGTTAATTGTCTTTCTCCAATGTCGGCCCAACATAATGGCGATCGGCACTTTCTTCCATATAGTGCTTCAAATGGAGCGGCCTTGATGCTGGTGTGATAACTATTATTATAGGAGAACTCAGCTAGTGGTAGATGAGTATCCCAATTTCCACCAAAGTCGATCACACAAGCTCTCAATAAATCTTCCAAAGTTTGAATAGTTCTCTCGCTCTGTCCGTCAGTTTGTGGGTGATAGGCCGTGCTCATATCTAATCGAGTACCCATGGCTTCCTGTAGAGTTTGCCAAAATCTAGAGGTGAATCGACTATCTCTATCTGATATGATTGACATTGGTACACCATGGCGTGAAACTACTTCTTTGATGTATAAGCTCGCCAATTTGCTCATACTGTAGGTCTCTTTCATTGGTAGGAAATGTGCAGATTTGTTAGTCGATCGACAATTACCCAAATGGTATCAACCACTTGCTGTCCTAGGTAATTTTGTTACAAAATCCATGGCAATGCATTCCCATTTCCATTTTGGAATTTCCGGCTGTTGTAGAAGTCCCGATGGTTTCTGGTATTCTGCCTTTACCTTGGAGCAGGTCATGCATTGGTTAACATAGGTAGCTATGTCTCCCTTCATGTTAGGCCACCAGAAAAATTCCTTCACATCATGATACATTTTGTCGATTCCTGGGTGAATCGAGTACCTTTTTTGTGTGCCTCATCAAGAATTACTTTGCGTAACTCTCCATGCTTAGGAATCCACATTCTTCGGCAAAATCGTACCATTTTATCAGAATCTGTCGCTAACTCCTTGACCATCCCTCGCAGACCTTCTCTTTCTAGGTTTTCTCTTTTCAATGCTTCGAGTTGGGCATTGCGGATCTGGTCAGTAAGGTTCGAGTAAATGGTAAGTTTCAACGCTCGCACTCGCAGTGGCTTTTCTCTTTCTTTCCTACTAAGAGCGTCTGCCACAACATTTGCTTGCCTGGGTGATATCGGATATCGCAGTCATAATCATTCAACAGCTCCACCCAACGGCGCTGCCTCATATTTAAATCCTTTTGATTAAAAATATGTTGCAGGCTCTTATGATCCGTATAGATGACACATTTGGTTCCATACAAATAATGTCTCCATATTTTAAGAGCAAAAACGACAGCTCCTAGTTCTAGGTCATGGGTGGGTGTAATTCTTTTCATGTACTTTCAATTGTCTTGATGCATAAGCAATGACCTTATCTTTTTGCATCAATACACACCCAAGGCCTAATCGTGAGGCGTCACAATATACTACAAATCCCTCAGTTCCATCTGGTAGAGACAGTATGGGTGCGCTGCATAACTTCTGCTTTAGTAATTGAAAAGCTTTCTCTTGATCTTCGCCCCATACATAATTCTTGTCCTTACGGGTCAATAGGGTCAATGGTTGAGCTATCTTTGAGAAATTTTCTATAAACCTACGGTAGTAACCAGCTAACCCTAAAAATTGTCGCACTTCTGTTGGAGATTTGGGGACTTCCCAGTTCTTAATTGCTTCTATCTTTGTTGGATCCACGTGGATACCCTCCTTGTTGATAATATGACCGAGGAATCGAACTTCTCGAAGCCAAAATTCACATTTTGAGAACTTTGCGTACAGCTTTTCTTTCTTTAACACGTTTAGGATTAGCCTGAGATGTTGCTCATGTTCTTCTTTGGATTGTGAGTATATCAGAATATCATCAATGAATACTATCACAAACTTGTCTAGGTAGGGTTTACAAACCCTATTCATGAGATCCATGAATATGGCAGGTGCGTTGGTTAATCCAAACGGCATTACTAGAAATTCGTAATGACCGTAACGTGTTCTAAAAGCCGTTTTTGGGATATCCTCTTCTGCTATCAACAGTTGGTGATATCCAGACCGCAAATCTATCTTCGAGTAGTAGCTGGATCCTTGCAATTGATCGAACAAATCATCAATTCTTGGTAATGGGTATCGATTTTTAATGGTGAGTTTGTTTAATTCTCTATAATCGATACACATTCTGAACGATCCGTCTTTCTTTTTGACGAATAGCACAGGTGCTCCCCATGGAGAAAAGCTTGGTCGAATGAACCCTTTTTCTAATAATTCTTGCAGTTGCTTTGACAACTCCTGCATTTCGGAAGGTGCTAGTCTGTATGGTGATCGTGCTACTGGTGCTGCTCCTGGTAACAAATCAATTTGGAATTTGATCTGTCTTTGTGGAGGTAACCCTGGCAAATCTTCGGGAAATACCTCTGGGTATTCTCGTACAATGGGAATATCTTCAAGTTTTCGCTCCTCGTTCCTAGTGTCAGTGGCTTTTACTAGGAAGGCAGGATATCCTTCATTAAGGTATTCATATGCTTCCATGACACTTATAATTTTAATGAAGGTTTTCCCTTTTCTCCTTGTACGATCAAGAGTTCTCCACTAGGAGTTGGCAATCGAATGATTTTCTCGAAACATACTATTCAGCATGATTTCGAGAGAGCCAATCCATTCCAATAACCACATCAAAACTTCCCAGATTGACAGGTAATAAGTCAATACTAAAGAGATGGTTGTTAAGTTGTATCGTGCAGTTTCTAATTACTTCATTGGATTCAATTTTCTTTCCATTAGCTAACTCAATAATATACTTCTTTCTTAGCTTACATGGTTTAATTCCCAATGATGTTTCAAACTCTTTGGATACAAAACTTAAATCAGCACCGGTGTCAAACAAAACAGAGGCATAATGATTATTGATAAGAAACGTACCGTTGACTACCGACGGCTCTTGCTGTGCTTCCTTGGCATTCATTTCAAAGGCTCTCCCTTTGGCCCTAGATCCATTCAGTCTTGGACAATCTTTCTTGAAGTGTCCAACCACACCGCATTCATAGCAAGCTTGATCATTTCTGATTATCCTCCCTTCAGGTTTTGCCCGACAATTCTGGCTTAGATGTCCGAACTTATGACAATGAGCACAAATTTTACAGTCACCAGTATGGGGATATCCACATTTGCTACATTTCCTTGAGGTTCTTTGGTTGATCTTCCATGGTTCGATGTTGCTACATAAACCCGTTCAGATCTCTGATTAAAATTCTTCCTGTTGTTCACTGGTCCCTTGGGATTTTCGAACCACTTTCTCTTTCCATCAAACATTCTTTGGTTCACTCTAACCGTCTTCCTTTCAATTTCCATCACACTCTTTCCTTGATCGTTCTTCTTGATTAGGGTTCCATTTCGTATTGCATCATCGGTTAAGGTGTGTGCAATAGCGATTGCACTTTGGATAGTGGTTGGTTTAGAAGCTGTGTAACGTTGCTCCTTATCTGAGGTGCCAATCCCCATATGTATCTTTCAATTCGAACATATTCCGGCGTGACCATCTAGGTACTAACCTTGCAAGGTCATTGAATCTTGAGGTGTATGTCCGAATCTCAGCTCCTTTCATGGTATGATTCCAGAATTCAGTCTCAATCTTCTGGAGCTCATTGCGTGGGCAATACTCTTTAAGTAGCATCTCCTTTAGTTGTTCCCAGGTAAGTTCGTATGCGTTGGCATCGCCCAAAATCTGGCGTTGGGAATTCCACCATGACAGTGCTGCATCTTGAAAGGAACATGTTGCATACTTGACCTTTTGATCGTTGGAACAATTGCTTATCGTTATAACGTCTCCATCCTTTCGATCCACCTGATTATATCTAACGGTCCTTCAGCGCCTGTAAAAGTTCTTGGGTTGCATCCTTGAAATGTCTTATATGAACACCCTTGTGGTTGTCCACCTGATGAACTTCCTGGGTTTCCGTTTGTGCCGGATCCATTGTTTGCACCCATACCGGAACCTACGTTTGAACCATTTCCTGCTCCGTTTCCATGGCCATTATCTGTATTTTCTTGCCTCCTTACTTGACCAGCCACTAGATTCGCATCATGTTGTTCTAAAGCTGATTTGACGTGTCTAGCTATCAATTGGGCTAGCTCCTCTGGGGTGGATGGTAAATTGGCGTTTCCACTTGAGGGCGTATTTCGGGTTACAGGTGGCATGATTCAATTCTGTTCCGAAAGTAGGGAAGAAGATGTTTAGTTTACGTACGCTTGCTATTATATTATCATGATGGTATATTCTATATGAATATTCTATATAATTGGTTCCTTGAATAATCATACAATAATTAATTATTCATGCAATTAAACACATATCATCAAGCATAACTTTTAAATTTTCGTAAGCATCAAGTTCATTCATAATATCAAATACATACGAGTTAGTCATCAAAAGGATCATAAGTAAATCAGTCTACATGCATCATCGAGTTTATAACTCGGTCAAAAAGATAATGTTCAAGTACCCCGGTTAGTCTCATAGTCATACTAAAACAAGGCTCCACTACCAACATGCGTGAGGTAGGTAATCATCATCAAACATAAAGTAGCCATAGCCATCGATGTCTCCGCTCTCTCTCCCATCACTATCGCGTACTGCTGAGCCGTCACCAATGCTGTCTCAGCCACATCTGCCCTCTGCTCTGCCTGGGTCAATCGATCCCTAGTCTCTGCGAGGCTAGTCTCCAGGTCTGCTATACGGAAGTGCATCTGGCTCATAGCGCTGTCATCCAACAATCTTTCCTCCTCAATCGTCATCAATCTTCCATCCAAAGCTTGACTCACCTCCTCTGAATCCTTATCTTCTTCCTGGTAGACAGTAGCTCCTTCTCAAGTCGCACACACTGGGCTACTAGGTAATCACCACGCGCTCGATGGACTCACCACCCAAAGTGGTCCTGTGTGGCGCAGAAGACGACTCTCCTTCCTCAAAGGTGGAAGGAATCCCATCCCTCGACGCCCAGCCTCTCATGGCATCCATAATCCATCTCCACTGATCGTCTACAAGTCTGGCCCGTTTGGGCATAAGCGTACTCTCCATGACATCATCATCCATCACCTTTTCTCTCTCTCACGTTTCCTCCGTTCGTACACCAACTTAATCCTTGGCGGTGCATCATCCACAACCGCTTCTCCCTTTCCCTGCGCTCCCTTCGCTCATACACCATCCTAATCTTTGGTGGGTGTCGCATGAGGGGAATAGTAGCAGCAGGAGTCACAGCAGTATGAGTCTCACTCTCTGAGGCCAAGCCAACTGGCTCCTCAGCAATGGGCTCGAGTGCATCTGCTGGGGGGTAGGGCTCTCATCATCGGACTCAGATATCCAACCATTCCCCGAGTTTCCATACCCGGGTACATGGTAGCTGCGAAGTAAGGCTGAGTAGGGTAATACCATGGTGTCGAAGAAAGAGGCTCGGATGAACCATCGGTGCTACTGCTATGGTCAGGTGCTCTCTCTCGGCTAACACGATCAGACATCTACAAATAGAGAAATGCATGCATGCGTACATATTAATTATTGCTAAATTCTAGCATACAAAATTAACAATCACAAATTTAATAAGACTATTATTATGCTTATGACACGGAATTGTCTTTGGAGTCAAATAATCTTTTTAAAGGTTATAGTCTAGATTTTGAAAATACTCTCTAGTTCACTATAACCGTTGGCTCTGATACCAACTTCTGTCACACCCCGAAAATCGCAGCGGAAAGTCGCGTGACGTGGTGGTAACGGAAGTTGGACTTGACCCAACTTTCATGGTCAAACGTATACTAAAATATCATTAATTATTAAAAACCATTAGTCATCATCATACGAGTATTTTGTTGTTCTACATCGAAACATATTAGTAGTAGTAAATACTACTTTATTACACACGCATGGTTTTATTCAAAACATTTTAGTCTTAACGTTTGACCCTTCCAAAGACAAATTCCGAATTCCATGTTGAGCTCACCTAAACCCTGAAAAGCACGAAGGGTAATAAAGTCAACATAAAGTTGTGAGCTTTCGGGTTTGAATTCTTGCAACCATACATCTCTTTTAAATAATCATATGATGAAACAAGGCATATATATATTCCACATAGACTAGCTAGGTACTATGTATTTAGGTCATAAGCCCATAATCAAACCAAGAAAACACGTCGTTGCCCCACAACTATCCAGACATATAAACTCCCTCGCCACATCAAACCTGGACCAGTGCGACTGGTCGCGAGCGGGCCATTCTACCCGATAGATCTACCAATATATTCTGTGGCCTCATCCCCGAGGTTAATGATTTAGAGGGATTTAGATTTCAGTAGTATATAGATCCATACTACTGATTCAAACTTATACCCGCATATTATATATTATCCCGTTTAACTCATCATATACTTTAATAAATCATTCATGCTTTTCCCCAAAACAATTTAAAATACATTTAAAAATGGGGCCGAAGGACTCACCTTGAGGTAATCCTTGAGGTTAACCAATGTGAAATGCTTTTTCAAATTGTAAACCCTAATCATAAACATTATAGTTATTACGCGATAATTCATGCTTAAGAATACACTTCACCCATTCTAAATATGATTGTTTGAAATGGTACGTTTTGCTTTAGTCAAAACGTATATTTTGTAAATGTAAATATTCTTTTAAAATCATGTTTTTTTATTTTAAATCACATGTTTTGTGTCTAAACAACATTCTTATAAATTATACATGTCATACATTTGATGTTAATAAGAGATTTATCGATTGTGTTTTATATAATATCATCACTTGAGGTGTCTGAAACCTCTTAAACAGAGAGTCAATCTTCTCTACTTTAAGTTTATTTCTAAAAATGATTATCTGATCGGGCTTTCTTTTACCTGAGTTCATGTAGGATTCAAGAAGTAGTTTCCTCGTTATATCTTTTGAAAATACTCTTTTTAATATTACTTGATTATTAATACATCTATTATCCTCTTCTTACATATCTCTATTAATTAGTCGTTTAAAGTGTATACTTATATTTTCTTTTATTTGTTGTAGTTTGTCCGAGCACGTTCCATTCTAATCTAGTTATAGTTTCGATGTTTCAACCGTTCGTCTTAATTGGGGTTGGTAGTCGTGGGTCTTCTTAGTCATTTGTTTGATCTTAACCAAAAATCTTAGTCTCATGGTCCTTTTGTCGATTTTACCTAAAGGAGTCCTTTACTTGTGTTTAAAATTCCATTTATTTTAAGCTAGTCATCTTCCACTAATATTATTATCAAAGTCACCTACATTCCTTGATCTATCTATTATTCTAAGTTATCATGTTAATAATAACCCTTCATCCAATAATTCTCCTAAATGTTCTTATCAAGACCATTCTTATCATTTTTCCCATCTACATGTTTGTGCCTTCATACATACATGACATACCCATACATACATACATTTTACCACCTAAATCCTTAACATAACATGTTTTCATCCACATAACCATCCATTTTCAGATTCATCAAACCATCCTAATAACCATTTTACATACAAAATCATCAAAATAACCATTTCATACAATACCTAAATGGGTGAACTAGGGTTCATCAAGATTCCTTATCTTGATCATCCATGCATGAACATTATATATATACATTATCTATCTATTATACCTCACTAGATGAAATCCTTAACGGAATGCAAGCTCGATCTTGATTTCCCGATGAAACTTCGGGTCCTAACTAAGTTCCAACTAGAGTGTAAACGAGAGTGGTGATGGTTGGTGTTAACCGAAGGTGAAAGGGAAGGGGGAGGGGGGGGTCGCGGTGGTGTTGGATAAAGGGTGACGGGGTGATGGTGTCGGGTGAGAGTGGTGATGACGGTATCGGGTGGAGGTGGTGGTGGTGATGTCGAGTGAGGGCGACGGTGGTGGTGGCTTCGGAAGGTGACGATGGTGGTGGTGGCTTCGGAAGAAGGCGATGGTGGTGGTGGTGGTGTCGATTTCGGATGTAGGTGATGGTGGTCGCGGTGGTGTGGTGTCGGGATGGTGGTCGCGGTGGCGTGATGTCGGGATGGTGGTCGCGGTGGCGTGATGTCGGGATGGTGGTCGCGGTGGCGTGATGTCGGGATGGTGGTCGCGGTGGCGTGATGTCGGGATGGTGGTCGCGGTGGTGTTGTCGGGTGCGGGCGACGGTTCGTGGCGGGTGTGAAGGTGGTGATCGCGACGGGAGGTGGTGTCCGGTGTGGGGGTGATGGTCGCGACGGTGGGTGGTGATGTTGGTGGCGTCGGCAGCAGGTGGTGGTGCGGTGACCGGCGAAAGGGGAGGGGAAGAAGGGGAGGGGTCGGCCGATGGTGGTGGTGTGTGTGTGTGTTTGAGAGTGAAGTGGAAGAGAGGAAAATGAAAGGGTGGTGTGTGGAGGATGTTTTTAAACACACACTCAATGGTGTGTTGTCTTCCATGCACACAATTAAATCATTCTTGGATATCCAAGAGATGATTCACAATTTATTATTATTATTATTATTATTATTATATTATTATTATTATTATTATTATTATTATTTATTATTATTATTTTATTATTATAATTATTCAAGAAATCGTTAAACGTTTACACGGTCTGCTAAACGTTAATGCATGGTTTCGTTTAATTAGACTTAAACGTTAAATAATCATAATTTAATTATTGCGGATGATTTCGGAAGTTGACCTGATTTGACCGGGTGTCACATAAGAGTCCAAAAAAATGTATGTGAAATCCACAGACGCCACCACTTTAAGCATTGTCTGATGCTTGTGATCGACCTTCTTGAATAGTCCTCTCTATTCAATTGAACAATTATTCCAAGCCTGATACGTACAACATAAGCTTCCCAACATCTCTAGAAAATCATGTTCATGCTCATATGCGGTGTATAATAGTTGTATGCCGTTTTAAGTCGGTCTACGAAGATATTTATTTGAATGTAAAGTAAGAACACCATCACAAAAGTGTTGCAAGCAATCACGTGATATTCTCTCATACATATTTAAAACTCCTCACGTGAAGTTAAAGCATTCTCGTATGCTATGAGGTATCAAAGAAGTGCATTTTTATAGCGAAGTAAAACTCTGACGACCCCCACACATCTAAACTGGTTCAAAAGAACTCAAAGTTCATCCCCATATGATCAACTATCAAAATATATGTTTTTATCCCTTCGGAACCTTGTAAGGTCCTTCATGGTCTTGTATGTGCACACATTTTAATAATATTCTAAAAATAAAAATTTAAATAATAAAAATCATATTTTTAAAAATGTAAATAAATAATAGTAATAATGATATTTTAAAAATTAAACATAAATAAAAATAGTAATACTTTAAAAAAACAAATAAATATCTTCTTGATGAGAAGATGGTGTCTTGCACTTCGGCTAATGATAAAAAAAACCCACCATCGTTACAAACTTAGAACTACGCTTACGCGTATTTGTTTCTTCATCCTTTGAGCATGATAAGTCGTAAAATTTAAAATCTAATCGACTTATAGTATTTTAAGTAGTTGATAATTTTAAGGGTAGAGAACATTAGAAGTATTGTTTAAAACAATGAGTTAGAGTGATATTTGTAGTATTTAATTTTTTTATATTTTTTTAATAGAACGGTCGATAATATAGGCGTTTCCATCCGTGGTTTTTGGTGAATTTTCACCAGGTAAGGGCTTAAACGTTTACATTGGGTTCATTGGATGGTGTTCCCACCTGGGGCTACGATATCCTTGCTCCCACAGTGTGTCCCCTTATAGTGACTCGCAAAATACATTGACTACATGCCAAGAATGATTTTTGACTTGACATTTCTCCTTTTATTATTTAAAAGGGATGACATTTTAGGGGCTGTTTGGCAGCCTCTTAATGGTTCAGATGTCTGAATGGTTCAGCACTTAATGGTTCAGACTGTTTGTTTCGCAAGCAAATGTCTGAATGGTTCAGACATTTGCCTCTAAATGGTTAAGCATTATACTAACGTTAAATGGTTAAGAGGTCTAATGATGAATGAAGACCTCTTATCTGAATTGGTTAGACATTTGCATTTGAATAGGTAAACGATATACTAGCTCTTAATGATTCAGACCTCTTAATGGTTTAGCACTTAATGGTTCAAACTTCTTATTGGTTCAGCACTTAGTGATTATGTCAAATAAATCATGTTATTGTGTCTAATACGCTAGTTTATTGTGTTAAATATCAGTTAATGGAGTCAAATATTTTTCATCATTTGTTATATGTATTCATTGTTGTGTTTTATATTTTAGATCATTTCCTTTTCTTTTGTCAATGTTTTTTATATATTATAATATAAACTAGTTATCTTATCGTTGTGTTTTTTACACTTAAAATACACAATAATACTATTTCACTAATGTGTTTTTCAAAACTCATAATATTCTGTATAACACAATAACAAGCAAAAAACATAATGTGACATTTTATCATTGTATTTTTCGTTATATATCATTTTTTGTTATTTTATAATTAAGTTTAATGTATAAGATTAATTACTTGTTTCTTTATTATCTTGTTTGACATACTAGAACTACGCACCAGTGTTATTCACCATTATGTATTTTATAGTTCATTATTTTAGAAAAAAGAACAATTAAAACTCACCAAAAGACAATATAGCGAGCAAATTTCATATGAGCTAAAAACTATAAAAAATATATTTATATAATGATATTGTACTCGTTTTAAAAATAAAAAACGCTCGTTTATATAGTGTAATTTTTATAAAAAAATTAATGTTGTATATAAATGTTATAAATATTTTAAAAATAAGAAAACTTGAAAAAAGTCAAGAAGTATGCCTATGCCTAAAATACAATTTAACAAACTTCTACCCTGTAATTTAATGTCGACTATTAATTATGAAAATTGACGGTTAAGATTTCATATTATATTTTTTTGTATTTGGAACCCTTTTAAGTTAAACAATTAACTTATTATATAGACACTAGTGGGAATGCCCTTGCGTTGCTACGGGTTCGACGCCCTTCATGTAATGGCAACTTGTGTTCTAGATACCCACCTGACCTTGTTCTTTGAAATCAACTTCTGCATATTAGAATTGAGTTTTGCTTTCTTCATTTGACATTGAATTTGCATGAAAAGAACCATCAAGAACATGTAGCTTAAAATGCTCTAGTGGTATTAATACTCTTGCACTATAATCTTTTGTTTGGGTCATGGATTATAGGATCTACTCAAGAAACTTTCGTTAATAAGTTGCGTTAATGGGTTCGAGGGTTCGTGAATAGCACTCCTCATTTTTATGTTCACTTATCTTGCATGATCATATGTTGCTTCTAGAGCTTTAAAGCAATCTGAATATTACTTGAACTTTCAAAGTGGGCTAGAACAATATATGTCAGTTCTACACCTTAAATCTCTATAAAATATACAATAACTATAGGTAAAAGGTTAAAAAATATTGCATAATTATCAAGTTTTAGATTGATAACAACGTACAATAGACTCATAACCTTAAAATAAAGGCTTCCTACCGTGGATAGTAAGGGGGACTTAACAAAGCATCCTCATAATTACAATTGCTTCTAAGGTGAAGCAACCTAGAAAACAGTCATCTTCAGTGCTTTTAACCAATCATGTTTATATACAAATAAAATTCACTGTGTAAAGAAAGGCTAAAAATGAATTGGACTTGAGAGTGAACATACTACAAGAGTATAAGCCATCTTATCGAGAACAATGGTAATTATGTATACAAATAATATCTAAAAATATACATAAAGCTTATTCTATTCATGCATTTTATTAAACACACGTAGCTCTAACACCTAAACCATTGTCGAGCCTCCAACATTACATTAAGCCATGTAATGCAAAAATAATATTAAGCATATAGTTAACATCTAATAGATTAAACTAATTTGATCCTACCATACGATGACATGACCATAACCAAATGAAAAAAGTCAGATGATCTCCATGTGTGTTGATTTCTACTAAAATCACGCATCAAGAACCGCCAACTTAAAGTTAACAAAAGACATACCTTCGTTAATGTCAACATCAATTTAATAATTTTCCTGAAAAATCAAGCGTACTCTCCAATTTAGTCATGTGGTTGTAAGTTCATAACCAATCACATACACATATAAAAGTAGAAAACTGAGAAATATTCATAGAATCCCATTCCTCACCATCATCTTATGCAACCTAAATAAACAATGAATACTTCTGATGTCAAACATGCATACTTCAATATACGCTTACATTGTATAATACATGATGCCAATCTTGGGTACATTAAGTCCGGATTTATCATGTGAACTAAACAATATACGCTTACATTGTATAATACATGATGTCAATCTTGGGTGCCTAATTCTGGATTTATCATGTGAACTAAATATTATATGCTTACCTTGGAAAATTCATGATGCCATCTTGGGTTATGAGTCTTAATAATGCTAAATGATAGAAACATAGAAATTACAACTGTTGATCATATACATGTGTTACCATTCTCTGTTGTATGCAATAAAACAAAACCCAAACTCATTTCTTTCCAAAGTTACAACTTAAAAGCAAGGTAAGATAAAAAATACAGAAAAAAGATTAATAACAGATCCAAAACATCTATTAACTCTAATAAAACAAGCTTTTCTAGGGACACATAACAATCAACAAAGTTTTCTAGGGACACGTGGCATTCAACGAGAGCCATCCCAAGTGAGTTTTCCTGCCTAAAATTTATTAAATTGTGATTGCATTTAATTATAGAAGCTATGATTTTTAATTTTAAAAATGCATTTATTAATCATTAAAAATACAATCAACAGTTACCATAATTAACATTTTAAATAGTTTTCTTATTAGAAATTAATATAATTAAGTTTTAAAGCATTTTCATATTAAAATTAATATAAAATTAGTGTATTGAAAAATTGATTATACGTGAACTTCTTAATGTTTAAATTGGCTTAAAATTTTCATATATATTAAAGAAGTAACCGTTTCGAAAATTAAACCTTAGTGCAATAAAAATACAAGAAATTGTCATTTATTTAAATTAAACCTAAAAATTGTTATTGATATTTAACTTAAATACAATTTATAATCAAAATTATACGATAAATCTCATTCATTATAAAAAAATTATGTCATAAAATGGCAAATTATTTTTTGAAACAAAATTCAATTATCTATAACAAAAGATATTTAAAAGTTGATACTATAGTAATCTTCAGATTTAGACATTAAATCATCTTTGTATTTTTGAATGAATAATTCAAAAAGGTGAGTTAAGGGCTTAAAGATAAAATTACTACTTTTTGTTTACTCATATTATTTTATGAAATTACATCATAAAAAATAGAACTAAAAACTTTTACTTTTTTGAATGTCCTTGATATGAAGAAATATGATCGCACAATTATAGTAAGAATAATTAGACTTTGAACAAAAGTTAATATTTACAAGTAAGGTGAAATATATTTATGAATGAGTAGGTACATTTAAATTTAATTATTTATTATATCTATTCTTAAAAATGATAATACTTAACTTTGTAATTAATATATTTTTGTTGTAATTCCAAGATATCAAAATACAACCCAATGTATGGAACATAATATTTTATAACACAACAATCTACATGAATAATCTAGAATTGGTTTTAAAACGTATCAACTTTCTACGCTTCAAATATGGTTTTGACGTCACTACCTTTCAATCTATTTTAGATCGTTCCATTTTTCTAAATAATCTAGAATTGGTTTGTTTTCTAATCTCAAATTAATTACAATTATTATATTATTTTTTAAATTTCTTACACTACAATATGTAATTTATAGAGTCGGTGTATATTTACATCTTACCATGTAAATATAAAAAGTCAATGTAAATTCAAATCTAAAATCTTGTAATATATTATTTTCATTAGCCGTGTAGTACACGGGTTGTAACCTAGTTAATCATTATTTTGATCAAATGCTTAATCTTAATAATCAGAAATTAAAATATCTTTTAATCTAATCCTACACAACGTTAGGTTTGTATTTTGAGTTTGGGGTGTGAACAAGATGGTAAGATGTTCAACAACTCCGTCTCACCCACTTTTGCTCATTTATCGATGCCCACATTTGAACTTTAACAACCGTTTCACATTTTCCTTTAATTCAATTCACGAAAATATATGCAAGTAATCAAACAATATATATTGCTTTATATACCATCTTTCGTACAATATATGATAAAAAAAACTATAGATGAATGTTTAGCTTTTTCAAAAGCCATCTCGTGCCCTTGTAAAGCTATGAATTGATGTATCACAACGCAGTTAAGTCTTAATAATATAATATAGCACAATATAACATTTTACTAAGGAATTTGAAACACGCACGCCTATATCAAACTGACTGAAGATCTTACTTTATACAGACAGCCCACAACAAACAAGTAACTAATATATTAAACTATGTTAAAGAAAAAAAAGAGTAGAATTAATGATTGAATTAAGTTGAAGAGGGTAGGGTATGCATTAGCAATGTAAGGATTTAATTGAATTAAGTTGAGTTGTCTCGTAGAGGGGTAAGTCTTTGTGTAGTATTCCAGTAGCAGTAGCAGTAGTAATAAGGGAGAGATTATGAAGCTCAAAAAGATCTGAGCTTGTATCGCTTCCGCCATCATCGGATTCGGACTCATATTCATTATTTCTCTTTTTGCTGAAACGTTCAACCTTGTTTTGGTAGGTCTTCAACAAGTTTCTTGCAGCCTCCGAAATATGTTGAGCGGTGGTTTGTTGTTGGTGTAGTGGTTTGTGTCCACATGGCTGATCAACAAATCTTAGGGAGGACCTTTTGGTGGATTTGGCTCTAGGGGATGGGGATGGATTATTGGTTAAAGATGAAGGTGAAAATATTGAAGAATCGGCAGGGTTTTTTGAGTTGGTGGTGGTGGTATAATTTGGTTTGTTGGTGTTTCGTAATCGTGTAGAGAAGAGTGAGTTTAGAAAAGTGGCAAAGCGACGTCCGGGAGAAATGGGGATGCTTCTTGAAATCCTTGGATTTACATGTTGTTTGCTGCTGCGGGTACTCCTCATGATCTTCTTCTACTTGATTTACATGTTGTTTGCTGCGGCGGCCTTGACGTTGGTGGGCGCTCATGCAACTGGAAGTGGAATTGAGGGAAAACAAGTGACCAGCTTCATATCGCATTGAACGGCTGCTGCAATTAGTTGGTTGATCACCATGATGATTTGGATATTTAGTTGGGAGGGTTGATGTTGATTGTTGATCAATCAGGTCTGTTGAGCGGTACATCTCCTCCAGTAAAGCGGAGGAGAAGGACGGATGATGATAGTCTCTCGAATACTTAGCTCTACCACCATCTATGCCCATGCTAATTAATATGCTATGTATGTATGAATCATGTACAACTCCAAAAATAATAATAACAATAACAAAGAGATGCTACATCGATCGCTTCCTTAATTAGTTTTTGAAGCAATATAATGGAATAATTGAGTGGAGTTGGATTTTGATGAGTCACATTCAACTTACGCTTCCTTCCTTTATAAACACTGAGCTTAACATTCTTTACTAAATAATAAAAACAAAAATTCAAATTTAAAGAAATATGCACTTCTAGATGGATAGGATAGGAGGATATATGCACTTCTCTTCGATCTAAAATTAAATTTGAAGATTTCCTCCCACTTTACTTGTTTTTTTTTTCTTTTTTTTTTGACGTTAGAACTTAAATAATTAAATTTAAATCGATTAAAATAGTGTTTATGAATCTTTAAGTGTCTTTTTCTTACTATTTGGGATTGTTTAAAAAAATGTAACCTAATAAATTTAATAATATTAGTTTAGAAACAAAAATCATATTTTTTAACTAATGAACACATACTCTTTCTACTCTAGCTGCACCTACTTCACTTTATAAATAATTATAGTCGTACAATTTAAACTCATAATTTCTTTTATTTGAGTACTACGTCACTTTATTTGATTAGGTTCCGTTTCCACCGGTGGACAAAGACAATTGAGGTATCATGCCTATTTTTCATGATAGAATGATTGATTGATTGATTCCATTCAAGTCATGGTACATGTGCGGCATTGTGACACCCACCAACACCGAGGTCGGAATTAGAAACAAATCATACTAACATTCTTTCTAATATCACAAGGATCTGTATTTTATAAAAAATATATATATATAACTATATATGTCGGGTTTAAATCCTTGTGATTAGTTTTTTAAGTTTGACACATCTAAGATATTGGCATTTTTTAAGATATATCCGAATGATTTTATTATGAATGAAAGAGGATGTACTTTGAGTGATCTTAAGGTTTTTTTATCACTCCATAAATGAAGATGATAGATTTGAAAAATTGGATGGAAAATGAGACATTGCTCATCTAATGGTGAAAACCAGAAAAAAATCTTTCCTTTCCTTTGGTTTATCGGATATTAAAGTTAGCATTGGTTTTACCGGTTACAACCGCTACCACGAAAAGATGTTTTTTTCTAAATTGAAGCTTATCAAGACGTATTTATGCAATCGAATGGGTGAGGAATATCTAAACCATGCCCTAGTTTGTGCTGTTGGAAGAGAAACATTTGATAAAGTAAAAGATGAAGATGTAATGGATCGATTCAAGCGATAAACAAGAAGATGATAGATTTATAAAGGTACTTGTTTAACTTTATTTATTGTCTTGTTTTTTTGAATGATTGTAACGCAAAAAAAATTGGTGTAAGGTCAATAGAAAGGCTGATGCAACCAAAGCAACCAAAGTGCTTCCTACATGCATGCACTTTGTACTAATAGAAATTGCTTCAAAGTTTTATACTCTACACTGAAAATTACTCTTAAGTGTAAAATCTTCCGAAGCCAAAGATGAAGTCTTCCAAAGCTTCAAAGACAAAGTCTTCCGAAGCTAATGAAGTGAAGACTGATTTCTTTCGAAGACAAAGGAGAACATGTTTCCCCTGATGTACTTTTACATAAAGCTGACCCACTTTTCGCTGCAACTCTAAAGACTCACCAACTTGAATAAGTTGGTGAAAAGGTCCATGCTTTTACAATTGTATATTGAGGTCTTGAGTCTGTAACTTTATACTTTATGTACTTTTATCCTTTTTGTAACATATTAGGATGTGAGCTATGGCATGTCATAGTCACTAGTCAAAAGGCAATCTTCTAACGTTACATTGATCTTGTTGTCTAGATTAGTGTTTCCAGCTGGCTTTCAAAGTATGACCGGCTGTAGGATTGTAGTATAAAGTATCTCAGGTCCTTGTATCTTTTTCTTATGCTTTGTAACAATTGTAAAAGAACTTGAGAGCAATATACTTTATCCTTGAAAACCATATTCATCTGTTGTTATTAGTTTTGTCTCCTTGTTTGCTTGTGTTCTTGGTTGTTGGAACTAGAAAGGCTGGTGCAACCAAAACCAAACACTTAGACAATTTTGGTACAACTTATAAAGGTCTTCCGAAACTAAGTACAGAATTTCCGAAGGCAATTGGAGTTCTTCCGAAGCCAAAGAACAAGAACTTCCGAAGATCATCTTCCGAAGGAAGACTCCAGCTTCCGAAGACAAAGTCTTGGCTCTTCTGAAGTTCAAGACTTAGAAGAAATCAAGACATCAACTTCCGAAGTATAAAGATATGAAGAAGTCCTCCAGCCTCGGATAAAGTAGCCCCTTCCGAAGTATAAGTGGCTTCGGAAGAACAAGTTCTTCCGAAGCCAATTAACCATCGGAAGACACTACTATGAACCAGTCGACATAAGTATGGCCCTTCTAACACTCCACTCCAAGTCTCTGAGATACTGCATGGCGCTTTTCTACACCCATGTAGTTGACCATACTTTATTTCATTGTTTACTTTTTATCAGTTAATAAAGTTACCAACTTTAGTCGGTGACAAAAAGTAAGTCATGGACATATCATGACTACCTTATCTTAGATAATACTTTATATAAGATACCTTAACTTTAGCATTGTAGTATATGCTTTATTCATAGGTTTCCAGCTGGTATCAAAGTATATCTGGCTGTAGGATCTAATATACATAGTTTCTCATTGTAACTCATGCAATATGCTTGTAAGAGTCTTGTAATACTTTGAGTTGAGAAGTAATATATACAAGTACCTTGAAAATTATTTCCTTGTGTTCTTTGTTACTTAGTATATTATTATCAACTCTTAGAAGGGATTCTGCATCATCATCTGAACCGAGTGTGATTCAAGTGAGTTTGAGAGAAAAACAAAGTGTTAAGTGACAAAAACCGATCCTGCAATTGGTATCAGAGCTTCTAGGCTCTTGATTGTGAGATCTTACCATCCAAATCAACCTGTTTTTCACTCCTCCTTACACCACACTCAAAAATAGCCCTCAACCAAAAGTCTGAAGTAGAGATGGGGACGATGACTAAGGCACCTATCATCGCCCCTGAAAACTTTAGATCATGGAGCAAACGTATGGAAGGCTTCATCAGATATCAAGATAGCAAACTGTGGCAATCTATTGTCAATGGCCCTTACAAACCAAAGGTGGCAGCACCAGGTGCAAACGGTGCCATGATAGAGAAGGCTGTAGAAGACTACTCTGATGAAGACCAGAAGAAGCTGGATATTGATAGTAATGTCATGACTGTTCTGATGACTGCTATACCCAACTCCATCATGGTGGGGTTTGAGCATTGCAAGTCAGCTAAAGAACTGTTTGATGCACTATCTCAGATGTACTCTAGCTCCAATGACTCCAAGACAGATTCCTGAAGCAACAGTCTGAGAACTTCACTTATATTGCTGGAAAAACCCTCAGCCAGCAATACTTCAGGTATATGGATCTTATTTCCTCCCTTCAGTATGTGGGAATTGCCCTTGAATTGAGAGATCTCATAAGAAAATTCATGAGTGCACTCCCAAATGAGTGGACATTCTACTGTGTCTCTATCAAGAGGACAGAAAATCTGACAACAACAGTGCTATCTCTATAAATACAAGAGGACAGAAAAATCATGAATACATTGCTGCTGCTAGCTGCTATGCTTAAGTGCTTTGGATTCTGAATCAAATGCTAGACTATGGATTCAACTTCAAAGAGACTCCCATCCATATAGACAACAACAGTGCTATCTCTATTACAGAGAACCCTATGCAGCACTCAAGAACAAAACACATCAATATCAGGTATCACTTTATTAGAGATAATTTTGAAAATGGATTAATCAAACTAGTCAAAGTTAACACAAATGAACAATATACTGACCTGTTCACCAAAGCTTTTGATGAACAGAGATTTAAATATCTTGTATCAGCTATTGGGATGATTAACCTTGAGTATATTTTCTTAAACTTAACTCAATATTATTTTTAAAATATGTGTGTTCTAAGTTGTCTATTTTATCACCATCATAAGCCTATGTTTACTTTGGAAGAAAATCTTTTAAATCTTATTCCTTAGATTTTTGAAAATTTTTGAACATCTTTCCTTTCAGAAGATATCTGGTTGCCTTCGAAAGAACTTTATGTCTTCAAACCACATAACTACTTATGCAAATTTACCTTTGGAAGAAATTCTGAAATATCTTCTGAAGCTTAAATTTGCTCATGAGTACTTATCTGTCTTTGAAGAACAATTTTCTTCCAAAAGCAATTACGTCTCGGAAGATTTATTTTCTTTAGTATGAAAACTCCAAGTCGTGATCTCTTCTGAAACCAAACATGTCTCAGAAGTTAACATTTTTTAAGTAGTTTCCTTCCGAAGCAAAGTTTTCACAAATCTTAGAAATATCTTCCGAAGTCAAATTGGCTTTGAAAGCTTTTATCAAAACTTCCGAAGACAAAATACCTTCGGAAGATTTTCGTCTTCCAAGAAAACTACCTTTTTGGGCACTTTTTCAGAGGTGGGACCGACATCCGGATTTCAAAGTTTATCCTTTCCCATTAACTTAGTCTCAAATCCATTTCATATATATATTCCCAACGGTTCCCCCTCTTTCACTTTCCTCTTCATCTGCAAACTTCTCTAAACCTAAATTCACCCACAACCGACTTTGTTCTTATCTTCTTTCACACCTAAGCTTTCTCAAATGGCCAACCTTGATCGTAAAAACCAGCCTGATTTTTCCATGCAACTTTATAGGCAACACAATCAAGTTGCTTTGTTGACCTCCGAGAAAGATCCAAGTTTCTCAGAGGTTTGTCGCTTTCTTTCGCTATCTAATTACTTCACCTCCCTCACCATTGATCCTCCTCTCCATGAGGATCAATATTTGGACATTTGAAGGACCTCTTAAGAGGTCACCATGGATGGGGAGAAGGCATTATGTGCCACAGTGCAGGGGAGGACAATCTTCATCACTCTGGCCATCATAAACACTCATCTTCAGCTAGATGATGTAGAAGGTGATTTGTCCTTTCCTAAAACTGTTGTTAACCACTCCTTTGAATAGATGGGCTATGAGGGATATTTCTCTGTCAAGACCTTCAGGAAAGGGAAGGTCTCTTCTCCATGGAAGCACATCCTCCATGTAGTCATACACAGCTTGTCCAACAAGCATGGAGGATGGGACCAGATTCCTGAGGATCTCTCCTTTATAGTTCATGAAATAGTTCAGGGGGTCAAGTTCAGGTACTCACAATTTGTGTATACTAACTTGCTTGCAAACTTAGACTCCTTAGAATATTACATGTGCCCTAGATATGTCCAGCACATTCTCAACTGTGAACTGGGCTCACAGTTGAGGGGAACAGGTAAAGTTCTTAAATTGGGACATATGAAGCCCGACATCTTTAAAACTATGAGGAACCCAACTGTTGGCTTCTTAGGGGTCGAAACAGCTCTTGTCCTTAAAATGTTAGAGCTCATTGCTCAAGGTGTCAACCTAGCAGCACTAGCTAGTGTTGAACCCACACCTTCTCCTTCCCAACCACTCACACAACCACAAATAACCATCACCTACCAGAGACAATCCAAAAGAAATCCTACACAAGCTACTCAGCTTGTGCAGGCCCCCATATCACCAACCATAGAGGAGGACGTGGACACTGGAGCTCCCACTTCTCCTGAGGAGCAAACCACTCCCATCTCACAAATGATTAATTCTGAGGTTCCTCATGCTCAGCTTGATGAGCTCATAAGCCCAACAGCCTTAAGCCTTCACTCAGAGTCTCAAAACTCTAGTGAACAACCTTTAGGGAAAAGTTACCATCCCCAGCCTTTTGATCTTAACCACCAATGCCCAACCTTGAATTCTATGATGATGAAGATATGGATTCAGTGAGTACCATGAGTCTCTCTTCTCCTCCCCTACTCAAAGAGAGATGAGTACTCCTACCTCTCCCTTGTCTAGCCCCCATCATTCACCTATTACTAAGGTAGATCTCCCTGAATCAATTCAAGAGGTCCATATGGAAGAGGCTCTTACTCCTGAAAGCGATTACATCATTAAGACCTCAACCATGCAACCCAGCCCATTGACACTTAACTTGAAGTTGTCATTGTGCAGGGGAAATCCAGCAGCTAAGAACATCATGCTGGTGGTGAGCAAGAAGACTTTGGTCCTATTCTCTCATCCCCCATGATTCTTCTAATGAAGATGAGGGGAACATGAGGCTAAAGGTGCAAAAGTTGTCTAAAACATGACCCTATTTAGTCTCTAAGGTTAGTCACTTGGAATCTCAGGTGACTACCTTACAAAATAGGGTCAATGATTAGCAACTTGAGATTTCTTATCTTAAAGAGAAACTAGCTAAGAAACCCTTAAGAAGAGCTCAACTAGGAACACAAGAACCTGTGGATGTAATAGACCTAACCCCTAGCTCACTTATGCAAGAGGGTGATGCTACAAAAAAGGAGGAGAAAGTCCAAGCAATCACAGAACCTGAGAGTTCTTCACAGGGTATGGACATTGAGGATTCACCAACCTCAATTGCAACTGTCCATGCTCAGCAACCTCCTCAACATTGATGTGGACTCACTCATTCAGAGCCTCTTTGAGGAGGGTATACCCAGAACTATGCCTACTCCATCCCATCACTCTGAGAATCTAGTCATGGGATGGAGGTATGACATTGATAGGAGAGCTCTAGTAATCTCAAGAATTCAGGGGCAATAGGAAATCTTCAACTTCTCAAACTTAAGATTCTATGAGAGACATATTTGATTGACCTTTCACTTGTCAACCTACGTCAACACAGACAAGATGCAAGGTTAGCAGATAGGATTCAAGAGAGGGTGCTTGAAGAGTTCAAGCAAAGATCAAGACTATATAGACAGAGGCTAGCAGGTAAGGCTATTGGTCAACTGGATGTTGAGGTGGACCCTAAGATTAGCTTTGAAGGGGAAGCTTTGACTGAAGGCCTAGTAGTTGAACCTGTGAACCTTGAGACAGGTACTTCTTCAGCACCCATTTCACTCAATGAGGCACCAGCTGGTGAAGGTGCTTCACAACCTATATCTGGCCAGAGCTTGACTGCTACATCAGGCAATGAAGGCCAAAGCTCTCTCCACCCTGAGTCACCAAGGCTTGTGAGTGACGAAGGGAAAAGGAAACCGACTCCTGAGGAGATTGAGGAGGATGAGAGAGAGAGGAAGAGGAAGCTAAGGTAGAAAGTTCAAGTGGGTCCTCGTGCTTTATGGAAGCTGTTATCAGGCCTGCCCCCAGGCCAAACACTCAAAATGATGAGTTGAGGGCAGCCATGATAAACTATTTGGGGACCAGGAACTATGAAGTTAATGAGATTATCTGTCTCCCCTTAGAAGAACTAAATGAACTGGTAGAAATGGAAATGTCTAAGGATAGGAAGGAGGCAGAGGATGCAGAGTTGCTCCTCAAGATCAAAGAATAAAGAAGACAGAAAAGGCTTTACAAGCATGCTCCTACCCTCTCCTCAGTTCAAGAAAGTCCTGAGACAGAGGCTGTGGCAACTAAACAACCTCATGTAGATAAGGAAGCTGACTGACGAAACATGAAAACCTACCTGAGTGCCATATGTCTCTATCAGGCATCTGCACTTTTTCCCCTCTCATATGAGTACATAGAATTTGAGTATCTTAAGTAGCTGGAGCAACAAGTTATTCAAGAAAAGAAGGCTGCCAAAAGAAAGATGAGGGAAGAAGCTGTAAAGTCAAGAGCCATCATCCAGAAAAGTCAAAAGAAGTCTGTTGGTAGGCAGAGGATGATGAGCTTCTTGAGGTTGTATGGATTATCTGGAAGGAGGCTTGGTCCAATGTCTCTATCCACCATGGATGAGCACATTAGAGTGATCAAGCAGAAGATTAAGAAGGGAGAGCTTGTGCACTTGCATTCTCCACCAAGCCAAGCTCCTCCTGAGGTTGAGATTAAGGTTGAACCCGCTCAGACAACACAACCTAAACCTAGAGCTGCTTCTCAGCCAACCTCATCTTCTACTCCATAGCAGGGTTCTACTCCCTTTCCTTCTGAACCTGTGAGGGAAGAGGACCCAATTGAGAGAGACACAACTAAACAACCTGGTACTTAAGATCACTCCTCTTAGTTAAAGACTTCAAAGAGGAGGAAAAGGTTGACTTTGAATAGTGTATCCAAAAACAAGCCAAAAGCATCCACCTCTAGACCTCAGGATGAGTCAGAACTCCAACTCAAGTAGAGCTTCTTGTATCTGGAAGACCCATCTTGTCTTGGACCTTTGCTGCTAATCAAGGTGGTCAAGATGTCTATTTCTGGCAAGGCATGCTTGATCTACCTCTACATGATCTCAATGACACGAGAAGATATTATGAGAGTCAGAAGGATCCTGACCAAATGATGAAGAAGGGAATGGTCCTAATCATAATGAGGACTATCAATTGCTGAACAAATCTTCTTTATTTTGGTAGCATCAGCCTAGGGGGAGTTTGTAAGGTTAATAGAAAGGCTGATGCAACCAAAGCAACCAAAGTGTTTCCTGCATGCATGCACTTTGTACTAAGTAGAAGTTGCTTCAGAAGTTTTACACTATACATAGAAATTACTCTATGTGTAAAATATTATGAAGCCAAAGACAAAATCTTCCGAAGGCAAAGATGATGTCCTTCGAAGCTTCAAAGACAAAGTCTTTCGAAGCCAATGAAGTGAAGACTGGTTTCTTCCGAATACAAAGGAGAACATGCTTTCCCTGATGTACTTTTACATAAAGCTGACCCACTTTCTGCTGCAACTCTAAAGACTCACCAAATTGTATAAGTTGGTGAAAAGATTCATGCTTTTGCAACTGTACATTGAGGTTTTAAGTCTGTAATTTTCTACTTTATGTACTGTTATCCTTTTTGTAATATATTAGGATGTGCTATGGCATGTCATAGTTGTAACATCCGCCCATTTTCACACAATAAACCCAAACCCGAACCCATTTTGGATCTTTCATACAATGGAAAATTTATTTTAATCATTCAAGCTTATAGAAAAATGTGTTATCCAAATAACTTTATGAATTTTACTATTCAATTTTCATTTATTAAATCATTTTATCAATATATAATAATTATATAAATTATAAAGTAAGTTTTATAAATTTATAAAACTAATTTATTAATTATTAGACCTTGATTATTAAATTAAAATAAAACAACATTTGCAAAGATTTTATAAGATTTATAAATCTTATTGGGTTTTTATAAATAGATAATTAGTTTAATTATTTAAATTTGGAAACATAAAGTATAGGGTTCAAAATGGACTTTTTGAATCTTTGTTTTAAAAAGTTTGGTAATAAAATAATAACTATTTAAACCACAGGGACCAAAGTGTAATTTTTTTAAAAACACAACCCAACCTACTTTTCCCACCGTCGCCCTTTTCCTTTTCCAGACACCTTCCGGCCGACTTCCGGCAACCATCAAACCATTCCAAAAGGTCATTTTGAACCAAATTAAACGATCCCTTGATTCTCGCATGTACTATTTGAACCAAGACCTCTTTTATTGAAATTACTAAGCTGTTACGGGTGTACATGCGAAACTAAAACCCCCGATTCAAATCCATAACTCTTCCATCGTGAAACTGACGAATTGTGACTACAAAGCTAAGGGGAAACATTCCATTCAATCCATTGAAACTATTTTAACTTCTAATTTCATTTGTAAAGCACCCAAATACCCTCGTCGATCATCATCATTGATTCGGCCTGCAACTCAACCAAATTCCACCTTTTGAGCAACATAAACAAAAATTTATAAAGGGTTTCTGGTCGAAATATCTCTCAGAATCATCACATGAAACTAATTTGATTATCAACAACAATTGCATCCGGTATCACTCAACCTTGGTCGCGACTGTTCCTTCATCTTGCATCTTTGAATCCATCATCAACCAGGCATAATAGACGCGCACACACACTTGTTTTCACTCAGGGATAAAAAACCCTATGGTTGATTCCATTAACAAAAATGAATTGATGTTCAATTTGATTAACATCGTTTCTATGGTTTATGTTGGAATTGGAGATTTCTTTCTGATAAATGTTTTAAAATTATTTCGTGGATCTCAATCAAATTTGGGCCACTAGCCCACCAGTTAACACTATGATAACGCACATAAGAGGTCCCGGGTTCGACCCCGGGCACCCTCAAAACGTTTTTTAACCTTTTCTTTTTATAAATTAAATCACATAAATTATTATTATTCTATTAAATTAAAATAAAAATTATTTTGTTAATTAAATTTATTCCAGAAACTATCAATTTTAGTTTCTGAAAATTTTAACAATATAATCTTCTGTTTTTTTTAATAAAGAGTTTAATATTATAAAACTATGACAAAAGTTATATAAAAGTTTATCTTTTTAGTACTTTGTAAAATGGTTTTTAAATCAAATAAGTTATTTTATAACTTATTTAAATAATTAATTATTCAATTGATTATTTTGACCAAGTCATTATTAATTAATTATTAAATTAATTATTACTTTTTCACACTTTAATACTCAACTTTCATTTTATCAATTATTATAAATTAAATATTTAAACAATATGTAATTATTCAATTTCACTAATGATTTATTATCGTTTTCAATATTAATTATTTAATCAATTCATCTTTATTGAATCAATATATAATTGGTTACATTATTTTATATAAATTAATTATCAACACCCCGAATTCCGATTGAAACCCTAATTCATATTTACTCTTTAATCATATCATTATTCTAATCCTAAGACACCAAACATTAGGTTGAATCGTGAGGAATATTTGATGTCAAGTCTAGCATTCTATCATTTTCAATTGATTACAATTACCATGTGAGTTTCCATACCCTGTTTTTATTTTTATTTCACATCTTTTGGGGTGAAGCATGTTAATCGTATAAATGCACACTTGTAAATATCTTAATACTTGTAATGCACGTGCAATTCATCTTATAAATTTTGTCATGGTTATTTGAGATAATATTGAGCATTATATGATAGTCATCTTGTAAAAGCAATCATTAAATATTACTAGCCTATTCACGTCATAGATCTATGGGCTTGACAAGCCTATTTGGTGCTAAAACCGAGGTTATTGCCGACTCCTGATGACGTATTCTTGTTCATCATGAGAACCAAATACACTTAGCTAATCGTATATCTTATTGTGACCATACTTTTGTCAAGGTTTGATTGTATCATTATGTTATCTATATATTCTTGTATTATTTCTTAACCTATGACTTGAATTGCCTCTTAAAATTGTTTATATATGTATGTACAAATTCGTGGGAACTCACCAACATCATATGTTGACCGTATTTTTAACATGTTTCAGGATGCAGTTTAAAAGGACTTCTTCATGCTCATATAGGACTTGGACCTAGATTAATAAAAGGCTTTATTGTTGTTTGAATCTTTATTGCATTGTAATGAAATATATGATTTGATTTATTCAATGAAAATAGCATTTAATAATATTTCAACGTATTTACTACCATGAGCTATGAGCTATCGATTCATATTCGTTGCCCCGATGATTCCACCGTTGGTCGGGGTGTGACAATAGTCACTAATCAAAAGGCAATATGCCTTTTGACTTTACATTGATCTTGTTGTCTAGATTAGTGTTTCCAGCTGGCTTTCAACGTATGGTCGGCTGTAGGATTGTAGTATAAAGTATTTCACGTCCTTGTATCTTTTTCTTATGCTTTGTAACGCTTGTAAAAGAATTTGAGAGAAATATACTTTATCCTTGAAAACCATATTCATCAGTTGTTCTTAGTTTTGTCTCCTTGTTTGCTTGTGTTCTTAGTATCATAAACATTGTCTTAGTTTCCTATTTGATTTGTTAAGTGTTTTAAACACTCTCCTCATTGTGAGACTGATTGTATTGACCTTTCTTAACCGGTCCTACAATTGGATACCTCAGAATTTTTGGGTTAGATCCGCCACTAATCTTAAGCATCTTAATGTTCACTCAGCAAGGAGATGGTGATTATGTTGCACTTAACACAACTATGTAATTTAGAAATGTTAGCATAAGTGCATGTGTATATACATTAAGTTCCATCATCTTCTTAATTAATATATGTCAAAAAATGTCTCCTTCCACTAGCGTGTAGAAAAGTTAGAATTATTAACTACATACATTTTAGCATTCTAAAAGTTGAAAGTTTAAGTAGCGGCCTATCGTGTCATTGTTATTGGCCTTCTTAATAGTTGAGTTGTCGTCCTCTAATCACATGGCCAACGGACACACGTACGTGCCCCCATTTAGATTAAGGGGGTCAAGCCCTCTCTATGGCGCTTTGGTGCAAATTAATTATAATATAAATTAGCAGTAGACTAGATTAGTGCATGAGCAGCCCAGAAAATACCATCTCTCTTGAAGCATTCTTAATTTAGAGCTAATTTTAGTCACTAAATATGGAGGTGGTAATAATGTTTCGTTCTCCAAAGAATGAATGGAGGGTGAAAGAGAAAGTTATTAATGGTTCATGTCGACCTACTTAAATTGTATAAGTGGTTTAACTGGTGTATACTCAAATAATAGAACGATTTAGTTAGGTTTAAAACAGATCACTCTTATAAAACATATTTGGGTTCAAATGATCAACACCATCCATAACTTTGTTGAAAAAATAGTCATTTATAGCCATTATATTTTAACATATAGCCGCTAAAATATATTAACAATGGTAGAATTGTACATTTGTTTGAAATACTACTTAGACGGCATCGAACATATACAACTACCCCCATCCGGTGGACCTATAAGGGTTGAACAAGAAATCTCTAAGGAATAAATAGTAATGAGATGGTCGGTAGCACTTGCTGTGTAAGAACTAATTTACGAAGAATAAATGCACAATAACCTTAACGATGACTAAACTCCAAACAACGATGATAACAAACATAGATTTTTTATTTTTTGTTTCTAAGCTCAAGAATGTAATGCAAACTTTTTATGTAATTTCAAAAATAAAACATAAAATAATTAATTTTACAACTGTAGATTGAAAAGATTGGAATCCTTAAATTGAATGCTTTAGGTTGTGTATTCCAACTAAAAAGGGAATTCCTATGTTGAATAATAATGGAAATTTAAAAGTGAAAGAAGAAACTGATTAGGTTCAATTTCTATTGGTGGACAGAGACAATTGAAGTATCATGCCTCTTTTCCATGATAGAACCACTGCTACTGGATTGATTGATTGATTCCATTCAAGTCATGTGTGACACCCACCAACACCCAAGTCATAATTAGAAACAATTTTTTTTGAACGACCAACGAATAATTTTTAAGCCTGGTCACCCGGGTAAACCCATTGGCGAAAGGCCACCCACGCCCGCGAACACAGACAGCGCTGGTGACCCGGCTCGCCCAACATTCCAAGGGAAACCCACCACTCAAAGGCTTATTGTAGTAAAACCCTTGGCCCACTTAGAGCATATTGCATCTAGTGTCTACTCTTGAACTAGTTGATCTAGGACTCTGTAACATCTCGTAATTCTGTTAATTAAAAGTTAATTTTGTTAATTCTTGTAAGGGCCATTTATGTCATTTATGAAACTTTGAGGGCTTGTTATGCATGTTGAGTTAAATTGGGAGTTAATAAATTAATTTGCTTAACATTGATAATAATGATAATAATATTGTTGTAATAATAATAATAACTAAAATAATAAGTATAATAATAATAATAAACATAATAATAATGGTAATAATGATAAATAATAATAACTATACTGTTAATGATACTAATAATAATAATGAGAATTACATTAACTAAAACTTAAATCAATTAAGTTAAGGGGTTAAATTGTTATTTTTAAAACTTTAAATACAAGTTTTGAGCATAAAATAAAAAAAACAAAACTGCAGGGACCAAAGATGTAATTAACCAAAACCCAAACCCCCTTCCCCCTACCCTTCACGTTTTTCCGGCCACAACTCCGGCCACCCTCCGGCCGGAGTCCGGTGGCCCTAAAACCCTCTTTTTCCTTCGAATTGAAACCCCAAAACCATGCCAAACGTTCCTAGACTCGAATCGAACTCAATTAACTACCTAAATCGTGATTAAAACCGGTTACAAAGCCTCCTCATTCGAAGTAACCGAAGCCTTTAAGTTTGTACCCGTTCAAGCATTAAATCACAATAATAATCGAATTAATTTAACATGAACCATCTCTTATCTATCTCTAATCGATTACAACGTTCAATTCCACCTAAAACAAGCCCAAACATCAACTTTGATTACCCATCTTCATCGCGATCTGCAAGTTAATCGAAACCCATTCTCTGAACCATCTCAACTGAAATTGATAGAGGGCTTTTGCTTAAAAAGGTCATTCGAAGCTTTCTGTAACACGGATTAGATTATTGTGGTCGTTTGCAACCTGAACCAGTCTTAGCGTAGCCGCGACGGTTGTTCAATCGTTCTTTGTCAATTTGATATCAATCGGGTAAGTTTCATACTTGGATAGGCTCGATTAAACATGGGGAACAAAAGCCCCATGATTGCAAACGTTTACATGAACAAAACGGGGTTTGATTTGGGGGTAAACGATTTAGGGTTTATGTGGAATTGGGGATTTATGTTTCTTTTGTTGGTTTTAAGAAAAGGAAACCAAGCCTTAACAGGCATAGGCTACCCAGCCTAATGGTAACACACTCCCTTGTCAACCTTGAGGTCCCGGGTTCGAACCCGGGCAACCTCACCTATTTTTTTTATGGCTTTCTAGCCTTTAAAAAAATTAAATAAAATTTCTAAAAATTATAAAAATCAGTTTTAAATATTTTGTTTATTTCAGAAGTTATCTAGTTATTTTCTGTTAATTTATTTCTTTAAAACTCCTTAATAAATCTTTTTATGAAATGTTACTAGAAAATGTTATAAATAGTTATTTTCATAAAAACAAGCTTTAAATAGTTAAAATCACTAAATTATTATTTGGTTTATATGATATCTTTATTTTAGATAAATTATGTTGATGATAAGTTTTAATTTACATTTGATGATTAAATCATTATAAGGGTTAATTCAAAAGGATTAATTACGTTTTTTTCGTTGTATTAAAATATATGTATGAAGTCGACATATAACCTTATTTATAAAAACCCCAAATTCATATTGGAACCCTAGTTTTCGTTATATTCTTAACCTTATTATTGACTTAAATCTTATATATATATATATAGGTGCCTTGTGACGTACATCTTGAAACGACGTTTATTATTGTTCTTATTAACCTTCATAATATACTTATTGATCAAGTGAGTTTCCTTGCCCATTTTTATCTTTTCACACTATTTTGGGGTGAAACATGATTGCTTATACATGATACACTTATACACATTTGAGACTTGTAAATCACATGCAATTCATCTTTATATTTTGTCATGGTTGTTTGTGTTTTGTAAGTGATTATATGAGATACATAGTTTGTTTATAATCATTAACTATTGCTAGCCTGGCGACGTCTTAGATCTTTGGGCCTGACAAGCCTATTTGGTGCTAAAGCCGAGGTATTGCCGGCTCCTGATGACGTATGCTTGTTCATCATGGGAACCAAATACACTTAGCCAATCTTATATACTTGTAATCAAGTCGAGGTTTGGTTGTAACGATATGTGTTCTATAACCTTACTAACTTATGACCTATGACATGAATTGCTACTTGTAACTTTATCATATTATGTATGAAAACCTTGGAAACTCACCAACTATTTTTAGTTGACCTTTTATTTTTATCATGTTTCAGGTCAACCTCAAGTTTAAAGTGATCCTTTGAAGCTTGTAATAATCTAGGACTTGGACCTAGTTAATGAAATAAAAAGATTACATTATGTTATGTTATGTTTGAACTTATTTCTTGTTTGAGACTTATGATTGTATTTCATTTTAAGACTTATGATAATAATATTTACAATTTAATATAGCGTTATGTGGCTGTGAACAATCTTAACCCTCACATCTCGACGATTCCGTCGTCAAGGTTGGGGTGTGATAGATTGGTATCAGAGCCCATAACTATAGGGATTTAGGTTATTAGAAATGGTGACCTAGACTATAGCTTATGCATGAACCTCATAGAATAATATTTATATTCTTGGAAATATATATATTGTTACATGCTACATAATGCTATACCTTACTTATGTGCAACTTGATGCCTTAGCATAGGTTTGCCTTGTAATTGTTTAAACTTTGTTACTCGTCTCCCTAAACTTAGTTTTGACACTTTGACTCTCCCCGACAAATGAAACTTCTTAATCTTTTCTCGACGACACGTGGAATCGTATACTTATACTTATGACTTGAATCCTTAGACTTATGTCTAATCTATGTAAAATCTCATCAAGGTTTTGATTTCATGAACCTAAGAAATTTGTGTGACACATAGACACCCTGTATTCTGGATTTCCTGGCAAAAGGCCCTCGGGCTAAGACAAGCATATCGCATAAATCCTACGGGACTAGTTATGCTTACCTGGGGATTTCTGGGATGAGTGATAAACTATGGTCAACATACACAAATTTCTAAGGCGAGTGGGTCAACTTACCCTGACGTGTCAACGTTCCAAATGGTAATGCGTTACCAAATGGAACCATTCCATGTGCCTTACAACTTTTGCCTTATCCTTGTTGAACTATAATCCTTGTTATTCCATTCTCGTATCTAACTCATTTCGTATATTCCAGCATGTCTCGTCATCATGGAAACCGTGGAAGTTCCGATCGTAAGCTAGCCGCCATGATTGCTCGACAAATGGCTGCTGTCATCCCGACCATGGTTGCTGAACCTAATAGCACCTTAATGACCAACGCTAGCAACAACAATGGAAATGGTCATGGAGAGAATAGCAACAACCAAAACGGGAACAATTAACACGGGAAACAATCAAAACTTGTACTTTCAAGCACTTAGCTCTGGCAAGCCCACTAGTTTTAGTGGCAAGGAAGGAGCCAACTGGTCTTCTTGAGTGTTCGAGAGCATGGAGAATACTTTTGTTAATTGTGAGTGTCCCGAGACACTCAAGGTTCGTTATGCCACTAGTATGCTCCAACAAAGGGCACTTACCTGGTGGATAGCGAGAAGAGAAATCGTGGTCCTGAAGCTGTGTTAGCACTTACTTGGGAAGAGTTCAAGAACATCGCTATCGCGAAGTTCTGCCCGAGAAGCGAACTGCAAAAGTTGGAGGAGGAATTTTGGAATTTGAAGCAAAACGATGGTGATCATTTGGCCTACTCAACTAGGCATCATGAGTTGAGTATATTGCTGCCTCACATGGTCGACACTGTCCCCCCGAACACGAGAAGTTCATTAAGGGTGTACCACCCCAAATTCAAGATGCTGTGGTGGGTAGCCGACCCACAACTTTAGAAGAAGCCATTACTATCACCGCTCAACTCACCGAGAACCATATACGAGGCGGGCACCATGTTGTGAAGGGTGCAAAGAAGGTAGAGAAGACGGCTACCGAGGCTGTTAAGGAGACCAAAGCTGAACCGTCTTACAACAACAACAACAAAAAGCGCAAGTGTCACACCAGCACGCAACTATGCCGTGGCTGCACCCAAACAACCCCAAAGACAACTTGTACTTGCGGCTGCACCTATGGCACAAGTGCCTGGGGCTAGGGCTTATGCTGGTCCTCAGCCTATGTGCAACACGTGTAGGTATCATCATCCGGGGAATCAACCATGCCGCATCTGCACCTTATGCGGTAAATATGGTCATTTGGTGGCACTTGCCACCGGTGCACCTAACAATGCTGCCGTGGTCACAATCCATGTTTGCTACAACTGTAGGGAACCTGGTCATTTCCGCCCACAATGCCCTCGTCTTGTGGGTAATGTTCCACAAGCCCGAGGACGTGCTTTCAACATCAACGCTAACCAAGCACAAGCAAACAACGATGTGGTGAATGGTATGTTAACTCACCTTTAACTTTTGTGATCGATTCTTTTCATACTCTGTATCGTTAAATACCTTAAAATTGAACAGGTATGTCCTTATTAATAAAACTTATGCCTATGTCCTATTGATTCTGGAGCCGATAAGAGTTTTGTTTCGTTAAGTTTGAAACCCATACTTGCTAAGCCACATACGAAACTAGAAAGACCTCTTACCGTTGAAGTTGCCGATGGAGAACCGATCACCGTTGACGTCATTATTCGTGATTGCATCTTAAGTCTTGACACGCATGATTTTCTTATCGATCTATCCCTATGAAACTTGGAAGCTTCGACGTCATCATTGGTATGGATTGGTTAGCCAAACACCATGCCGAGATCATTTGTTTCGAGAAGTGCATTCGTATACCGTTACCCTCTGGAGATACTTTGAAAGTGTTCGGTGAAAAATCTTCCAAAGGACTTAAACTCATGTCTTGCACTCAAGCCGAAAGTGCTAAGCAAGAAGTATTTGGCCTTCTTGGCTTACGTGGTCAACACGAAAGTCAAAGGGAATGAACTTAAGGATGTCCCTATCGTACGAGACTTTCCTGAAGTATTTCCAGATGACCTTAGTGGTTTACCTCCCGTGCATGAAGTCGAGTTTAAAATTGACTTGATACCGGGAGCAAACCCCGTGGCTAAGTCACCATATCGGCTTGCACCATCGGAAATGCAAGAACTCTCTAGTCAACTTCAGAGCTATCCGAGAAGGGCTTCATCCGTCCTAGTTCTTCGCCTTGGGGTGCACCTGTTCTTTTCGTGAAGAAGAAAGATGGATCGTTTCGTATGTGCATCGACTATCGTGAGCTTAACAAGCTTACCATCAAGAACCGTTATCCTCTTCCTCGTATCGATGATTTGTTTGACCAACTTCAAGGAGCTGCTATTTTCTCGAAGATCGATTTACGTTCTGGCTATCATCAATTGCGAGTCCATGACGATGATATCCCAAAGACCGCTTTCCGTACTCGTTATGGGCACTATGAGTTTATGGTGATGCCTTTTGGTTTAACCAATGCTCCTGTTGTCTTCATGGATCTCATGAACCGAGTATGCAAGCCTTATCTAGACAAGTTTGTGATCGTTTTCATTGATGACATACTTATCTATTCCAAGTCCAATACCGATCATGAACTATATTTGAGATTGGTTCTTGAATTGTTGAAGAAAGAGCAATTGTACGCGAAGTTCTCGAAGTGTGATTTCTGGCTCGAGGAAGTTCAATTCTAGGACACGTGGTGAATAGCCAAGGAATTCACGTTGATCCTGCAAAGGTGAAAGCTGTGAAAAATGGTGTGTTCCTACAACTCCTACCGAAGTTCGTTCTTTTCTTGGTCTTGCTGGTTATTATCGGCGATTCATTGCCAACTTCTCGAGGATCGCGAAATCGCTCACTACTTTGACACAAAATAATAAACCATTCGAGTGGGGTTCCGAGCAAGAAGAAGCTTTTGAAGCGTTGAAGCATAAGTTGTGCAATGCTCCTATCTTGACCCTACCCGATGGAAACGACGATTTCATCGTGTATTGTGATGCATCTAAACAAGGCCTTGCTTGTGTTCTCATGCAACGAGGGAAGGTCATAGCTTATGCATCGAGACATTGAAGGTTCACGAGGTGAATTACACAACACACGATCTTGAGCTTTGTGCTGTTGTCTTTGCCTTGAAGATTTGGAGGCACTACCTGTATGGTATGCAATGTATAGTCTACACCTATCACAAAAGCCTTCAACACGTTTTCAATCAAAAATCTCAACATGAGACAACGTCGTTGGGTGGAGTTGATTAGTGATTACGATTGTGACATTCGTTACCATCCTGGTAAAGCAAATGTTGTAGCCGATGCACTAAGCCGAAAGATTCACAACAAGATGATCTCATTCCAAGAAATTCGCGATCGACGTCAATGGTTTGACACTTTGGGTGAGTTCGATACTGAGATCCGACTTGATGTCAACGAGACCACCGTACTGCTACAAAACTTGAGAATAGATAGTGACATCGAGTCTAGTATCTTGGAGGCTCAACAAGTGGTGCAACAAGAAGGAAGAATGAAGGATGAGCTGGAGCATAATCTTTTAACTCGATTGGAAACGAAACCCAATGGATTGATGTACTTCGCAAATCGAATTTGGGTTCCAAATCGCGATAATCTTCGTACCTTTATCATGAACGAGGCTCATCAAACTCGTTATTCTATTCATCCTGGCTCCGATAAAATGTACATGGACCTGCGTGGTCAATATTGGTGGCCTGGAATGAAGAAAGATATAGCGACCTATGTAGCTAAGTGCCTCACGTGCACGAAGGTTAAAGCCGAACATCAACGTCCAAGTGGATTACTTGAGCAACCCGAGATCCCTATGTGGAAGTAGGAACACATATCCAAGGATTTCATAACTAAGTTACCCCGAACCTCTCGAGGACATGATAGCATATGGGTGATCGTTGACCGATTGACCAAATCGGCACATTTAATACCTATACGTGACACTTACAAAACATCAAGGTTAGCTCGTATATACGTTGATGAGATTGTAAGTCGTCATGGGGTACCTCTGCACATCATATCCGACCGAGACGCTCGTTTCACTTCGCATTTTTGGTCGTCTATGCAAGAACTCTTGGGTACTCAATTGGACCTAAGCACGGCTTATCATCCTCAAACTGATGGTCAACCGAGCGAACAATCCAAACCTTGGAGGATTTGCTACGTCTGTGTGTTCTTGACTTTGGTGGTGATTGGGATACGCATCTACCGCTCGCGGAATTTTCGTATAACAATAGTTATCACTCGAGTATCAAGATGGCACCGTTTGAAGAACTTTATGGTCGAAAATGTCGTTCACCGATCGATCTGTTGGACCGACATTGGTGAAAACTTCATCACTGGTCCTGAACTTATACAAGAGACGACCGATAAAGTTTCTATTATCCGCAAGAAAACCTTGAAGTGGCTAGAAGTCGTCAAAAGAGTTATGATGACAAGCGACGTAAGCCATTGGAATTCCAAGTTGGGGAGATGGTTCTTCTTAAGGTTTCACCGTGGAAAGGTGTTGTTCGCTTTGGAAGGAAGGGCAAACTTGCTCCAAGATTTATAGGACCTTTCAAAATCCTGAAAAGGATTGGAAAAGTGGCTTATAAACTGGAACTACCTTCCGACCTTAGTGGCGTTCATCCTGTGTTCCACGTTTCAAATTTGAGAAAGTGCTTTGCTGACGAAAGTCTGCATGTTCTGTTGGAAGACATCCAGATTGACGAGTCATTGCATTTTGTCAAGAAACCTGTTGAGATCATGGACCGCATTATGAAAAAGACTAGAACCACAACAACCCCAATTGTCAAAGTTCGTTGGGAGAATAAACGTGGCGCTGAATTTACTTGGGAACGTGAGGAGCACATAAAGAAGAGATACTCGTTCTTGTTTGTATAGTTTCATTTCTTTTAATTTCGGGACGAAATTCTTTTAAGTTGGGGAGACTGTAACATCTCGTAATTCTGTTAATTAAAAGTTAATTTTGTTAGTTCTTGTAAGGGCCATTTATGTCATTTATGAAACTTTGAGGGCTTGTTATGCATGTTGAGTTAAATTGGGAGTTAATAAATTAATTTGCTTAACATTGATAATAATGATAATAATATTGTTGTAATAATAATAACTAAAATAATAAGTATAATAATAATAATAAACATAATAATAATGGTAATAATAATAAATAATAATAACTATAATGTTAATGATACTAATAATAATAATGAGAATTACATTAACTAAAACTTAAAACAATTAAGTTAAGGGGTTAAATTGTTATTTTTAAAACTTTAAATACAAGTTTTGAGCATAAAATAATAAAACAAAACTGCAGGGACCAAAGATGTAATTAACCAAAACCCAAACCCCCTTCCCCCTACCCTTCACGTTTTTCCGGCCACAACTCCGGCCACCCTCCGGCCGGAGTCCGGTGGCCCTAAAACCCTATTTTTCCTTCGAATTGAAACCCCCAAAACCATGCCAAACGTTCCTAAACTCGAATCGAACTCAATTAACTACCTAAATCGTGATTAAACCGGTTACAAAGCCTCCTCATTCGAAGTAACCGAAGCCTTTAAGTTTGTACCCGTTCAAGCATTAAATCACAATAATAATCGAATTAATTTAACATGAACCATCTCTTATCTATCTCTAATCGATTACAACGTTCAATTCCACCTAAAACAAGCCCAAACATCAACTTTGATTACCCATCTTCATCGCGATCTGCAAGTTAATCGAAACCCATTCTCTGAACCATCTCAACTGAAATTGATAGAGGGCTTTTGCTTAAAAAGGTCCTTCGAAGCTTTCTGTAACACGGATTAGATTATTGTGGCCGTTTGCAACCTGAACCAGTCTTAGCGTAGCCGCGACTGTTGTTCGATCGTTCTTTGTCAATTTGATATCAATCGGGTAAGTTTCATACATGGATAGGCTCGATTAAACATGGGGAACAAAAGCCCCATGATTGCAAACGTTTACATGAACAAAATAGGGTTCGATTTGGGGGTAAACGATTTAGGGTTTATGTGGAATTGGGGATTTATGTTTCTTTTGTTGGTTTTAAGAAAAGGAAACCAAACCTTAACAGGCATAGGCTACCCAGCCTAATGGTAACACACTCCCTTGTCAACCTTGAGGTCCCGGGTTCGAACCCGGGCAACCTCACCTATTTTTTTATGGCTTTCTAGCCTTTAAAAAAATTAAATAAAATTTCTAAAAATTATAAAAATCAGTTTTAAATATTTTGTTTATTTCAGAAGTTATCTAGTTATTTTCTGTTAATTTATTTTCTTTAAAACTCCTTAATAAATCTTTTTATGAAATGTTACTAGAAAATGTTATAAATAGTTATTTTCATAAAAACAAGCTTTAAATAGTTAAAATCACTAAATTATTATTTGGTTTATATGATATCTTTAATTTTAGATAAATTATGTTGATGATAAGTTTTAATTTACATTTGATGATTAAATCATTATAAGGGTTAATTCAAAAGGATTAATTACGTTTTTCTTCGTTGTATTAAAATATATGTATATGAAGTCGACAAATAACCTTATTTATAAAAACCCCAAATTCATATTGGAACCCTGTTTTCGTTATATGGTAACCTTATTATTGACCTAAATCTTATAATATATATATATAGGTGCCTTGTGACGTACATCTTGAAACGACATTTATTATTGTTCTTATTAACCTTCATAATATACTTATTGATCAAGTGAGTTTCCTTGCCCCTTTTTATCTTTTCACACTATTTTGGGGTGAAACATAATTGCTTATACATGATACACTTATACACATTTGAGACTTGTAAATCACATGCAATTCATCTTTATATTTTGTCATGGTTGTTTGTGTTTTGTAAGTGATTATATGAGATACATAGTTTGTTTACAATTATTAACTATTGCTAGCCTGGCGACGTCTTAGATCTTTGGGCCTGACAAGCCTATTTGGTGCTAAAGCCGAGGTATTGCCGGCTCCTGATGACGTATGCTTGTTCATCATGGGAACCAAATACACTTAGCCAATCTTATATACTTGTAATCAAGTCGAGGTTTGGTTGTAACGATATGTGTTCTATAACCTTACTAACTTATGACCTATGACATTAATTGCTACTTGTAACTTTATCATATTATGTATGAAAACCTTGGAAACTCACCAACTATTTTTAGTTGATCTTTTATTTTTATCATGTTTCAGGTCAACCTCAAGTTTAAAGTGATCCTTTGAAGCTTGCAATAATTTAGGACTTGGACCTAGTTAATGAAATAGAAAGATTACATTATGTTATGTTATGTTTGAACTTATTTCTTGTTTGAGACTTATGATTGTATTTCATTTTAAAACTTATGATAATAATTTTACAATTTAATATAGCGTTATGTGGCTGTGAACAATCTTAACCCTCACATCTCGACGATTCCGACGTCAAGGTTGGGGTGTGACAGACTCATTGGCAAACAAATCATACTAACATTCTTTCTAAATATCACAAGGATCTCTATTTTATAAATATATATACATATATATATATACATACATATATATATACAGATATATATATAGATATATATATATATATATATATATATATATATAGAGATATATATACATAGAGATACATATATATGTGTAATATACAGAATATATATAGTATATATACAGAGAGGGAGAGAGGTATGATACAGAGATAGATAGAGATGGATAGATACAGAGATAGGGAGATAGACAGAGAGAGAGATATAGAGGTAGATATACATAGATGTAGGGATAGATATAGAGAGAGAGAGAGAGAGATAGACATAGAGATGTAGAGAGAAGAGAGAAATGGGTATAGAGAGAGGGGGGTGGGAGAGAGAGAGAGAGACAGAGAGAGAGAGACTATAGAGAGAGAGAGATAGAGAGAGATATCTATAGAGAGAGAGAGAGAGAGATATGAGAGAGACTCAGAGAGAATATCAGAGACATCAGAGACAGAGAGATCTAGAGAGAGAGAGAGATATAGAGAGAGATAGAGATCTAGAGTATATTAGGTCTATATACATCTCTAGAGGGTCTATATACGACATATAGATGGAGATATACAGAGAGATCAGAGGAGGAGAGATCTACAGAGATACCTCTATATGTAGATATCCCTAGATATATAGATAATCTATAGGTATCTATATACATATATATATATACATAGATATATACATATTAACATATATATACAGATATATATATATATATATATATATATATATATATATATATATATATATATATATATATATATATATATATTAGAGATCCTTGTGATATTTAAACCAGTTGATCTAGGACTCATTGGTAATTAGAAACAAATCATACTAACATTCTTTCTAAATATCACAAGGATCTCTATTATATATATATATATATATATATATATATATATATATATATATATATATATATATATATGTATATATATATATATATATATATATATATATATATATATATGTATACATATATATATATATATATATATATATATATATATATATATGTTGGTTTTTATCTTTGTGATTGGTTTTTAAGTTTAACACATCTAAGGTATTGACTAAACTTCAAACAATGGTTAAGAAAGGACTAAAAGTATGACATACAAAAACCACCCTATCTCGCCTATTTTTATTGGAATTTTTATTTTTTTGTTTCTAAGATCAAGAATGTATTGCAAACCTTTTTTGTAATTTCTAAATTAAAATAATATAAAATAATTAATTTTACAGTTATTTTTTTTCATTTCTTTTCTTTTATCTTCTTTTCACTTTTTTTTATTTTGAAAATATTGATTTTAACCTTTATTTTTCTTTCACTTTTTTTGGATTATTTCTAGTGAACTCGAAAAAATAACTTTTTTACTTTCCTTTTATTTTTACAATAAAAAAAACTTTGGAACACAACTTTTTTTTCTTCTACTCTACTTAAATAAACTCATAAACATAACGTGCCGATAGCCACCCACCCCCAAACTTCAACCGATGATACTTGTGGATTCCGCTTCCTCTCCTATATTTCTTTTGAAGATCGACTTGATTCAATCCTAATGGTTACCAGTTTTATGTTATTCAACTTACCCATAAAGAAAAGAAAATCCAAGCCCACTTATGATGACCCGTTGGTATGCATGCAAGGGTAAAAACCTCATAACAAGGATAGCAGGGCAGCAAGGAATAAACGGAAAATAGAAGAATTAGCGGGAAACATGATAAGAACAGAAGACGATCGGAAAGGAAAGGAATAGAGGAACATCGAAATGTCCATATCCCCTCCTTCGAATAAAAACAGCAAGTTTAACGACTAGAATTAGAACATGTTTTCCCTGTCGTGTAAAGACAAAAGAAAGGTCTGGTCACGGCCTTTCATCAAAAAGGAAGAAGGAAGAAAGAACAAGAAAGATGTCGAGGGAAGAGAAGACAAATTTTCCATTTCAGGACAAGCCTTGGGTAGATAAATAACCAGTGAATCACGAGAGAAGGAGAGGTTACCTACAAACACAATACTTTAACACTTTAGTAAATATGTAAAAATAAATTACAACCGTGGATTGAAAATATTGGAAACCTTAAATTGAATGCGTTAGGTTGTGTATTCCAACTGATAAGGGAATTTCTATGTTGAATCATAATGGAAATTTGAAAGTGGAAGAAAAAACTGAGTAGGTTCCATTTCCACTGGTGGACAGAGAAAATTGAAGTATCATGCCTATTTTTCATGATAGAATGATTGATTGATTGATTCCATTCAAGTCATGGTACATATGCGGCATTATGACACCCACCAACACCGAGGTCAGAATTAGAAACAAATCACACAAACATTCTTTTTAATATCACAAGGATCTGTATATTATACATACATATATATATATATATATATATATATATATATATATATATATATATATATGTCGGATTTAAATTCTTGTGATTGATTTTTTAAGTTTGGCACATCTAAGGTATTGTCATTTTATGAGATATATCCGAATGATTTTATTACGAACGAAGGAGGGTGTATTTTGGGTGATCTCAAGGTTTTATATCACTCCATAAATGTAGATGATAGATTTGTAAAATCGGATGGAAAATGTGACCTTTCTCGTCTAATGGTGAAAACCAGAAAATTCTTTCTTTTCCTTTGGTTTATCGGATATTAAAGTTAGCATTGATTTTATCGGTTGCAACCGCTACCGCAGATCGAAAGATGTTTTTCTAAATTGAAGCTTTATCAAGACGTATTTATGTAATCGAATGGATGAGTAATATCTAAACCATGCCCTAGTTTTTACGGTTGAAAGAGAAACATTTGACAAAGTAAAAGATGAAGATATATGTAGTGGATCGATTCAAGCGATAAAACAAGAATTTGACATATATAGAAAGGTACTTGTTTAACTTTATTTATTGTCTTGCTTTTTTTTTTGAATGATTGTACCGCAAAAAAAAATTTTGGATACCTCAGAATTTTTAGGTTAGATCCATCACTAATTTTAAGCGTCCGAATGTTCACTCATCAAAGAGAAAGGGATTATGTTGCACTTAACACAACTATGTGATTTAGAAATGTTAGCATAAGATCATGTGTATATACTTTAAGTTTCATCATCGTCTTAATTAATATCCGTCAAAAAATTTCTCCTTTCACTAGCGTGTAGAAAAGTTAGAATTCTTAACTACATATATTTTAGCATTCTAAAAGTTGAAAGATTAAGTAGTGGGTGGCCTTTAGTGTCATTGTTATTGGCCTTCTTAATAGTTGAGTTGTCGTCCTCCAATCACATGGCCAACACACACACGTATGTGACCCCATTTAGATCAAGGGGTCAAGCCCTCTCTATGGCGCTTTGGTGCAAATTAATTGTAATATAAATTAGCAGTAGACTAGATTAGTGCATGAACAACCCAAAAATATCATCTCTCTTGAAACATTCTTAATTTAGAGCTAATTTTAATCATTAAATACATAGGTGATAATAATGATCCGTTCTCCAAAGAATGAATGGAGTTTGAAAGAGAAAATTATTAATGGTTCATGTCGAGCTACTTAAATTGTATAAGTGATTTAGATCGTTTCTACTCAAATCAGTTTCGGTATACTCAAATAATAGAACGATTTAGTTAGGTTTAAAACGAATCATTCTTATAGCCATTATATCCTAAAATATATCCACTAAAACCTGCCTATATTAGTAAGGGTAACACCAAACACTGATAGAATTGTACATTTGCTTGAAAGATTATTTAGACGGCATAGAACATATACAACTACCTCCCTCCCACCAGCGGATAGTGGACCTATAAGGATTGAACAAGAAATCCTTAAGGAAGAAATAACAATTAGATTGTCGATACCACTTGTTATGTAAGAACTAAGTTATGAAGAAGAAATTCACAACAACCTTGAACTTGACTAAACTTACTCCAAACAATGATTAAGAAAGGACCAAAAGTATGACACACAAAAATCACCCTATCCACTATTTTTATTGGAATTTTTATTTTATTGTTTCTAAGCTCCAGAATGTATTGCAAACTTTTTTTGCAATTCTTAATTAAAAGAATATAAAATATTAATTTTACAGTCATTTTTTTTCTTCTTTTCTCTTCTCTTCTTTTCACTCTTTTTATTTTGAAAACATTGATTTTAGCCTTTATTTTTCTTTCTCTTCTTTTTGGATTATTTCTTAAGTGAACACGAAAATACAAAATTTTTACTTTCCTTTTATTTTTTTCGATAAAAAAACTATGGAACACAACTTTTTTTTCTTCTTCTTCTCTTCTTTCCTCTACTTAAATAAACTTATGAACATAGCGTGCCGATAGCCACCCACCCCCAATCTTCAACCGATGATACTTGTGGATTCTGCTTCCTCTCCAAGTTCACCTTGTATTTTTCTTTTGAAGATCGACTTGATTCAATCCTAGTGGTTACCAATTTTATGTTATTCAACTTACCCATCAAGAAAAGAAAATCCAAGCCCGCTTATGATGATGTGGGTATAAATACACTTGGCAAGGATAAAAACCTCATAACAAGGATAGCAGGACAACAAGGAATAAGCGGGAAATAGAAGAATGAGCGGGAAACATGATAAGAACAAAAGACGATCAGAAAGGAAAGGAATAGAGGAACAAAAGAACATCGAAATGTCAATGTCCCCTCTTTCGAGTAAAAACAACAAGTTTAACGGCTAGAATTAGAATATTTTTTCCCTTGTCGTGTAAAGACAAAAGAAAGGTTTGATCACGACCTTTCATCAAAAAGAAGAGGGAAGAAAAAACAAGAAAGATGTCTTGGGAAGAGAAGACAAAAATACCATTTCGGACAAGCCTGGGTAGATAAATAACCATTGAATCACGAAAGTAGGAGAGGTTACATACAAACACAATAATCTAATACCTAATACTCGATTTTATATTCGATTTTGTCTTGTGGTGGTTCTAGCCATCACATCCACTTCAAACGCTCATTTATTCTCAAGCTGGAGACTGATCGCAGAGGATCCTTTCCTGTATGACTAATATATAAGACTAACGGTGTTAGCTGTTTTGCAGGTTCAAGCCACCCGTAACATTTTGTCTTGCCGCATCAACTTACAAACTGAAGAAATCAAACTAAAAAATAAAATGAAATGAAATGAAATATTGGGTGGTCTTTTAAGAGTCAACCAATCACATTTCCCATGAATGTCGCCCAAATAAACAAAACAAACATTCAATTAAATTGAATTGTAGAGGTCAACAATCACCATGCAAGACACGTTTCTACTAAAAGTAAAACACCAACCATGTCTCCGCCACTACCACCAAACGCAACCGTCGCCCCACCACCAACACAAATCACTTATTAATTCATTCAATTACCCTTGCTTTTGTTGTTTTTTTCTTTCCTTTTATTCATCAACACAAGAATATAATAATTAATGGCCTTCATCCGGAGAAGAAAACGAACCGACGACGGCGACCTGCAGGCCACGGGTGACGAAGACGACCAAGATAAAAAAAGCAAACCAGTAAAAAGAGGAGGAAGAAGGACAAGTAGTCGGATCAAGAATTATTCATGTTTTGATAACTGCTGCTGGTTGATCGGATGCATCTGCACGGTCTGGTGGTTGCTGTTGTTTCTATACAACACGATGCCGGCCTCGTTTCCTCAATACGTGACGGAGAAGATCACGGGACCCTTGCCTGACCCTCCCGGCCTCAAGTGCTTGAAAGAGGGATTGGAGCCGAAGCATCCGGTGGTCTTTGTACCGGGGATCGTCACCGGCGGCCTTGAGCTCTGGGAGGGTCATGAATGCGCAGACGGCTTGTTCCGAAAGAGGCTTTGGGGTGGCACATTTGGTGAAGTGTATAAGAGGTAGATACATGCAATACATATTCAATTCATTCTCTTCTCTATTGGGTACGTACGTATAGTATTTGATAACTATATATATATATATCATGCATGCATGCATGTGATGTACGTGATGCAGGCCATCATGCTGGCTTCAACATATGTCTTTAGACAATGAAACGGGTTTGGACCCATCTGGGATACGTGTCAGGCCGGTCAGCGGACTTGTGGCTGCTGACTATTTTGCTCCGGGCTACTTTGTTTGGGCTGTTTTGATTGCTAACTTGGCTCGTGTTGGCTACGAAGAAAAGAATATGTACATGGCTGCATATGACTGGAGACTATCATTTCAGAACACAGAGGTAATTAATATTATTACGTACGTACGTACATGTTGATAATTACGGATGGATTTATATATATATATATGTTTAATTGGATTAATGTTTTGATACATATGTATATAGGTAAGAGACCAGACACTGAGTCGTATAAAGAGCAATATAGAATTAATGGTTAAAGTGAACGGTGGTGAAAAGGCCGTTATTATTCCACACTCGATGGGTGTTCTTTATTTTTTGCATTTCATGAAATGGGTTGAAGCGCCTGCTCCAATGGGTGGCGGAGGTGGTTCTGATTGGTGTGCTAAACACATAAAGGCCGTCATGAACATCGGTGGACCGCTTTTAGGCGCCCCAAAAGCTTTAGCGGGCCTTTTTTCTGCTGAAGCCAAAGATGTTGCATTCGCAAGGTATATAAAATATTATCCCATTTTGTAGCAAGGTGATCGATCAATATTAGAAATTGATTAATATAAGTATAATTAATTACATCAGGGGCATTGCACCAGGCGTTCTGGAGTCGGATGTATTTCACATTCAAACACTGCAACACATCATGAGAATGAGCCGCACGTGGGACTCAACAATGTCTATGATTCCAAAAGGCGGTGAAACCATCTGGGGTGGACTCGATTGGTCACCTGAGGAAGGATACTTTCCGCATAATGAGACCCAACAAAACACAACCTCACTTAATTCTACTCAACCCACAAATCCTGCTAATTATGGAAGATTTATATCCTTCGGGAGAGATGCCGCCGAGTTACATTCATCACAAATTCAACGTCTAGACTTCAGGGTAAGTTATTAACTAATGATCATTATTTATTTATTATCTGTATCTGTATCTGTATCTGTGCGTGGGTTTTGTTTGTTAGAATGGTGTGAAGGGTAATAATTTTGCGAATGGCACGTGTGGTGAAGTGTGGACGGAGTATCATGAGATGGGGGCTGATGGTATCAAGGCGATAGCGGATTACAAGGCGTATACGGCAGACGACCTTGTGGATCTGCTTGAGTTTGTGGCTCCGAAGATGATGAAACGGGGCAACACTCACTTCTCACACGGCTTGGCTGACGATCTTGACGACCCCAAATACGCGCATTACAAGTACTGGTCCAACGCATTGGAGACAAAGTAAGTAATTCCATTTCCAACGGATGATGATGATCTGAGTTTGAAATCACTATATATATATGTATATAGGATGATTTTGTTTATATATATATATATGGGTTGCCTATGCTCCTGAGATGGAGATATACTCCATGTACGGCGTTGGAATCCCAACGGAACGGGCGTATGTGTACAAGGTGTGGGCGGCGGCAACAGATCAGTGCTACATCCCGTTCCAGATAGACAACGCAGCGGGGGGGCACGTGTCATGTCTGAAGGACGGGGTGTACACGGTGGAGGGTGACGAGACGGTGCCAGCGCTGAGCGCGGGGTTCATGTGCGCCAAAGGGTGGCGGGGGAAGACCAGATTCAACCCCTCAGGAATGAAGACGTACGTCCGGGAGTACGACCACAACCCCCCCTCCAACTTTCTCGAGGGCCGGGGGACCGAGAGCGGGGCACACGTCGATATTCTCGGCAACTTCCAGTTGATCCACGATATAATTACGGTTGCAGCTGGTCAACACCTCGGTGGTGATAGAGTTTCCTCCGATATATTCAAATGGTCCGACAAAATCAAATTAAAATTGTAAATTTACTTTTATCCGCTGGACCAAAGGCCCAAATAGCCTATACATCATCACAACATCATTGTACAAAAGATTTTGCACTTCATGAAACTGTTTTTAAATACATACGGAGTTTCACTTGTCTTCTTCAATTCTTCCTTTCCTTTTCCAGTGGCTTCTTTCAGCCGCTGCATATAATACTATAATGTGTAGATTAGTCTTTTGGGTTGCAAATTGGTTTTTATATTTTCAACTGGCTTATGTTAGAGACTGATGATTTGTTCAAGTGTTGCTAAGTTTTGTTTACCTGGTATTACAAACAGGCTTTACTTTGCTGTCTCGTTCACTTTTATTGGTCCTGCTCATGTTGTTGGTTGTGGTGTTGCTAGTGTTATACTGATCTACATTACTTAAAGAATTCCCTGCCAGATCGACATCTAATTACTTTGATTGTAAGCAAACATTGTCACACTTATGATGTAAAACAAGAATCATATACAAGTTAAGACTCAAATAATCAGACTGCTATAACAGCTAATAATCAAACAAAATTAGGTTCATAAAACAATGCGACAGTAACTACAAGATATAATTCTCAAATCAGGATTAAGAAACCAAAACAAACCATCTGCAGCAACATCAACAACAGTCGAGTCCCCAAGAAATGAAAGTGGACAATTGCCCTATATTATTATTTAGGAGTTAGTGGTGTCGTGTTCTCTTTTCGTGGGTATGTACGGAGACTATATTGTCTCATTTTCGTTTAGTAGTATGCATGGTTGAAGTAATACTTTTTTGTACTTGTATACTAAAAGTGTGTGAGGTATAAGTGATTCTGAACCAACATCTGGTATCAGAGCCATGACTCGAAATCTAGTGAGTACAGTAGGATCAATCATCACATGGCGAACAATGATATTATCAACCACTGCCCCCTTTTCCAATTTTCAAAGGAGACGGCTACGAGTATTGGAACTATGTGAACAACGGCTCCGATGAGCAGGATAATGATCGCACTTGATTACGAGAAAGCACAAGGAGGGATGCACGTGCTCTATCACTTATACAACAAGCAGTTCATGATGAAGTTTTCTCTTGTATAGCAGCCGCAACGACCTCTCAACAGGCCTGGAATCTTCTTCAAACTGAGTTACATGGCGACTCGAAGGTCCGAACAGTAAAGTTACAAGGTCTATGAAGGGAATTTGAAACACTTCAAATGAAAGATGGTGAAGCAGTAGCAGAGTTCCTATCCAGGGTCATGAAGAACGTGAATCAAAAGAGAAGCTATGGTGAAACCGTTGATGATCAAACCATCATGAAAAGGTCTTACGCAGTCTTCCTCCTCGCTGGGATCATGTAGTCACAGCGATAGAAAAATCGGAAGACCTAACTACAATGACGTTTGATCAACTCATGGGTTCTTTACAAGCTCATGAAGGAAGGGTTATCGAGGAACGGAAGTTGCAAGTGAAGAACAAGCTCTCCAAGCAATGTCCAGAGACAAAGGCAGAAATGGACATCATGGTGGAAATATCAGGAGAAATGGGTTTCGTGGTCGAACCCGAGGACGTGGACGAGGATATGGCAGAGGTAGGGGTTGTATACAATGCTACAAAAGTAACAATTTGGCCATGTACGAGCCGACTACTGGAATGAACCACAAGTTCAAGCTGCGATTGAGAATGAAGATGAGGAAGATGAGTATCGGTTGTTCATGGCTATAGGCTGTGAAAGTAATCACAACAAGGGTGGGTGGTTCCTGGATAGTGGATGTTCAAATCACATGACCGGAAGAAAGGAGTGGTTCAAAAACTAGAAGAATCAGAGAAGTCACAAGTCAAGATAGGAAATGGAAACTCCATCCAAGTTGAAGGGCGAGGTAAAGTGAAATTAGAAGTTGAAGATTGGAAAATACAGAACACTTAATAGTGTTCAATTTGCACCAGAGTTGGACTACAATCTCTTAAGTGTAGGACAACCGATGAAGAGTGGCTACAAGTTGGTGTTTGATGATGATGATTACACCATTACTCACAAATAAATAGGCAAAGTGATGTGGATGATTAAGGCAACTGAAAATAACATATTTCCTTTAGATTTGAACAATCTGACATGTGGATCAAAGGTGATGGCTGCAGTAAAAGGTGATGAATCATTTATATGGCATTGTAGATATGGTCATATGTATAAGCAAGGATTATGTTTTCTGAGTGAGAAGAACCTCATCCATGGGATACCACAAACAATTAAGTCATGGTCCACGTGTGAAAGTTGTGCTCTTGGCAAACAAGTCAAGAAACCATTTCCCACAGGTTCTGTGCAAGCTACTCGCGCTCTAGAATTGATACATGCTGATCTTTGTGGTCCAATGTCGGTTAAATCCTTGGGGGAAGCTCCTACTATTTCTTACTAATTGATGATTATAGTCGGATGTCATGGGTGTTCTTTTTATCCAGCAAAGCAAAGGCATTTTCCAAGTTCAAGACATTCAAGGCACGTGTTGAGAATGAATCTAGGCAGAAGATCAGCACATTGCGAACAAATAAAGGATGAGAGTTTTACTCAAAAGAGTTTAATAAATTTTGTGAGGAACATGGTATTCGCAGAGATCTCACTGCTACATACACACCGGAGCAGAACAGGGTGGCAGAGAGGAAGAACCAAACCATAATGGATATGACTCGCAGTATGATAGTAGAAAAGAACTTGAGCAAAGTCTTCTGGGGAGAAGCGGTTGCAACTGCAGTCTATTTACTTAATCACGCTCCAACAAAAGCATTAACTGATCGAACCCCATATGAAGCCTGGACCGGAAGAAAACCAGCAGTTCATCACTTGAAGGTGTTTGGTAGTGTCTGTTATAATTCAAAGCCTCATCAACTTCAAAAGAAGCTTGATCCGAAGTCAAACAAATGTTGTGTGGGTTACAGCACTAGCTCAAAAGCATATAGATTGTTTGACTTGGAAAAGGAAAATATTGTTATTCGTAGAGATGTTGTGTTTGATGAATATGCAAAATGGAAATCTGATGACTTGAGTACAAAAGCGTTACCTACTACTACTATTTAAGCCACCCAAGAACGTAATGTTGATAGTGATGGGTCAATGGGATATAATTATCAATAGTAACAATGAAAGTGTGGTGAGTACACCTACCCAAACCATGCATGGTATTGGCAACATTGGGACAAACAATGAGGAAAGTAATACTAGTAGCTCTCCCTTAAATAGTGGATCATCAAGTAGTTCTACATCAAACTCTCCTAACCCACGTACACTACCCCTTAATAGCATCTATGCCAACCCCCATGGAGGACTTTGACTACTCATGCCAGTTTGCTTTATCTTTAATAGAACCCACTTCTTTTAATGAGGTAGTTCAAACCAAAGAATTGGTAGATGCCATGAAAGCTGAACTTATCTTATTGGAACATCACAAGACCTGGTCGTTGACAAACTTGCCTCACGATAAACAAGCCATTGTATTGAAGTGGTTGTTCAAAGTTAAGATGGATGTTGATGGGAAGATCACACGATACAAGGCTCGATTGGTAGCTAAAGGATATGTTCAGGAATATGGCATAGACTTTCAAGAAACCTTCTCACCATTTGCTCGATTCGAGACCATAAGGTTGATCATGACTATAGCTGCTCAACATAAGTGGAAAATGTATCAATTTGATGTCAAAACATCATTTCTTAATGGTGTTCTAGGGGAAGAAGTATATTTGATACAACCACCTGGGTTCGAGGTAAAAAGAAAAGAAGATAAGGTGTATCGATTACACAAGGCACTGTGCGGGCTGAAACAAGCGCCAAGAGCTTGGTACAGTCGAAAAGATAAATTCTTCATCAACGATGGCTATGAGAGAAGTGCTAATGATCCTACCATGTATTTTAAAAGAATGGGTAGCAGTGACTTTAAGGTGATATGTCTTTATGTAGATGATATTATCTACACCGGTTCCTCACAACAACTAGTAGAAGAAGTCAAGTCAAACATGGTAAGGGAGTTTGACATGACTAATATTGGAAATCTAAAGTATTTTCTTGGTCTAGAGGTTACAAAGAATGCAGATGGAATATTCATCTCTCAAAAGAAGTATGCTAAAGATCTACTCACTCCCTTCGGTATGCTCTCCTGTAAGCCAAGTACTACACCTATGAACTCAAACGAGAAGCTTCAAATAAATGATAAAGGTGCTGTTGTTGATGAGTTTATGTATCGAAGCCTAGTGGGTAGGCTTATGTATCTTACACATACACGTCCAGATATTAATTTTGTCGTTAGCATTGTCTCAAGGTTCATGCATCAGCCCTCAACCTATCATCTTGGAGCAACTAAAATGATACTAAGGTATGTAGCAGGAACAGTGGAATATGGCCTGTGGTATGAAGGAAATTATGATGTTAATCTTACTGGATACTCAGACAGTGACTGGGCTGGTTCATCACCTAACATGAACTAAAGAACGTAAAAGAATTACATTTTCAGTATTGTGTTATTTGAAAGTCATCATTTTAAAAAGCACAATGCATAATACAATAGTCAACACTAGACCCAATGGGTAATACAATAACAAACACTAGAATCGATAATTAACAAAAGACACAATAAGCTGGTTGACGAGTATTACACAATTAACTGATCAGGATTATATAATGAACTTGAAAAACGTAAAACAAGTTGCATTTTTAGCATTTTTATTTGAAAATCACCAATTTAAGAAACACAATGGTTAACAATAGACACAGTGGGTAACACAATGACTAGCACTAAACTCGATGATTAACAATAAATATAATGAGGTGCTTGATGATTGTTACACAATAAACTGATCAAGATTATACGATGAACTTAAAAACGTAAAGAAAATAAATTTTTACATTGTGTTTTTTTGAAAATCAGCATTTTTAAAACACATAATGCAATGATCAACATTAACCAAAATAATCTGATAAATATTACACAATTACGTAATGATACTACACAAGATATGATATTACACAGTTAGCTGACGGATATTACACAATGAGCTGAAATAACGTGAAAAAACTTTGTTTTTTATCTATCAATATTATAGGTATTTTAAAGATTAAAAAACACTTGTTTTTATGGTGTAATTTTTTTTATAAAATAAAGTTGTATATAAAAGTTATGAGCGTGTAAAAAAATGAAATTTGAATTGTTGAAAATAAAATAACCTTGGTCTATCATTTAAAATTTAATTATTTACCATTATATAATCAAATTTTCTTAACCCTTGGATTTAAGATGTAATATATTAATAATCATGTCGTCTTTTTTTAATTTTTCTCTTATTGTACAATAACCCTAATTGCGGATCAGTTTTTGTTGCAATTTAATATTAAGTTGTTCTTTCTTATCCTTAAAATAATATTTATATTGGGAGTCTTCCTTTTCGTTTTGAGTTTGAAGTCATATTTTAAAAATGCATTCAAAATAATATATACTTAAACTAATATTGGGTGGTAAAGGTTATGGTTTGCAGTTCAAAAGAAGAAAAGGGAAATGAATTTAAAATGTTTTTTTTTAAGGATAGAGATGATTTATGTGAAAGTTAATTAAGTAGTTTATTTCCACACAAAAATTTATTGTATGTTATTTATATTGATTCAACTGAAACACATGTTATCATAAAAGTATAGACAAAAATTTTAACTTTTAAGTTCTTTAAAACTTCAAACTGTTTTGATATGTAGTTGTCTTCTTTAATATTTTAAGTATGAACTAATTTTTTTACCCGCTGCATATTGCGGCGGTATTGGGCGTAGTGTGATAAAGTATACACCACAATCGACTGAGCTCGTTTGCAATAAAATTTACGTCAAAATGTAAGGTAATTAGAATTCATACCGTTGAATGAACACGTATTATATTAGACCCAACTCTTTTTCAAATAAAATTTATATCAAATCATAGACTTACTATAAAAGTAAATACAAAAGCACTTGCAATGACTTCGTATACAGTATGCGGCATGATCAAGTATAGATTAAAATCATTTTGTTCGTTTCTGAACTAAATTAACGTTGAAAAGTAAAGCAACTCGCTTTTTAAAATAAAAATTAACTCGCGTAATGCGGCGTATTTTCATGTAGATAGAAAAAGGTATCATGTCTACTACATTGCGTCATAAATAAACCTAACGTTGAAATGTCATTCGCACAAGAAAAAAAATATGATTGAAAAAAATATCAAAAGAATAAAATAAAAGGAGAAGAAAAACCAAAAACAAAAACTGCATGTCCTACGCTCTAACCACTCCAACTACATTACACTTGTTATTGATATTAAAACATATAATATAAGATGAGTTTAGTAGGAATAAAAAATTAAAAATATCAATTGACCATTACTTTTAAGTGTAAGTATAATTTCGACTCTAAAACAATAAATGCTTCCTATGTTATGGAAAGATCATTCATATTTTTTCAAACTTATCAAACCAACCATGAAATTAACTCTATCCCAAGTGGTTAAATTAAGGTAGCATAATATCTCATTAAAATAAATGGAGTATTAAGTTCAAGCTTTACATGTGACAAAATAAAAGTGGGTTCCAAGTAGATCTGAGGTTTTCTGAATTAAGATGGGTTTGCCCTTGAGGATGGTCTTAGGTTCAAAACTAAATAAGCAAGGATTGATGTACGGGCTTTGCTTCATAGGTGCCACCCTAATGCCCTAAGATCCCATATTTGAGTAGCGGAGATGATTGGGTGGGTTAGTGGCTCGTAAGTGATTTAATTAACCGTTAAAAAAAATATAGAGTTAATTACATGGTAGGTCATACATTGGTAGGTCCATGTAGTATACCCATATTGTAAATTGGTCACAACTTTTGAAAAATTATACGATTGGTCGCAATTGTTTGTTTAATCATAACATCCATGGTCTTTGGAGTGGATGGCCATTTGTTTTTTCGGTTAAGCATATGTAAAATGACCGAAATACCTTATATATTTAAAAAATAATAACTTTTTAATTATCTCACTTCTTACCCCACCTCACCCTCTCTTATTCTTACCCTCACCTACTGTCACAACCCAACCTTGACGGCGGAAACGTCGAGGAGTGAGAATTAAGATCGTTCACAGCCACATAACGCTATTAATAATCCAAATATAATTTAAACATAAGTTTCATTTGTCACATTACAAAGATAAGTCTCAAAGGAAATAAAGCATAACATAGAATGTAACATATCATTCCATTTTATTTATTTATCTAGGTCCATTCCTAAATGTGCAAGCTTCAAAGTGTAGATAATCAAACTTGGGCATTTCCTGAAACATGTTAAAAATAAAAGGTCAACAATAATGTTGGTGAGCATTCCATAGTTTTTAATACATAGATTATATAAAAGATGGCAATTCAAGTCATGAGTTAGTGAATAAAGTGATTAGGGATGTTATGAACAATGCAACAATCAAACCTCGACAAAGTTTTACAAGTCTCAAACGTTAAAAGTATATACGATCAGCTAAGTGTACTCGGATCAACCAAGCAGGCTTGTCTTACCCATAGATCTATGACTTCGCTGGGCTAGCAATAGTTAATGATTGCACATATAACGCCATAACATGGTAATCACGAAAGTTCAACTAACCACAACTTAACAAGGTAAATTGCCATAGGTTTACAAGTCTCAAATGTGTTTACAAGTGCAATAGTATAAGTTAACATGTTTCACCCCAAAGTGTGAAAATAAGCAAAAGGGGTATGGAAATACTCACATGATCAAATGTATGTAAATGACGTTTTAAAAGAAATAATAATAAGCGTAGTTCCAACGTAATCCTTCACAATGCACCTATATATATATATTCACAAGTTTTAGGTTTAATTATAATAAGTTTTAATGGTTAAACGAGGGTTAGGGTTTTAAGTGAATTTAGGGCTTGTCGAACAACTATATTTAACAAATGGAATTCACATATATTTTCTTAAAAAATGTATATATATTTATATTTCATGCAAAAGTGTAAAAACATTTATAATAATATGCAAGATCTTTATATAAAGTTTGGATAAATTTTTATAACTAAAATAATTACGATTCAAGTAATTTAAATTAAAAAGAGCGTTTGGGACCAATAACAATTATTAACTTTTTTTATATAATTCTTTTAAGAATTTATTAAAACAAACCTTGTTAAAATATTTTATTAACAAATTATACATTTATTTAACCTTAGAAAAATTGCAGAAAATATTTGGTATCCTTTAAAAATATTTAAAGTTTATAACAATAATTTTTATATTTATTAAAACTATTCTGAAATTGATTTTTAGGCCAAAAAGCCTTAAAAATAAACATGAGGGTGCCCGGGTTCGAACCCGGGACCTCATGTTTGTGGGGGCAGTGTTCTAACCAGTAGACCAAGGCTCTCAGCCGCGGTAGAGAATGGGTTTTATAACTTAAAAACTCCAACTGTTGAACAAACCCAAATCATATAAACCCTAGGTTATTGAATCCCCAAATTGAAGATCGATTTGTTGTTATCAATCGAATTAACCATAGGGCTTTGGATCCCTATGTGTAACCGATCACAATGGTGTATTAAACTTACTTGATTGCGTCCGAATCGAAGTGTTTATGCCCGATAGAGCTTCGGTTCTTTACGCGATGACAGGGAGATCAAATTCGTTCTTGTGTTGTGTTTGTTATGCACTGAGTGTTTAGAGAGATTAAAAGGGAAGGAATGGTATGATTCCCTCTGTTAAATAGGTTCAATTGGTACGTTAAGGTGCCGAACGAGATCCGATTCTTGTACCATCTCTTCGGTTACAATTTGTTATTTATTTGATGATTTAACTCGAATTAATCCTATACATTAAGCTTGGCAATGATTATCGAACGTTTCTGTACGATTAATGTGATTAATCATCAACATTTGAACGTTGAACGGTTATTTGTCGATTAAAGTTTGTGTTTTGGTTCGAACCCCTTTAATTCCGATTGTAACGGTTCAATTGGTCATGGGTTCGAGTTCGTGGTGCTTCACCGAGTCGTGTGGTACCCTTTTCATGGTTTAATTCGTATTATCTTGAGTGTTTGGGCTCGCCGGAGCCGCTGCCGGCGGTGGCCGGAGCCGGTCACCGGATTCACGGGGTGAGGGGGCTTTGGGTTGGGTTTTTAAAGATTTTACATATCTAGTCCCTGTAGTTCTACAATTTATTAGTTTAGATATTAAACTTCTATTTAAAGTTTACAAATTTACATGAACACCCCTTGAACTAATTTATTAATTTCAACATATATTTTTTAACATCATAGTTATTATTGTTATTTATTATTATCATTATTGTTATTATTATTAGATATTATAACTTACTTATCTTTTCTTGTTAATATTATTATTATTATTAAAATCATTGTTAAGATTGTTATTTAATTATTATGAAATTATTATTAACTTTCAAGTTAAAGAACTAAAGACAAATTAAAGCAATATGCATAAGAACCCCATAAGTTTCATATTATGCAAACATGGTCCTTAAACAAATTTAACAAAGTTAACTTTAATTTAACCTAAAAAATACAAGATGTTACACCTACATTTTTTCATCTTCTTTAAAGAAACACAAATACATAGAATCATCACCTTTAGAAGCTGGAGGCGGTACTAGTGATGGTGGTGGTTGGATCTGATGCCATGTTAATATTTATATAGAACATGTTGTTTCAATATTGAATTTTTTATATGTTAGCTCTAACCATTTTGTTACAAATCTTTTACTTTGTTGTTTTTGGGCTGTATAGTCTAGAATCACTACTGAGCATCTAAGTAATCAAGTCAGCATATCCTTATCATTTTCCCCATTTTACCCTTGAAACATTTTGTGAACAAAAAACAAATAAATTGGCGCCATAGATGGCTGGAGGTGGTTCTGGTGCCAACTTTACCGCCGGAAACGGAGGCTTCTACTTGAGAGCTTGGAGTGGTGTGATGGTTCGATGATGGTGGCGTTAGGTGCAATGATCGTGGTGCTAGCTGTGATGGCGGTGGTACAATGATGATGACAATGGTGTGATGATTGATGGTGGTGGGGATGTGGTCGTACTTGGGGCGGAAGTGGTGGCGGCCGAACTTAATAGGGGAATATGATAAAGATAAGGAGAGAGAGAAAGACGATGGTGGTAAATTTGAAACCCTTGCTCCAGCAGTGTCAAATTCAATAAGAGGAGTAAGAGCCGAGGGTGGTGATGGTGGTGGTTGGATCTGGAGCTGCGGGAAGCAGCCAGAGATGGTCGGAGGCGGTGATTGTGATGGTCGCTGACATGGGATGGGCTAGAACCCTGGAACTTGGGATGGGATTGGGGTAATGACAAAAAAATAGATAATCAATATCTCTAATAGTTACTTAAAAAATGGCGTACCTACTTTTAATTATTTTTTTTGTCTTTTAGTAGATTGGTAAAAAATACTTTTATCACCTAATTAACGTTAAAAATTAACGGTCATCCACTCTAAAGAATTAAGTAATAAAAACTGAAACTATAGAAGATGGTGTTGATGGCTTGTTTGTGTGATGGAGATCTGAGCATAGGTTCCCAAAGAAAAAGGGTGATCACATATCAAAGTCCGGAGTAAAGCGGAGGTGCTTTGTGTGTAATTCTAACAAACATCTCAACGGAGATTGTCCCGAATGGAAAAATAAGAAAAAAGAATCTTCTGGTACAAAGAGTCATGAGACTAGATCAACACAAAGAGTTGTAAGATGTCTATGAAAATGCAAATGTTATGGTAGTGACTAAGACAGATGTAAGAGATGATATGGATTATGGATGTTGTTACCACATGACTCCAATGAAAGATTGCTTCAAGAAGTTACAGTTGATGGACCTTGGAACAGTAAGATTAGGAGATGAGAGACCATGCAAGAGACAAGGCATTGGTGATGTTTCTTTTAAGTTAAAGAATGGTTCCATGATTGATCTTGTAGATGTGAGGTACATTCCTCATTTGAAAATAAAATTATTATCAATAGGTTAGTTTCAAAAAAGTTACAAGGTCTATGAAGGGAATTTGAAACACTTCAAATGAAAGATGGTGAAGCAGTAGCAGAGTTCCTATCCAGGGTCATGAAGAACGTGAATCAAAAGAGAAGCTATGGTGAAACCGTTGATGATCAAACCATCATGAAAAGGTCTTACGCAGTCTTCCTCCTCGCTGGGATCATGTAGTCACAGCGATAGAAAAATCGGAAGACCTAACTACAATGACGTTTGATCAACTCATGGGTTCTTTACAAGCTCATGAAGGAAGGGTTAATCGAGGAACGGAAGTTGCAAGTGAAGAACAAGCTCTCCAAGCAATGTCCAGAGACGAAGGCAGAAATGGACATCATGGTGGAAATATCAGGAGAAATGGGTTTCGTGGTCGAACCCGAGGACGTGGACGAGGATATGGCAGAGGTAAGGGTTGTATACAATGCTACAAAAGTAACAATTTGGCCATGTACGAGCCGACTACTGGAATGAACCACAAGTTCAAGCTGCGATTGAGAATGAAGATGAGTATCGGTTGTTCATGGCTATAGGCTGTGAAAGTAATCACAACAAGGGTGGGTGGTTCCTGGATAGTGGATGTTCAAATCACATGACCGGAAGAAAGGAGTGGTTCAAAAAACTAGAAGAATCAGAGAAGTCACAAGTCAAGATAGGAAATGGAAACTCCATCCAAGTTGAAGGGCGAGGTAAAGTGAAATTAGAAGTTGAAGATTGGAAAATACAGAACACTTAATAGTGTTCAATTTGCTCCAGAGTTGGACTACAATCTCTTAAGTATAGGACAACCGATGAAGAGTGGCTACAAGTTGGTGTTTGATGATGATGATTGCACCATTACTCACAAATAAATAGGCAAAGTGATGTGGATGATTAAGGCAACTGAAAATAACATATTTCCTTTAGATTTGAACAATCTGACATGTGGATCAAAGGTGATGGCTGCAGTAAAAGGTGATGAATCATTTATATGGCATTGTAGATATGGTCATATGTATAAGCAAGGATTATGTTTTCTGAGTGAGAAGAACCTCATCCATGGGATACCACAAACAATTAAGTCATGGTCCACATGTTAAAGTTGTGCTCTTGGCAAACAAGTCAAGAAACCATTTCCCACAGGTTCTGTGCAAGCTACTTGCGCTCTAGAATTGATACATGCTGATCTTTGTGGTCCAATGTCGGTTAAATCCTTGGGGGAAGCTCCTACTATTTCTTACTAATTATGATGATTATAGTCGGATGTCATGGGTGTTCTTTTTATCCAGCAAAGCAAAGGCATTTTCCAAGTTCAAGACATTCAAGGCACGTGTTGAGAATGAATCTAGGCAGAAGATCAGCACATTGCGAACAAATAAAGGATGAGAGTTTTACTCAAAAGAGTTTAATAAATTTTGTGAGGAACATGGTATTCGCAGAGATCTCACTGCTTCATACACACCGGAGCAAAACAGGGTGGCAGAGAGGAAGAACCAAACCATAATGGATATGACTCGCAGTATGATAGTAGAAAAGAACTTGAGCAAAGTCTTCTAGGGAGAAGCGGTTGCAACTGCAGTCTATTTACTTAATCACTCTCCAACAAAAGCATTAACTGATCGAACCCCATATGAAGCCTGGACCGGAAGAAAACCAGCAGTTCATCACTTGAAGGTGTTTGGTAGTGTCTGTTATAATTCAAAGCCTCGTCAACTTCAAAAGAAGCTTGATCCGAAGTCAAACAAATGTTGTGTGGGTTACAGCACTAGCTCAAAAGCATATAGATTGTTTGACTTGGAAAAGGAAAATATTGTTATTCGTAGAGATGTTGTGTTTGATGAATATGCAAAATGGAAATCTGATGATTTGAGTACAAAAGCGTTACCTACTACTACTATTTAAGCCACCCAAGAACGTAATGTTGATAGTGATGGGTCAATGGGATATAATTATCAATAGTAACAATGAAAGTGTGGTGAGTAAACCTACCCAAACCATGCATGGTATTGGCAACATTGGGACAAACAACGAGGAAAGTAATACTAGTAGCTCTCCCTTAAATAGTGGATCATCAAGTAGTTCTACATCAAACTCTCCTAACCCACGTACACTACCCCTTAATAGCATTTTTGCCAACCCCCATGGAGGACTTTGACTACTCATGCCAGTTTGCTTTATCTTTAATAGAACGCACTTCTTTTAATGAGGTAGTTCAAACCAAAGAATTGGTAGATGCCATGAAAGCTGAACTTATCTTATTGGAACATCACAAGACCTGGTCGTTGACAAACTTGCCTCACGATAAACAAGCCATTGTATTGAAGTGGTTGTTCAAAGTTAAGATGGATGTTGATGGGAAGATCACACGATACAAGGCTCGATTGGTAGCTAAAGGATATGTTCAGGAATATGGCATAGACTTTCAAGAAACCTTCTCACCATTTGCTCGATTCGAGACCATAAGGTTGATCATGACTATAGCTGCTCAACATAAGTGGAAAATGTATCAATTTGATGTCAAAACAGCATTTCTTAATGGTGTTCTAGGGGAAGAAGTTTATTTGATACAACCACCTGGGTTCGAGTAAAAAGAAAAGAAGATAAGGTGTATCGATTACACAAGGCACTATGCGGGCTGAAACAAGCGCCAAGAGCTTGGTACAGTCGAAAAGGTAAATTCTTCATCAACGATGGCTATGAGAGAAGTGCTAATGATCCTACCATGTATTTTAAAAGAATGGGCAGCAGTGACTTTAAGGTGATATGTCTTTATGTAGATGATATTATCTACACCGGTTCCTCACAACAACTAGTAGAAGAATTCAAGTCAAACATGGTAAGGGAGTTTGACATGACTAATATTGGAAATCTAAAGTATTTTCTTGGTCTAGAGGTTACAAAGAATGCAGATGGAATATTCATCTCTCAAAAGAAGTATGCTAATGATCTACTCACTCCCTTCGGTATGCTCTCCTGTAAGCCAAGTACTACACCTATGAACTCAAACGAGAAGCTTCAAATAAATGATAAAGGTGCTGTTGTTGATGAGTTTATGTATCGAAGCCTAGTGGGTAGGCTTATGTATCTTACACATACACGTCCAGATATTAATTTTGTCGTTAGCATTGTCTCAAGGTTCATGCATCAGCCCTCAACCTATCATCTTGGAGCAGCTAAAATGATACTAAGGTATGTAGCAGGAACAGTGGAATATGGCCTGTGGTATGAAGGAAATTATGATGTTAATCTTGTTGGATACTCAGACAGTGACTGGGCTGGTTCATCACCTGACATGAACTAAAGAACGTAAAAGAATTACATTTTCAGTATTGTGTTATTTGAAAGTCATCATTTTAAAAAGCACAATGCATAATACAATAGTCAACACTAGACCCAATGGGTAATACAATAACAAACACTAGACTCGATAATTAACAAAAGACACAATAAGCTGGTTGACGAGTATTACACAATTAACTGATCAGGATTATATAATGAACTGGAAAAACGTAAAACAAGTTGCATTTTTAGCATTTTTATTTGAAAATCACCAATTTAAGAAACACAATGGTTAACAATAGACATTGTGGGTAACACAATGACTAGCACTAAACTCGATGATTAACAATAAATATAATGAGGTGCTTGATGATTGTTACACAATAAACTGATCAAGATTATACGATGAACTTAAAAACGTAAAGAAAATAAATTTTTACATTGTGTTTTTTTGAAAATCAGCATTTTTAAAACACATAATGCAATGATCAACATTAACCAAAATAATATGATAAATATTACACAATTACGTAATGAATACTACACAAGATATGATATTACACAGTTAGCTGACGGATATTACACAATGAGCTGAAATAACGTGAAAAAACTTTGTTTTTTATCTATCAATATTATAGGTATTTTAAAGATTAAAAAACACTTGTTTTTATGGTGTAATGTTTTTTTTATAAAAAAGTTGTATATAAAAGTTATGAGCGTGTAAAAAAAATGAAATTTGAAATTGTTTAAAATAAAATAACCTTGGTCTATCATTTAAAATTTAATTATTTACCATTATATAATCAAATTTTCTTAACCTTGGATTTAAGATGTAATATATTAATAATCATGTCGTCTTTTTTTTAATTTTTCCTCTTATTGTACAATAACCCTAATTGCGGGTCAGTTTTTGTTGCAATTTAATATTAAGTTGTTCTTTCTTATCCTTAAAATAATATTTATATTCGGGAGTCTTCCTTTTCGTTTTGAGTTTGAAGTCATGTTTTAAAAATGCATTCAAAATTATATATACTTAAACTAATATTGGGTGGTAAAGGTTATGGTTTGCAGTTCAAAAGAAGAAAAGGGAAATGAATTTAAAATGTTTTTTTTTAAGGATAGAGATGATTTATGTGAAAGTTAATTAAGTAGTTTATTTCCACACAAAAATTTATTGTATATTATTTATATTGATTCAACTGAAACACATGTTATCATAAAAGTATAGACAAAAATTTTAACTTTAAAGTTCTTTAAAACTTCAAACTGTTTTGATATGTAGTTGTGATAAAGTATACACCACAATCGACTGAGCTCGTTTGCAAATAAAATTTACGTCAAAATGTAAGGTAATTAGAATTCATACCGTTGAATGAACACGTATTATATTAGACCCAACTCTTTTTCAAATAAAATTTATATCAAATTATAGACTTACTATAAAAGTAAATACAAAAGCACTTGCAATGACTTCGTATACAGTATGCGGCATGATCAAGTATAGATTAAAATCATTTTGTTCGTTTCTGAACTAAATTAACGTTGAAAAGTAAAGCAACTCGCTTTTTAAAATAAAAATTAACTCGCGTAATGCGGCGTATTTTCATGTAGATAGAAAAAGGTATCATGTCTACTACATTGCGTCATAAATAAACCTAACGTTGAAATGTCATTCGCACAAGAAAAATAAATATGATTGAAAAAAAATATCAAAGAATAAAATAAAAGGAGAAGAAAACCAAAAACAAAAACTGCATGTCCTACGCTCTAACCACTCAACTACATTAACTTGTTATTGATATTAAAACATATAATATAAGATGAGTTTAGTAGGAAAAAAATTAAAATATCAATGACCATTACTTTTAAGTATAAGTATAATTTCGACTTTAAAATAATAAATACTTCCTATGTTATGGAAAGATCATTCATATTTTTCCAAACTTATCAAACCAACCATTAAATTAACTCTAGCCCAAGTAGTTAAATTAAGGTAGCATAATATCTCATTAAAATAAATGGAGTATTAAGTTCAAGCTTTACATGTGACAAAATAAAAGTGGGTTCCAAGTAGATCTGAGGTTTTCTGAATTAAGATGGGTTTGCCCTTGAGGATGGTCTTAGGTTCAAAACTAAATAAGCAAGGATTGATGTACGGGCTTTGCTTCATAGGTGCCACCCTAATGCCCTAAGATCCCATATTTGAGTAGCGGAGATGATTGGGTGGGTTAGTGGCTAGTAAGTGATTTTAATTAACCGTTCCAAAAAAAATAGAGTAATTACATGGTAGTCTACATTGGTAGGTCATGTAGTATACCCATATTGTAAATTGGTCACAACTTTTGAAAAACTAAACGATTGGTCGCAATTGTTTGTCTAATCATAACATCCATGGTCTTTGGAGTGGATGGCCATTTGTTTTTTCGGTTAAGCATATGTAAAATGACCGAAATACCTTATATATTTAAAAAATAATAACTTTTTAATTATCTCACTTCTTACCCCACCTCACCCTCTCTTATTCTTACCCTCACCTACATTTTTTCATCTTCTTTAAAGAAACACAAATACATAGAATCATCACCTTTAGAAGCTGGAGGCGGTACTAGTGATGGTGGTGGTTGGATCTGATGCCATGTTAATATTTATAGAACATGTTGTTTCAATATTGAATTTTTTATATGTTAGCTCTAACCATTTGTTACAATCTTTTACTTTGTTGTTTTGGGCTGTATAGTCTAGAATCACTACTGAGCATCTAAGTAATCAAGTCAGCATATCCTTATAATTTTCCCCATTTACCCTTGAAACATTTTGTGAACAAAAAAACAAATAAATTGGCGCCATAGATGGCTGGAGGTGGTTCTGGTGCCAACTTTACCGCCGGAAACGAAGGCTTCTACTTGAAAGCTTGGAGTGGTGTGATGGTTCGATGATGGTGGTGTTAGGTGCAATGATCGTGGTGCTAGCTGTGATGGCGGTGGTACAATGATGATGACAACGGGTGTGATGATTGATGGTGGTGGGGATGTGGTCGTACTTGGGGGCAGAAGTGGTGGCGGCCGAACTTAATAGGGGAATATGATAAAGATAAGGAGAGAGAGAAAGACGATGGTGGTAAATTTGAAACCCTTGCTCCAGCGGTGTCAAATTCAATAAGAGGAGTAACAGCCGAGGGTGGTGATGGTGGTGGTTGGATCTGGAGCTGCGGGAAGCAGCCAGAGATGGTCGGAGGCGGTGATTGTGATGGTCGCTGACATGGGATGGGCTAGAACCCTGGAACTTGGGATGGGATTGGGGGGTAATGACAAAAAAAATAGATAATCAATATCTCTAATAGTTACTTAAAAAATGGCGTACCTACTTTTAATTATTTTTTGTCTTTTAGTAGATTGGTAAAAAATACTTTTATCACCTAATTAACGTTAAAAATTAACGGTTATCCACTCTAAAGAATTAAGTAATAAAAACTGAAACTATAGAAGATGGTGTTGATGGCTTGTTTGTGTGATGGAGATCTGAGCATAGGTTCCCAAAGAAAAAGGGTGATCACATATCAAAGTCCGGAGTAAAGCGGAGGTGCTTTGTGTGTAATTCTAACAAACATCTCAAGGGAGATTGTCCCGAATGGAAAAATAAGAAAAAAGAATCTTCTGGTACAAAGAGTCATGAGACTAGATCAACACAAAGAGTTGTAAGATGTCTATGAAAAATGCAAATGTTATGGTAGTGACTAAGACAGATGTAAGAGATGATATGGATTATGGATGTGTTACCACATGACTCCAATGAAAGATTGCTTCAAGAAGTTACAGTTGATGGACCTTGGAACAGTAAGATTAGGAGATGAGAGACCATGCAAGATACAAGGCATTGGTGATGTTTCTTTTAAGTTAAAGAATGGTTCCATGATTGATCTTGTAGATGTGAGGTACATTCCTCATTTGAAAATAAAATTATTATCAATAGGTTAGTTTCAAAATCAGGTTTTTCATGTAAGTCTAAAAGATGGTAGATCAAAGGTTATAAAAGGATCCATGGTTGTGTTGTCTAGTTCAAGAAGGGGGATAATACTTACTTCTTGGATGGTGAAGTGGTTCCTGGTGGGGATGTGTCAGTTGTATACACCAGAGAGGAGTCCATGGTTATACTTTGGCATAAAAGGTTGGTTCATATTAGTACCCAAGGTATAGTTGAGCTAAACAAACAAAGTGATCTTGTAAATGTGAGGTACATTCCTCATTTGAAAAGAAACTTATTATCAATAGGTTTGTTTTAAAATCAGGTTTTTTATGTAAGTCTAAAAGATGGTAGATCAAAGGTTATAAAAGGATCCATGGTTGTGTTGTCTAGTTCAAGAAGGGGGATAATACTTACTTCTTGGATGGTGAAGTGGTTCTTGGTGGGGATGTGTCAGTTGTATACACCAGAGAGGAGTCCATGGTTATACTTTGGCATAAAAGATTGGTTCATATTAGTACCCAAGGTATAGTTGAGCTAAACAAACAAAGTGTACTTGGTAATCTCAATAATTGTGAAGTTGGATTCCGTGAGAATTTTGTGCTTGGAAAGTCAAAGAGTGAGTTTTTGCAAGGACATGCACACAAGTAAGAATGTTTTGGATTATGTTCATGTAGACTTATAGGGGCCTTCTAAAACCCAATCTCTAGGTGGAGCAGAGAATTTCTCTTTATAATTGATAATACTCAAGGGGAGTCTGGGAGTTTGGGTGTTTGTACTAAAAAACAAGGATGAGACTTTTGAGAAGTTTAAAAATGGAAGATAATGGTGGAAACACAGACTAAAAAAGGGTTAAGAAACTCAGAACAAACAATCGTTTAGATTTTTGTAACAATTTGTTTAGAAAGTTTTGTAAATATAAAGGTATTGTTAGCCACTTGACAGATGTTGGTACACCCAAACAAAATGAGCTTGTTGAAAGGATGAACATGACTCTGTTAAACAAAATGAGGTGTATGTTGATTAGTTCTAGAATGCCTAAGAGTTTCTAGGCAGAAGGATTAGTCACTATTGCTTATTTGATAAATAGATCACCATCTTCAACAAGAGAAATGAAAACCCCTATGGAGTTGTGATCAAGACACAAAGCTAACTATAAGGGTTTAAAAGTTTTTGGTTCTCTAGCTTATGCTTATTTAAGTTAGGGAAGGTTAGATCCTAGCGCTCAAAGATGTGTGTTCTTAGGCTACCTTGATAGTGTTAAAGGGTATAGGCTATGGACGCTTGATGAAGGGAGCCCTAAGGCCATATTGAGTAAGGATGTTGTATTCAAAGAAGATGTGATATTCAAAGATCTGATTAAAAGTGTGGGTATAGAAAAGTTGGATGAAGTAAAGGGTGATCAAATTGAGGTTGAGTTATTCTCTGATGATGAAAGACACGGTGACGTGTCTAGTGAGGCATAAATAGTTCCAGTAATAATTAGCAAGAGATAGAGCTAAAACGCAATTTATATATCCTGCTAGATATAGAACAATTGAAGATATATAAGCACTTGTGTTTAGTATAGCACATTTTGAGAGTGTAAATGAACCATTGACTTATATTAAGGTTGTTATCAAAAGAAGTAGTAGATTCAAGCAATAAATGAAGAGATGGAGTCATTATATAAGAATAATACTTATGTGTTGGTGGATAAGCCAAAGGATCTAAAGCTGGTAAGTTGTAATGGATTTTCAACTTAAAGGAGGGAATTCAAGGGGTTGAGAAACCTAGGTACAAGTCCAGGTTGGTTACCAAGGGACTTACTATTACTAAAAAAGTCGGTGTGGATTACAATGAAATATTTTCACCTGTGGTAAAACATTCATCTATCAGAGTATTGTTATCATTATGTGTTGTTTATGATTGGAACTTGAGCAGTTGGATGTTAAGACTGCCTTTTTACATGGTACTCTTGATGAAAAAATATATATGGCTTAACCAGTTGGGTATGAAGTAAAGGGGCATGAAAAAAAGGCTTGTCTATTGAAAAAGTCATTTTATGGTTTGAAGCAATTTCCAAGGCACTAATATAAGATGTTTGATGAATACATAGTTACAAATGGTTTTTTCAGGAGTAAGTATGATAATTATGTGTATTATAAAGAGTATGATACAGGGGCATGTGTGTATCTGGTGCTTTATGTGGATGACATGTTAGTAGCCTGCACACTCAAGTCAAGGATTGAAGCAACTAAGAAGCTGCTTATGAAGGAGTTTGATATGAAAGAGTTGGGTGATGCTAAAAAGATTCTTGGTATGGAAATTACTAGAGAGATATGCTTGGATTAATAAAGTTGTCATAATATTCCTACTTAAAGAAGGTTTTACACAACTATTTTATGGGTCAATATCATCAAAAGAATCAACAACGTCAACAAGGTGCTTCTACAAACAATGACAATAACAATGCAATTTTGTTAGCAATTCAAGATCTTGCAAATGAGATGAAAGAGTTTAAGCAATTTAGAGAGGTACAAGAAAAGATCAATGAGGCCATTACCAAGAAACTGGGACAATTAGTAGAACAATTGTCCGGACGAGAACCAAGGAAACTCCCAAGTGACACAACTAAAAACCCTCAACATCAAACCTTAAGTTCAAGGAATGTACACATAAACTCGGTTAGTATCATTCCTAAATCTGAAGGCATCAATTATCATATAACCTCTGCTCCTTAAGTAGTTGCAGGTAATGATAAGGAAGTTAATGAAGAAGAAGAAAGTGACCCGGGAGAACCAATCATTCCCATTCAAGTCGGGAAATTTAAAATCAAACAGACACTTTGAATTATGGAGCCGTAGTGAGCATCGTTCTTGAGAGTTTATATGACCAATATGACTTTGGTCCACTACATGAAACCAACATAACCGTGGTGCTTGCTGATTCAACATGGAAACAACCCCAGGGAATGGTCAAGTATGTGATAATCAAGCTAGGAGAGTTCTACTACCCGATGGACTTTATGGTTCTTGATTATACACCAGTAAGGACGAATGAGCAAGCAAAGGTAGTTTTAGGTCAGCCATTCTTGGCTACAGCCAAACCTCAAATCAATTTTGTTCGAAAATCATAAGTTATTCTTTAATGTGTTTTCAAAATCAGTTACATATGTAGTTAATAATGATTATTTTGTAACAGAAGCTACTAATGGGTGTGCTCCTTATATTTCACATGTAAGTGAGGATATCACCAAGAAGAATGGTTTTGATTCTTACAGGTTTGAGGTTGAAAATATGCAAAATGTTGAAAATGTGAAGGTGGAGCCATTAAGGAAGGAAAATCTAAGACGAAAGGTTAAGATGGGTAAACCATCGGATCATGAGAATTCAAGGATTAAAGAAGAAATGTTTGGCCAATGCTTGAATGAACAAGAGAATCTATCAAACTAGGATAAGCAATTCTGTAAAGAAAAATTTGGGGAAAAGCACTCAATAAACCACCATAAGTGGTCTCAGGTAAGGTCCGACTGAAGACCTAAAACTTAGCAATAGTGGGAGGCAACCCGAGAACTTTATGGGTATGTTCACTAGAAATCCTCACGAAACTATAACTCGTCCACTCGGGTCTACCGAGGGGTTTAAAGGCTTGTTGCATATGCTAAATGCAATCGTGATTCCTACAAAAGTGAGTTTTACTTCTTTTATTACTTTGTGTGTCCTTTGTGTTATTTTGTTAGTTAAATCATCAGACGCAAGCACTCATGTGTGGTGAGGCACAAGTCAACAGATGAAAGCTCTCATAATTTTCAGCTCTATGTACTCCTTCCTTATCTTGCTTATTCATCCTCACCATGTTTATTCATGTTTTAAAAATCATACATTGGGGACAATGTATCCTATGGGGATTGGGGAAGCAAAGAAAAAAAATGTATTGAGAAGAGTGCCAAAAAATTGTAAAAAAATTAAATTTTTTGAAAAAAAAAAGTTGTCCTAAGCAAGCTTGAAAATATGTAAAAATTGGATCTTTAAGTAGAATTCATTAACTAATTACCTACTTAAGCATGGTTTTTGATTCTTGGTCATGGTTAGATTCATGTTGATATTCAAAAGAGAAAAAGACTTTAGATTTAACTAACCGAGGGTCATGCTAGAAGGCAACCCTTCATGCATAGGTTACATTAAGTTTCCAAAGTCAAAAGAATAATTCATATGAAATGTTTCAAGCAAGAAACCAAATTATGCATAAAGATGATAAAGGCATTAGGGTCTATCTTTAAGAATTAGAAAGCCTTTTTATTTTTTAGATCATACCCAATATTACCCGTTAGAAACCAAAAAAAGCCAATGTGACACCCGATGCTATATATGATGAGAACAAGAAAAATATGAAGCCTTTTATCATTCTAGTTTGTTTTTTGATGAAATCCAAATTAAATAGGTGATTATGTGTTAAAACGTGATCAAAGTGCCAAGCCTCGTACTTCGGTAAGCCGATAAGGATGTTTTTAAATTATATGAAAATATAGTCTGAAAAAGGTCATATCGTTCGAAAAGAGAAAAATCATAAAAGAAAGGTCAATGTTTGACTTACAATGCAAAATGCATTGATATCAATTATAAACCTTCAACGAAGGTAACCTTACCCAATTTTTGGATTTCGTTACTTTTTAACCATTTTTATTCTTAATTTCTTACCTTTAACCTAAGCCTGATGAAACCTATAAAAGTTCTTTTGATTGGTGTATACTTTAGGTGTATTGTGAGAAAATATGATTATATGCATGGTAAAACGTGACGGCCTATTAGGCTCGGTTAGGTGAATTTAGTGTTAAAGTGACATGATTTTGTTTGAAAAGATAAAATTGACAAATATGTTTAAAAGAAAAAGTATGCGAATTTGGGTATGACCTTGAACCGAAACTAAGAATGAGTAAGGGATTATAGAATGTGCATGATGATAAAAGTTTGAAAGTGAATTAAAAGCTTTGCTTAGGGACAAGTAAAAGGTTAAGTGTGGGGATGTGATCATGTGACAATAATTCAGTGTTTAATTAACCTAATGTGTGATTTTACGTCATGATAAATGTAGAACAAGTTCACTTTGTTTTTTGTTTTAATTCATAGGTGTCTCGAGTTTAAAGTAGCTTAATTGGAAGCAAAAGAAGCGAAGCATGAAAGTTGAAGGACTTAAGATTTAAATACCAAAAAATAGAAAAAAGATGTCAAAAAAGAGACCTGGCGTATGATACTCCGGGTTTGGGCGTATCATACGTCGGGCGACGTATGAGGCAGCGTATTTGTGGGCGTATTTGACAAAAGGAATAGAAAGTTGGGCGTATGGGTGGCGTGTGATGCGCTGTATCATATGCCGTGGGCGTATGATACACCGGTAGCCTAACAGCATCCGGATTTTATGGATTTTCAAGTTTATTTAAGCCAAATCAACCCCAATTCAATCGAGAACTTCTTGGAGACGAAAAGTGATGAACTTTAGGTTATTTTTGGTGTTCCAAGGCTCTGCAAATCATCCACAAACATTCTTTAATTCAAGATCGAAGGCATAATGAAGATGATGTGTGGCTAGGCTTTTTGTGATTGCTTTCAGGAGTACGATTCTTGTCAAGTGAGACAATTTCTATGCTTTGATTAGGTTTTTGTATTGAACATTGAATTATTGAATGAAACATTATGTTTTGGTTGATTTAAAAGGTTTGCTTATAAATAAAGTTGTTTGCTTGATTATCATATTTCGGTTTCCTTGCATCGTGAGCTCATTAAGAAAAGTAGACAATTTGATATAGTTAAATTGATAACATTATGAAAGAACGAATCTTAAAAGCTTGTTCCTTTGTTATCACTTTAATCAAAAGCTATGATCTTAAAGTATTGTTTCTTACAAACCTCAGGTTAAACACACCAATTGTTGATTATGCATAATTAAAATCCAAAAGTGGTTGTTTTCTCATTATTTTGTTAAATTCATTCCAAAGTTTATCGCTTTTTGCACTTGTATTATTCAATTAATTTAAAGTTTTAATTTTTAGTTATAAAGTTTGTGTCTTTAAGTTAATCGAGTCATGTTGTTAAACACTTTCCACATATTCCCTATGGAGACGACCTTACTTACCCTTACACAATAAAGGTAGCTAAGACCGATATAAAAACTTGTTTTTGATCGAGTCTCGACAACCATATCAAAATGACTCCATTGACAGGGAATTAGTGTTCTTAGTGTTTAATTGTTTTTACTTGCTTTTTTTAAAAAAATTATAAAAAAACCTAGAAGATTTTATTTTTCTATTTTTTCCTTTAATTTGTTTTCTTGTTCAGTATTACGTGAGGTATTTTATGTTTTCTTGTTTGCAGGTAACCATTACATTAATGCATACAAGATTTTGAGGAAGGATCTCTCCGTTGCAATTTGATACAGAAATTGAGAAGACTTCAAGGGAAAACCGTGTGTTTCACAAAGCATCAACTTCAAGGACTTCTCAAACTCGTGGTCAAACATGATCTGAAGAAGGTACATCATCAGCAACAGCTCATCGAATTTTAAATAGACTTTCAAGAACACTTTAAAGTAACAATTCAAGAATGATGAATAATCTAGAAAACCAAGGAGTACCACAACCTAATCAACCTATGGGGATATCCCACTACCAGTGTTCCCTCAACCTGATGACCCTCCACTTCTACCACAACTCGTGCAACCTCAACCTCCAGGGCCAATCCCTATTAATCAAGATGTGCAAAACCAACCTCCGTCCGTGAACTTCAAACCGATGACAGATTTATGGGCTTGTAATCAAGTTTCCAGCATGACATGGAAGGAAGTCATCATAATAAGGAGAAACGGTTTTTATTCGAAGGAAGTCATCATACAGACTATGTGGATGAGTGGATTGATGATCAAGTCAACATGGATGGACCAAACCAACATGATTTTGCGGATTATGGGAACCAACTGGGCTATCGAAACCGTCAACCAAATCAGGATCAAGATGGTTATGCTCAACCACCCATTCGTAACAACATTGGAGGTCAACCATTTAATGGCATACCTGCCAATGTGAGCACAACACTATGTACCAGCACATGGTGTGGATAGTAACTTTCGTCCCGCCATTGTTTTCAATTCATCTCCTATAGTTTCACCAACACAAAGGGGGCGAGCTTTTGAAGTCTGACCATAATGTTTAGGAATTCTCCCTCACTTCCATGGTATGGCAACTAGAGAACCCAATTTACACATATCTGAATTTGAGGCATCATGTAGCACCATTGGTGGCCGAGGCTTTTCACCGGATGAAGTTAAATTGGTTCTATTCCAATTTACCCTAAAGACAAGGTCCTACAATGGTTCCTATCTCTACCATCGGCAAGTATTCACACATTGGTACAAATGCGACAACAATTCTTGAATGAATACTATACTTCTCAAAGAACAAGTGATGCAAGGCGAGCAATTCGAGGTTTTACACAACAGTCAAGGGAACAATTTCATGAAGCCTTTCATCGATTCAATGAGATGATGAGAACCTGCCCACATCATGGGATAGCTAAGTGGGAACTAATATCAGCATTCTATGATGGCCTTTCACTAGAAGATGCAAGAGATGTATACTCTACAAGTGCGGGCACATTTACTTTGAATCATGAGGATGACGATTGGAACATATTGGAAAGAATGAGTGTGATATCTAAAAATCATGCACAATAAAGTCAAAGGTCAAGAGGTGCAAATGTAAAGATGGTGAATGATCATGTGGCCATGGAGTAGAATTGCAGTATTAGAACGAGAAATTACGAGCCTTAAAGTTAGGAAGAGCGGCGTAGCAAACATATCTAGTGAGTATGAAGTGTCTTTAAGTTAATCGAGTCATATTGTTAAACACTTTTCACATATTTCCTGTGGAGACAACCTTACTTACCCTTACACAATAAAGGTAGCTAAGACCGATATTATAACTTGTTTTTGATCGAGTTTCGACAACCCGATCAACGGTGCAGGGGTATGTTGATGCCAATTTTGCTAAAGACTTGAATTGAGGTAGATCCATTTTAGGGTATGCATTTGAAGTGAATGGTGGCATAATTAGTAAGAAATCAACATTACAACATGTACTTGCTTTTTCAACTGCTGAGTCAGAGTATGTTGCCCTCACTAACACTATCAAAGAATGAATTTGCTTCAAAGGTTTTATGATGGAATTAGGGATTAAAGTTGATAAAGCATTGGTGTTCACTAACAATCAGGGTACTTTGCAGTTGTCTATAAATCTTATGTTTCATGATAGGACTAAGCATATCAATATGAAGTTATATTTCATAAAAGAGGTGTTGAATTCAGGAGAGGTAGCTGTTGAGTATGTTGATACAACATAAAATGCAGCGAATATGCTCCCTAAAGTGGTTCTTGGTCCCAGATTTGAATTGTGTCTTGTATCTAATGTTAACGATTCTTCATGATAATAGTTAGTAGTAGTCTTGTGTTAAGTGGTTTTGTCATAAAGGTGGAGGCTGTTGGTTATTATGTCCAAAAAGAAAAGTTGTGCTTGTTTCTGATTCAATTTCGATCTTGAATACATCATTGTTGATCTTAGTTTTTGTTAATTGTTCATAATAGAGCTTGCTTCTAGGCCTTAAAAAGTTGAGCGGTCACTTTCTCTTTCAAACGGGTTAGAATTTTTACCTTTTATTTTGATCATGGGTTATTTGGATTTGAACATATTCTAACTTTAGCCCAATTAGAATCTAAGTTAACCGGTATCTAGGCGCTTGATTTCTCAATGTCGTGGAGGTTTTTTATATGAAGTCTTTTGATAGTTTAATGAAATTTTCTGGGCCAAGAAGAGATGGTTTTTTATACAAATTTGGTTACATTTATGGGCAATATAGCCCTTTTGCGAAAACTTAGATAACCATAGCTCCATGAATCTACGCATTTTCATGCACTCAACAGGGCTAGAGGACTTGGTGGTTGGTTTCTAAATTTGAAAAAGATTCAAAAAACCCAACTTGATGGCCAGTTTAGTGAACAAGATGAACTGGGACCTGTCGTGTGTCATGAAAATAATCGTCATCGTGGTAGTGGTGGTGGCAGTGGTAGTGGTACATGCTCGGATATAGCATTTGCCTATACCGAGGACATTTTTTTCCACCGGCAAGAACTCAAGTTCTCCATCTACAATTCCTATGTGAGTGAGCCCACACTAGCTAAAGGGCCTAACATAGGTGGGTGATATGCGTGATGTGACCTACCACATGTTTTGCTGATGTAGCGGAACAACTCAACTCAATGAATTAACATCCAACTGGATTTGGTTGTTGGTTCATAAGGTAAGTCATCCTTAGCTCTTTACTTTCAGTCGTTAGTTTGTTAGGTTTTTGCCAAGTTCGTGATATGTTTTAGTGTGATTGATTTGTCGATTCTAATAGGTACGTTTCTTCACAAAAACACGAAACTTAGTCATATTTTGTTAGGTTCCATTGTGCAAGAATACTTTATGTTTTGTAAAACTAGTAACGTGGAATCCTTATCGTTGTTGCTAAGTTCTTGGTGTAATGTAATCTTGCATCTTGAAACCTCGAATTAATTGTGGACATTTTTAAAGTTTAGAACAAGAAGTGAGATTCTGTGTTTGAAATGATTAGGGAGATGATCAAAGAATGTTGTTGTAACATAGCTGTTGTTGTGTTTGGATAAGTGGGTGTTTGGGATTTTCAAGTGAAATGAACACTTGGATTTGTTTAGCTGTTTGAAAACGATATGGTTGATCCCAAACACCCCACTTGTTATAGAAAGTGCGACAATTGCAGGATTGGAGCACACAAGACTATACAACACAAGACATTGTATATTCATGATTTGGCTATGTCAAGAAACACAAAACCAAAACTCGTGAATCATTTCTTCTACATATAAATTGGAAGAACACTAGGTAAAAGTCAATAGTTCTTTTTTCTTTTACTTATAATTTATCCCCTGCCGCGTATTCTATGAAGCTGTCTCCATGAATCCATCTAGACACTTGCTCCTCCCCATACCTATGTCTGTGCATCCGGACCAAACTAGTTTCTGTGTTAACCCAGTTTGAGCATAGCCCGCTAACAGGATGTGGTTTTTATCACAATTGTAGATAAATAGCTGAGTTATTGTTTTGTTCTCTTCAATTCTATTTTCCAAATATACTATGTTGAGTATGTAGATAGAGGCATGTATTGGCTTGTACATATTCATCGACACTGCTTTCACACACACAGTTCATACATGGCATGCTAGGTCTGTATTAGAGCTCAAGGTGCTCCTATGACCAAGTTTCGACAACTGTCCCCTCTTCCCTTCATCCATGCCCTTTCTTTTCCTCGTGTTTTCTGTCATATTTCTACTTTTCTCTGGCGTGATTTCTATCATAGTTTTCTGCTGAGATTTTATTGAGAAATTATCCTTTTACAAATACTTCAGTTAAGTAAATGTATTTTATGAGTTTTGTTGATAGAATTTCATGCAATGTTTTCATTCTGTTGTGTTTCAGTTGTTCTTATTTCAGTTCCTGCAATTCTTTTTACCTGACCGTTGATTTAAAAACTGAATGTTTTTCTTGATTTATTATAGATGGTTATATGTTACATTCCTAATAGTTATTACCAATTGTTGTCATCAGGACATTCAATTACTTATTTAAAACAGAAATTAACCACAATATGGTAAAAAAAATAATAATTAAACATGATGCTTTACAAATTCCTCTGTGTGGTTACATATAATAAGCCAGTCACCATGTTTGTTAGCATCAAGGGAGAACATACAGGGCAAATCCGGTGCAACAAAGCTCTCAAAGAACTAGATACCAAACTATCAATATCGCATTTGGTATGTCACGATTTTGTTAAGTAAAGCGCGCTTACAACATCAAGGTCGTCTGAAAACAGCTCGTATCCAACGCCTAAAATCGAAGAAATAATGATTTAGATAACTTTAATCCACTCATAAAACTTATATCATTGATTTAGAAAATAAATAAATAAATTTAAAGATTAAAAAAATATACCTCTGCATGGTAATATTCCGAGCTCGGTTTATTATTTCTCTGTTGTATGTATTCACATCCACTGATATAAATCCAGCTCTTTCAAATAACTTTGACAATGAGTCTTCAGAGAAGTAGAATGAACACTACATATATATATTGACAATAACAATAAGTTTATTCAACAATTTAGAAAAAGACAACAAGATTATGCCAGCTATGGGTGTTTGCCATTTGGTAAATCTCAAAACTTTGAGAAACCTCATGTGGTTCGGCCAAAAAGCCAAACCTCAACCTAAACCAAATATCATTTAGCAGTCAATCTCTATAGCTGAAAAATGTATGTATTCTATAACACTTCAAAAATGATAATATGTTTAAATCGACTGAAAAAAGGAAAAAAAATAAATTAGTGAATTATTTAGATTTTGACACAAGAGAAATGAGTTTGACTCAAGCTTAAAATGATGATCGAGATTCTCTTATTTAGTTTACTAGGAATTAGGGGTGGTAAAATTAAATACTAAATACTTCATTGTATTTTGCAGTTTATTTCTACGGTCTGGTGGTTTTTTGAGAGTCCTTATGAGGAGGATTGAAATGAATACAATGAAGACCAAAAGTCGACAGAATGCTTACAGTGCCATCACCACGAAAATAGAAGTTCTCACTGATAACTTGATTCTTGTTCATTAGCATTATCTGCAAATTGTGTTGGTTTCAGGCCCAAGATCATACTCAAACTCTTGCTACTCATTCATTCTCAAATGTACATTAAATAGAGAAAAACGTCTTGCACCTAAAGAAAAGGAAATTAACTTACCCACTAACCCATTACTTCATTATCTAGACCCACTAATCTTGCTAACTAACTATGACCCACTAATAATGAAAAACATATGGACACAATAAACTTTCTAATAACCCGTGACCCGTTCACCATAACTTGACCCGACTTGACCCTACTTGACCCGATCAAGATTAACCCAACATTCACCCCCTTAATCTTGATTGGGTTCTCGGTTCTCTTGCTTCTTTCTTTCTTTGTTTCTTTCTTTCTTGCCTATCTTGCTCTTTCTTTCAATACCCGGTACCGGTTTTCTTGCTAATCTTGCTACTTTCTTGCTTGATTCGAATCTTTCTTGCTTGCTTACTTCGAATCATCTTTCTTGCTAACTTGCTTACTTTCTTGCTTGACGAACCAAACATGGCTCGGATCTTGCTCTTACTATACGAACCATACGGGTCCTGTTTCTTGCTACTTGCTTCTTTCTTTTTTTCCGCTGATTGTCAGCTTCTGGTCAGCGCTTACTGCTTTCATTCTTTCTTGATCATTCTTTCTTCGAAGGGGTTTTGACCTTTTGACATGCTTGGTTGCTTACTACCTTTGAATTAATTCCAGTAGGTTATTTGCATGTTTGTTTTTGAAATTAGATCATGCTTCAAATGAGGTGTGTACCCGCCTATTTCACATACCTTTTTGCTGATTTAACCGTCTCGTTCTCAAATGACCTATTGTTTCTTTCTTCTCCTGATCAACCTTGCTTTTATTTTCTTTTTTCACTCGATAGTAATCACCACCACAAATAAAGGCCGCTGCTCCTCTTCTAACTGCACGATCGGGTCTTCAATGACTGCTGCTTGTGATCGTCTGCTGCTATATTCTTGCTTGATTACCTACGGCTTCTTCTCGTTCTTCAGCCCTGCAGCCAAGGGCTGCTCCTATTACCGGAACCGACTCTCAAAACAGCTTTCTTTTCTAACCTTGCGCTCTGATACAAAATGTTGGTTTCAGACCCAAGATTATACTCTAACTCTTCATTAATCTTGATCCGGTTCTCGGTTTTCTTGCTACTTTCTTCCTTCCTTTCTTTCTATCTATCTTTCTTTATTTCTTTCTTTCTTGCTTATCTTGCTCTTTCTTTCAATACCTGGTACTGGTTTTCTTGCTAATCTTGCTACTTTCTTGCTTGATTCGAGCATCTCGTGCTTGTTTACTTCGAATCATCTTACTTGCTATCTTTCTTACTTTCTTGTTGCTCTTGCTCTTACTCTTGCTATCTTTTTTTAAATGCTTTCATTCTGGTAAACTTGCTTAAGAACACCCGATTTGGATGCCACTATCAACCTCGAAACCAAATCCAAAAGGTCCAAACTATTGACCTGCTTGCTGTCATAATTTTGTAGCTGCTACCAAGGCAATGAGGCGTGATTTGATTATCGTTTCAGCCCCCGAAACACCTGCTGTATTCCTCTTTCTTGAAACATAGTTTATTATTTTTTTAATTTTTATTTATTTATTTTTTTCACCGGCTTGCTTCCCTTGTTACTTCCTTCGAATTAATAACCACAAGTTTCTGCTACTAGCCAACTTACTTGCTTGTTTGCCTCTTCTTTCTCCATTAATTTGGACCATCCAACAGGCTCCGTGGTTGCTTCACTTGCTTGCTTGCCAATTGTTTTTTTTTTTTTTACTCGATCCAACCCAAGGTTTTTGCCAACTTTCTCTTCTCGTTCTTCACTGCCTGCTTCCGGCTACAGCAGCACGGCTGCCGCCTTGCTTCCGGCGATTTCTTCTTCCGACTCTCTGCATGGCTACCGCCTTGCTTCTGGCTATTTCTTTAACAATTACCTCTCTATTTATGTGATTCCGGTGATCCCACCGTTCTTTCGATGAACTGCTTGCTTGTCTTCAGTTCCTTGATGATTTAAAACAATGGAGGTTTTCCACCATTCCAATCACTGACTTTCTTCTTGCGATCTCCTCAACCACTCCACTGAGTCCAATCTATCTACCTTTTCTTTCTTTCTTTAATCGTGACCTGCTTACCTTTCTCTTGTTCTTAGCCCTACAGCCAAGGGTTGTTCCTTATACCGGACTCTCAAACCGGCTTTATCTTCTAACCTTGTGCTCTGATACCAAATGTTGGTTTCAGGCCCAAGATCATACTCAAACTCTTGCTACTCATTCATTCTCAAATGTATATCAAATAGAGAAAAATATCTTGCACCTAAAGAAAATGAAATTAACTTACCCACTAACCCATTGTTGGGTCTATTGTGATAATAATGGGCTTTAGCCCACGTGAAGTGTCGTGTCCTGCATGTTGGCTCAGTCAAGCCCATGCAGACGTAGTCGTAGTTTATGTTTAACGGTCAGGTCATGGAGTCGTTAGTGGGTAGCGAATTTGATGGGTTGTTAGCTTTCTTTGTGGAGTCGGTTAAGAGTCTGTAATGCTATATATATAGCAGTTCATGTTGATAATAAAGTATCCAGAAATTTGAGTGAATTCTTTGGTACCATTGTTTCGTTACAAGTGGTATCAGAGCATACCTGGAGAGAGTAATAGAGAGTGATCATCTGTTGGTGTAGCAACGATGACTGAAGAGACGGTATCATACCAAAGCGTACCTCGCTTTGATGGAGACTACGACCATTGGAGTTTGGTCATGGAAAACCTGCTGAGGTCCAAAGAGTTTTGGTGTGTAATCGAGAAGGAGATCAAGGAGCCCAAGGAAGGAGAAACCTTGACTGATGCTGAGAAGACTCTTTATGACTCATTGAAATTGAAAGACTTGAAAGCCAGAAACTATCTCTTTCAATCCATTGATCGACAGATCATACGTACAATGAGTCAGAAAGAAAGTGCGCGACAGATCTGGGAGGCAATGCGTACAAAGTATCAAGGCAACACTAGAGTCAAGCGGGCTCAGTTACAGCGCCTTAGAAAGGACTTCGAGACGCTCGAGATGAAGGAAAGCGAGACGGTGGCTGATTACTTCAACCGTGTCATGATGGTGGCCAATGACATGAGGAACTATGGTGAAGACATGACGGAAGTCAAGGTGGTAGAGAAGATCCTGCGATCTCTAACCGAGAGTTTTAATTTTGTGGTGTGTACCTTGGAAGAATCAAGAGATATTGATAAACTCACTATTGATGAACTACAAAGTTCACTGCTGGTCCATGAACAAAAGATCCGTAAAAAGCCATTGGATGATCAAGTCTTGAAAGTCGAACACACGAACTCAGGTGGAAGAGGACGTGGGCGTGGTCGGTCTCCAGGAACTAGAGGAAGAGGACGCGGAAGAGGAAGAACAAGACCCGATTTTGATAAATCTTCAGTGGAATGTTACTCATGTCATCAACTAGGACACTTTGCTTATGAGTGTCCACAATCTGACAGAGCAGTAAATTACGCTGAATTTGACGAGGGAGAAGATCTTCTATTAATGGCTCACGCTGAAACGAAGAGGGAAGGCAGACCGGGTCTATGGTTTTTGGACTCCGCTTGCTCAAACCATATGACCGGTAATCGGGAGTGGTTCGTCAATCTTGACGAAACTTATAAACACACGGTCAAGTTGGGAAATGACCTAAGACTGAAAGTACACGGGATAGGAGACATCCGATTTGAAATAGAAGGAGTCATTCAAGTAATCACCAGAGTGTACTTTGTACCTGATCTCACATCCAACCTCTTAAGTGTTGGACAGTTACAGGAGAAGGATCTTACAATTGTTATTCGAAAGGGGACATGCAAGGTATATCATCCACAACGTGGCCTTATAGTGACATCCAACATGACCAGAAATCGCATGTTTCTGGTCCATGCCACAGCCAAACCTCAAACCAATAGGTGTATGAAGATCTCTGAGGAGGAGAACTCTCAAGTATGGCACAGGCGCTTGGGGCATGTCAGTTACAAGTACTTACGAGCGATGCAATACAAACAAATGGTACTTGGACTCCCAAAGGTGGTGGAAGAAACAAAGATATGTGAAGTTTGCCAAGTGGGTAAACAACAAAGAGAACCAATTCCGAAGAAAAGTTTGTGGAGAGCTGCGGAGAAACTGCAATTGATTCACACAGATTTATGCGGCCCAATATCACCAATGTCACCAAGCGGCAAAAGGTACATACTTGTGTTCATTGATGATTTCTCAAGAAAAGGTTGGGTGTATTTCTTGTCAAACAAAGCAAATTGCTTTGAAGTGTTTAAGAAATTTAAAACTATGGTTGAGAATGAATCGGGGTTTAAAATAAAAGGACTTAGAAGTGATAGAGGAGGTGAATTCACCTCAAGTGAATTTAATAACTTCTGTGAGAATCACGGTATCAAAAGACAATTGACAACTGCATTCACACCCCAACAAAATGGGGTGGCCGAACGCAGAAACAAGACTATCATGAACATGGTCAGGTGTCTTTTGACTGATAAAAGCCTACCAAAGTGGTTCTGGACAGAGGCTGCTAACTGGGCCAATCATGTTATTAACAGATGCTACACGACCTCACTTAAAGACAAAGTCCCTGAAGAAGCATGGTCCAGCTCTAAACCCAATGTTGATTACTTTCGTGTATTCGGATGTATAGCTTATGTGCACATCCCATCTCAACTGAGAAGCAAGTTGGATGACCGGAGTATAAAATGTGTGTTCTTGGGCATAAGTACTGAGTCTAAAGCATTTAGACTATATGATCCTATTCAAAGAAAGATAATTATAAGCCGAGATGTTACTTTTGATGAAGATACTAAATGGGATTGGAAGAAGGAAGAAATGGGATCACTAGAGTTGGAGGTTCCTGAAGAATATGTTGGTATTGAGGATGATGAAATGATAAGTCCTGAAGACATGACAAGACAAGAAGAAGCAGCTCCCACTACAGAAGAAACAACTAGAGCTGAAGAACAACCTCATACCTCGGCTGTCCCATCCGAACAACACAACAATGAAGAAACTAATGTTCAAGATAATACGCAGCAAATACCTTCCCACAATGTGGGTCCATCAGAAAGAACATCAAGAAGAAGTGGCAAGGCACCTGCTTGGATGAATGAATTTGAGAGTGGTGAAGGGTTATCGGATGAGGAAGCTAACTTTGCTATGTTCAGCTCATGTGGTGATCCAAAGAAGTTTGAAGAAGCAGCTCAAGATCCTAAGTGGAAGCAGGCTATGGAAGATGAGATTCAATCAATAGAGAAAAATGAAACATGGGTACTAGTTGAAGCACCCAGAAATGTTAAGCCAATAGGTGTGAAGTGGCTGTTTAAGACAAAGTATAATGAAAAGGGAGAAGTTGACAAGTACAAGGCTCGATTGGTAGTAAAAGGTTATGCTCAACAGAAGGGCATCGATTATAACGAGGTATTCGCACCAGTAGCCAGATGGGACACCATCAGAACGATTCTAGCGGTAGCAGCTCACAATAAGTGGACAGTGCATCAACTCGACGTGAAAAGTGCTTTTCTACATGGTGAGTTGAATGAAACTATATATGTTGAGCAGCCTCAAGGATTTGTCAAGACAGGAGAAGAACACAAAGTACTCAAGCTCAAAAAGGCTCTATACGGTTTAAAACAGGCACCTAGAGCCTGGTTTAACCGCATAGAACGGTACTTTGTGAAAGAAGGCTTCAAGAAAAGCAGCTATGATCATACTTTGTTCATAAAAAGGGTCTGGAACAAGATCATAATAGTAAGTCTTTATGTTGATGATTTGATATACACTAGCAATGACAGTGGGCTGTGTCTTGAATTCAGCAATTCGATGAAGAGAGAATTTGAGATGACAGATTTGGGCCTTATGAAGTTCTTTCTGGGTATAGAAGTACATCAAGATAAGGATGGTATTAGTATATGTCAGAGGAAGTATGCTAAAGAAATATTAGAGAGATTTGGAATGTGGGAAGGTAACAGCGTAAAGAACCCCATAGTGCCTGGCACAATTCTAAGGAAGAATGGAGAGGGGCAAGAAGTAAATGACATTGAGTACAGGTGCTTGGTAGGGAGCCTGATGTATTTAACAGTCACAAGACCTGATCTCATGTATTCGGTGGGGATGATATCTAGATTCATGTCTAAACCAAGGGAGGAACATATGCAGATTGCAAAAAGGATTTTGAGGTATGTTAAAGGAACAAGTAATTATGGGCTGAAATATACCAAGAACTCTGCAGGTAAGCTGGAAGTATTCACTGATAGTGATTATGCTCGAGACTTAGAAGATCGAAAGTGTACTTCAGGATATGTGTGCATGTTAAGTCAGGCTGCTATATGTTGGAGTTCTCGCAAACAAGAAGTAGTTACACTTTCATCCACTGAAGCGGAGTATGTAGCTGCTACTCATTGTGCTTGTCACTGTACGTGGTTGAAGGGTTTACTTGGAGAATTGACGGGTAAAGAGATTGGCATTGTGGACATCAAGTGTGATAATAACTCTGCCATAAATCTATCGAAAAATCCAGTAATGCATCGCAGGACTAAGCATATTGATGTGCGATATCATTATTTAAGGGAGCTAGTTAGCAAGGATGTGGTTAGATTGATTTACTGCTCAACTACTGAACAGGCTGCTGATGTTATGACTAAGCCATTGAAGTTGGATGCTTATGAAGCTATGAGAAGCATGCTTGGAGTTCAAGATCTGGGAAATGTAAACTGAAGGGTGAACCCTCTTTCAGTTTAAGGGAAGGTTATGTTGGGTCTATTGTGATAATAATGGGCTTTAGCCCACGTGAAGTGTCGTGTCCTGCATGTTGGCTCAGTCAAGCCCATGCAGACGTAGTCGTAGTTTATGTTTAACGGTCAGGTCATGGAGTCGTTAGTGGGTAGCGAATTTGATGGGTTGTTAGCTTTCTTTGTGGAGTCGGTTAAGAGTCTGTAATGCTATATATATAGCAGTTCATGTTGATAATAAAGTATCCAGAAATTTGAGTGAATTCTTTGGTACCATTGTTTCGTTACACCCATTACTCCATTATATAGACCCACTAATCTTGCTAACTAACTATGATCAAGATTAACCCAACAAATTGTTCAAGATTAACCCAACAAATTGTTCATGAAATTATGGTAAAAAAACTCATTTCTTAACACTGATGTCAATGTGGTGATTTGAAAGATATATAAACTCAGAGAAGATACTATAAGAAGCTTGGAAACTTGTCCTATACTGTTGACAGCAATTTGGTAATTTGAACGATATCTAAACTCAAATAAGATATTATAAGAAGCTTGGAAACTCACTTGAGCATAATCCCCGATAGCATAATCCCGAAAAAGAACATGGCCATTAGGCTGCAAACAGCAAATATATATGTGTGTTTAATGTAGTTTCTCGTTATCAGAATGCACATTTTACCCTTTATGCATTTATGATACCAATTGGCTTGAAAAACTTGCAGCTTTTCAAGATGAGTTATTAAGTGTAGCTATAAGTATCCATTTATGAAAGTTGATAACTATGTTGAGACATTAAAAAATCAACGTGGACAACTATTTTAGGATGCAGGATGTAACCAACTTTATTCCAATTGCCATATTGGGTAGGGTGTTCATAAGCTGTTAAAACCAATAGAACCATCCAAACTGATCAGTTGGTTCAACCAGTTTGATACTTATACGCTTCGGTCCATGATCTACAGTTTCAATTCGGAATATAAAGTCATGTGTGTGTATTCATGAACCACCTTTATCATTTAAAAAGGTTGATATAAACTCAATTTTAATAATAAGAAGAAATGGTTCAAATTGTGTAACCAAACAGTTTTGACCAATCTGGCTGACCCAATGAACCCAGCCAGTTATTTTGAAATATTCAGTATCCAGAACCTTTTTTGTGACCGATCAAGCCCTTATAGTTTGTTGTTTTGGTCAAACATATATATAAGATAGGGTTCCCGAGATGTATGACAACTTAGGTTTTATACATGTTGAAAGGTTTATATATGATAACCCATTGCCGTAATGAGAAAGAAAAGTTGTGCAAGAGTAACCTTCAATACAAGTCTAAGGTTTTGTATGACATTTGGCATCTTGTCAGGGGAAATTGCAGATAATGTAAAAACCTGCTTGGAAATATGAAGTGTTATACGAAGATATGATAATAAGAAAGAAAGAAGTAGTGAGGAGCTAGGAATTAAGATGCTTACCAAGGTGACAATGTCAACAGATGCAGGCATAATATGATGAGAAAGATTATCTTGAGCAATATTGCAATGAAAAAGATTAATTTGGTGTTGGAGAAAATGTGGATGTGACTGCATTTGTAGTAAGAAGAGAAGATGAAAAGTTAGGAAGAGATTCCAATTGGTTATGATTTTGACAAGTAGATATAGGATTACCTTAACAAGTGTGATTGCATGATGTGAGAAATCACAAGCATGGATGTAGAGCTGAGGATACTTGTTGGCAAGAGGGAATATGGTGTTGCCAGCACCACAACCGGCCTGCCTGCCAAGGAAGGAAGGAAGGATTTGATAATTGGGAATTATTAATGAAATGTAAGAGTTGATTTGAAACCTCTAATAAGATGACGTTTGGGTTATGGTGAGAAAAGAAGTGGCCCCAATCCTTGTCCAGGTAATGACGATCCTTGAAGAACTAGAAAGAAAAGGATGTTCATGTTATGAATGAATAACTGAGTTTCGTATGACAATAACAAGCAATGTAAAACAACTAGGTGGATGGATACCTTGTTTTGATGACGGAGGTAGAAGTTTTCCCAGTGGGTTCTGGAGGAGGAGGAGGAGGAGTTTTGGGGTAAAGAGGGTAATTTGGATGGAGGACGTTTACGGAGGGCGTCGGAGGAAGGAGGTAGCAGTAGCAATGGCTTTGGCTTCACCACCGCCATCCAATTCAAATCCTCAACTCATCTATCAATAATTTCGCTCACTTCATCACTCTTATATATAGGTAAAGGTTAAAGATACTCCCAACCCTCTTCCTTTCCATCATTACCATTCACACCATCTTTCTTATCTATACCAACCTGTCTTTTAAATCACTTGTTATTTTATAAATGAGACCGATTATGTGAGTGTTTGGGAGTGCTTATTTTTATCAACTTTTAACTTTTTAACTTTAGAAAATTTAAGAAGTCATTTTATAGTGTTTGGCAATATGATTGTTGTGAGTGAATAAGTTAATAAGTCACTTCATACTAACTTATTAACTTATTGAAAAAGTCAATAAGTCAATAAGTTGTTTTTTTTAAGCATTCCCAAACATGCCCTATATCCTCTTGGTGCAAGAAAACGGTTCTCATTTAATATTGCTAGTGCATTTGCGATAACCAAACAACCCTCCAATAAACTCCACAAACCCATCTTTTGACTTCTTCACTTAAATCTGTGAACATTTTATTTTGTAACATAAATTAATCATATTAGTTAAAGGCACGTGTCAGGAATCACAAGTCTGTAAAAAACTATTACTTGAGAAATCATATGTCTATAAAGCCATAAGAAAGGTGTTTAACTGAAGAAAACTGTGTTTTCTCCTCAACACGTTTTCTAAATTATTAAAAGTTTTGTAGAGAAAAGAAACTGAAGAAATTTTTCTACAACTAAAGACATCTTAAGGAAATAAATGACAAATTAGTTATACCGAAGCAGTAGATGATATGTTTAATACTAAACAATAAGCTATTAGTTTCTTGTACTGTCACATTTCTTTACAGATTAATGAATATTAATTATGGAAAGCTTTGTAAATAAAAAAATATAAAATTTGAAACGGCAAATGCATTAGAAAACTAGCAGGAATAACCCCTCTCTCTTTTATAAACTATTCTTAAATCTTTCTTAGCCAGAGCTTAACCATCTCTACAACTCTCTCAACCATGCCCCTCTCAAACATTGCTATCAGCTAACGCAAAAAACCAACCTAAAGATTCTTTTTGTAACTGCAGCCATCATATTCAATAAGCCTCTTGATGGGACACTTCAGGAAAAATCAAACGCTTCATTCGCTTTGGACGATGTTAATGAAACTATTTTAATCCTAGTGTTGCCGGTGGGTACAATATCCCAAGCTTATTATGCATTTACCCTCCAATTTTCACAAAATCATTTAGAAAAGGAATTTGGGATACGAAACTTTCAAACAAACACACTTCATGAGCAGATGCAAGATAGTGCTTCAAGTCAATTGGATAGAGTATACTATAACTCACAAGAGTGTATAGAGTATACTTATACATGCTTTAAAATTATATGTATTCGTCCGGTGGATACATCATGTATTCGCCCGATATCAATTGGATAACTAGATAATCTTTTATAAATCTATAACTCACAAGAGTGTATAGAGTATACTTATACATGCTTTAAGATTATATCTTTCTTTTTATAAAATATAAATTTGAAATCGGCCATACGTGAATATAGAAAGATGAAACTTGTTTAAGAGGCCTTCAGGTTGGCTTATTAAATAGTTTTTTTCTTATAAATGCTTATCATCGTAAAATTGATCCCGGATGAATAAGCTAAAATCTCGACATAAATATAGTGGCCGGATATATAAACTGACATTGAAAAATGCCAATAGACATGTGTACCAATAATTTAACATTGCAAATCATGCGATCAACATTTTGCATCAAGAACATAAAAATTTTGTTTATAAATATTGGAGTAAAACTTACCTCTGATATAGATAATAAGCCAAAGAGAAGTGATTGTTTGAGATGTGCGTTGAAGATCGAAAGTTTTCAGACAATGCTATAGTTTGGCAATGAAGAAGAAAAAGAAATGAAAAGGAGATCGCGTGCTTTGATGGACGCCTATGTTAAATTAAAATCAAAACATTCGCAAAATAGAAAATGTAAATCAAGAAACATGAGAACCGTACAAATATAAGTAGGTAGTTGTCGTTTTTTTATAAGAATATGTGACAACCTTAAAACCAAGGTTAGGTAAATTTAACATTTTTCGTAAATTTTTAATACATGCTTGTATCCTATTAGAGATAACTAAGGTAATTTTATTTGATTATATGAGTTTTTGTATGTATGCACATATGATACATGAGCATGCATGCATGCATGCACAAATATTTACGTGTGCATGTATTCCTTTTATGTGATTTTCGTGGTTATCAAATCGTATGCATATAGTTACCAAATCATATGGTTAAATGACTAGCTACTTGAATGATAAATATCTCACATTTACATGAAATGAATTAAGCTTAAAACCTAATCAAACATTACCAAACAAGATTTCATTTAAAAACTTGCATCAACACTAAAAACTAATCAAACCTTAAGAACTCAAACACCAATCTTAGCTCTAACGTCGGTTTGTTAAGGTACTAACTAACCCGATTAAACACCTAAGTCTTTGACTAATCCTAGCTTAATGACCAAGTGAGCCATTAACACCAAATCGCCACCTAAGCCATATCCTAACACTAATCACCTTCTAATTCCGCCACCTAGCATCAAAGACACTAAGCCCGCCTTAGAACTTGCAACCACACCTTCTTAATGATCCACTAATCAAGTCTATAATTCCCACCTCTTCAAACTTAGACTAGAACTAATGATGGCAACTCCACCTTCATCATCATATCTCGGCCGATGGAGCCACACCCACAAACCATCACAACCGCTGTCACACCCCGACCGACGGCGGAATCATCGAGTCGGACGAATGTGAAACGATTGTTCATAGCACATGGAACTAAATAAGTTGTAATAATATTAGATATCATATTTATTGAACATTACAAGACAATTAAATAATTACAATACAAACAAGATCTAAACAACAACATAAGATTTACAATTAACTAAGTCTAAGTCCTATATGAGCACAAAGAGATCTTCAAGTATCAAACCTGAAACACGTTTAAAAATAAAGGGTCAACTTTGAAAGTTGGTGAGTTCCCATGGGTTGAACACATGCATATATATATATATATATATATATATATATATATATATATATATATATATAGATATATATATATATATATATATATATATATATATATATATATTATATATATATATATATATATATATATATATATATATATATATATATATATATATATATATATATATATATATATATATATATATATATATATAGCTACAATTCATGTCAATGATTATGAATTATGCAAGTTTATAGAACACATATAGCTACAATCAAACCTCGACTTGATTACAAGTATATATGATTGGCTAAGTGTATTTGGTTCCCATGATGAACAAGCATACGTCATCAAGAGCCGGCAATACATCGGCTTTAGCACCAAATAGGCTTGTCAAGCCCAAAGATCTAAGACGTCGCCAGGCTAGCAATAGTTAATGATTGTCAACATATAATGTATCTCATATAACACTTACAATAATACAAATAACCATGACAAAAAGTAAAGATGAATTGCATGTGTATTTACAAGTATCAAGATGTTTACAAGTGTAAGTTTATAAGGTTAATATGTTTCACCCCAAAAGGTGTAAAATAAAGTAAAAAAGAGCATGGAGAACTCACATGGAAAACTCACAAGATATATATAAGGTGATGATAAGAATTTAGACGAGGCTCCAACGATTTCTTTTACAAGTTACCTAAACGTCTTATTTCAAGATTAAGTTCAATAATAAGATTAACAATTAGACGTGAACTAGGGTTATAATTGGAATTTGGGGGGTTTAAATAACTAAGTAAAATAATGAATCGTTTATGTTTTGTTTAATAAAGGGTATATAAATCAATTAGGATCAATAATAATTAAGAACGGTTCAATAATTTTTATTTATTGATTTAATAGAAATTAAGTATAATGTGTGAAATGAAATAATCAATTAAATAATTAATTATGTAAAACTTGATATGGGTGATTAATTGAATACTTATTAAATGACTTCAAAATTATTTAAAATCATTTTGTAGAGTTTTGAACTTTTAAATGATTTATTATAAAGATCTTATAATACAAAACTTAAGAATAAAGTATAATATGTTGTTTTATAAGTTTCAAGAATTTGATTAAGAGTTTAAAAAAATAGATTTATTAACTATTTATGATATAACATGGTTAAATAAAACAGTGAATAATTAATTTTTTGTATAATCATTTGTATAATTAATTATTCAAAGTGTTTGTAATATGAAGGTTTAAAGTGTTTTAAATTAACCCAATTTTGAGCTATAGAATACTTGTAACATATAAATGACTTAATTATGTTTTTATAACCTTTTTATTCTTTAAAAAAATAATTAAATTTAAGAATTATAAGTTTTAAAATCTTTAAAAATTAACTTAATAATTTCTGAAATATTTTCATTAACAAAATAATTTTTATTTTAACTAAGCAATATATTAATATTTTATGCAAATTAAAATGATTAAAAATTCAGTAGTTAAAAAGATTTGAGGGACCCCGGGTTCGAACCCGGGTCCCTTGTGTGGGAGTTGATGGTTGTTACCAGTCGGGCTAAAGCACAGATATGTATAAAAACTCCTTTAAAAATCCTTTAAACATTAAATGCTTAAATCCCCAAATTCACATGAACCCTAGATTCGTATTGGATTCAACTGAGCATCAATTCGATAACGATAATGGAATCAAACTTAGGGCTATTGTTACCTAAGTGAAACCGAGTGTATGGGTGTGTGAAACTTACATGATTAAGTTCGGCTTGATGGAGAAAATGATAAGAATAGCCGCGACTAAGGTATAGTTGGTTCGAGATTCAATCGTTGTTAATAATCAAATTAATCTTGTAGGAAGCTTCGGATGGTGATGATAATTGAAAGCCCTCAATCAATTTTGATGTAAAATGTTACGAAGACGGATTTCGACTAAGTTGCAGGTCGAAAAAGATGATGATGATCAAACACGGGGTGCGGGTGTGTTTCAGATGGAATTGGGAGTTCTAGTAGTTTAAGAGTATTGATTTGAAGATTTTCCCTCGATTGTAAGTACAAAATTTGATCAGTTTCGAGTCGATCAGGTTCGTGTTTTTAATGCAGTTTTCGGTTCCGAGCTTTGTGTGTTAATGATCAATTAAACACAATCAAACAGGGGTTAAGTTCGAAACCGATAAGATAGTTAAAGTTCGGTTTAATCGCGTTTAAATCGAGCGTTTTGGTGGTTTTGACCATCGCCGGAGCGATGGCCGGAGGTGACCGGAGAAAGGGGGTTCGATGGGGACGGGGTCAACGGTGGGTGGGTTGGGTTTATATACAAATTTACATATTTAGCCCTTGTACTTTTAAGCCCTTATTATTTTATGTAAAAAGCTATTTAATTAAGTTTCAAAAATTGAAAATATGACCCCAAACTTATCAAAACCTAAGATGTAAAATAATTCAATTTATTTATAAATTTCATTAAATCAATAACTAGTTTATAAAGCTTTTATAAACCTTACATATTTGTAAGAATAATAAACTTTGTATTTTAATTATTTATTTTAGTTTTATAATTTAAACTCAAAAATGACAAATAAACTTCAAAAACTTATAAAAAAATAAAATTATTATAAATTGATTGTATAGTATAATAATGTTCACAAAAAGAATTAGTTCAATAGTTCATTTTGATTCATCAAAATGAATAATAATTAAATAATGAATTTTTTTTTCAACGAACGAGGATTTATTATGAGTTCAGGTTTATAATTTAATAAAAAATGGCTGATGTTACAGTCTTCCCTACTTTAAGAAATTTCGTCCCGTAATTTAATCACGAGAAAATTCATTTCAAAGTTATGCGGAGACTTGGATTTCATTTCGTGTTCTCTAGTGAGCACTTGGGAACGTTTAATCTCAATGAGTTTGATTATGGTGTTTTGGGTACGCTTATGTTTGTTCAATTTCATGATCTTATGTGTTTCTTGGTAAGGGTACAAAATTACTAATTTAGAATTTTAATTGATAAGCTTTTGTATTTCAGACGGTTCAAAACGATTAGAAAAGTTTTGACACAATAGCATGTTTTTAGATCAACACAAGACTCAGCTTAACGAACATGAGTAATATGTTCAAAACACTTTTTGAATGGGATATGAATTTCATAGAAGCTTCTCGAGCAAGTAACTTTACAGGGTTCTTAGATGATAGATTCTTGTTTACTTATGTCTTTGAGATTTCAAAGTTTTATTGTCCTAAAGTTGATACGAGAATCGTGTTTGTTATGATTAAGGATTCAATTTAGAATGAGAGCATCATTGTAATAGGTTTTCTGGATAAGTGCGGTTTTGAGGGGAAGGCGTTTAGAAAGATTTTTAAGGGTCATTAATAAAAATGGGATAATGAGTTTTAAGTTTCAGGGGTACAAAATCAATGATGAAACGATTCAAAATAACAAGATGTTACGAGTGTAACGTTCGGTTTACAAACCAAAACATTACGTTGACTTATCAAAGTATTAGGTCAACTACAACCTTAATGAATACATGCGTACCTATAAGCGCACACTCACCCCAAGGGTTCCCAGGTAAGGTAAACGGATCCATCGGTTGATTTGGATTTATATGAATACCTTGCCTAGACAGAACACCTCGAGATACAGGCATCCCACTCTTCTAGCTTTACATGTTTCAAGTTATAGGACATAGACTTTGACGAGACTTGAAAACCACGAATAACGATTCAAAGCTTATTTTGAGAACCATTTGGTTTAGGCACATAATGCCTTAGAATATGATTTAAGATTTGTGTGCGCATTGATAAGAATCAAAGTATAAGAAGAATCACATAAGGCATATAATCACATAATCAAATATAAACACATAAGGCACATAAAATCCTATCTAAGCATATAAAATACATGAGAGGACTCATGTGTAAGGGTACTTAGTTATAGTCTAGGTCATTCCATTTCTAATAACCTAATACCCTATAACCATGGCTCTGATACCAATCTGTCACACCCCGACCGACGGCGGAATCATCGAGGCGGACGAATGTGAAACGATTGTTCATAGCACATGGAACTAAATAAGTTGTAATTAATTTAAATATCATTTTTATTGAACATTACAAGACAATTAAATAACTACAATACAAACAAGATCTAAACAACAACATAAGATTTACAATTAACTAAGTCTAAGTCCGATATGAGCACGAAGAGATCTTCAAGTATCAAACCTGAAACATGTTAAAAAATAAAGGATCAACTTTGAAAGTTGGTGAGTTCCCATGGGTTAAACACACACACACACACACACACACATATATATATATATATATATATACATATATATATAGGTTTACAAGTAGCAATTCATGTCAATGGTTATGAATTATGCAAGTTTATAGAACACATATAGCTACAATCAAACCTCGACTTGATTACAAGTATATATGATTGGCTAAGTGTATTTTGTTCCCATGATGAACAAGCATACGTCATCAGGAGCCAGCATTACATCGGCTTTAGCACCAAATAGGCTTGTCAAGCCCAAAGATCTAAGACGTCGCCAGGCTAGCAATAGTTAATGATTGTCAACATATAATGTATCTCATATAACACTTACAATAATACAAATAACCATGACAAAAAGTAAAGATGAATTGCATGTGCATTTACAAGTATCAAGATGTTTACAAGTGTAAGTTTATAAGGTTAACATGTTTCACCCCAAAAGGTGTGAAATAAAGTAAAAAGGAACATGGAGAACTCACATGAAAAACTCACAAGATATATATAAGGTGATGATAAGAATTTAGACGAGGCTCCAACGATTTCTTTTACAAGTTACCTAAACGTATTAATTTCAAGATTAAGTTCAATAATAAGATTAATAGTTAGACGTGAACTAGGGTTTTAATTGGAATTTAAGGGGTTTAAATAACTAAGTAAAATAATGAATCGTTTATGTTTTGGTTTAATAAAGGGTATATAAATCAATTAGGATCAAGAATAATTAAGAATGATTCAATAATTTAATTTATTGATTTAATAGTAATTAAGTATAATGTGTGAAATGAAATAATCAATTAAATAATTAATTATTTAAAATTTGATAAGGGTGATTAATTGAATACTTATTAAATGACTTTAAAATTATTTAAAATTATTTTGTAGAGTTTTGAACTTTTAAATAATTTATTATAAAGATCTTATAATATAAAACTTTAAGAATAAAGTATAATATGTTGTTTTATAAGTTTGAAGAATTTCATTAAAAGTTTAAAAAATAGATTTATTAACTATTTATGATATAACATGGTTAAATAAAACAATGAATAATTAATTATTTATATAATTATTTGTATAATTAATTATTCAAAGTGTTTGTAATATGTAGGTTTAAAGTGTTTTGAATTAACCTAATTTTGAGCTATAGAATACCTGTAACATATAAATGACTTAATTATGTTTTTATAACCTTTTTATTCTTAAAAGAAATAAATAAATTTAATTACAAGTTTTAAAATCTTTAAAAATTAACTTAATAATTTCTGAAATATTTTCATTAACAAAATAATTTTTATTTTAACTAAACAATATATTAATATTTTATGCAAATTAAAATGATTAAAAATTTAGTAGTTAAAAAGATTTGAGGGACCCCGAGTTCGAACCCGGGTCCCTTTTGTGGGAGTTGATGGTTGTTACCAGTCGGGCTAAAGCCCAGATATGTATAAAAACTCCCTTTAAAATCTTTTAAACATTAAATGCTTAAATCCCCAAATTCACATGAACCCTAGATTCGTATTGGATTCAATTAAGCATCAATTAGATAACGATAATGGAATCAAACTTAGGGCTTTTGTTCCCTAAGTGAAACCGAGTGTATGGGTGTGTGAAACTTACATGATTAAGTTCGGGTTGATGGAGAAAATGATAAGAATAGTCGCGACTAAGGTATAGTTGGTTTGATATTCAATCGTTGTTGATAATCAAATTAATCTTGTAGGAAGCTTCGGATGGTGATGATAATTGAAAGCCCTCAATCAATTTTGATGTAAAATGTTCAGAAGACGGATTTCGACTAAGTTGCAGGTCGAAAAAGATGATGATGATCAAACACGGGGTGCGGGTGTGTTTCAGATGGAATTGGGAGTTCTAGTAGTTTAAGAGTATTGATTTGAAGATTTTCCCTCGATTGTAAGTACATAATTTGATCAGTTTCGAGTCGATCAGGTTCGTGTTTTGAATGCGGTTTTTGGTTCCGAGTTTTGTGTGTTAATGATCAATTAAACACAATTAAACAGGGGTTAAGTTCGAAACCGATGGAAGATAGTTAAAGTGCGGTTTAATCGCATTTAAATCGAGCGTTTTGGTGGTTTTGACCATCGCCGGAGCGATGGCCGGAGGTGACCGGAGAAAGGGGGTTCGACGGGGACGGGGTCAACGGTGGGTGGGTTGGGTTTATAACAAATTTACATATTTAGCCCTGTACTTTTAAGCCCTTATTATTTTATGTAAAAAGCTATTTAATTAAGTTTCAAAAATTGAAAATTTGACCCCAAACTTATCAAAACCCAAGATGTAAAATAATTCAATTTATTTATAAATTTCATTAAATCAATAACAAGTTTATAAAACTTTTATAAACCTTACATATTTGTAAGAATAATGAACTTTGTATTTTAATTATTTATTTTAGTTTTATAATTTAAACTCATAAATGACAAATAAACTTCAAAAACTTATAAAAAAATGAAATTATTATAAATTGATTAAATAGTATAATAATGTTCAAAAAAAAATTTTGTTCAGTAGTTCATTTTGATTCTTCAAAATGAATAATAATTAAATAATGAATTTATTTTCAACGAACAAGGATTTATTATGAGTTCAGGTTTATAATTTAATAAAAAATGGCGGATGTTACAACCGCCACCTTCACCACACCTCTCTTCCGCTCTCGGTTTCCAAGTCGCCACCACCATTACTTTCTTGTTTTCGGATCTCCAAACACCAACATCATTCTTGCTTTTGGTTCCTACAATCAACACCATCACCACCCTTTGTTCCTTACCAACTAGTTGTGATCAAGCATCAATCGGGCTCTCAAGGAATCAAGCCAAACTATACTCTTAGTTCTCTTCATCAAACAAGGTTAGATTTCCAAAATCTATAACTAACAAGTTTAAGAAATGTATATGTGTTTAGATAAACACATATAAACCAACTCTTGAAATCTAAATCATCAAGAACATTTACAAGAATTCACGAACACCTGTATTTATTCAAAAATCAGTAAGAAATGAGAATTCAAAACTGAAAACTTGAAAGTTTTATATAAACCAAGGGTTTAAACAAAAAGATTACAAATTTAAAGGTTGAAAACCTAGATGTTCTTGATGAATTAGATTAAATACCTAAATAACTATGATTGTGGAAATGAAATTAGAAAATTGTTGAGAAATATTAGAAATAGTAATCTGTAAATTTAATGTAATAATAATGGATAGATTAATTTATATAATTAATTCAAGGAAATAAAAGAAAATAATTAAACAGAATCTCCAAACCTGGTAAAATTCTATAAAAATTATATAATAACCCTTATATTTTATAGGAACTATTGAATATATTTCGGGACTTAATTCGTATGTATGACTAATTTTTATATTTTAGAACATTCTGTAAATAGAAAATTAAAAGAAATAGCAAAACAGTGAGATAAATTATGAAAAATTTAAATTATCATATTGAGAGTAGAACAGTGTGTATGAATTTCGGAATTTTTAGAGATGTTTAACTATTCTGCTAATTAATATGAAATTTGTAAAAATTCTAGAAATTTACCTGTTTTGAGTTATTAATCTGAAATTTTACTACTCTATGAGGTGGTGGTGAAGGTTTGAGATGATGGGAGCTAGGAATGGAAAAAAGAAAGGTAAAAAAGCTAATTTAGAGCATTCACAGTTCGTATCTCATTTTTATTTGAGTAGGTGCCCTATATTATAGGAGATGGTTGTGAGTGAATGAGAAATAAAATTTATGGGGTTTGTACCGTGATTCTCCATATTTAGGAAATCACGGTACAACCCCATAATTTTTTTAATATTTTAAAAGTGGTTGTGAGTGGATGAAAAAGAAAAAATAATCATAAAAGTATGAAAAAATAATACTTAGGTGAAAATAAGAGATAAAATATAGATAAATGAGATAGAGAAAATAGATGTTTTAATGTAATTATAATGATGATGATAAGAGTTGGATTGTGAATATTGTACCATAAGCTTATAAGCGTGTGTATGCATTGACATTTGTACAATGTGTTTTAAAACTTGAATGTTTGCCTTTTAAACTATAAATAACTAGTTTTAATACATGTGTATTACACGAGTTAAATAAATAATTAATTTCATCCCGACATTTTTTGAAACTAACTATAGAAATAGAGAAAAGGTGGGTGTGGATGTGGGATGAGAGAGAAAGAGTCTTTGTATATGAAAGGATAAGGTGATTGGGTGGATCCCACAAACCTTTTTTTTATATTTTTTATTGACATGGACATTTTAGTTTTTTCATAAAATATTTAATAAAAAATTTAACGGCGTCCGTTTTAAGGATTCAAATAGAACAATGATGTCAACTTTTAAAAATTCTTTTTTAATTTTTTTAGTTTTTTATAAAAAAACAGTAAACATTTTGTTCAAAATAACTCATTATTAAAAAAGATGTAATTTTTAAAATTTTTCTTGTTATAACTTCCAGTTTTATCTATTTTTTGATTAAAAAATTCTACCTTTTAGAACACAACAATTTTTAAATATTTCATATTTTTTTAAAAGGTTGATGTTTCTGAAAACTTTCTTACTTTATAAAAAAAATTTGTTTAAAAATAACAATAATATATTGATTTTTTTAATTTATTAAAAATATATTTAGTCTAGAAAAGAATTAGTTGATGTTGTTAGTATTTAATGTAATTATTTAATAGAAAAAGAAATGGGAAATATTTTGGTGACGAGGAATATGATGTTGGCGCTTACCTCCCTTAGTTACAAGTTTTTTAGAGTAGGAAAATATGTATAAAAAGATATCAAAACATCTTTTACATCGATAGTTAAATAAATTAAAGTTTGTTACTCGTGTAACGAAAAGGTAATTGTCATAGATAATTAGATAGCTCATTGCATGAAAACTTATATAAAATAATCTTAGTTTCAATTTAAATTAGTTTATTTTTAACTACAATTCCCACACATATTTAACATACTTCTAATTCTATATGACAACTAATTTATACTAACTTGTTATAGACAAGGTTCGAACCCTTGAACTAGAAAGAAGTTTAATCATTTTAACTGCAAATAGTTTCAACATAAACCCAACCCTTACCCTTCAACCTAAAGTAGATGTGTAAACATTGATTTTTTTCCGTACAAAAACGATGTCATGTATTCGCACATAAAATTAATTGTATATACTCTCATTTAGAGGAACTGGTAGAGTGCATGACTTAATCGGGGGATGTGGGTTCAAACCTTGCCCCGACAATCTTTTTTAGGTGTGGTTTTTTATCTTTTAATTTTTTTATATCTTTTTTTGGATTAAATTTTACAATACTATTTTCTATTAATGCTTCAATCTTGAAAACCGATTTGCAATAATTTTGTAGTCTTTTTTCATAACTTTGTTCGATTAATGTCTGTTGTTGTCACGCTTTGTTTGATTGACGTGTGCTATTGTAACATTTGTTCGAACGTGACAACAACAGACATTAATCAAACAAAATGTGATAACAATAAATCTCAATCGAATAACGGTACACGTTTGAACAAAACATGAAGATTAATTGAATCTCACAGCTGACCTCAATCAAATAGCATGAGTTAAAGTTAATCAAAGCTCTAGAACGAAGTGACCAGTCTCACTAGTCGCTTCATGTGTATTTTTAGTTTTAATTGAATATTAATTTTGTTAATTTATTATAATTGAATGATTAGGGTATCGAAAAAGACTAAAATATCATAATATATTACGGAGATCTTAACGAAGTTATAACAGTGAGTGAAAATTGCAACATTTGGTAAACTATAGTAACTGAAATGATATAAAAAAATTAGATTAAAAAATAATAAATTTAACGAAATGTAAAGGAAGAAAATAACAATTTACTAATAATAATATCTAAACTTTTCAATGTTTCTACGAAATGATATCGGGGCGTCGCGGTGGTATTCAAGTATTTAAGAAAGAAAAGAGTATGTATACATAAAGGGATATAAATAATAATTTTAAAATTCATTTTAGCACTATAAAAGGCAGCAATTCGCCAAACCCTAGCTAATCCTATATCGGTGGTTGTGGCCGCCGATGTGTTGATTTCATCCCCTCTATCATTATGATTATGATTTATGCTCCTCTCGCTTTCCAAATGTTAATTCTTATTCAGATTTCTTTCATTCTTCTTTTAATCTGCACTAATCGTTAGCTTCATTCTTATTTCGATTTGCACCAACCAATCAGATTTTGAAATCGGGGAAGAGGGTATGGTGTTTCTGTTACTCATCAGATTCATCTTACATACTTTGATTCAAATTCAAATCCCCCCTATAATAATAATAATAATACAGAAGTATAATGCTTGTGCGCCAACCTGTATGGTTTGCAAGTTTCGCTCTTCTGTTACATTTCCTCAAAAACTTTCAAATCCAAACTTTAATTATTTATATTAAAAAACCAGTTTCGAAACACTATGAAGATGCCAAAATGTAGTAAATATTTTACTCGCATATAAACATGGTATAAGTAGTCTGGATGATTATGTCCAATCACATATTCTCTGATTTACACACAACCATTTAATGTTACTTGATACAAATTGTAACCTTATTCCATAGCATAGCAGTGATCTTTACCATACGTCCATACTGGAGGGAGGGGAGCATTCAAGACTTTGCTTCTTCTATTTATCATTCTTTAAGAGGAATAATATACTACTTTCACTAAAGTCTACTTCTAAACATTTTAAATCAATTTAGTAGCCATTTAAATGCAATATACCATAGAGAAAATTACTAAACGCTGTGATTTTATTTTCTGTATCAGTTTTACCTAATATCTCTTAAAATCTTCTAAAGATAGCATATGGACTGCTATTTTTCATCAACTTTTTGCGGCTTATGTGTATGGAAAAGCCATTAGTTTGATCTAGGCAGTTCATTTAGGACGAAAAGACAAACAGAAACACATAAAAAAAAAGAATAAACCGAATGAGTTTTATAACCGTCAAGTTTGAAAATTTTAACTCTGATAAACGGGGTACATTCATAAAAAGAACAATATTAGTAGGTAACTTCAAAAAAACAATATCCACAACACCTCAAGCCATCAAAACCATGTACATTAGAAAAAGATCGTTGATTCTGCTTAACGACCATGGTTGACCTATGAAACCCTGTGTTTTTTTCACTTCCTGTAGCTTTTTTATCGGTACGCATGATTTCAAGGAACAAATTTACAAGCGGAGCAGGCAATGTTGTAATTTTAGTTGATTGTGTTATAAGTGCATGCCTTCAATACCCTTGAGGGTTGATTCAAAGTTCTTGAGGTTGCTGCTTGAAGCATTTCTAGAAACGGGTCGTCTCTGGTCAGAGGACACGACAGGTGACCTCCTTTGGGCCGACCTTGAACTTTTGTTAAGTGCACTGGGGCTCATATCTCTACTTCGTGCACGAGATGAGTCAGGTTCACCAGCGGTTAGCCTTGAAGACCCAGTTACTCGCAAAAAACTTGATCTTGATACCTACAAAATCAGCAATTCAAAATATTCTGTCATTTACTGGCAGCTCGTTTAATACTTGTATCTATTTTTATATATAAATCAGAAAAAATATAACTGATTTCTTATGCAATATTTTGTATGTTAAATTAAAAGGAAGCGACTAAAATAAGGCCGGTTCAATTTTATGCTTACTTTTAAGTGATAGCTACAAATAAGAAAAAGTGTAAACTTGGTTTCTGTTTTAGGTAATACCTTTCAGTTTGTGTGGTTCCAGACCAAACCGAACCAAATCCTATTACATTTATTTTGAAACTTTGTATTTATAAGCCGATTTTGCTAAACTTGATCACTTTAAATTGGAATGTGGTTCGGTTTTCAGTGAAAATTGCAACAAATCTCAAATTGAAAAGCCCAACCTAATAAACCCAAAACCCAAATTGATGAACACTCCTAAATTCAGGAATCAATATAGGTGAAGGATACATACTTCTCTACTCATAGATTGATCACTGGTAGTTGGGATCTTTTGCTTAGAAAGGGGACCAGAATTAGTGGTTCCCACATTTCGGCTCCACGAGGGGTTTGTCGCAGACCACCCATTAGTCCTACTTTCTTCACCACCTGCTAAGAAATATAAATATTAGTCTTGGCAGAATGTTATTATTATCAGGTTGCAAATAAATTAGAGATATCAAGTTTGACAGTTTACGTCTAAGCAAGCCAAATGGAGCCAATTCATCTCTAATTGGTTAAAGAGTTAAGAAAAAGTTGGTTACAAGAGAAGTGGGGCAAGTGGGCCAAACAGTCGAAATAGGCCCAGAGTGTTCTTATAATGCATAAAACTACCGAAGTCCTTTAACTCGTAAATTTATACTACTTATTAAATAATATAAGAATTGCAATCATTTTTGCTAATAGGAGATTTACACAAACAAGTGCCATGGGTTCAGCGAACTCTACCTGTGCCAAAACTACATGTTGTTCTTAAGCATAGCCCTTATAAACTGATAATGGGAGATATGGTCCGTTCAGTTCAAAAGTCATCCAATTGTTTTGTAAGTATCTGATTTTAATTTATCTACTATGAGATGGGTATATATGATATTTTTAGTGTGTTAGAAGGGTAAATATGAAACTCAAACTTTTAGGAAGGATATAGATGAAACTGACGCTAAAATATATCCTAATTTAAATCATACTTTCACTCAGTGAGTTAGAAATCTGTGTGCTTTTTCTATTACATCTCACCTGATTGCCTATTCAGGTTAGAAACCGCAGGAGGGACTCCAGTACTCGGTCCAGCATTAGCACCCTGAAAACTGATAAGTTATTCAATTGCACAGAAGAGCATCTTAAATTTACTCACTAAATACGTGCACCAAATTTATTTCAACTACAAAACTTGCAGCAATTTTTTTCCATTAAAGTTTACACTAGATTACACATTAATTTGTTTCCATGAAATTGTTATATATAAAGAAAATAACAAATAAACTTGAATTAATCTTATATTTGATTAACTTTTAATCAACTTATAATAACAATTATAAATGATATAAAAAAAAACGTATTCAATATGGTACCTATTTTAAAGGTCTCAATAAGAATGTTTTAATGATAAAACTTTTTAATTTTGTTATGTTAATTATATAATAACTTACAAGAGCATGGGATGGTGGATTGGCAAGCTGCGATTGCTGATACTTCAAAATAGTCCAATCAAAGACATAATCAAATTGGAAGCCTGAAGCAAATATAGAGGTAAATCAACCAAATAAACATAATCACAACTACTTTTTATACTTTCATGATCCAAAAAAGAGTATGGAGATTAGAACCTTCACGAATAAAAAGATCACGAAAGATTCTCTTCAAATAAGCATAATCTGGTTTATCATCGAATCTTAAGGATCGACAGTAGTGAAAGTAAGATGCGAATTCCGTTGGGTAGCCTCGGCATAAAGCCTGAAAAAAAGGAGGTCCTATCAGTTACAGGGCAAAATACTATAGGTGGCCAAATGGGCGGGTCAGGCGAGTTGGATAATGGGTCAAAACAAAGAAGGTTGAACAAAGACTATTTTTGGGCAAAAGTTTCATATGTTTTATGTGTAGATAGTGTTAGATAAGATTACAAATATTATACATGTTTGGAAATAATATAAAATTTAAATAAAATTGAATTGTGAAGTATTATGTATTATAACTGGGCCATATGACGAACTTGGGTTGAAACAGTTCAGGTCATTACAGGTAATCTTTTACATGGGTTGAAACAGGTTAGGTTGACACAACACTTTTGTGCAATTTTCAGTTTTGTTATATAATTAGTGTTAGATATGATCATCAAGATTATATTAATTGAAACATAATGCTAACTTTTCCAATAAAATAACTAACAATGTTGCATGCATCAATAATACACTGTGGGCGTGGGACACACTGACCAATATTCTTTAGACTAGAGACAGCAAATCAGGCTTTCAATGAGCTGGGTAATGCGTAAAAACGAGTTGAGGTCATTACACGAATACACGTAATCTTTAAACAGGTTGAAACAAGACTAATCCAAAAAATAAATACACTTTTCTTGATGAAACTATTATAGTATCAAGAAGATACTTTGGGCTGTTTTACATATTTGCCCATATCCTTAAACCGATCCCATACCACTTACTTCAAAAGATAACCATTATTACTTACTTCAATAGATGTCATAACCTTCTTCTCACTGATCTTTTCATATTTTTGTTTCTTATTTCCAGCTTTCAGTCCTTGCCATGGGAGACTACAGATAGTGATAGCTACATGTCATATTTTGGTTAAAAAGTAGCAATAAACGAACTCAGGAATAATAAATATCTACCTTCCTCTCAAGAAGTACATGAGGACATAACCAAGTGACTCCAAATCATCTCTCCTGCTTTGTTCTAAACATTGAAAAAAGAAACATGTGAATTATAGTTTCATTTTTTTATTATTTGGATACTTAAATAACTCGAGGGCACCAAAGCCTTACCAATTCCAAGATGAGTGTTCATGCTCGCGTATCTAGCTGTCCCTGTCAAATTCTTGTTCTCTCTGCATACCAGAATAATATAGAACAAAAATATTTATGCAAAGCAAAACCCTGGTCAAGAATCCTTGCGGCTATGTAATTTTTAATCGTTCAAGGGGGCATCATAAAAATGGCTTAAAATGACACGAACTAAATGGGTTGACAGTAGCAAAGAGTGCAATTTTTATGTATAAAACTTCTCAACTCAGTTTAATCAAAAGAATAAAATTACTATGAAATTTCTATCGAAAACAATTCGATTACTATGAAATTTCTATCGAAAACCAAAAAAAAAACTGAATGATTTTCTTCCCCCACCCCCCTGGATTTAGAGATTCGGCAGGAATAGCGTCAAAATATTAATTATTAATAAGAGAAATTGTTCAACTAAGCAACTTATTTCCTAAAACACATACTGCTTTTAAGTAAACTGTCATATAACTAATTAAAAAGGCTGCATTTATTAAATGTTCCTAAAACGATAAAACTATGTTCTTTGGTTATGGAAACATATTTTCGATTAACTTAGTGAGCTCACCTATACGGGATATGCTGATGGGTAGAGGAGTCCCTGTATTTCTTGGCTAGCCCAAAGTCAATAGCATAGACCTGTAGAAATTAAGAAATAGTACAAATGAAATTGAAACTGTGTATAAAATAATAAGATAGAAAAAGAAATTGTTATCAATAAAAAAACCCTATATACTTTAACTGGAAACGTGGTTTAGTCCCTAAACTATGTTCGTGATTGATAAAGTCTTCAAAGTTTGAAATACGAGGTTTAGTCCATCAAATTTTAGAAAGAAAATAAAATTTAAGGACTAAATTGGTGAATAGAAAAAAAGGCGTACGACTTATAAACTCATAAGAAAGTTCTATATACTTCGAATTAAAACCAAATTTAAACAATCACAAGAAAATTTTAGAGACTAAACTACATTTCTAATGAAAGTATGTAGGGTCTTTTTCCAGATATAACCAAATTAAAGACAAAAAAAAATATAGACTAAAACCTGATTGGCACGTCTCCCTAAACCCATAAGAAAATTATCTGGCTTGATATCACGATGTAGAAATGATTTACCATGAATAAATTCAACACGATTGATCTGCAATGAAATAACCAAACAAAATAATGAGGAACATAAGATCGATAGTAAAGAGAAAACTGTAGATCAAAACCCTATGGGCTTTTAGAGAATCACACAAAGTCTAAAATTTATTTTTGCATAATTAAGTACCTAAACTTAAAAAATTCCAACATAAAGGTCCTCAATATAAAGCTTTTACAAGGTTACGAACTTATTCACGCAAAAAGCACATATTTATTAGAGAAATTGATGAAAAAAACTATAGACATTTGCTAAACTCACACAGAAGTCAGAATTCATAGTTCCATGATCAATTCCCTTAATTTTAAAACTTGAAGATGAACTCCCTGCATCTCATCAGTAACATAAAAGTCCTTTTTGTACGGTTAAACCCATGGATTTTTCAGGATTCAATAAAGCAGTACTTCTTTGCATAATCGAGTCCCTAAACTTTATTATAAGAACTTTTCTTTTAAGTTTGAATTTACAAAACTCTAGGTAATTAATCACGCAAAAAAGAAGGCTTGGGTTATTTTTACACCGGCCCTAATGGTCAAAAATAAATTTGGAGGACTTCGTAGTTGAGTTTTTCATACGTGTAAACCTTTTAGTGATAGAAATCAGAGTAGCCGACGACTAGAAAAATGCAGAAATCAAATGTAAAACGGGTAGAAATAGAATAGTTCTAACGCTCGTTTGTGATATAGAAACACCACACAAACAAACAATAGGGCGACGATACCCAACTATAGATACAGGCACACCACTATGGCTAGAGAATCAGGTCTAAGAACACCATCCAACTTTCCAAGATTGAATTAGCATAGACACATATTAATCCAACTCTTACACTCAAAAGATAAATCAACACAAAATTTTTATCATAAACGCATTGTCCTCTTTCGTTGAATGTTGTAGGCTACATATAGTGATAAAGCAATAACTACCCATGTTTGCTATTAGGGAAATTAGGAAAGTGGGGTGCTTAACAGCAATTAAGACAAAAACATACTAATGGAACAAAGTAACTCCATGTGCAGATGCATGAAGGACGTAGGTAGTATGCATGTGATTGGCCCTGCATGGAAAATAGATTCGGGTCGAACTATATTGACCCGGTTGGACCCACATCATCTAGCATGTTTGATTCGGTGATGGTTCGTCTATCATTTATTCATGTAAAATTAAAGTCCATAGGTTTTTCTTATATTTCCTGATACTGAAAGGGCAAAAACGGAATGAAAAAAGACGCACCATTTGATCAGCAAGCATAAGAACAGTTTTCAATGAGAGCTTCCTACTACAGAAATTAAACAAATCCTCAAGACTTGGTCCCAATAAATCCAGCACTAAAACATTGTAGTCTCCTTCGACACCAAACCATCTCACATTTGGAATTCCAGCTAAACATGTAAACCATAAGTCAACAAAGATAACCAACAAAAAGAATTCCCAAAAAAAGGATTAATATAATTCTAGGTTTCTAAGAACTCACTAAATAAATCATTATCCAAATTATAGTAAATAAAATAAAACCTGTTACTTATAACAGTGCACTTCATTTAATAAATAAATAGAAAATCAACATCATTACAAAGGAATGAGTGAATATGATATTCTTTAGTGCTTTTGATATGATACATATGACATATATACGCAACTGCTAAATTTTAAAGGGATGTATATAAAAACTCCCCCCAACCCACCCCCTCCCCAAAAAAAGAAAAAAAAAAAGAACGCAAAAAATGATGTAAATGGCAACAAAGTTATGGAAATGTGCATTACTTCCTCCTTGCAGTATCTTATATAACTTTGATTCATATAGCAATTGAGGATGCTTTGTCTTGATATTTTCCTGAAAAGAAAATACAAAAAATAGCTACATTATAGCAGATCATTAGATACAAAAGCAAAACAAACTCAATATTCCACAATCAGCTCCCTGGTGATAGGAACGAGACAATACTATATTGATCATGAACTTGAAAATCAAACACTAAATGGAATTAAAAACAAAGTACAAGGCCTTATATTTACAAGGTGTTAGGGATTGCTTATTTAGACAGCCTGAGATGCTTATTGTGTTTCTAGAAACAAATAAGTAATCTTAAGTGCTTGGATGCAAAAAATGCTTATGCTTACCTCCTTATTTTATTTTTAGGGTGAAGTAAACTGCTTTCAATGGCTATATTCAATATACAGGTTATCTGCTTCTGATTACAAGCATAGATTATTATTTGAAAAGAGACCCCAAACACCCACAGAGCCACTTGTGCCCCTACTTTGAAGATTTGTTAATAATAGATGTTATACCAATGCAGTCAAGTCACTTTGGATTAGAATTTTGATCTCCAGGAATGACCTATTTCACTAGACACTTATAACATGACTAACACGAAGAAGAAAGTACATGATTGGAAGAATGAGAACTCAGTGCTCTATCCACAATTCTTATTGCATTTTCCAAAGGCAGATGAGCAGTCTTGATTGTGTTGATGAAGACAAGTGTTTATGCTTATTTGCTTATGTTGGGTTGAAATGAGTTGTTTAAACAAAGAAACTTGAGATTCAAAATTCCAAACTGTTATTCTTGGTAGATTGAAATATATATGTTTACCCGATGAAAAGAAGTAGTTTTGAACAAGCTTTTTGTTAGCTTCAGCCCTATTAGCATGAAGCTTTTAAATAAGCAGTGGAAGATGGCCAATGACTTGTAATTATAATTATTGAAAACCATAGGTACTGGTACACAGAGGGAGGTTAGTATCTGTAGAAGTGGTGCATTTATTTAGCTATGATTTAAGAGATGCAGTTTTCATGTAAAAGTTATGATAGTAAGGAAGATAGATAGTGCAAATGGCATATGAGTTACGCACCAGCTTAATAGCAACTTCTTCATTGGTCTGAATATTTGTGCCTGTAAAAAAGAATGTGAATGTTAAGCAGAAGAGGTGAAAAAGGATGATGATGGTGATGAGTAAGTATAGAAACCGAGATAGATCTCTCCAAATGAACCGCTGCCAATCTTCCGGCCAAGTCGAAACTTATTCCCCACGCGAGGTTCCATCAACAAACGAATTCAAACTTCACCAAAACCTTAACATTAACAACTCATCGCAATTTAAAAAAAAAAGAAAGAAAAAGGAAAATTGCGGTCGGATCATCATCTCATCATGTTTATGGGAGAATTGAAAGTTGAAAGGAAGGGGGTTTAGCCTTTATTAGGTTGAAATTGATTTGGGTGAAAGAGGAAGCATACCAGTTACCATCACACCCGACGACTCTGCCTTTTATTCTATTCGATCTCAACCACCACTTCTGTTTTGTTTAGGATGAAATGAAAGTAAAACCCAAGACCCGAGGGTCGGGTGAACAACCGGATATAGCATTACTTTTTATTATTATTACATGGTGTATCCGTTTACTCGACCGATTACCCGATTAAACTTACTCCCTTACCGATTATATACCCGAAATATCTTTTTCTTATTTTAATTATATTATAATTCTTTTTAGTTTTCTAATTATATTATATTATCTTTAAGTTTTTAGTTCTAATTTATTTTCTCATTCGATCATTCTCCTAATCTCTTACTCTAGTAACTCGATAATCAGACTTTTGCTTCCCCTCCCCTTCAAATTGTAGCCATGATCGAAGAGACAGCAAGACATTGATGAATAAATTTAGTCAACGAGAGATAGCGACATAAAGATTTGGCCTAAATGTTAAAGATACCTTACAGATATACACAACATGTATTACTTATGAAACTAACGGGTATACATTATTACCCGTTGGTATGCCTGAAACTCGACGGGTATCTACTCGATAAATAGCAGGCAGATTTTGGACAGAGTATGGGACGCACTTATATAATCGAGTATGTAGTTGGGATTACCTAACCCGTCCCATTGTCGTCCTTACTTTTATTTTTCTTTTTTTCTCTTTATAATTTGAATCCACGACAATCGTACTCCTAAAATTCACTTATTATGCATTTATTGAAAACTAGTTTTTTAACCCATCCGTGTTGTGGCAGCGACGTACATGATGTGATAAAGTATAGACTACAATCGACTAAATATAAAGTATTTCGAACTTATACCATCGAATGAAAATGTATTATATTTTATGCGACTCCAAATAATATTTACGATGAAACATAAACCAACTCAAAACGTACATAAAAATAAGCACGTGCAACGTCACTGTATGTAGACAATAATCGTCCCGACTCGTTTACAAACTAAATTTATTGTCAAAACGTAGACTAACTCGATTATACCGTGGAGTGAAAACATATTAGATTTAACCCAACTCTTTTCCAAACAATTTTTTTGGTGAAACATATACTAATTCAAAAGGTGCTTAATAATAAGCACGAATATGTTCTATATTTAAATCAGATTGTTTATGAATAAATTTACATTAAAATGTACACGTACTCGAATTTATACCGGCATATACGTAAAAATAAGAAGGTAAGAATTAACTTTTTTAAATAAAAAGTTGAATATAAAGTAAACCCGAAACTTTAAGATTCGATGTTTTGTACCATGGTCAAGTCAAAAACATTGAACAAAGAATTCCAAGACAGTTGGAGAAGAGACATAGCAAAAATAGTAAAAGTCAAAGAATATGAAAATTTGACCATTTTCATATTGCTAGCAGCCCTTGTAAAATTCTACATGCTAGTGTCACTAACTCACTATACTTTCTTAATGTATCAATATTGAATAAAAGAACTACAAAAACAACAACAAAAGCCCCTACACATGTATAAACATCATCAAATACCCCGAACCCAAAAACAAAATCATAAAAAGAAATATCTATTAAGTTCGTGTTCCAGCCAAAGCAACACGAGGACTCAAAACAGAAGATTTTTTGTGCAGCATTTGTTTCAAATGTCTAATCTTTGCATCCACTCGTGCAGAAAACCCAATTTTCGTCTCTTGTCTAGCTTTCGATCTTTCACGGGTCCACATATGTCGATCTTCAACATCTTTTTTGTAATATTTAATTTCTTGAATAACATGATGATCCATTGGATTAAAAGATCTTTGGAAAGAAATATGAGCCAAATAAGGGAGATTACACGCAATCGTCACTAAAATTGTGCTCAACCAAAATATCGGGGCAGGAGCGAGCGCTTCTACAAAGATTTTATACGCGTTTCCAGAAAGTTCTGGAGGTAACATCCCGTATAATATTAAAAATACGTACCACGCAATGATGCTGAAACCAATTAGAAAGTGTTGTATCCATGTGAAGTGGCTCATTGTAAGGGCGATTTGGCAATTTACTGCATAGATGACACTTGTGAACATGGCTGTCCCCACCACAGTCATGTCGGCTGTCTGCCCGCCTGCCCGAAAAGCTTGGTCGTAGAATATTATTATGTTGAGAAAAAACACAATGAGGGAACAGTAGAGCCCGTTTCCCATCCACCCGAAAATCCGGTACCAGTCAAAAAATAGGTTTCTTGGTCCTTGTTGATATAAAGCTGGAAACTGCAGTGGTTTTGAAGAGGTGTAAATGTATAATAAAAGTAGAAAAAACAACTGGGGGTAAAATTTCAACCCGTTTATATGATAATAACATGTTAATATGAGTTTTAATTTACTGATAATGAGCCAAATAGGGAGAGTGCTAAAAGCTAGGTATTAATGAAACATCCAAGGGGTTTCAACTAGCAAAAGTTGCCTAAAATGTTTACACCTTTCTAAATCATTTCATCAAACACAAATTATATTTCAACAATATACCTTCTGTAATCATATTTATACTGGGTTTATTTCAAGGAAAAACACATAAAAATTGGATAAACATGTTAAGATTACACCCAATTAGCTAATTCATTTAATTGTAATTTTGGAACGAAAAGCTAACCTGTAAGCAGATCTCAGAAGACACATCTTGTTCAAAAACACCAAGTGCAATCACAGGCAATGATGTAAGAACAACATTAAATAAAAGCATATACCAATCATCATACACTGATTGGCCCGAGAAGCCTGTGAATGCCTCAAAGTAGAACAATGTAAGCCCAAAAGCGATGTTTTTGTAGAAGAAATAGCATATCTATGTTTGCAAAGAAATCATTTGTCAATAATCAATATAAATTACATTAACAAAAAGCAATCCAGTTATTTTCTAATTGTTGTTTACAAGTAGAACGAGACATGTACGCATGTAAGCATATAGTTACCATCTGAGCAATCCTCTTGTAGCACCAGTGACCATGTACGACCAGAAGCCTTTCCAGAAACCGAAACTGTGCAATAGCAAAGTCACTTGCCATCACAGCCTACACACAAAATCATCAAGTTTTTAAGGCCATTTTACACAAAAATGTCTACAAACATGCTTATGTTTTGTTTCAAAACCAATTTCACACTCGGACTTTAAAAATCCAAAGGCACGTTTACAAACCTGCATCCCTTCAACGCCACTTATTCCAACACCAATATCTGCTTCTTGAATCATTCCGACGTCATTTGCACCATCTCCAATTGCTAAAGTCGTTTTCCTAGTGCCTTCTTTCACCAATCTTGTGACCTAATTTTAATAATGTATGCCAGATGAATGAAGTTAGATACATAAGATCAGGGACCATTCAATCCATTTATGTGAAAAAACAGGACGTAATATACAGAACTGTCTATCAAGTTGGTGCAATAACAATGGGATTCAAGATCTTAATTAATTAATGCAATATGTTAGCTAAAGATAGCAGTTTCGATCCGTTAGTTTAAGAATGTGTCAAGTTTTATCTCAAACTAGTCAGATACAAGGCATTAGCTATAATGGATCCAGTGGGTCGAGAATTTCCCAAAGTTGATTTTTAGTGCTGGGAAACCTCCTAAATAGCTTCATTTAATGATCTAGATGGTTGTTGTAATACTTTCATTTTCGTAATCATGAAAAACATTTTATATTTAAAACTTTTTTTAGAAACCTGACATAAAGGTGTTTGTAGGTCCATTGCAGCCTGACCCCATTTCAACTTGTAAGCCAACCCACCTATCTTCCCACTTATATGTTAAAGAACAAACAAAAAAATGTTTGTGGGTGGTCAACTTGTTTTGACCCATCTCCATTTTGACTGGCGACCCAATTTGTCTTACTAGAACATCTTACCACATTTTAGATAATCTTAAAAAATGAACAAAAGTGTTTGTGGGTCCTCACGTTTGACTTGTTACCCAACTGACTCGACTCCCGCCCATCTTGTCAACTCTATATAAATGATCTTACCATTGCCTTCTGCTTAGGAGAAACACGACAACATATGACAGAAGCACATCCAACTGCTAATTTCAAGAGCTGATGTTTCAAATCTTCCTCCAAAGCATAAGTTAAAGTCTTCCCATCAATAATCAACGCAAATGCAGCATGTGGATCCTTTTCAATCTTTATCATTTGAGATGCATTTGTGAGTTGCATTTTAATGTTCTCCTTTACATCCTGATCAGTAACAAAATATTTTATTGTGGTTTACATAAGATGACATTGATGTTGCAATGTTAACTACCCATGTAGTTTAAGTGATAAAGAATCATTGTTTATCACACGTCCAATAAACCATTCAGTAAAAGACAGATTAAAACCTTTTTTGTGGACTCAAACTAATATGAATGACTTAAAGCTTTACAAGAAATGATATTGAGGTTGCATTGTTTAACTACTCACTTAGCTTGACTTAGAAAGTTCCATTTTTTGTCAAATACCCGAAATAACCTTCAATAAAAGAGGAAAAAAACCAACTCTTCTGGACTCAAATCATGACCATCAATTTAATTTATTGACAATGATAAGTACCTTCTTGGAATCTTGGTTGAACATGTCCACATTTGTCGATATACATATTTGTTTCATGTCCTGCCGAAGCAAACTGCATGCAAACCTGCACCGACCAAGAAAAATTAATATATTTTCCAACATAGTGCACAAACAAATTATTGTGATTTGAAAAATTGTTATAAACTAATGAGATAGTTACATTTATATATGTATATCTACATTTATCTTAATTATCAGTTTTCTAATTGCAATTTCTTATATACCTTTCCAAATTAGTTATTTTGATTCTAAATAACCAAAACAAAGAAAACACAACCATAAGTACTTTTCACAAACACTTGGGGAAAAAAGTCATGATGATAAGGATGAGAGACATTACCCAATGTTAATTGCGGTTTCCATTTTATCACCTGTTAAAACCCATATTTTAAGGCCAGCTTGTGCCAATTTATCGATACATTGAGGCACCTATACAAATAGAAAAGAAAGTTAAACTAACCATAATAACAAAAATAATGATAGATAAAATTGTAGAGGTGTTGACTTCTACTCATTTACTAATTAATGAGTCGATTATGGTTATGTTATATCTCTAACCGGTCAAACTTTTTCCATGGTTCAGTTTTTGCCCAACCTGTCCAAACCATTCAAAGACCAATCCGCCTTCACCATGATCTAGCTACTTTTGCCCTAAACCTTAAACCCATTTATGACCCATTACTCAACCCAGCTGACCAAAACCAAAGAACCCCTGACTAACCCCATTTGGATCCAAATTAAAAAACTACCCGTTCATGTTTTGTCAGCAAAACCACAGACTAACCCATTTTGCTACCTCAAACCCAAGAAATATCAGGTAATAAAAGTCTACCCCTTGCTGCAGCTTATCCTCCACAGCAGTTGCACCAAGAAGAATTAAATCCTTTTCCATCAGATCAGAAACCCTTTCAAGCATTGCCTCCCTGTCACCTCCAACTAAAGTTTTAGCTTTTATGAATTCTTCATTCCATGAAATATACTCTGATTCTTCAAGTTTTTTATAAGCAAGTGCAAGTGTACGTAAGCCGGCTTCTCCATAATCATTTAAATGTTTTGTAGTTGGCTCTTCAAACATTCTTCCATTTTTAGATAAGCGATCATATATAATGCTGCAAATTAATCAATAATATCAAATATGGCTTGTGCATAGACATCAAAGAAGTCACAATGACCAGCTTTACTATTTGGATATACAGATTCTGCTTTTGATTATCTGATTATGTAAGAGTAAAAACATGATACTTTTTCACAAATTTAAACTTAATTTCATGAGCTTCTGCACTCATTTCACAAAAGGTCCTTTGTCACAAAAAGGATGTTGACGCTTTGTTGTCATGCTTATATTAATTCCTGAAATAATGAGAACCTTCCAAACAATTAGCAGAAGCACATCCAAACACATTTTCTACAACCTTTTTATTACGACTGATTATCTTATTCTGATAATGAGAAGGGGGGGAGGGGGATGGTGTGTATGTGTGTGTTGAAAATGACAACCGGAAACCGACCTGTCAGCGCCTTTGCACAACAAAAGAATCTGTCCAGTCTCGTCCTGTATTATGACAGACATCCGTTTTCTTTTGCTTGTAAAATCTAGAAGATTTAGAAGTTTGAACTCCCTGAAAATAAAAACATTACAATAAGGAAAGGTGATCTAAACTTGCCCATAGCAACAATTACAGGTGGTAAAATGGATAGCCAAGGAGGGTTACGTAACAGGTCAAAATGGTTAGATTGGCCAAGATATATTTTTATATAAAGCAATTAGGGTATTATATTTGTGTTCACTTTTGACCCTTTGAGCATAAAACAAAGCTAGAGGTGGTAAACTTTAGACATATACTTTAATAAATGGATTGATTAAGGTTATATGTTACCTGTCAAATGGGCAAAATAAATATATATATATATATACCCAATAATTTCCAACTACTAGACTGTTACCCATTTGACCCGAATCAAATTCGACCACTTTCCCAACCCACTCCTTTTTCCACCTCAATTGGCCCACTTTAATTAGACTAAGGGTTCAATTATGTTTAAGAACACTAATATAACTAAAATCAGAATCATGTCGAGACCTTTCAACATATTCTTGAGAAGAAAGATGCCTCTCACGAATAAATATACTTGATTGCGTTCTTCTACAAAATTCAAACCCAAACTCTCTTGCAGCCACAAGAAATGCACCTTCATCAGGTGATTCTGCCTCATAACTATAACTATTAGTTTCTTCATTAAACTCAGGAACGGCCGTGTGACAAAGAGCAAGGACCCTAAAAAATAACAGTAAAACATCAGGGTTAGCCTCCCGGGCCCAATTCCCGTTCATTAATCTAATGTCTTCAAAACTAAACCCCTTGATCGGTATTCCCAAACTTTCTTTAGAAACTGCTTGAGCCTCTAACTCAATCTCTGATCCATTTTGTCCACCGGATCTCGTAAAATGACCATCATGCCCTTCAAGATCCATAGCCATTTGATTGGCAGCAGCCAGCTCGACTTCACTTGACCGAACGCCATATGGGATTCCCGCAATCGAGCATTTCAAGAAATCCATTTGATTACAGGTTAAAGTGCCAGTTTTATCAGATAAAATTGTGTCCACCATCCCCAACTCTTCATTCAAATTTGACGTCCGGGCTTGAGCAGGAGTGCATGTTTCTTCATCATACATGTTTAAATCTTGATTTATAAAAAGGGCTTGTAAAACTTTCACGAGCTCAATAGAAACATAGAGTGAAATTGGTATCAAGTACCCGTAAAGAATTAAAGCAGTTATCAAATGATAAAAACCTGATAATGCAGCATTTTTGGGATCATATAAACCTTCATCATCTGGTGCCCGCAAGTACCACCAGCTCGGCATTTGTGTTTTTGTCTTGATAGCAAAGCCTGTTGAGCTTATTAATGAAATTAACACCAAAAGGGTAAAAAGGACATAGATAATTTTGTCCATTTGTTTCTCAATTGTACTCCTTTTTGAAGGCGATTTTGTAGCATTTTGCATTACTTTACTATCATGGCCTGAAAATATCACCACCCCGTAAACATGGCCTGTGTTTCTAAGCTTTGAATCCCGAAGTAGAATCTGACTAGGATCGAGCGGATACACCTGACGTTCATATTCAAAATTCCCGACAAATGTATAAAGATTCGGGTTTGGATCCTCACATTTAATTGTTCCTCTAAAATCTTTAAAAGTGGAATCATCATTTAAAGATAAAGTTGTTTCTAAAGATCTTTTAACTTTTAAATTTGTCTCACCATCTAAATTCATAGTTTCAACATAACAAATCCCGTCTTCATAACTCGATGATAATAACAATAAATCAGCAGGAAAAAACTGATCTTTTTCCACTTTTACCACATCCCCAACCCGTATATTCATCCACGGTTTCAAGGAAAACACACCTTCTCCATTATGAATCCTAACTTTCCTCATATTTACCTTCATATCTTGCATGAATCGATGCCAATTTTCAACCGCTTCTTTAGCCATACTGAGCCCGATTACAAAAGCTAATGGTGCAATCATGCTATAAGCCGAAAAGGGTGAAACGGGTGTCAATGATAAGAATGCAGCAAAGAGGAAATACACATTAGCTACACGTCTAAATTGCTCAAAGAGGGCTTTGGGTAAAAATGTAATTACATTATACTTTGTGGTCGAAATGTAATTTTTGCAGTATTTAAGTGGTTTCTTTTGGTGTAAATGAGGTTGGCTACAACAAACGTGACGAGAAAAACCAGGCCCGCGGAACTGATGAGGTTCATCTGGTGAATTAACAGGTGGTCTTATGCATCCAAATGTGTAAAGACTACTTCTCCTAATCTTAGCCCGTATTCTGCCGTGGGCCATTTTTATAACTTTTCACAAAAATCACTAAAAGCACATCCCTTAAAGAACAGGCCTCAAGTTACTGCACCAAGCTCATAGTTGAAAAACTAGAAAGATCCTGCGTAAATATGCCGCCTCTGATTAAACGGTAAAAGAACTAATTACATATAACCAAACAATACAATATACATGTTAAATGTTTGGTTTAAAGTACTAGACGTAAATTTTCTGGAAATTACCTACGGCTTCAACAAAAACATGCTAATTCAATTGGAATCCAATATAATTATTCAATGATCAAATAAAAACGTTCCAGTAGGAGCTTAATCATTTAAGGTCAACGAAACCTCACTGTTTACATTATACGATAAGCATTATCATTTTGGAAATGCATAAACTGAAATTATTGATAGAAAGCAATGAAGCAACAACTTCCACACAACAGAAAAGAATGACTAATTCCTTTGATCAATTTTAGAAGTCCCAGATTGTGTGTCAGTGCAATTATTCCTTATATTGAATTTAAAAGTCCCAATTGATGAGCAAGCATGTTTGTTGTTTGAATCAAATAATCTGTACGTTATTAGATTTATATTCAACCAAAGAATACAACAACTGTTGTGCATTTTCTATATTCAACCAAACAGTACAATCAACATTATACAGTTAGGGTTCTTTTTGTAGATATGCATAAATAAAAAAAAAGTTGGCAGGAAGCAACTGAGCCGTCTTTAAAATGACACAAGCCCATTTGACCCAAAAAAATAACTCCTTTGATCAAATCATAAGTCCCTGTGATCATGATTCCTATGATCAAATTTGAAAATACCAATTGACGTCTTTGCGAGTATTTTTGCTTGATTAACACAAATTGTAACTTTCTACGACTTGCATTCAACATAGCAATGCAGTACACATTATAGAACAAGGGTTTTTGTGTTTTTAGATATCCATAAAGAGAAAACATTGGTTTAAACCATGTTTCTTCGATTGAACAAATACATATTATGTTTGGGGGAAAATACCTTGACGTATAAGTGAAAGGTTGCAACTGAAACAAAGTTTGAAGTGGAAGATTATACTCCGTATCATGTAAATTTTTCTTTTTTGTTTTTTTTTTTTTTGATGAAAAAAAAGGAAAAGAAAAAAAAAAGATGATCAGCTTGTGAATAGAATGATGAAAGGAATATACATTGTCCATTGAGTAATAGAGAAAAACCCCAGTAACCATTGAACGAAAATCTGTGATGGTAATTGGAGAAAACCCCAAATCGTGAATTACAATAACAATAATAATAATAAGAGGAGGAGGAGGAGGTAGAGATGAATTGTGTACCTTAATTAGAATGAGGAGATGAAGAAGGAAAGCAGAGTGGGATGAATGAGATCGAAATGGAGGAGGGGATGATATACTCTATATATATATATATATATATATACAAACACACAGAGAGAGAATGGAAGCTGGTAATGGGAGTGAGATCGATGGATGGATGGATGTTAGGGATTGGATTATGATTATTGTTATTGTTATTGTTGAAGAACAAGGGTTGAAGCCATGGGAAAAACAAACCAACACTCTTCCCTTTTTATTTTTCAGATGAATTCATTAATTATTATTATTAATTAATTAACTATTAATTAATTAACAACGCTTGCTAATTTTAGACAGTATATTACGGGGCGGCTCATTTGTCTACTCTGCCCCTAATTTCTACCTTCTAGAAACTAACTAATTAAATTATCATTATCATTATTATTCATTAAACAAATGCCTCTTTTAAATAAGTAATGTAATCAATGCTTTTAAATCATATAATATTTCAACTCACTAAAACATATTCTAAATAATCGATTTTTTGATATATACAAGGGGCGACTAAGTAATTTTCGTGCCAAGCGTACGATGTAATCATAGCGTGATATGTGTTCTTTTACGAAGTGGTAGTTTTGTCCGCGCTACAGTTATGCATAAAATGTACATAATTACGAAAATTATATTTATTGTTATACGAAGAAAAACTACTCACGTTATAAAAAAATAAGTATGCAAGTTATATCTATAATTATGCGAGTTATATTCATAATTACGCAGATAATAATCACGCAAGTTATATGCACAATACATAAGCAATTGTATATGTAATCATAAAATATGTGTATTTATTATACTATGCATGTGAACTTTTAACCTATTAGAAAAATAATATGGAGAAGTGAGTAGTTAATACATAAAAAAGTATATACTAGTAAACACTTCACGTTTAAATATTAATAGCAAATAGAAAGACAATTTAAAATTTTTTAGCAATACACAAATGTAAAATAGGTGTATGTTGTTGTAACAACTTTTTTTATAATAAAGAGACATGAAATTCCCTTTGCAATTTTGAGGAATTTTGGCTAGTTGATGATCCTGACCCCAAGCAAGATGCAAGACTTGTTTAACAAGTCAACGCGGCATTTTCATATTTTCATATGTGTATATATATATATATATATTATTTTTTGAATTATTTCCATGTGCGTGATGCGTGTAGTTGGGTTTTAACGACAAGAACATTCATGTCTTTTTCCCATAAACCATTTCAAATGCCGTTGTAAACAAATATACCATTTCAAATACTGAAAAATAAATAATTGAGTTAAATGCGTTTTTCTATCATTAAAGTTTTATAAAAATTGTTATTTGAGTCCAAAAGTTTAAATGTTGTCATTTGAATCCATTTAACTATTACTAATTAACATCGTTAATTTTTTCGTTAAGTTTCTTACATTAAGAATACTTTTGTCAAAACAATTACAAAATAGTTGCATGTGTTGCAACACCATGTCACACTACACCATGACACCATATACACATATACGGTCACAACCTCACGGCGAGAACATGCTGTGAAAAAGGAATTTTGCGGCGTAGTGGGGGTGGCGGCGGTGGTGTTGGGCGGCGCCGAGGCTCGTTGTGGCCTCAAGGCTCGTATGCCCCTTTCCACCCTAAGAAAACAATAAACAATATGACATTTACTTTCTATGAATATAAAATCATAAAATATCAATCATCGTAACCATAATTAAACTTTGAATTAGTTTCAATTATACTCCTAAGGTTTCAATAAAGTAATCATTTTCCTTCAAAAGATTAAAAAATATCAATTTATCTTCAGATATTTCATATGTTGTTTCAATTTCACTTTAAAAGTTTTATTATTTGGATAAAATTAAAACAACTATTGAAACTTTTGGATTGAAACTGAAACAATATATGAAACTTTTGGAGGTAAGTTAATGTTTTTAATATTTTTAAATGAAAATAATCATTTTTAACAAATCTCAAGGAGTAAAATTAAACTTAACTCTTAAACTTTAAACAAGTAAATCTATTATCTTTACTACTTTATAAAGCATAAAAGAAGGATAACTTAGTAATTTACATAAAAAATAAGACGGCAGTTGAAGAGTCTCGTGTTTAAAACCATGCTCACCATACGCTTTTTTCCAAATCTACCCCTGCTCCTCCCATCCAACTATTGAATCAGAACAAAACTGAGTCGTCGTTGTGAAAGGTCCCATGCCCCTTCATTCAATTCAGGTTACCAACAGTTCTCAAGACATTCAATTCCACTTGCTCCTAATTTGTTTCATCATCGACTTTAATTTCGTTGTCGCTTCGAATTCCATCGCCATAGGTTTAAGACTTATGATGCATAAATTTGGGGCCTCTTGACATTCTTCCCACCATCGTTACTCTACAATCAACACCCAATCGGCGGTTTGAGTCATCACCATCAAGTCGTTCGTTACAGTCCATCTGAATCCTAGGGTCCTTTAATCACATTCATATGCCCACCGGCACCGGCACGGTTCCGACACCGGACGTTCAAAGGATCCGTTATTTAAAGCCCTATTTAATATCGAGGTTAAGACTCCTTCCATGCCATGGCAACCTCTTCGGTTCAATCATAATACCAGACGGTTTCCGTGCCAGTCAACCTTTGATTCATTCAATTGGCGCTCAAGTCCACTGCTGTTATAAAGGTCTGTCTTTGATTCAATTTTAGTCACGATTTCATCTTGAATTGCTTCTTCACATCTAGGTATATGTAGGAACTGTTTTAAATCATTTTTTGCTCATTGTTTTCTTGTGTTTTAATTTGATCTGTGCTCAAGTTAATTCTAATAATTCGAGGTATTTGTGTGCAAGATTTGATGCCTTGTTGCTGATTCTACACATGGAGGTATTGAAACTGTTTTATAGATAACATGATATTTAACCTAATTTTGACCATGAGCTTCCTAAATTCATATTGGTTTATGGGGGTTTAAAGTGTTTCCTTAAAAATCTCTTTAAAAAATAATGTAGACCTTGCATTTATACATTTATTGGATAATTTTATGTATATAAGTAACTAATCATGCATCTGTGTGCATATTGAAATCATTTAATTAGTCTGCAACGTTTCTTCAGGGAGGATAAATGTGTTTTTTATTTGTTTAGGTAACATTTTGAAGTCATGCTTGGGATCCTTACAAACGTCTTGGCACTTCTGTTTTTTTGTTGATACAATTTAAGATCATCATTTATTATATTCATGTATGCTATATTCACCTAAGTCCAATTCTGTGACATCCGCCACCTTAAGTTCTGTCAATTAACGTGATTTTCCGTTAACTATTCTTTGATCGATCATTCCTCATCTTTATTAACCCCTTATGTGGATATCATGCTTGCTTTATCATCGTTGTGCTTGTGATTTCATTGTAACCATATGCTATCCTTAAAAACTTTAAAAACTTTCAACATCGTAACCGCCAAATATATATTTTTTTATATATAAAATTAACGTCACTAATAAAATCATTTTTAAGTTATAAATATCATTAAATGCATTTTTATACTTAATATAATTAACCTAACAAAGTCGTTTTTCAACCGAAATAAATTTGGGAAACTCGGGGGTTAAGTGCAGGGACTAAACTCGTCATTTTGCAAACTTGGGCTGGGTATATAAACCCATATTCCAGCCCTAGCCTCATTTACTACTCCTTCTTCATCTTCTTCACCTTCTTCTTCACATCTTCTTCATCTTAGCACCAAATCCAACCCGCTTAGTCTCGTTTTCGTCATCTAGACTCCATCTACAGCCTAGTCTACTCCATTCTAGCAGGTAGACGACTTTGGTTGTCCCTTTTCTTGCTTATTCACGGCTGTCCAAACTAGGGTTTCAGGTGTTCGGGTTCAACCAGAACACATGAGGTCGTATGGGTGCGTGTGAGACCTTTCTGCTTGTGGTTCTTGTTTGTGCATGTGTGTAGAGTGTTTCTGGAAGTCCTTGTTGTGTGAAACTCGTGTTTGGGGCAGCCGAAGGCTGCTCAGCCTGACCACAGTCGCGATTCTGCTGTCCAGGCGACTGGGTCTGTCATGCGATTGAGTCGTGCGACTGGGTGAGTCGTGCGACTGGGTGAGTCGTGCGACTGAGCCATGCGTCTAAATCAATCGTGCGACTGAGTTGTGCGACTGGGTATGTCGTGCGACTGAGTCGTGCGACTGTGTGTATGTGTGCGATTGAGTCATGCGTGCGAATGTAAGTGTGCGATTGAGTCATGCGAGCGAATGAATGAGTGCGATTGAGTCAGGTGACCGACTGAATGTATGCGATTGTGCGTGTTTCGCACGATTGGAGTCCAATCGCACGAATGAAGGTTCAATCGTACGAAAGTAGCTAATTCGCACGATTGAAGGTTGATTCGTGCGTATGGAGGTTGAGTCGTGCGATTGGGTGTTGTGTGGTACGACTGAATGCCAGTCATACGAATGAAGGCTCAATCGTACGAATAAAGCTGATTCGCACGATTGAGGGTTGATTCGTGCGTATGGAGGTTGAGTCGTGCGTCTGGTCCTGTCGTGCGACTGTAATTGTTGTGTGTGATTTCCTTATTGTGCGTGGTGTGTGTAGGTCGTGTGATGTTGAGGTAACATTAACACAGTTGCCATTGTTCGGCCACAAAGATTAAAGTCAACGCTAAAAAGGCCACAAATACTAATCAAACTAACGTTTTACAAATTATCAACCGATTTATAATTACTGACATTTATTTAATACTTCTTCATTAACAATGAAACTTTTACTCAAATATCATCAACAATGGCGACAATGTCTAGTACTTGGATCTACATAAGGTCTAGTACGTGCGTCTGTTTGTGTGAGTTACACGCGACCCAGCCGATACAACCCGAACCGACCGATCATTATTATGCGCTTATTTCATATCATTAATGCTTATCAATAACTGTCAATAGGTGTTTGACCGTTCATTTGCATTCAACATTTGAATACATTGATCTTACATACTTACCACTTAACAAGTGAGTTTCGTGGCCCCTTTTTACGCTTATACAATAATTCAATCATTTACAACTTGGAGGAAAAGTATGCTCACCCATTTTCAATGCTGTACAATTTACTTACATTTTACATACAAGGAATCAACGTGATACTGTGTTACAAGTACTTATCTGATACATGCTTGGTTCTGTTGTGTGGTTCTATCTTTGCAACTATTTAATTCCATTGTGTGAACCGACGGTTAGGTATTCGTAGTACTACTGGGTTGACACCCCCACCCTTGTTCGATGGTATACTAGTTGGTACCATCAGTGGCCAGGAACGGGCCCTTGGGTGAATATATGTCGACAATATCTTTGTGTACGTCACTAGGTTTGGTTGCAAAGCTCATTGTCATGTGATTTTACTTGTTTATATAACTGTATTCACGGTATTCCACATCGCTTATTACTATACAGCATCACTTACTTACTTATTTATTTCTTAAACCTGCGAGCTCACCAACAATTATGTTGACCGTTTTGAGCATATCTTTTCAGGTGATCATGCAAATTGAGAAAATCTAGGTGTGCTGCCTTAGTGGAGACCCTAGGATGCATTTTTGGGACTAAACATGTTTTGACAACAAATACTTTTGAACAATGTTGCAGTCTGTGTAAACAGTTATAATCTTTTGATACTTGTTCCCGGGTTGTGGGAATTCATATTACAATTTCATCTTTATTTGATTATGTGAATCGTTTATCATGTTTATGATTATGGCTATGTTGTCGTGAATACTGACTAAACACGACACAAGTCCCCTTGTTGTCGGGTGTCGTCATGACACGCTTGTCATCATTTATTATATTGCATCTCTATCGCTTACCATGTGTTATGACGATCCCAATCTCGTTACATCCCCGTGTTTCCGCTTTTAGCGAGGGTGTGACAAATCCCTTTGGTTTTATTGTATTCATGTATGCATATAAAAACTTGATGGTGATAGAAGTTTACTTTGATTTTGCATATGGGAAGTTCTTGATTGAGGATAAAAGTTAATCTTAGCTTCTACTTTGTTTAGAACAAATGAAATAGTTTATCTTTTTAATCTCAACAACAAAATTTTATTTTTATTTTTTTATATTGAATAGCAGTAGCGAATGAGGAGAGCTAAAGAGGCCGGGGGTTACGGGGGCAACAAAGAAGGATGCTATACAATTTCAAGGTGAAGGGGAAGAGCTGAAGCGGAGGTTTTTAAGTTTTACATTAAGGTAGCTTAACTCCGTGTTGTCCCACGCTGGTTCTGCAATTTCTCATCCAAGAAAGATGTCTACTATTTGTATGGGTTTCTAAATGATTTGCTGAATGATGGGATTATATCCATGAATCCCGTAGTTGCAAAGCATACATATCTGTCATGGCACCTTCAGCCTTCAGGTTACACTAAAATAGGAGGCTATGAATATACTCTTTAGAGAGTGTAGAGATCATGGGTACGTTAGGAGTAAAATTTATGGTATGTCCAATAAATCAGAATAAATATAGTCCAATACCCCACTTGTGATATGTTTAGCCCTTGTAAACTTTACCCTCTTGTGTTTCCCAAGAATACAAGTTTCACAAAAACCAAAATCACAATTCTTCAACTCAGTCATTACCTGTTGCTTCTGTAACTCCACCAGTCCTTAATGACTGATATGACCAAGCCTCTTGTGCCATAACATGGCCTTAGAACTACTATCACTTGAGGCAGTTGCCACATGGGACTCTACTACAGCAACACTATCTAGTAAATAGATATTATTATCCATTCTACTACCAGACAGTACCACCATTGATCCCTTAATCACCTTAGCCTTACCATTTCTAAGACTAACATGGTAACCAGATCTCTCTAACAGCCCTAAAGACAACAATCTCCCTTTAAGACTAAGGATATACCTTATCATGAAGATCTACTTTCATACCATTCTTCATCTTCAGAGTCACTATACCATGACCCATAATCTTGCAAGGTCTATCATCCCCTAGCTTTACTGATCCAAGATCTTCGAACTTCAAATCTTTAAAGAACTCCTTCACATGTGTCATATGGTATGACCACCCTGAATCCATCATCAACTCATTCTCCTTACCACTGTTTGTAACAGCCAACACATCTGCACTTTCATACCCATCAGAGGTTTCATCTTGTGCATTGTATCCTGAATGAGATTTTGACCCACTTGATTCACCCTTCTTTCTTTTCCAGTTAGTACAATCTTTCTTGAAGTGCTTTTCTAACCCACACATATAGCACCTCCTCTTAAACTTGGATCTTGACTTTGAAACACTTCTTGGCTTGAAGTTTCTTTGTTCAGATCTTCCCCTGACTACCAAGCCCTCTCTATCATCTTCTTATAATCAGTTCTCTTCTTCAATTCTTTTGTATTGAGAGCTGCCAACACTTCCTCCATTGTAAGAGTATCCCTACCATACATCAACGTATCCACAAAGTGATCATAAGATGATGGAAGAGATGTCAAGAATATGATTGCTTGGTTTTCATCATCCAATTAAACTTTGATGTTTTCAAGATCTAACACCAACTTGTTGAATTCGTCAGTATGATCTTCAATTGACTTCCCAGGCGCCATTTGAAACGTGTACAAACGTTTCTTGAGATACAACCTGTTCGCAAGAGACTTCGTCATGTACAAACTTTCCAATATTGACCAGACCCCTGCAGCCGACGTCTCCTTCGACACTTCTCTGAGTACTCGATCCCCCGAGTTCAAGATGATTGATCTGTGTGCATGTTCAAGCATCTCCTTTTCTCCTTGTCTGGCATTGTGTTCGGCAACTTGGATTATCCGGCCAAGGCATCCACTACTTGTTGATGAACGAGCAATGCCTTCATCTTCAATCGCCATAACCCAAAGTCGTTCTTCCTGTCGAATTTCTCAATCTCAAACTTTGTTGACACCATCGTTACTGTCAACAGATATTTAATTGAATCTTGATCCTTAATTGAGCCCCAAACCAGGCTCTGATACCAATTGTTATACTAATTGAGTTTAAGAACACGAATTCGACAATACGAAGAGAATAAACTTCAAGAATACAAGAAATAATTTTATTATCAAGAATGATCAACAATGATCAGTGATTTAGAGTTTACCTCATTGATTACACAGTATCCCTATTTATAGCATTAATTGACTAACTAACTATAACGGACTTATTACACACTCAACCATTATTGAGAATTTACACTAAGGACCCTACACTATTTCTTCCGAAGCAGAAAGAACCCTTCGGAAAGTAAACTCCAACATACCTAAACCATTCCGAAGCAAACATAGCCTTCTGAAGATTTCAGCCAAGCTTCGGAAGAACTATGTCAAGCTTCGGAAGAAACTTAACTACAGAAGATATCACTTGTTTTGTCTTTTAATACTTCACAATCTCCATCTTAAAATAAAAACAAAATTTTAACCAACTCCCAATGCATCCAAGCAAAACTTAAACTTTACACCAGGTAAAGACTTCGTAAACAAGATTTTCAACCCGTGTAACGTACAGGTTGTTAGGCTAGTGTATACATATATACACATGTGTATATACATGATGGAAGAAATTTTGACCCCATGAATATAATACTTCTAGAATATATTCCAAGTAACACCAAGTATGTTTAATGGCATGATGCATTTTCAGATAGAGCATCGATGAGAAGCTTTGATGGATCATAAAAACATATTGAATCATATATTTTATTCAAGAAATTTTCAATATATACGCAGGCTAGGCTAGGCTAGTTTGATGTATTCCATCAATGCAAGATTAATCTCAATTCTCAAGAGATGCAACTGTCATAAACACAGAGATTGAAACAAATACGTACAAAGAGTACGTTTAGAACCACTGAACTTTAATCAGTCAAAATGGCAATTAAAGTTGTATTAATGATGATCAAGACCCGGACAAATTAGCTGAATCAACCGGTCAACATAATTACGATTAAAGTTGTAGAGATTGATTGACAAAATAACGATTAAAGTTGTGTTAGCGATCATTAAAACCAACTTCCAAAACATAATAGAATCAACCATTTAAAACGGCAATTAATGTTGTGTTACTGATCATTATAACTCTACTTGGGGTAATTTGTGAAAAGAAAACGGCCAATGTGCGGTTAGCCCACTTGGTAAATGTTTTGTTTTTTAGAAGGGAGGTCGTGGGTTCAAACCCAGACATGGTGTAAATGGTATGATTTAAAATTATAATAGATACCCGTTAAAAAAAGAACTAAATGAAAAAGATGAGTAAGATCCATTAGGGATTTCATAGATTGAGATCTTCCTTCCGCCATTGCAGTCTGATCGAGTTTTGTTTCTGGAAGACCTGGACCACTCACGTAAAGTCACGGGGCTTTCTTATTTGGGCTAGCCTACCAATAAGTTCGGCCAAATTAAGATATGAAAACCGGTTTTGGAACTAAAATCACCGACCTGAACCAAACGTTTGGAACCGATATAACCAGTTAGCGTGCAGGATTATGTTTAGTGTTTATAAGAAAATATAAAGTCTTAGTTAAACCCGGCCAGATAAGACTAACACCTATAAATGAGGCCATGCACCCGTAGCTACACCATCTATGCTTACGTAATGATTCATCTTATTTGCAAGAATGAATTGATGCCCTAAGGTTTATATATGATCATGTAAGATCTGAACAGATTGATAGGATTAAACCTTTGAGAATAAAAATACATATACGTACATACTATCAAGATAAGTGAATGGTTTTGTCACTTCATACCTTTCGCATTTATGTGTGTTCATTTTGATGCAGGATATATGTAGCTTGCAATGTTATTCATTATGCTTTTGAAATGTTGTAAACTTACTCATGGAAATTATCACATCTACAAGTTTAAAGATTGTGAAAAATGAGAGGTCGTATTTCATCAATGGAAAATTCAATATCACCAACCGGAGCATTCACATTTTTAGGTATTAAGATTATAAAAGAACTAACCTAACCTAACCCCCACACTGAAACGTCACCCATTTTTAAAAATTACAAAAGTATTCATTGTTTAGATCTCATGAAATTGTCTCCTATCTGCTTTTAGCTGATTTTCATGTTAAAACCCAAATTTTAACTCCATCAAACTTAAATTCAATTGCACGACAAAATTCGACTTGTTTGCTTTGGTTCTTATCCGTTAATTCCCCCTCACAAAGCCTTAAGTAGTTCAACAACAAACTCCCAAATCATTTTTTGGTCTAGTATGTACATAATAGAAAAGGTGACTCGAATAATTGGTTTCGGTTACAACAGGTATGTTTGGTTTGTTGATGGATGAAAATAAGCGTTTAATAAAACCTACATGACATGGATTTTCTTTTAACAAAGTGGAGATTCATACTCATCTCCGATGTCATATTTTTCTTTTGAACGACAAAGACACACCCGCCTATTACCCACATTGTGAGACCCGAACCCACCAATTTCGTAAAAATAAACACCAAGTGACACTAGAACAAAAGGCCATGGGTGATCAGATTTCTTTTACAAACCACACACCACTTGAATACAACATTAGTCGGATTCACAAGAACAATTCCAACATAGAGAGAGCTTTATAGCCATCTCTTGTGTCCAGATAAACCGATCGAGTTTATGGACTAGACCTCCTAAAAGAACATGTTACCAGCAATCAAAACCGATGGAAATCTGAACACTGACATGACAGGACTCTTCTTCTCTAGAATACCTTGAGAAATGGTGGGGGACTGATATATATTCAGAGCCTTAATTAATTTCTTACTGGTTTTAAATGTGACAAGATTTGCATGTCTCACACATATTTAGAAGCTGTTTCAATACGCAGCTACCTTACTATTCATGCGAATCCATCTCTTCTTGACCTGTAGACACAGCTCTCATCAAGAAGACGGAGAACCCATTATTTTATGATTACATAAATAATATTCGAATATAATTTACTTGTACGGGAAGCTAGTGACAAACCATTTTTCCACTATTTGTTCCAGCGGATTACAACCACCATGATGTATAATGAGAGCATCCCCAATCATAACCTTAAAAACACCACCGCATCCTAGGTTTGCTCCTCTCACGACCAAAAACGCCCTCCTCCCTTTTCATATAATCCGTCCAGCCCATCCTTGAACACACATGGGGCACCCAAAAATGCCTAAAGACGCCACGTAGGCTCATACATTCAGTGTGGACGCTCAAAGGCTTGCGGATTAAAAAAGCAAGAACACTAAATTTTCTCCTATTCTTTGACAACTTCTATTAGAAATGACACATTACCAAAAGTCTACCATCTTTGTCTACAGATGTGACTTTGATTCCTATTTTTGTGTCTGATAACGACAATTCACAATGTTTTACCCTGCCTGTTGACGTTAGCATGTTATCCAGATGTCATTGAATTCAAAGAATCTTGTTTTACCTTCCAACAAAAGCATCGTTCTTTATTAAAATAGAAAGAATTACCTGCTAAAAAGTCGAGAACCACAATCAAGCCAGGCGTAGTCCTGCAGATATGCCTTTCAAACCTTAAAATAAACAAAACTTAATAGAGATTTTAGTACTTTGGCTAATGTAGGACCCTTAAATAAGGACTACCAGGACCCCTTTCTATGCACCCTACATTATCTTGTGCCAGTATCATCATCATTACACACACACACACACAACATATATATACACATACATATAATACTTGTTTGCCAATGACCACTCATTCTTTATTTGAAAAACATGAAAAACTCACCGAAAAGAGGATTGTGGTCGCCTGAAGAGGATGAAAAACTCGTTAATCACATTTCTACAAGTGGTCTCCGTGGTTCTTGGAGCGTTGTTCCTAATCTTGCTGGTCTTGATCTTTCTTTTTCTCTCACCATAATTTAGCAATATTCCTGTTTTATCCTTTACTAGAATCTGCATTACTATACAAATTTTAAAATTGTATTTTAAAATCTAGGGACAATGGTTATAGGATGGAGTGAGAAACATTAACCTGGTTACCGACAATTATTTAAGGCAGTTTAATAATTCCGATTATTATGATTCTATAAAAAGGGTTAGGAATATTATGCGTGCACGTTTAATTTGATTAAGAATTATATAAAATTGAGTGGGCATCATAGGAGAGCGACTCAATGTATCATGAGTGGGCGAGTCGTTGACTGTTTTTACTGTTTTAGTTAAGTTCATAACAAAAGTTAACACTAGAATCTTAAATTTACTCACTACTCTAATAGTGACAATTTTGAGTATCTAAAACATGTGAAGGCAATGACGTTGGATTCCTTTATTGATAGATAATATTGCAGGCCGTAGAGTAAACAGACTCCCCCCAGCCCCTCTAATTCAGGCCATAACCATAAGAGTCGGATGTAAAATTTAAACACAGATTAGGAGGATAAGACATTATTCAATATATGTACAGAAAAGGCTATGTTTTTATTGTCATATTTCTGAATCTTTTTTTTTAAAGAGCAGGGTTAAAAAGAAGTGGCAAGAGTTGCAGATTAAGATGGATTAATTATTTAAGACCAGGTTTAAGACAAGGAAACTTTTCTTCAGAAGAAGCCATGCTCATAGTCAATCTACACAATAACTTGGGAAACAAGTATAGGATGCTGATGTTTGGTTTATTTTAATTATTAGTTTTTTTTCCAATAAAATTACTAATTAATTTTGTTATTTGTTTGATAACAGATGGGCAGAAATAGCAAAACACTTACCAGGAAGAACAGATAGTGCCATTAAAAACTTCTGGAATTCCAACATGAAGAAGAAGCTGCTTGCTGCAAACCCCAAATATTTACAGATTAATGATGTTCCTAGCTATGATCATATTCAAAAGAGTTTTCGCAATCAAAACCTTAACTTTGACTTTATTCTTGGTCAAAACCGGAATTCAGATAATCTGATAATGGAATTCAAGCCAAACGAGATGAAGGGTATGGATTTGATTACTGGTGCCATTAGTCAACCAAATAATTGGATCTTTCCATTCCACCTGCAGATGGGCAGTGATCAAGATCACTGTGTCCCTGCACTATCATCGTTGGCCACACGTGGTGAAGAAATTGAAACTGATCTTGATGTCGATCTTCCTCCACTTCCACCATCATTCAAGAGTGATTCATGTTCAGTTCTAGATCATCATCCACGAGAGAATTCTGACTTGCTTCTTTGTCAAAATTGGTATCTGAATCATATGATAATGCAATTCGAGCCAAGTGAGATGAACATCATGGACTGATACTATTACTATTAGTCAACCAAATATTCAGTTATCAGATGTTGTGCCTTGAGACCTTCATGTTGACCATTGACCACCATCATAATATCAGTATTTACTTCATTATGATAGAATGTGAAAAGAAGAAATGAATGCGAGATGAAGAATAATTACTAAACATATGGGACTATCCTATGATGGTATAACACCATATATTAATACTGTTGTCATCAAGGATTTGCAAACATTACTACAGGAACACATATCCCCCTTTCTTTTAAATTTTTTTTTAAAAGACAGGTTAAATAACATCTTGGCACGCCAAAGAAAGTAACAGGACCCAGAACCACGATCCATTATGAAAAAACATATGTAGCCTGTTAACAAGATATAGGGGTTTGTTTGATGATATATAGCACAATCTTTTACTAAAAAATAGCTTCTACATTACAAACCGGTCCTTCTTTATACAACTGATCCAATGCCATTCTAAAGATAGTTTGTTTTTGTGTTCTCTTAAATATGGTTTTAAACTAGCATAAAAAAGTTACTAGTATCAGACAAACATTATCACTCATAACTCTAAGTAGTTATCATCATCACAAAATTAATTCTCTGTTTCAGACTTTCAACAAGCTGATTCAGTTAAGGTAATTTATCATCAATTTTTGATACATGTATGATATATATATATGGATACCTATGTGTGGGTGTATTTATTCTGCACACACACACACATACATTTATATATGTGTGTGTGCATATATTTATTTTTATCTATGTATGTGTGTCTAGATATATGTGTGCTTATGTATGTGTGATTAGTTCTCTATTGTAGATGCACAACACTGGTTCATCTGATGATGAAACCTCTCCTACAAAACGATATATAGATAATCAGCATAATAAACATGTGTGAGCTTTGTGATAAAAAAATGCAAGTTATGAGAAGAATAGTTTGAGCTTAATATAAATTTCTAGAACCTCTTTAAACTAAGACTCACAAATCCTATACACAGACTCAATTATACATTGGTTTTCTTCATGTGGCTTGAAATAACTTACAGAGGAAACTAAACATGATCAAAGTTATTGATAACTGTTATAAGCAAGCTGCCATAACTTAAGGGTAAAAGCAAACAACATTACTTACCATACACACCTAAGCATGCTTGTGCTTGGCTGCTAATGTTTTATTGATAGTTAACAAGATCAATAGCCTTATTGCTGGCCTACAACTCTACTAGATTAGTAGTTGCACATGTCAAAACTACAGAGCATATATGCATAACAGGTATTGCTGAATCATTTCCATTCTCTCTGTGTGCGTGCTTGTGTGTATATACACACATACATACATATGGACGCATGTTCAGATACATATACTTTCTATTACGGAGAACACAGAAATACCGCCAGGGAGGAAGAATTCGAGAGAAGGATGCCCGCATAGATACAAAAATGCTTTCAAAGATACTCTATGTCCCTTTTAGGTGCCCTTTGATTCAAATCCACTGAGCTATGAAACTGCATAAGAGATGGGGACGCCAGAGGTGGAGCTGAAAATCAACAAAAGATGACAGGATTCTTCAATTGCATCATGACAATGTGAACTCAAGGGTACTTCATATACATACATGTCAAACTTCGTAAAGGTAAGTGTACATGTTAGTATTAGCCTACAATCCTATTACAACATAAAAACACAAAACATCCAAAACAACTTTAAACCAACAACTACTCATCATCCTCGTCTTCTTCAAATTCTTCCTCTTCATCATCATCCTCATTGCCTTCGCCTATATCTTCATCATCAACTATGAACCCACCCAAGGTTTCATCATCTTCATCTTCATCGTCATCATCTTCATCTTCTTCTTCATCGTCATCATCATCATCACCCGCTAAATTCCTCTTTGCATCATCTTTGGCACTTTTACTTGCACCTGCACCCTTTTTGTTTTTATCTTTCAATCTAGTTGAATACTTTGGTTTTGGGTCAGTTCTTGATTTCTTAATCAACTCAACATCTTCTTCACTTTCACCCGTCCAAACATCATCATCATCATCCCCCCTTCCACCCTTTTTTCTCTTTTTTCTTACAACTTTTTTTAATTTTTTCTCAGCATTCTCATCTTCATCATCGGTATCTTCATCAGGTTCTTCAAGAAACCAGTTCCAATTCTTTATGTCACGCATCAATTTCTTCGGGTAGCAATCAAACTCGTGTCCCATAACAACAAAGTTGAACTCTGTAAACACCAATGAAAGAGTTTAAACATAAATTACCTATTTGTAAGGTTGTCCATCCCCTACAACTACATATTCTCAATCAAAGGTTTGTTATTTAGAAGCTGCCAGAAGAATCAAAAACATAAAAAGATCACAGATTCAAGTAATTAAAACCATTGATGCATGACCCAAGCTAATCTGAAAATTAGAATGATAATAACAACGTGATTTTACTTGATTCAAGTGGAAAATCCAGAAGAATTCCCAAACTGTGTAAAAAAAAAGTGTAGAGAGAAGAACACAACAAACCTTTAGCAGGATCAATATCTGATAAATCACGGGTATCAATTTCATCATGACCAATCGCCGAAATCTCTGCGAATTCTTGGTCATATCTTCTGATTTCGCCATCCGATTTAGCGTCGTTATAATTATCATCATGTTCTTCTTCTTCTTCATCTTCTTGTCTCTTGAAAGTAAACCAAAGAGGATTCTTGGAAGAGACACAAAAGGAATCTCCTGTCTTGAATTGGCCTCGTTCGGAAGTCTTGTAAACCCTAATATGATTATCATGGGTTGTGGAATGGCGTACCCAAATGGGGTTTTTGCCTTTCACTTGGAAAGAAACCCTGGTTCCATCTTCGTCAAGTTTCAAGGAAATATGATGGCGAGAAACTGTTCGATCAAACCCTAATCCTCTTCCGAAATCAATCTTCTCAGAGCCTACTTCTACTCGAATTTTCGACCCATTTTTGCTTTCGATTTCCATTTTTCAACGCCTTTCCTACTCAAAACTTTCATTTTGCTGACTGGTTAGGCTCTTGTTTTGACCCTACCATGGTGGCACCTACTGCTGTACAAACCGGGTTTTTTCTAAAACCGATTTGGGGTCAAAACCGGAACCGGTTTGGTCAACCATGGTCAAAACCGGTTTGGCCTCAAACCGGTTTGGCCTCAAACCGGTTTGGCCTCAAACCGGTTCGGATTTTAAACCGGTTTGGCTTAAAAAAACCCAAACCTATAAACCGGTTTAGGTTAGTTTGGAAACCGGTTTGGGTCGGTTTGAAATCAGTTTGGGTCGGTTTGAAAACCGGTTTGGGCCGGTTATTTTATTTTTTTTTTTCTTTAAAGCGTTATGAATTAAAAAAACAATTAATTATAAAAACTAAATAAACTTATAAAATGAATGTTACATATTAATTGTATAAATTAAATAAATCTATAAGATGCATTTACATATTTTTATTTGTTAAAATTAAAACATATAAAATTAAAAACATTACATAATTGTTTTTAAAAACAAAGTCCACAATTTAAAATCAAAGTGAAATATATAATATATAAAACATAGAAACAATTTAAATGACATAAAATTTTAAATAATTGTTTGAAAACCAGTTTGGGTACCGGTTTGAAACCGGATTGGGTTAGAAACCGGTTTGAAATACGCAACCTACAAACCGAACCTAAACCACAGGATTGGGTCGGTTTGAAACCGGTTTGGGCCCCAAACCGATTTTGGTTTTTTTTTTCGAACCGGTTTTTTTAAACACCTCTAGTGGCAGTGCATCAGCACATTCATTTTGATACAACTGTTGGTTTCACATTATTTTTTAGCCTACAATAGACAAATACTAATTCAAAACCAATACTGAAAAACTTTTGATACATATACTCAAATCTGTTCGTCATTCTTACGATGATATTTTTATTTATAACGAAACCAAAGACTTATTACAATAAATTAATTATCCAATCGCTAAAGAGTTAGATAAAAACTCACATATAAGCAGGCTACTAGCTACCCAAATGTTGAAACTGCTTTATAGATCATCAAGTATAATCTAGTTTCATTGAAACTAAAATATTATTCTTTATATAAAAGAACAAGTTGACTCGCGAGCCGGCTCGGGTTGACTTCATGTATATAAACGAGCGAAGCCCGAGCTCACATTTTGGAGTCGATAAAATAAACAAACTGACTCGGCTTGATTTTTAAACGAGCCGAACCCTACCTGACACGGCTCAAATCGTTTACAGCCCTAGAAAATAATGTTATAAAGTTGTTAAAAAACGAATAAGTGGATAGCAAAAAAGAGAAATGTATAATAAAATTCATCTGAAAATTAGGTAAAATCTTATATTATTATAAAATAAGTGTTAAATACATGAAATAGGATGTAAACAAGCCGAGCTCGGGTCGTTTTAACTCTAGAAAGCGCGAGATCGGTTCGTTAGAAAGTTTTTAAGCTTGAACTCGACTAGTTTATCATTAAATTATTACATTTTATTTTTTTATAATTACTTTAAAACTTATTTATTATCATACTTATTATATATAACATAATATACATCTAAATTAATTTTTTATCATAATTTTACATATAATAATTTTATTAAGCTATTGATTATATTATAAAATAATAATAATATAATAATAACGGCTAATATTAAACAAATGTTAAACCGGTTTTAATTGAATTTACTTGTTTTTTTAAATCTTTAAATTATAACTTGGATGCAGCATAACATGTTTATGTTGTTTTTTTTATATCTTAGAAGATTAACTCAAACAAGATTTAATGAGAGAAAAACAATCATATCATCATTAAAGTTGTACAATGGCAAATTTTAACGGTTATACATGATATCTCGAACGGATAATTGTTTGTGGGCACGAAAAACACCTAAGAACCCATCATGTTGATGATGATGATGATAGTGCATACAAAAGAGAACATGTGTTACGGTGTAACAATTCACACGGTTGGAGCAACAATGTGACAATGTTTTGTTGTGATTATAGAAAATAATGAGGTGTTATAAGTTAAGGAAAAATGAAGTAGAAGTAGTAAGATAGTAATTAAGCAAAAGAAAGAGTAAAAGAAGTTGAGGCGAGGATGTCGGTGAATGGTTAAAAGCACACCACACACGTATAAATGTATAAATACATACATACATAAATAGATACACGTTGTAAAAGAAAAGAAAAGAAAAGGAAAAAAAGAAGGGTCGGTGGTGTTGAACAAGGATAATATCCACGTGGCACGAGAAAAGCGGAAGGCACCCACTCCCACCTCGTTCTCTTGAAAAATAACCAACCCCCCAAATCAACCTCTTCTCACCGTCATTGTCTCCTTCTCCGGAAACCTCCAATTCCGCCGGACCCGCAACCGCAACCAAATATTATTACAATTCAATACAATACAATTATGACCAATATTAACACACCAATCAACCACCACCACCACCACCTTCTACCACCACCGCCTTCAAGCAGGACCACCGCACGGTCTTCCACGTCGACCACCCAAGCGTGCGCGGCGTGCCGTTACCAACGGCGGAAGTGCGCCCCCGACTGCATCCTGGCGCCGTACTTCCCTCACGACCGGCAACGGCAGTTCCAGAACGCCCACAAGCTGTTCGGCGTGAGCAACATCACCAAGATCATCCGAGACCTGGACCCACCCCACAAGGACGAAGCCATGCGCACCATCATCTACCAATCCGACATCAGAGCCCACGATCCTGTCGGCGGCTGCTACCGCATCATCAGAGACCTCCAGCAACAGATCCAATTCACAAGAGCCGAGCTTGACATCGTCTTGCATCACCTAGCATTTTGTAGGAACCAACATCAACATCAACATCAACACCCCCATCAACATCAACATCCACATCATCATGATCAGATATTGATTGATGGTGTCGTTGATTGTGATATTAATCTCTATGATCATGGTCTTGACCTTGATCTAGGTCAAATAACTCAACAACAGCATGAAGATGATGAAGATGATCATGGTGGGCGGCAGTATATCATCGGAGGCCAGAATGGGTGTGGTGAAGATGATGATGATGATGATGATGATAAGGGGCATGGGCAGGTGGCGCTGCAAGACATGAATTCATGGACCAACAACTCTCCGCCCGTGTGCGCCGAGGTCAAACCGCCGCTGGATGAACCTGACGACTTTAAACCGCTTCTCATCAACGACATTCCCGCCGGAGAAAGACACGAGTTTAAATTTGAATTCGATGAACTAAACGAACCCAGGTCCGCATGCATTTCCTCCATTACTTCATTATTTACATTATCCATATTATTATTATTATTATTCTTCTCAAATCTCAAACCAAACCACCCTATCTATCTATCTATCTATCTATCTATCCCTTCAAATAATTTCTCATGCAATGCATACAAATATTTTAACATTTAATGCTTCTTATTATATTGGTTTTGTATTAAACATGCATCTCTCGCACAATATTAATATTATTCCAAAGGATAATGTTTTAAACTCTCTCATTTGATTTTTGCATACAGTGAAGAGACATTATTTAGTGATGCAAATCACAAAGCATCGACTAAAGAAGAAAATGTGACATTCTTCACAAAAGAAGAGAATGTACCTTACCAACAACACATGAATGAAGACAATGACCTCAAGGGTGCTGCTACTTTATTCACCCTCACAAATTGTAGCAGCTACTGATATTATCACTAATTAAGCAACAACAACTTATACTTTTTCTTCAAAACCATGTTCTTGCTTCTTGTCATTAGCATATATAGATACAAAAACAAACAGATATATGCAAAAAAAAATTCTTTTTTTAAGAATTGGGAAAGTGGGTATAGATCCTTTTCATATATATGACATTCTTCCCACATTCATATTTTAAAATCTTGAAGAAAAAAAAGAAGATTTGGTCTTGGGGATCAAAAGAAACCGTAAAATGGTATGGTGGCATGCTAAAGAAATGACATGAAAAACATGATATTTTACCAAAATAAGCCATGAAAGTTGGAAAAACCAGGTATGACGTTTCATGGTAAGGAAAAACAAACAGAATCCATCAGGGATATTCGTTAGAAAGTTACGATGAAGACACAAGGATCAACATTCTGGGATAGTTTTCTATTTATTGAAAAAAAGGCTACCGTCAAACAATTTTTGTATGTTGATTTTCTTTCAAGTTTGTTGCAAACTCATGCAGCTATTTTCTTGCTCGTGTAATCTTTTTGACCTAAGTGTTTAGGGTCGAAATTCAGTTTAGAATTCAATTTTTGAAGCCAAATGTGAGGTTAAGTTGAAATTAGCACGCATGTTTGTAATAAGAAACTACAGGTATGTGCGTGCATGATTCAGTGAACATTTTGAGAAAAATAGAGGGGAGACATGGAGAATCAAATTAAACCAGCACGATTAGTGTGGGTGGGGAGGTTTCACTATGATCAGGCTCCGGGTTGAGAATAATTATCCGTTTGTAAGGAGTATTGAATGCAGACAGAACAAGTCAGTATAGTTGAGAGCTAACCTATATTATTGAACTTGACACACAATCTATTTATACTAAACCAACTTGCAGACCAAGTTACTCTACTTAGGAAACATAATCAAACTAAATTAACTAAATCAGACTCAAACAATTAAATAAATAACTTTACTAATTAATCCTTCTAAGTATTGAATATTGACAAGATTAGTCCAACACATTTAATGATCTTTATCTCAATGAGTACTCTTCCCCATCAAGTCTAACTATGAAGAAGAGTAAAAACTTTATACAATACAAAAAGTTTAACTATGTATCATGCAAGTACTATATGATTAAAAATACAGACGAGTGGAACTTTATCAAGCTCTCAAATCAAACTTGCTTCAAAAATATGGTTGCTTGTAATATTTCAAGCTATTCAAGCCTTAAAGTAAAGGTCAAATCTAAAATCTTTGCTCAAGCCAGGCTAAAGCTTTCATCATGAACGTTAGTTAAGCTTCAGATTGACTTGGCTCATATCTATACCATCAGTTACATTTTCAAAAAGAAATGCAACTTAAACAACATTTGAAAAAAAAAAAAAACTAAAAACTTGGCAGTCAGGTTTGTCAGCCTTAATTTAAAATCCCATTCCCATATCATCCATGTTTGGCATCCGGTTTGCAAGGGGGTTTTTCTCCCCTTGACGATCCACAATGGTTGTCTCTGTGGTTGTCAACAATAGTGAGACACTGCACATATGAACAACAATTGTTAACACATCAAAAATATGAAGTATAAATTGCACAAGTAGCATAATTGCAACATCTGACCATTAATTAAGTCCCAATTATTAAATACTAGAGAACAAAACTTCAACCCATCTATGAAAACTGTCAACTTTGGCAAAAGTTAGGAAAAAAACAGCTATACAGAAAATGGGTCAAACGTGTTAAGAGACACCAAAATCATATTCAAGTGTCTACAGCCTCCTAAATTTATTACTAAGTATATTTTGTAATGAAACCTAGTATATTACTTTTCTATGGTATTAAATAGAAAAAGTGTTGTTGGGTCAACTTGACCAGTTTTAATCCGTCCTATAGTTTACCCAACCAGACAAACCGGCCCATTTGCCTTCAATAAAACACATGTATGGGAGGCTTGTATAACCGCTTTTCCTTTGTAATAATAGTGATGGACAAAAAAGTAAATTAAGATTTGAAACTTGCCATAAATGATAGATATTGCAATTCCAATTTATCTATGTGAAAAGTGGTTAATTTCAGTAAAAAAACAAACAAACTATGGCCATAAAGAAAACGAGTCAATGTTTTAAAAGCCACTAAAATCACATTCAAGTGTCTACAACCTCCTATATTACTGTTGTAACAGTAAAGATGAGTAAAGAAAGTAATTTAAGCTTTAAAACTCGATATAAATGACACTAGTGTATTTTTATTAGCATGGAAGGAGATGTTTGTAACAAGTTACCTGGCAGCATCTACTAAGGCTGTTCTCACAACTTTTAGGGGATCAATAATTCCAGCCTTCACCATGTTAACATATTTGCCTAAATAAACAAAAAACCACCTTGCAAGTTAAGAGTGTTCTCCATCTGTTGATTCAATTTTAAAAATACAAAAGAAAGAAAGACTTACAGGGTGTTTAGATAGACATTTTGAAAGTAATTATAGCACATTAGATAATCAGAATAACAAAAACAGGGGTAATATTATGCAGGGTGTAGAAGACACTGTTTGGTTACAATTCTACTATTTGACGTGATTATCGATCATGTGTTTGGTGAATAGAGGAGAAATTTATAATATGGGAGTAACAGTCCACAAAATTATGTTAGTGGGGTAATTTCATTTTAACCTAAATAATAAGTGGCAGCATGATAAGTATGTAACTGTAATAGGACAATACGTAAAAAAGTGATTGGAAGCACGCCTACTGTTTGATGTTGTGATAACTTGATAAAGCATTCGACAAATTTGAGCATTTATAGACATCAATAGATAATGATCGAAAAGGAACTTTTTTGACAAAAGGAGACATTATGAGGGTGTTTGGGATTGTTCTGTACACAGCTTATGCTTATAAGCACAAGCAAATAATAGGCCTATGCTTATAAGCATGAACAAATAATAAGCTTACTCAAAACAACTAATTTCACCCGATGAGTAAACTTGTAATTTTGAATCTAACAAGATATATCGGTTTAAGAATATCAATCTCAAACACACTAAAATTTATAAGGAGATAAACGTAAGCAGTAGGGGCATCTACTGTCCGTTTTGGCCGATTTATACGAAAATTGGGGGCCACATCACCAACAATATGAAAAAACATCAAAACAAACCGCTTGGGTTGGCTGGACCAACTGGCGGATTGAACCTGTTTTCTTCTATTTGAAGTCGTAGTCTGTATTGAGTTTTTAAAAATAATAAACATGATTCATGAATATTATACATTTGGATAACTGCATATTTAAAAAATAAAAGGTGAACAACTGGTTCCAAGCTCCAATCCATGAACCAAACCATTAAACCCGTAAATAGAACAGTATAAATCTCAAACTGGCCCAACCAGCCTATCAAATTAAGTTGAGGGAAAGAGTAAAATAGATACCTTTAATTAACCCTTAAATCATCATTTGCAAAACAACTGATATATAACTTCATATCTAAAACTTATTGCATAAGAGTCAGATAGCCTTAAACAGAATTTTATCCAAAACCTAAAATCTAAATATTATGACTTAGATCAGTAGTTCCAAAAAGCAAATTCAAACACTGCCTTCTTGAAGGAACCAATTTTTGCATAAAAGCATATATTTTATTTTTTTACCAACCTTGGGCTGCATCAAATCCAAAATGAAGATCATCTTGTTCCAATAGTTTGCCAAGAACCATGGCACCATCACCACCAGCATTTGAGACTATTGTGAATGTAGGTGCCTATAAAGAAGAAAGATGGATGATTATATAAAGGAAAAAAGGTTTTTATTTTTTCTTGATATATTTTGTGCCAAATAAATCCAGAGAAAACCTTAAGGGCGTTTTCAACTATTTCAACTCCTCTCTTCTGATCCTCGTTCGCAGTTTGAAGGCTTTTTAGAACCCTAGTAGCATATAGAAGGGCAACCCCACCACCTATAAATAATGTTTTATCTTATAAAAGGTCAAATGATTCAAAAACAAAAGTAACTAAGAATCAAAGAGGTAAATGGCTTGAAACCCGACCAACATAAGGTAAATGGCTTGAAACTCGACCAACATATTTTTGGAAAGAAACAAATAAAACAGGAAAGAAAACATATTTCTGTCGTTTACGTAAAAGAGAGAAGCAATGATGGAAAATTTGGCTAAATATCTCTTAAAATTTTGAGTTTGAATTATATATCCATGAATTTGGTAGCACATATAAAAAAGGCATGCTCAACTATAGAGAAAATTATGAGATTAACCAAAAAAAACACAAATTTTCTTACCTGGAACTATTCCTTCTTCCACAGCTGCTCTTGTGGCATTTAAAGCATCTGTTACCCTATCTTTTCTTTCTCCAACTTCAGCTTCACTAGCCCCTCCAACCTGAAAAAGGTAAAGTAAAAAAAAAAGCACAGTTATAAGAACAGGGAATTTAAGGCTCAAATGTGTTAATTATATTTATTTCCATTAGGGTTCAATAAGTTTATAAATTAACTAAAATGGAAACAGGTCGAACTTTTGAAAGCGGTCCAAAGTTTACTTGTTCGCTTGTTTTATACAGAAAAAGCTGAAACATGATTTTACTTTTAGTTATACGAAACACAAAGTGTTTGTAGATCATCCGACCCAACCCACCAATTGTTCTACTTCAACTCTAAATCAAAATTTGAAAAGTAGGTGAAAAAGCAGTTGTGGATAAGTATAACCCTCCCATATTGTGCCACCTAAAGCGGTCATTCAAAATTTCATTAGCAATATTTAAAAAAAAAACCACGAAGACCTTGGCACCACTTTATAACTTTGATAACCTTTCTTTCTGGCTCAACGCCACTTGCCCATAGTAGTTATTAAGAAAACATTACTTTCAAAAAATATACCTTGAAGACTGCAACGCCACCTGATAACTTTGACAACCTCTCTTGTGCTTTCTCTTTGTCAAACATGGCTGTACTATTCTCAATGGTTGACCTTAATTCTTCGCATCTTTCTTCAATTTGCTTCTTCTCGCCACCACCATGTAAAATTATGGTATCATCAAGAGAAACGGTAACCTACGACACATTAACTCACAATTAATTTGTTTCAAGAGAATTATTAGTTTAAATTTTTATGATTAAGTTACTAGTTTAATCATAGAGTACGCATTAGATGGTTACCTGTATTCAATTCCTATGTCTATATATTTACATGTTTTCAATCATTAATCAATACAACATAATACTCATAGTTTACCCAGGTTTTCACCAAGTCCAAAAAAAATTTCTGTGGGTTTGTCAAGTAAACTCTAGGAGATGAAAAAAAGAACAAACCTTTCTTGCAGTACCAAGTTTGTCAAGTTGAACATCATTAAGGCTTAATCCACGTTCCTCACTAATAACCTGCATAATAAATACCCTCATGAGTCAATTTGCTTATGTTTTGATACTAACATATCAAATATGTTAAGCTAAACAAATTAACTACAATAGAAAAAGGTCAAAAGGTTTGAAAGTACAGTTATCAATTGCCTAAAACCTTTTTAAACCATTTTATTAAATAAACAAATTTTAGATTATTATTTAACAAGGTTAATTGCGTAAAATAACAAGATATTATACGTATTTTACCAATTACAGTGACATATTAGATAAATTATCAATAATGGCTGTGTACTTGCATTTTGTTACCAATCATAGCAAAGATCAGCCAAATAATGTTGCTATTATGGACCAAAGAACGGAATGTTACTATAACTGGTAAAACAGGTAGCGTCTTGCCATTCTAAGCAATTAACCCTAATATAGTCTAGTGATTATGCTAAGTTTTTAACATATCAAATAGGTTAAGCTAAAAGATTTAACCAAAACAGAAAAAGGTTTAATGGATTAAAAGTCACCAAGAATGTATTCAATCTCATAAATCGCTTCAAAAAATTAGGATTGCTACAGTAATAATATAGTTTCTGATCATCTTCAACAAACTAGTTCCTTATAACTTATAAGGTTAATAATTGAACAATAAAGAGATTGTAGGTTGACCCAAGCAGTTTTAACCTCTTGCCGTCCCGCCCATATTCCACCTCTAGATGTGATTAAGGAAATGGTGCTTATCTCACCTCCCCTCCTGTAAGTATGGCCAAATCCTCTAGATTAGCTCTCCTATTGTCGCCAAAACCAGGAGCCTTAATTGCACATACCTACAAATATAAATCATATAGTGTCTCTTGAATTTATAACATAAAAAACACGCGAAGGGTAGTAAAAGAGTCAATGGAAAAGCAATCAACGGATGGATCTGAAACCTTAAGTCCAGCTTGACGCTTGTTAATGATAAGCATTGCCAGCAGATCACTTTCAATATCTTCAGCCACAATTAGCAGGGGTCTCCGTTTCTGTGTCAATAATTCAATTGATGATAAAAAAAGTTCAAATAATGTACAACAGAAGAGTGAGAGCTTAATCCTGAAAAGTCATTGCAAAGGAGGGGGTTGGGTAACGGGTCAAAACATATTACTTTTTGACACATGTATAGAAAAAAGATCATTTTGACCCAGAACACTTTTTGGCCTAAATTATTAACACAGTTGGTGTGACAAATATGATTATAAAATTTGTGTTATTTTTATAATAGGCTAATTCTTTGGATATACTACAAAGACATTATGCACTAAATAACTTTAGGCGCCAATCGATCCATTTTCTTTTAAGCTAACTATGTTTTGTTTACCCGTTTGACCCATTAGGAATAATAAACTGATACATTAAAAAATAAACACGTCAATATTTCCACCTCATCACTAACACACACAGGGCTCAGGAGAAAACCCTTTCTATTTAAGTTACCTCAACAGCAAGCTCCAAGATTCTGACAAGTGAGTTCATGTCTGAAATTTTTTTGTCATGAATAAAGATCAATGGATGCTCTAGTTCCTGCCTAAAGCAAAATACAGGTTCACATAATATGAGAAACAATAACTGCCAGCAAAAAAAATATCTACTATATAAGAAAGAAAATGTCACCAGCTGAAAACAAGGGTGGATGAAACCGGAAACCAACAAAAAAGAAATGAAATTTTGAATACTAGGTAATTTCAGATCTTTTTTTCTACATTCAGAAAAGAGGATTTTGTAACAAAATCCTTAAATTTGGTCAAGTATTTTGTTCATCAATGTGTACAAGTACATTTCAAAATTTCATATATATACTTGTAAACTTCACAATATGATATTTACCTTTTCAAAGCACTAAAAGTATCATATTTCAATATTCCATACTCCATTGTAAATCAAGTAACATCAGTTACCTACAATAGTTTGTTTCACTAGATGAACAAGGAAAGCATCAATTTTATAAATCGTCTCAACACATATCACTATTATAAGAAACTTACTTTATTTTAGTTACTTTGGTATGAGTAAATATGATATTAAAGTGTTTTCAATTTGTAAATATTATATAAGAAAATTTAGAATGAGATGACCCTTATATTGCTGCAATCTGATACTATACTTGGAAATGTAAAAATATAAAATAAAGTAAGCAGTTGGAAATTGAAGAGCTTATACATACACATTTTTGTGTCTTTGTGTTGGTAACAAAATAAGGAGAGATGTAACCCCGGCCTAACTTCATCCCCTCAACAACTTCTAGTTCATTATCCAAAGTATTACCATCCTGCAGAATTACAGTTTTATTTTACCATACAAAGTGGTGATTGTAATTGATCAGGGCTGCGCATAAATATATTCTTACAGCAACTGTAATAACTCCTTCTTTTCCAACTTTCTCCATAGCTCTTGCTATCAGTTCACCAATCTCACGTTCTCCATTGGCAGAGATAGTGGCTACCTGATTCAAATAAATATCCCAATAAAAATCCGAATACAAGAAAAGGCAATAAGTAGAGTAACTCCCAACCGCTCAATTAGTCAATTGCTTTTAGGGTGTTTGGGTGTGTGTGTTGAAAGTCATCATGTATAATCAGGAGGAGGAAAATTATTTATTATCCAAAACTGAATTTTAGATCAGTTGCTTGAATGTTAAGCAAATTGTGAATTATTTAATAAACTAACAAATAAAATGACCAAATGAGCATCATTATCAAATACGGGAAGATTTGTGAAACTAGCTGAAGACGTCCATCGAATTAGGTTAGAAGAGCTAAAATGCAATTCTATTTTATTATTAGATAATCAATTTTGTTTCAGCCAATAAAACTGATTATCCAAAATGGAGCATCTGATGAGTTGTTATAAGTGTTTGAAAAATCTCAACTATTTAGTAAATAGATAAGACAACAAAGACATGCTTGTGAAATAGGAGATATATCTTGTGAAACGAGAATAGAATTCCATTAAATAATGTTAAAACGGGCTAATATGCCTTTTTATTAAAGAGATGATCAGTTTCTCTTGAAGCTGGTATAAAACTAATTATCCAAGACTGATGATCTATTTAGTTGTTTGAGTCTTTGGAAATTTTTAATAACTTAAGGAACATATTAAATGACAAAAAATGCATTCTTGTGAGTGAAAAGTCCATCAATTAGGGTTAGGAAAATGCAACATTATTTGATAATTAGTTTTGATGCAGTGGTTATAAAAGTGATTGTTTGACATATATATAATCAGGCAATCAGTTGTTTGTGTGCCTGGAAAGCTTCTATTACTGAAGGAACTAAGAGATTAAGTGACCAAAAAGACACATTGTTATAAAATATGAGAGGCAACCTGTGAAATGAGTAAGAAATTAGACATCCATAAGTAGGTTAAAAGAAGAGATCAATATGTAACTATATTATTAAAAGCACTTATAAAATGATTATCATAGATATTCAGATAATCGTTAGCAATATATGAATATTCAAACACCCCAAACCAAATCCAAACATCACCTCACACACATATCATTAAAAGAAAAATATAAAACCTGTGTAATTTCTTCCGGTGTACTTATCATTAATGCTTGATTTTTCAAATCAGTAATAACAGCATTAACTGCCATACTGATACCGCTTCGTAAATCCATAACATTTACACCTGCAGCTACAGATTTGCAGCCTTCATTGAATATTGCTTGAGTCAGAACAGTAGCACATGTTGTACCTGTGATGACATCATCATATATCATGAAATGAGATCTTAGCACACAACATAATGTTAATACATGTTAGCTCATTCTAAAGTAACACCCCCCCCCCAACCACCACCACCACAAAAAAAAGGTTGTCATATTGAACCTACAGCTATGCTTTGTTTTGTATAAAATCCAGTTTTTGGTTCAAAACTTCTTCAAAATTCGGTTCAATCTGAGTCATCTGACCCAGGTCAGGATTAAAACCAATATTTTCCTAATGAAAGAAACCCAAAGATATAAACTTGGTTCAAAATCCGGTTTGGCACCAAATGGATATAGACCGATACTACTTTTTACAAACTTTTAAGTTTAAAGAACACTAAAAAAACACAATGGTGTGTGAAATATTGAAATATATACCATCTCCAGCAGTTGAATTAGTGGCACTAGCAACCTGCTTCACCAAATTAGCACCAACGTTTTTTGCCTTCTCCTCAAAGTTGATGCTCTTGGCCACAGTTACACCATCTTTTGTGACTTTAGGACTTCCACGACTTTGCTCTATAATCACATTACGCCCCTGATTGCAACACACAAAATAACAGTAAAAAGAAGAAAGAGTCAGTTCTTAATTCAAAAACATAAATTGTTCTCAAAACACTCAAGACTTCTGCAAAACAACTTGAATAGCCAGGTGGCCTGATTGAAAAAAGTCGATAGTCAGGGTGGCCTGCTTATTCGCTATCCCTTTAATTCATCCAACTATATTTGAAAGGCTGATCATTTATATAAAAACCTAGCATTTATATGTTTTATCTTTTAAATATTTTTCGTATTATCATTATTATTACTTTTAAAATTTACTAATAAAAACATCAAACACAACACACAAAAGAAAATGAAGGCTGAAGAAAATTACCTTGGGTCCCATTGTGACTTTTACGGCTTCAGCAAGCTGGTTCACACCTAGCAGCATGGCAGCACGAGCCTTTGTCCCAAACGTGATATCCTTTGCAACATAGTTTCTGCTCCAAATAACTCTACCAGATACCTTCCCGTATTTCCAAATGAAGAATATTTTATAGGAGAAACAAAGGTATATGTTGTTATTTGAAAGAACACATTATAAGAAATTGACAGTAAAAATTACTCCCTCTTATTGGAAGAGATGCACTTGCAATTATATGGTCAGTATTAGGCATAGTGCCTTCCAAATTATAGAAAAGATTAACAAAAAGTTTATCAATGATGTATTTCTTAAAGCAAGTTGATAAAGTGTGCTTTTCTCAATGGAGACATGCATGTTACTTATTTCCAATACCTCCTCACCTTTTTTTTTTGGCCATTGATTTTAAATGAATTCAGCTTTAACAATTGCTTATATGATCATGTCATTTTATGCAAATCAGGGGGTCCAAACCTAACTTTAACAAACATTCTACCAAAGGCATTTAGATTAACATCTTTTATCTTCTGAACAGGTCTAAGAATTCAGCTTTGCAAAACATAGCGTTGATAGGATTTAAGGTTTTATATCAGATTGGAGCTTAAAATTTCACCTCCAAGGTGAAAAAAGAATAGCTCCCAGAAGAACAATGTCACAGAGCGAGTACAAGAGTCTAATCGAGCCAGTGCAACAGAATCAAGATCCACTCATCCACCAATTCAATAAGATAAAAGCATGATAAAACATAGATTGAAATGATCAAAACAGTAAAAGCTACAGCAACCACCAAACATACCACTTCGACATAGATTTGCCCTAAACCAAAAATACCAACGAAATCGAGAACAAGATGAAGTTGCTTCTTACCAGTTTCCTTGATGTAGATGATCTACAAACAATTAATCACAGATTTGATCAGATCTCTTTAATATTCCGATAACATAAGGATCATGAACGTACAAAAACACGAATCGAAGAGGAAGTGGATTACCTGATGGAGGAAGACAATGCAGTGGCGAAGCGGTACATGGCTGCTGAGAAATGGAAAACAAAACGCGAATTCACTGTTGGAGCTGTAGAACAGGGGTTTTAGCAACTAGGGTTTAAGGCGAAGCTTAGATAAACAGAATTCAAACCGGTCTAATCGGGTCAAGTATGATGTAGAAAGTAATATCGGATCGTCCAGACCCGGTTCCGCTTGTTATTTTGTAGGTAGGGTCTGCATCAGTTCATGTTCAACTTCAAATTGAAAATCAAACCATACTGAAATTAAACTAACGAAAGGAGACCGAATTAGAATTCGATTCGGTGTCCTTTAATCTTACATGACTGCTTTCGAAGCACGCTGTACCCAAAACCCCAAGATTCAACGGGATGGGTGTTTATCAGTATTTATTTTGGTGTTTTCAGTGTAATTTTCTTAGTTTGATAATATCCTAACAGTAACAGGCGTAATAGGTTGTAGAAATTAAAAATTTATGGTTCAATACGTATAATTCAGTTCGTCGGTTTTTAACCGAATTGAGTTTTCTATTACCACAAACTGGTAACCTAATTCATTTTTTGTTTAAAACCAAACCGTAAACCAACTATGTAATTCAATTCGTTTTATGTCGTTTCTGTTTGGTTTTCAGTTTGAAATTGAATGTTAAACACCTAGTTTGTGGTTCATTTCGTACTCAATTATTGATTTTATATAACTTTCTTACGCATTATATTGGATTACACTTAGATTCTTCATGTTATGTTTGGAAGGGATCTAGTGAAAACTTTAAATTGAATTCTAACTGCTCATTTGTTTTATTACCCATACACGTTAACATGCGATATCATCCATTGGTTAAAACTAATGAGCTTTCAGAAATAGATTTTTGGTTTTATTTTTGGAGCCATATACTTCAATACAACCGTAAAGTAGGTGAGTGGGAACATCATGAAACTCCCCAACAAGACATCCAACATGCTTTCTTGATTAGTAGCACGTCTAGTGTCTTAATAGACTTGCAATTAAGGCCTCTTAAAGCCCAAAAGGAGCCGGCCTTAGCCTTTGTCACCTCATCCCTAACGCGCAGAATGTTAAGACACACCTACTGGCTACTGGTATCAAATTCTCATAAAAATACAATTAAAAGTCATATTAATCGGACTTCTTTTTTTCTTTTCCGAATTGAAAAGTGAAAATCTAAAATCTAAATAATCCACTTCCAAATCTTGACTCGCAGATCCACGTGGCATTTGGAATTTTTAGTGACCTCCGCCGTGGCCGATTCTCCGGTCAGAAGCACCGCCTTCATTCCACTGCAAACAACCTTAACTCCAGCTTTCTTACTCTCGTACCCTCCGATCTTCACCTTCACTTTGGCATTCATCTCAACCTTCAACGCCAAACTCTTCTTTTTCTCCGACACATTCTCCCCTCTTACAACCGCCTTCAACGTCGTCGCACTCTTCTCCTCCGCCGCAAACGCCGGAATGGAACCCTCACCCACAGCCACTCCATTCGAGTAAATCGACACCGATACCCGATCGTAGCAGAACATCATCTTCTTATTTCGATTACGAGCGACTACGCTTAAGTTGAATCTGGTGGTGAGGTGATCATCATCAGAATCAGACGACGTGAGATTGAGCTGAGAGATTTGGAGGCTGGAGAGGGAGAACGAAGGACGGTGGGGGCGGTAGAGGAGGAAGATGAGGGCGGCGGCGAAGGCGGAGATGATGAGTAAGAGCATGAAGATGAAGATGATCCAGAGGCAGCAGTAGCAGTAGCACCTACGCCGCCTGCTATGGCGGTGGGGGCGGGAACGGTACACTGGCCGACCCGCATTCTGGATTTGAGGTTTGGTGGCGGCGGCGGTGGCGTTGGTGGTGGAGGGGGTGCCGGCGCCGGCGGCCTTGACGGTGGTGGGCGCCATGGAGTTGCTGCCGTTGTCTTCTCCAAACCTCTATTTATTTTTCTTGTTTTTCTGGAACTACGACTATCTTGTCCAATTAATATAATAATATTCCAAAGTTTTGAATTCCAAGTCTTGCTAATAGCAAAAAAAATGTTTTAGGTCGGGTTATGCAGGTTTGTCGGTAGTAGGTTTTCTCCTAAGAGAATTGGAAGTGTGGTTTAGGTTAGAAAATGAATAGATAAGCCGGATTAAAATAAGATATAATTATTCAAAGTTGGGTTGTATATTTATCAATAAAAATGCCTTGTATCGTTTTAAAAAAATGGCATGCGGTCATGGTTAATGTTTAGGATTTTTAATAAGAATATGTGCTTGAACCTGATTTCAAGATGGTTTTTTCACACTAATAAAGTTTTTTTCTTTGATGGTGTTCATGAGTGAGTTAAGTCTATGGTATCGGAATCAGCATGAATGACAAGTATTGAGTATAGTTTTAAAAATCTTTCAAAGAAAAAAGGGTATGTCTTTTAAACTTTATATTAATACATAAATTTTAAGTGTCGTATTCTTTATCCACAAGCACATACTTTGAATGACTACATATATTCCTTTGATTTATAAATATCGTATTATAATTTCACTTATAACAAAGTTATTAACAGGATTGTTTAGTTCAAACAAAATTTAGTTTAAATAGTGCATAAACGTAGCCCCGATGTTACTAAAAGTATAAAAGCGATAAAACCTCAACGTGTAGCAAGTGAGAGGCTCCTACGTCTTCGTGTGTGTAGGGTTGAGTAGCATATATAGGTGTTTACAACTTACGGATCATCAAATGATCCATGAGTCGTACGTATTGAAGGAGGAAATAAGTTGTAATCGAGCGTGATTAATGCTTCTACTTCGTAGAACCAAAGAAGGAAATTTCGTTTGTCCATGCTTCGTGTGGACCATGTGCATGCCTTTGGGAGAAACAATACATATAAAAAAATGGTTTATTTCTCTTAATACGATATGATTTTGAGCTTAAGCTAGAATTTAAAAAGTACATGAGCAGAGAGTTTGGATGTCGAGTTAAATATATATGTAAAGGATATACAACATTATACATATAAAAATCATATATTTCATGAAAAATTATGAATAAATAGATTGATGCTACATTCATGACTACATGCAACAAAATAATCTTCCTAGAGTAAATCACGAGACGATAATAAAATTCTATAGAGTTAATTACATAGATGGTCCCTGTGGTATATGTAAAGTAACGAGTTTAGGTATTAAAAGTTTTTTGTAACATGTTTGGGTATTATGTTTTCAATTTTATAACAAGTTAAGGTATTAGAACTAACAGAAGTTAATTTTTCTGTTAAATTTGAATAAAATGACTAAAGTACCCTTTGAGGGACTATTTTTGTAACTATATCTTTCTTTTATAATCAAGAGACCATTTGTTTAACTAACTATAAAATAAATCAAAATTTCAAATTCCAACCACCCATCATCATCTTCCTCCTATTTCAGACACCACCCCAAATAATCCACCACCGCTGCTGCCCATCATCGTTGCCACCCACCATCACCACCGCCCCACAATCGTTGTTGCCCGTTGGCTACCATCACCACCGCCAACCCTCCCCTTTTTCCCGTTGGCCACCAACGCCACCAGTTAGCCACCATCGCCACCACCTACTGTCACCATCCAACCACCACTGTCGGCCACTTCCTCCTTTCAACCATCACCGACCGCTTCCACCGGCCATTTCAATATCACACAAAAATCTAAAAAAATACACACACCCTAAATCCTAATCTAGATCTGATCCCCAACTTAAGAAACCCAATATCACACTAGATCTGCTTATCCTTCTATTTTCACAATAAATCGTCATGCTCACAAGAAATATGAACCCCAATCGAGATCTAACCACCACCGAACACCCACGCACAACCACCGCACTACCCCAAGTTAGTTTGACTTTCTGTTGGTGCACTGCTGCCCAATCACCGATGCTATTATTAGGGGAAAAGGAAGTGGATTTGGTGAGATGATGATGATAGTGTGATGGTGGAGGTGAAGAAGAAGATGATGGGGCGATGATGGTGATATTTCGATGGTGGTGAATATGCGGTGCGTATGATGATGATGATGACGCAATTGAGGCCAATGGCTAGCGGTAGTGGTGGTTCTTGGTGGTTGTGGTGGTTCTTGGTGGTGGTCATCGGTGGTTAGTAGTGGTGGCCGTCAATGGTTAGTGGTGGTGGTAAGATCTGGTCTGAACCTAAGGTTATATATATGTGTGTATATATATACACACACACAAACAGTCCCTTTATGTATTAAATATCACAAACTGCCCCCTTAAGTTATATTAGTAGTTTTTATAAAGTGAAAAGACGAAAATGCCCTTAGATTTAACAGAAAATCTAACGTCTGTTAGTGTTAATACCTTAACTTGTTACAAACTGAAAACACAATACCCCAACTTGTTATAAAAGAACTCTTAGTACCCAAACCTGTTATTTTTAATAAACCACAGGGATCATCTATGTAATTAACTCAATTCTAGATACCGTCATGAATAAAAAATTTGTCAACTTAAAGGTCAACAGCCAGCCTTAGTTCCGCCCATGATTACAAAGCTCGAGTTCACCACTTCACCTTGATGTAACTTAAAGAACTTAAAACGTAGTTTTAGAGTTTGAATTTTTTTTAATATATCTAATTCGTAAGTGAGCTTTAAATAACCCAAAGGTAATGCTTCACATTTATCATTTTTGAACAATAGAAAGTCATTAGATCCGATGTATGAATCAATAATATATTCAAGTACACTCAAGTCTTAGTAACACAATATTATTTTATATATTTGTGTTTATAAGTTGGACGGGTCGATTTGAATTTGAATCCGTCTCCAAGAATTCAACCCATTAAATCACTTTAGCATACGATTAAATGATTATCATGTGATCATATTCACATAAACAATAAAATATAGATTACTAGATTTGATCTTATTATTATAAATTACATTACATGTTTTTATATAATATTAGTAAGTGGCAAAGAGGATCTTACGGTTACCAATACCTTATACAGTATCCATTAAAATAAAGAAATTTTTATTGGCTAGGAGAGTAGACTTCCATAAATGCAACATCCCACTTAAATATTGTAAATTTTACTTCTTCTATTTATGATGGTTTACACTTTACAGAAGTAACCCACTAGAATAAGTTGATGAAATTTTAAACCCTTCTCAAAAGACGAACCATCATCTCAGCTAAACATGTCGTTTAGCGAGTTTGGGTTACTATTTGTAATTGGCTATTGTGCCAATGGTCGTTTAACCACTGTTTTACGAACCGGACGAACAACGGATAAATCATTTTATTGGTTTACCGGTCGGACTTAAAAGTGAGCATCTTGGTAAAACTAGATCGGACAACCCGAAATCAAACAGGGACTAAATTGAAATTGGTAGGAACAAGCACTGGACCATTAAGAGTCGGTTCATTCTCAAGATAGTCGGGTTGGGCGGGTGGTGCTTGCCCAAGTTTGCAGGAGCAAGCTTTCTTGTTTTTGAAGGTCTAAGATCGTTTGTTCAAATGAGCTTCATTAAAATAGCCATAACTTGGGTTAGAAGTCTCTGTTTTGGGCCTACGACCAGCCGAACTGACCGTTGCACCGATGAGCACGTTTTCACAAATAGCCAGAGGTGGTTGGGTCATCGTTTCGGCCCAAAAACGACTTACTTTATGAGTTATTTTACTTTTTGTCTTATTCCTATTTTTTGTTGGACTTTGTTTGTGGCCTAGTTTTTGGCTCATTTACGTTTTGTGGCCCATTCAACTTTTGGCTTCTTTTTTTATATTCATGTAATCATTAGGAGAATATTAGCTTTTTAGTTTATGAAAAAATAATTTTCTCCCTATCACAAAATGTGTGTTAGTGTGTGATTATCCTGATTGTCGGCATTTTTCGTGAATCAACGATAATTAAAAGAGTTGTTCCTGGTATTCTTTGTGAATCAACAAGTTCAATTGTTTATCTTTTGCTTTCACCTACATCAGCGGGTATGTTTGACCATCAGGTTGGGTTTAGATCGAATAGATGGACATTAGGATTTTTGGTTGGGTCAAATTTAAGAATATTATGAACTTTGCTCTTTTTTAGTAGGCCGGTTTGTGTGATCTTGGGACCAAAGGTAAAGTATCATATAGAGTTTTGAATGGCATGAGGATCATCAACTTTGTATGGTGTGATTATGCCATCAATGTATTTGATTATGAAAAGAACTAAACATCTACTCAGTTTTGATTTTTATTGTCAGTTGTGCTAACAAATAATGGAATCATAACCAAATGTATGTTCATATGGTTTACTTGTGCAATCATTAACATACTCATGGAGCTGTTATTAGATAATACAATCATAAACATGAACACCATATGTATGTATGTAGGTACGTACGTACGTACATACGTAGGTATGTATGTATATTGAGAGAGAGAGAGAGAGAGAGAGGAAAAAAGTTGTCTATACAAAGTATACAATTCATGGAAGTGTTGGAAGTACTAACATCCATTAATCTAAGCGATAAGCGGTTAGATTAAACTAGTCTTAAGCCCCCCTGCGTTGCAACGGGGGCATAAAACCGTGTCAAGTAGCACCAATGACCCGCTACCACCAATAGTCACTAACATCCAAAAAGCTCGTAGTAAAAAATAAAATAAAAACAAACGAAAAGTAAGTGTACATGTTAAACCGCGTAGTAGGAATATAAAACAATAAGTGGGTCGATCTAGAACCAGTGCGTTGCGACGTGGTCGTTAAACGTGGAAAATATAAGGGTAAAAACGTTGAACCACACTCGCATGTTGCGCTGAGCTAACTTGCAAAATTTAAACTGAACCGTAAAACAAAAATTTTATAAAATAGGAAAAATAAAGGAGATCAAAGTTGAAAGTTAAAAAATTTTATAAAATAGGAAAAATAAAGGAGATCAAAGTTGAAAGTTAAAAAAATATCGGGGTCAAATGATAAAAAGTATAAAAGTATTGGATTAAAATAAAAAATAAGTTAAATAAAAGAGACAAATGTGTGTACAACCTATTAAACATATTATACAACCCACTAAGAATAGCAAAACTGGTAATTAGTAATATATAAATAGTATTAAGCTCCCCGCGTTGCAGCGGGGGACGTAAAACTATGTCAAGTAGCACCAATGACACACCACCGCTAGTGACCACCTACACCAAAAAAACTCGTATTAAAAATTAAATAAAAAACGAAAAATATAACCGAACGAAAAGTAGACATAAAAACTTTGCACCATGTAGGCGAAACGTAAAACATATAAAACAATAAGTCTATCTAGGACCAGTGCGTTGCAACGGTGTCGTTGAACGTGAAAAAAATGAGTTTGAAAACGTTGAACCACACACGCACGCTGCGATGTGTTAACTCGCAAATTTTATACCGAAACGTAAAAGGTGAAATTTATAAAAATATAAAAAGTATAGAAGACAAAAGTTGAAAGTAAAAAAATGTTAGGATTAAGTTGTAAAATATGTAAAAGTATTTGGTTAAAATAAAAAAGTTAAAGATTAAAAAAAAAACAAAAGGTGGGTACAACCCCACTAAGCACAATGTACAACCCCATGATGCATGACTAACTTGGTAATTAGTATATATTAAATAGGGAATAATCACGCAAGGAAGGGGCTGGAAGGGTAGATTTGAAAATATCCTACATTTGTTGATTTTTTTTTAAATTCCTCCGGTTTTTTAAACGCATATAACTTTTTATAAGATATTATTTTTAAAAAAAATTTACATCATAAAATCAAGCATTTTATTCTCATTAATTTGAGTATATCATTGCTATACTTTTTAAAAAAAACAATATTTTTACAAAAATATCTATGTGTTGTGCATATAACTTGCGTGCTTATTAACTGTGTAACTATGAACATAATTTGCTTAATTTTCATATAACTTGGGTAATTATTAATACAACTTGCATAATTATTTTTTATAACTTGAGTTATTTTACTTGCCAAATTATGAATATAATTTGAATATAACTTGCGTAATTATAAATATAACTTGTTGATTATGAACATAATTTGCGTAGCTATATACCTTATATGCATAATTATGACGCAGACGAAATTACCGTCTTCCCTAAAGACACGTGTCACGCGCTGTGACTTCGTACACTTTGCACGTAAATTACACTTTGTATAGTAACCGACCACTATATATATGAATATATATATATATATATATATATATATATATATATATATATATATATATATATATATATATATATATATATATATATATATATATATATATATATATATATAAGACTTAAAATTGTGTCACTTGGTATAATAATCTTGGAGCATCTCTAAAAATTTCTCCTACCTAAATTGTTTTTTCTCTTCTGTTACTCGTTTTAGTGCTACACGCGGGTCTATAATTAAACCCCACCCATTCCTCTTCCTTCCTGATTACACCCTTCCAGTTCTAGTTGCCATCAAAAATCGAAACCTTAGCAATATTAGTGATATTATTCCTCTCTAATGATCACATGCTTCTAAACCTTAACCATTTTCGTTCCTCTTTATTGTTAAGATGGAAATAAAAATCTTACTTGGTATTATAGGTCATGAGTAGAAGAGGCACATAGGATTCGGTTAAAATCATTGATTTTGGTAGCAGTGATGAGGGCATCGACCAATGGTAGAAGGTTAAAAAGGTGAGAGAAACAATATCAAATTTGATGTTGAATTTTTTAGTCTTTTAATTTCTTTATTGGGTTTTCTTTCTCAATTTGATTGCTTCAAGTCTCTCTCCCCCCTTATATATTTTTTTTCTTGCTTAGTTGCTTTACAGTGGGTGTTTAAAAATTATAGAAATAAAATAGATAAAATTTTTTACCAAACCAAAAGCATAATAAGTTTTTAAAAATTAAACTCAGCAGATATTTCAGTTAACATTAATCATGCTATCTTTAATTCCTATTACCTTGCGTGGATTATTATAACTGAAATTTGATCTATTTGAAATCATGTTAGGTGTAATTTCTATTACTTTGAGTGGCTTATCATCACTAAAAGTTTGAAACTGTACAAACGTGTATTAGGGTTGGAAACTATTAGTTGTGTTGATGTGATTGCTGCTATCATTCAAAACAAAGACCAAGCTATAGTAAATGTAGTAAGTAAATTGTTTAATATTTAATAGCTTTATTAGATTTTAAGGTGAAGTTAAAAGCAATGTGTTTGTTGAGATATAAACAAAAATCTTCCTTGGTATTTTAGGCCATGAGTAGAAGAGGTGCAAAAGATTCGGTTAAAATCATTGATTTTGGTAGTGGTGATGAGGGATAAAGTTGTGACGATATGTGTTCTTCGCCAAATGCTGATGAATTACCTGAACTTCTTTTCAATAAAGGTGGATACACATTTGCTATGTAATATACTTACACCTAATTTAGTAGTATTTATATGTAAACCTATCAGTCCTAACCTTTATTGTTTCAACCTGCAGAACACGGGTCTATAGACGAGTTGTATATATATTACATTAGGCATTTAAGCTTCAATCCAGTTTCAGTCTTTATAAGAAAGGTCGAGGGAGTCTACTCCAAGCAATCTTGGGTGCCTCAATAGTTCATACACACATTGGTAGCTTTTGTTGTTTAATGTTCATGTAGACACTCACAACAAGAAAAGGGAGCGAAAAGCAAGAGCCTTCCCATCTTAATTCATGAAGATAATCATGATCTTGTTTATCTCGATTTCTAAGACTGTTAGAACAATTGAATGGTGAAAACATTTAACATTTAAAATTCTAAGATCTTACTATGACTCAATGATTTTGATAATCTGATTACTACCATCTTGAAGACATGAACTCTCATTTACATCCACATTTAAGCGAAAAATGCATAACCACCTCATTTTTTGTTGTTATTTGTGGAGTATGAATGGTGACATCCGTGTTGGCACAAGTTTGGACCGAAAACAACAATAAATCAAATAACAACACAAGAATGTACTAGAAATTAAGAGACAACCCTTCGCAACTATAAGAAAATTATTATGAACAAAAGCACAAAAAATAGAACAAGTTAACACCCCTATTTGTACTACACTTGTGACTTGCTCTTTAAGCTACTATATATAAACTCAGGATAAACATACCAATTAAACTAATAAATACTTTCCCAAAACTCGAAATTTTTTCCTAATATCCAACTAATACGTATGTTGGTCGAATCTTCTTTTTTATTTTCCTTTTCTTGACTCATGGCTTCAACCCTCTAACTTTAATCCTAAATCAAAATTAACCCTTTATTTTTCTCCTTAAACTTGATTTGATCTAAGATCCATAATTCCAAGCAATACCAATCATTGGTCTATCGTCGCGTTCACGATCCTCGATTCTTGCACCAAACAACATATTCTCTAGCGAATTGCATAACCCTAAATTAGATTATACATTGATCCAATCTTATATTGATTGTGTCATTCTTTCCTTATTCTTCTTTAATAAACAGTTGTGTTGTTTCGAGCCCCTCCTAGCTCCATTAATCACTTGACCTTCTCCCCAACCAGTCCATTGGTCGTCAAAACTCGCACCACTAGTCATTTGATCTGCGATTTATGTCACCCAATCAAGAGAACAAAATTCTTTTCGGATCCTAGATAAACCTTATCAAACCAATTGTTGGCACAAGTCTGGACTGAAAGCATCATAGAATCGGAAAACAAAACAATAAAAAAAACAAAAATGCATCGTAAATTAGGAGACAATAAGTCCTAACAATAAGAATATTATTATAAATAAAAATCACAAAAAATACAACAGCCTAACACACTTATTTATATTACAATCATAACTTACTCCCTAAGGTAATATATAAAAAATATACGCGTATCAAATAAAAAAATAAATACTTTTCTAAAACTCTAACAATTTTCATAACAAACAACTAATTCATATTATGGCTAAATCTTTTTTATTCTTTTCCTTTTCTCTACTCACGATTTCAACCCTTTAACTTCAATCCTAAATCAAGATTAACCTTTCGATCTACATTGTTTCCTACCTTTTAGGAAAGTTTTGACGATGACATGTTACAACATGTTATTTTCTCAACAATCTTTTTATTTTATGTTATTTTATCACTTTAGATTGAAGTAATTTGATTATTATTTGAAATCTCAATCGGATAGTTCAAAATAAATGAAGAACTAGTATGTGAGGGTCTATTAAGAGTATGATCCTAAACAAGCTAAAGATCACATTTTTATTAGCAGCGAACCATCATAATATTTTATCCAAACAACACCATACTTCATAAATCAATGTGTTTATTTGGCAGGTAAAATAGTTGGCACAGACCATTGCAATTGTTGATTGATTGGTAACTAGACTAAAGACCCGTGTAATACACGGGTTCAATCATTAAAAATTGCTTTTAATTAAAAAGGTTCGTAAGTTATAATATTATTCTCAATATTTAGTATATCGGTTTTTTATGTTTAATTTTTTATAAACATCTATAACTAATATTAGTAGTTTTTCTTTATCAATGTTTATAAGTCTAAATAGACTATAATATGAAATGAAATAAACTTATAAACATTTAGGTAATAAACAAATTATGTTAAACATGAAAACATCCATAAACATCTGAAAACTACTTTGTATACAAAATCTGATGTTCTGTTTTTAATTTTTACTATCATTGTCTAATATTAATAATATTAATTCATGTCTACTTGTAACTCGAGATAATGCAACATAGAGCTTGATCGGTGCCAGAGACCAAACATGCAATGATTAGACAAAATTTTAGACTATCTTTACAATTTTTAAAGTTTGAGGATCAAACATGCAATTTGATTAAACCACAGTGACCATTTATGTAATTTTCTCTTTTTGTTGACTAAAAACATAAATTAGTTTCATGCTTACATCAATTAAACTAAATCAAACTTTCATTCTTTTCATAAGCCAAATTGATGTAAAAAAATCAAAATACTAAAGTTTATCTTGAAATCAAAATCGAAATATTTGAATCGTATGGACCACAACTACTGTTGCAATCGAAATTTGTATATATGAGCATTGAATTGATACTTTGCATAAGAGCTGTTGTGATTTAAAACTTAAGGTGTGAATGATATTAAATAGATCAATGAAGGCGTAAAAGGATCGATAAGTTGAACTTGAAATAAAATGTGATTTTGATATGCTTGTAAATTGAAAAGAATAAGAAATGTTTCATCTTTACATTTGAAAATCAGGATATCATGATTTGGGGAAATCGAAACCTTGAATTGATTATTTGAGACCCTTGAATTGATTAAATATCTAAAATCGTTTCGGAATTGTAGACGCGTATTTGGTTTCTTCTCATTTGCATAGTACGAGTGAATTAGAAAATATTTTATTGCTTGTTTGAATAAGAAAGAATCCAACACGTTTCAATTCACAATTTTAGTGTAACACAACGTGTAATAACTCATTATATTACCTGTGTGGTAGGGATAAAGTAAACTTGTTATTGGGTGTGAAAAACAGTCAACTATAACTTGCAATCTATTTCAGGATTTTGAATACTATCATAACTGATCTTTGTAATGAGTTTTTTTTTTCAAAGTAGGGTTGGTAAAAAAATAATTTAATAAAATGAACGTTTTCAAAAATATTTACCAAAATGGTTTTTTAGTAAAAATTTACTTTTTTCTTATTCATAATATGATTGGATAAAAGTATTACAATCTTTTAAGCTATTTAAAAATATTTTTAAAAAAATATATATTTTAAAAAAGAATAAAAAAACAAATGTGCCTACTTTTTTGTGAAATTGAAACAAATTATATATGAAAAAAATTAACTTTTCTATATGAAAAGACGATTTAAAATTAAGTATGAGTGAATTAAAAAAAACAAAAATAAGTTTTAGAAAAACTTTTTGTTTTTAATTACGACATATGAAACAAGTGGTTTTACAATTTTATTAATTAACCTTTGTACTTATCTCTTTTTAAATAATAATATATTGAAGTGAAATAAATTTAAGCAATAGCATTATAGTGAGCAAAAGAAAAACTTACTTAAACACCTATTTTGATAAATATATTTTCTATAGACACTATTTTAGGAAAAAAAACATTCTTTGTAATTATAGCAATAGTTGATTTTATTCAAATGAACAATGACTAAGAATGTGGATAGATACATTTTTAGGGGGAAAATCAAAAGAATAGAAGTCTAAGAAAAGAACACATGACACAAAAGATATTGTTTTATTAATAAGTATAGGGAAATAGGTTTTAACATTAGGCTTAACTTATGTAATGTATACTGTTTTATGTGGGAAACATATACATGCCATCCCTTCATAACATTAGAGTTGGCTCAATACCTTTTTCTTTTTCCATCAAACTAACCCCATCTTATCTAGACAAGTCTTAGTTTCGTTATTTCTCGTTTCTACCTTTATGCTAGTCGAACATATTACATAAAACGACCTATATATTGGATAGGACGAAGCACCTTACCATCAAGACCCGGCCATACTAGGTTTGTTTTTAGTATTAATTTCGTTGCAGGATTTAACCTGCGTAGGAGGAGACACCTTATTGTTTGGATGTCACATTGAGCACAAAAAAATAAATTAAGTGGCTCATATTGTCTAATTATATGCATGGGCAGACCAAACCGATTAAAGATATGGATTCAAAAATGGAAAGATTGGTGTGGTTTTTATTTTCTTGCTTGTGGGTTAATGTAATTGTAATTCCTTGTTGCTCTATATTTTGTGCGATGACTGCTTTAGTCATCGGCTTAATTTTGGTGGTGATAAAAGTGTCTCTATTTTCCGTTAATAAACTTATAAACCAATGACGTTTAATTTCCACACAAAAGAAAGAAAAAAAAAAGTACAAATTAAATGAAACCTAACAAACTTACATAGTCAAATGTCCAAACGTCACAAGACCTTAACATACAAGAGGAAATTTAAAGACTTCAATCTACACACACACACATATATATATATATATATGCCTGTTAAGAATACGAAAAGCAACGAGTTCGTCTGCTAGCTGCTTCCAAAGAATTTCTACCTTAGATCTTTTACACAAAACATGAACACAAAATCATAATCATCATCATTCGATATGATAGGATGTTGGTCTCCTTCATCTCTGTGATCCGTTTGTTTTTGCTTTGGCTAGCCTTTCTCTTAAAATCTTCACTCCCATGTACCTACAATAACGCATAATACATGCATAAGGGCAACATATTAAAAATTCACAGGAAGATGCATGATTCAAGTAATTATATATTAACGTGTTAATAAGTTGCATATATATATATATATATATATATATATATACATAGTGTACGTAAGTACCTTCCCATCATCATAACTGTGGCTTGAGGATTGGTTCCTGGCGACTGGTCGAAAGTGGATCCGTCAATGACCCGAAGCCTATGCACACCCATGACCTCATAATCCGCGTTCACCACCTGACCCACATGGCATCCACCATGGTAATGCCAGATGGTGATCACCGTGTCTCTACAAAATTGCTCTAGTGATTCCGTATCGTTCGTGTGTCTAGGTATCAAATTAACGTTGGCAGTAACACTCATGTTCAACAGCTTGTCAACGGTTTTACGGTCACATTCAGTGAATTCGAGAAACGGTTTAGACCTCACGAGTTTCTCCATGACTCGAATCCCGTTAACGCACCCTTTTATGTCTTCTGGGTGGCTGAAATAGTTAAATGTTACGGATGGGTTGTCGTCAGCGTTGGTGTTGATCAATTTGAGTTCCCCCTTAGACTTGGGGTAAGCAATCTTTGACAAGATAAAGCCTCCATGAAATGCTTCATATGGGATGTCCTTCTTCTTTCTTTTGTACGATTCAATCGCTTCAATTGTTCTTTCTTTTGGAGGAATCGTAGAAAGTTGTCCAATCTGCACTCACAACTCACACATATTCATTTAATTTAACTAATGTGTTTGTGAATTGTTATACACGGTATTAGTAAAATATATTTAGAAAGTATAACTATATATATATGTTTATTTTGACACCAATTACCTCAGCTGAAGCGATACCATGATGGCAAGTAATGCTGTCCTTAGATTGACCATAACCGCTACTAGCTTCAATGTAGACGCCCAATTTTGTAATCCCGACAGTCTCAATAAGCGATTGTTTCACGGGTTTATTGAAAGGAACATAAATTGCATTCATCGGATTATCCGACATGTCTTTCCCCACAAATTTATTGTCGTGCACCACCGGAATGTTCAGTTTCTCAAGATCAGATCTTGGTCCAATCCCGCTAAGCAATAGTAGTTGCGGACTCCCGATGGCTCCACATGTCACGATAACCTCACTTCCTCGCCTCCTAGAAATGAACGCCTCATGTTGAACTCCATTTTCGTCCTTAAAAACCACTCCAACCGCCCTTGGTTTCTTCCCTTTAATTATTATATAACAAACAAACAAACAGAATATTATTATTTTAGTAATACCTTTAAATTATTATTTCAATTCTAAGAGCGAGCCTCGTCAAAATTAATATACGTTTGCGTACCCGTTGTGTCAAAAATGACCTTCTGTGCTCTTGCGTGAATTAATACGTCAATGTTTCTAGGGTTTGCAGAGGATAATAACTCGGCAGCAGTGTGTCGATGGCCATACTTATCAAATATCGTACCACCAACCTTTGTTCCATACAAATGGTCATATGTGAACCCGTTATCAGGTGAAACCCCTACATCTAATAGACCGTCATGAACCGCTCTTTGCCATGGTTCGAACATAGGTTGTTTAACAATTTGCTTCTCGATCCATGGGTATGATTCATTCACCAAGTTTGCATCCCATCCTACTCTCTTAATATAGCTGTCCAAATTGAGCAAACAATTACAGAATTGAAGTATAAGTTTTTTTTTAATTTAAAACACAAATGAAAACAAGAAATTGAGAAAAGAAATTAAAACATTTTTGTAAAATTCTTCAACAATATGATATTGAATTGTATGGATGCAAAAGGGTCCAAAATAAATGTATAAGCCTTGTCTCACATGTGACTCTTAATGTTGATCATTTATCTTTTGATTACCTACCCACCAACCACACAAGCATTTATGATTGGAACGTAAATGTATATTAACATACTAGCTTTAGTAACCCCGTGTATTACACGAGTTGAATAAATAAAATAAAAATTATCAATTATAAAATAATAGACTAAGACATGATATGTATGAGTAATAACTATAAGTAATAAAACAATAATATGAAAATTTTATTTTATTTTTTGTTTTTTTCAAAGATAAATTAAACATTTTGTTTTAAAATAACGTTTTAAAAATTTTTTCATTTTTAAATATTTTCTTATTATAACTCCTTATTTTAATTATTTTTATTTAATAAAAATTTACTTTAAAAAAATAATTTTGAAATATTACATAAAAACAATTTTATTTATTATTTTTTTGAAAAAAATCATTTTATAAAAATCTATCTCCATAGAAATAGCATTAATAAAAAAATTCTCTTTCTTATTTTCATTAAAAAGTTAATTATAATGTAAAAATAAATAAATAATATTATTAGTAATTAATATGGTTATTTAATAGGAGAAAGAGGCGGGAAAAATTTGATTAGGATGATTGTGGTGGTGACAAGTGGCACACCCATTTACCCTTTTATTAGAATAAGAAGATTTTATTTTTGAATTTCCCGGGTCTTTATATTTTCATTAGTCTCATTATCATGAATGTGACATCTAAATTTAAATTTAACATCAAAACAAGTTAGAGACAATTAAGGCCTAGACCGTTGTTTTCACGTAGCATGTTACAACATAGTATTTCCACTAGAAGACTGGGTCATTTTCCATGTTAGTTTTGTGGGAAAGCATGTAGGAAAAGCCATTTAGCGACAAATTTCCTTCAAAATGATTTTTTAGGAAATTTAGTCCCTTTCTAGTAGTGTTTTTCTTTAAACGAAGAGAAAGAAGAATAAAGAGTCGTACCTGTTTTAGGTTTTAAACATATATTAGATTCACCTGTTTTGAGTTAATACGTTCAAAAGAGATGACATTGTAAGTGTGTGTTGTAACATGCATCATTTATTTATCAGGTACAATTTCACCCATTAGTTTGTTTGTTTAAATTTAACTAATTGGTGTTGTGAAAGTATTAATTAATATCTAACCACCTTTTTTCTTTTTTATGAAAATGAATGGTGCACATCTAATTTGAACTTTACGTCTTAAAAAAAAAAATTGGCTGGTCCATGTTTATTGATTGATGTATGTTTTGGATTAGGAAAATGACTTCGACCAAAATTTCATGTTCCTTTAATCTATTCATGCATTTAAAGAATTAGAAAGAATGTTTTTGATAAAGAACCTTATGACTTCAATTTTAATACTTGATTCCATGATTTGTGCATATAATATTATTGTTTGGGTGAGATAGGTAGTTTTATAAGAATCTCAAACGCGCTCTAAATATAACAAAATGAAGAGAAAGAAGAATAAAGAGTCGTACCTTGCACTTGCTCGGGTGTAAAACCCTGCATTGATGGAAGTACCACCACCCAAAACCCTAGCTCTTGCATTATAGACTCCATCAGTAGACACAAAGTATTGTGAAGCAGAAGTATTAGAAGTGTCCGCGAGGGTAAGATGAAAATTTGATAATAAAGACACATTTCTATTGGTAAAAGGGACACCACCCCTTTCAAGCAACAACACTTTGTATCTTTGGGACAAAGTGGCTGCCAAGGGACATCCTGCCGTGCCACCCCCTACAACAATGTAGTCATACTCCTTTCCACCACCGTTGGATGACGATGATGATGATGGCGGTGATGGTGATGAGAACGAGCTTGACAGTCGGATGAACGGGTATCGAGTTTGCCAGGCTTTGTAATCACCTATTGCACAAAAAAATTATTGAACTAGCTGCTTTTTGGAATAAGCGTTTATGAATATAAAGTTGGCACTTTTTTATGCCAAATATATTGTATTTTGGACAACCCCATAAATAAAATGAGATGAACACAAAAACCCATGAATCTTTTCTTCTAAACACCTTAAATTTTCAAGTCAATAGTCTTTTTAATTTAGTAGTCAAAACTCTATGTGGAGTATATTTTTACAAAAATACCACCTTTTTATGCCAAAAAGGTGTTAAAACCCTAAATAAAAGGAGACAGCAACAAAAACTCAAAAATCTTCAATCATAAAACAATCAACTTTTTGTACCAAAGATTAAAAACCTTTACTTATAAAATGTTGTGTTCAAGTGGTTGGTATTGTCTTCGATTAGTCTTGTGATATATTACAGACCCAATGAAATTAACATGATTTTACATAAAACTCTGAATATTATTTGCCTAGCTTCTTAACATAACATCAACGAAGAAATCTTTTTCTAATAAAAATGCAACCTTGGTGCCCAAGTCTTGAGTATCCACAACCAAAACCCGGCAACTAATGAGATGAGCTAACAACAAGCTAGAACCCACAAATTAATATTTTGGTATGATAGATATATACACATACATACATACATACATACATATATATATGACATTGCATATATACACATGGTAGCTTCAAGCTTGTAAGTATAGGGAGGGAGGGAGGGAGGGAGAGAGGGGAAGCAATAATAACCTTGAGAGGGGGTGATGAGGGTGGCAAGACAAGAAGAAAAGATAAAAAAGCATAGAGAGAGCTTCTTGCAGTTGATAATTTTCATTGGAGAGACAGTCATGAATTCAAATCTGAACACCAGTTGTGTGGCTAACTGTGGTTGGTCTTGTTGTGTGTGCAAAACACCTTGCCTGCTTCCATCTCACAATTAAATCATCACATGATATATATAATTACTCTTCTTCTCAGCCAACTGTAAATTTATTTATTTTTTAATTTTTATCTATATTATTATTGGAAGTACGTAGTATATATAAAAGATCGATCGAGAAGCTACTAATTGCAAAAATTATTCTGTAGAGTCGTATTAATTAGTGGCATCAATAATGTGAGGGAGATAAAGAAGAAAGAGAGCAATAAATGAGCGAGCTGAGGGGAATTGAAGAACATTAATGACCGCTCCATCTTCCTCCTACACACACACACATATATATATATATGATATGATATGATGAATCAATGTTTACAGATGAGTTTGGTGTGCATGGATCATATCATCAAAGATGCCCCCTTAATTTACTTGTCTAGTTCTATATTTTACTTTATAAGAATGACAAAGATGGCCCTCAATTAATTTACGTTGACAAATCAATCAGAAGAGTCCCGAAATCGTTTTCAAATTGAACGTTTTGGTGGTTCAATCCAAATATCCATTCATATTAAACCCAATTTTGAAGTACAACATATGTTTAATTATGTGGATTTCGTAAACCAAAGATTATGAACCAGATGACCAAAATTACACTCGAATTCTAATTTTTTAGGGATTAGGGTAATTGCCTTCAACAGCTTAACCCCCGCCGGTTAAACTCAATCCAAAAAAACTTTTAACGTAAAAAATTCCAGTCCAACCTGGTTCCCGGTTCAACCATCGCTGCTAAAGGTACTATTAGCGCCGACCAGTCGTCACTCCAAGTTTGCCACTAGAGGTGATCTGATCACCGCTATTAGTCGTCGCCGCTAATATGTCCAAGAACGGTGAAATTTGTCGCCATTAAAGATAATGTTTGTCGCCGCGTAAAAATTCCCGGTTTGACTGTCTTGTCTGATCCGAGCCAGAAAACACTCTTATTAAACAATTATGTTCATATTTCTTCCTCACAAATTTGCTTACTTGACAAAATAAAACTGTTAATAATTGTTTAGGTATTATATATCATTTGGTCATTTACATGTTGTAGGAATATTATACGAGTAACCAAGTACTAGTTAAAGTACTTTTTGTGAAACATTTATATTTGGTTGTTGATGAGTAACCAAAAGCTATAAAAGTTTAGTTGATGACGTCCTTCGAATTTGTAATTAAGTAGTCAACTAAGACTATATTTAATGTCACTAATGAAATTTCATATGTCAATTTGAAGTATTATTGTATAACTAAATGTCTTGGGAAAAAAATGGATTTCATAGCTGGAAGGATAAATGTAATTATGTAAAGAGGACTTTAATCACAGGTTGAAGAGCAACCAGGTAAATCCTAAATGGTGAGATAACTTATTTTGGATGTGGTTTTTAAGTTATCAACAGGTGTGACCTGCGCTATTGCGCAGGGGTTACCAAAGTTCAAATTTTCTAATGATTTATATATTAGTACTAACCACCCGGAAAAATATTACGTGCGAAACACTGGAAAAAATGTAATAGAAAAAAATACTATAAAAAATAAATACATCAAAATAGATAAGAAAAATAGCAAATGCGTAAATGTTAATTTTACTATAATTAACAAACTCTATTGTAAATTGATTAAAAAATTTGACATAACTCGAAGGCTTAAATATTAAACTTAAAAAAAGTTTGGGTGATCAAATGTAAATTTGACACAACTCGAAGGTTTAAATACAAAATTTTAAAAAAAGTTCAAGTGATTAATGTAATTTAACATAACTCAAATGCTTAAATAAACAAAACGAGTAGGTATCAATTCAGAAAAAAAAAAACAAAGAAAGAGAAAGTATAGTGGTTAGTTTTAAAAAATCCTTACAAGTTTAAATATAAAACTGTAAAAAAAACAAAGTAAGTTTTTTATTAATTTGGAGAAAAATAAAATTATTGTGGTAACATTGAGAAAATTTACACATTCATTACACGTAATTTTTTTTCCTTTTTTGTTATATATAGTGATCTGACGAGTGTTATTGAGCCTTTTTTCTTACTTGTATTAAATGTTGATATATTTGGATATTATTATTATTATAACTATGTAAATATTTAGCGATTATATACTTAAGTGATTAAATAAAGCAATAGTTAAATCAAACAGTATTAAGTAATAAAAATATACATAATAAATGTATATATTTTAATATTAATTTAAAATGTTGTTGTTGCTGCTGCTACTGCTGCTGCTGTTATTATTATTATTATTAAAGTATTTAATGATTATATAGTTAAGTATACAAATAAGATAATACTCATTTATAAATTTAACCATTATTATTATTATTATTATTATTATTATTATTATTATTATTATTATTATTATTACTATAATAAAAGTAATTAGTAATCATATAGTTAAGTTTTCAAATAAGATAATACTTATTAATTAATTTAAGTGTTAATTTAAAATATTATAAATAATTTAATATATAATGTAGTGAATTAAATAATCTCATGTTATTAAATAATGTATCAATAATATGTAGTAATTAATGTATCAATTAAAATAAGTTTAAAAAATATGGGGCAAAATAGGAGTGATTGTATTGAACACTCGTACCAAATGCTTAAAAATTAGGTGTCTTAACACTTTTATAAAATTGAACGTGTGTCCCAAGGTTTTAGTTTTATATAATAGTATAGATGTAGATAATATAGATATAAATGATTATTATCATTATTATAAGTACTTAATTACTAATTATATAGTCAAGTATTTAAATAAGATAATACTTATTTATAAATTTTATTATTATTCTATTATTATTATTATTATTATTATTATTATTATTATTATTATTATTATTATTATTATTATTATTATTATTATAAAACTACTTAGTAATTATATAGTTAAGTTTTCAAATAAGATAATATATATGAATAAGTTTAAATGTTAAGTTAAAGTATAATGAATGATACAATATAAGTGAATTAAATAATCTCATATTATTAAATAATGTATTTATAATATACATTCATTAATATATTAATTAGAAGAAATTTATTAAATGAGAAGCAAAATAGAAATGATTACATAGAATATTTTCATATAATTATTAAGAAGTTGTATTAGGTGGCTTAATTTTATTTTTTTTTTTGTAAAATTACACTATTTATTTAAGGTTTATTTTACAGTTGTTTCATTATGATAAACTAAGAAATTTAATTGCTAAGACACACGACTACGTAAGTCATAATCAAAATAGGTGGAGGTTTTAGGTTCAAATCCTAAATGTGACAAAAATAAAAAGGGGTTTTCGGTGGGTTAGGGGCTTTTCACACTTAATGTGGGTTTTCTCCTAAGGGTAATCTCAAGTTAAGGACTGATGTACAAGCTTCTCTTTGGAAACGCGCAAGCCTAGTGACCCAAAGTTTTGTAATTGAGTAATGGAAATTATCGGATTGACCAATGACCCCGTTATTGATCCATTTAGCCGTTCAGAAAAGAAAATTAAGTCGCAATTATATAGTCATTTAATTCATTGTTGAATCTGTAAATACGAGACTAAGGGAACACGACTATCTGATCGGTTCACATAGTTGTGTACTTGTGTGCTTAGTGAAAGTGTGTGATTTGTTGCTTTAGGTAGTAAACTCGCATAATCATGGGTAAGATGTTTATAGAAGATTAAAAGTATTGTCAGAGCTGGAATTTGAAATTAACAAATCTATAAATAGTTTGAATGTTAACAATTTTGAATTATTGGGATATAAACAATTTTCTTATAAATATGTTTTAAAAAGTATTCCGTGCCTAATTTATAGAAAACTAATGCAAAAATTGTAGAGTGTTATAGTCAATATATGATTTACTAATCCGATGTCAAACTACAAGAAAAGAGTCAAAGACTCAAAGGACCCTGTGGTTCCCGTGGATATGTTTGTTAATAGGTGTATGTGTATCAATTATCATGGTGAGTTGTCCGAAGGATGGCAAGGTTGAATTTACAAATATTGATAGCATTAACCCATTCATCAATTCACAATAAATATAACTACACACCACATGAAATTAGAAACTCACGTTCATTCCTCCAGTCTGTTTTCTTGACAAATAAAAATGAAGGATTAAATACAATGTTGCAACTTGAAAATATTTAAAAATATGAAGCTATGATACATGAATAAGGCAACTCTAATATCCTTAAAAATATAAATTTTGATTGGAAACAAGTATTATATATGCCTTATTTATAAATACCAAATGAAGGATCCTCATATAATGAATATCTTGATTAGTGATCGAAACCATATATAAGTCTTTTCTTCTTTTAAAATACTCTTACATGAAGTGATATTTTTAATAACATGTTAATATTACATATTAGGTTATATAGCCATGTGTAACATGGGTTGAAATAATGAATATGAAATTGTGAATATGCGATTGTGATGTAGTAAAACATACCTAGATTTAAGAAGATTCAACCATGATGTACATTACAAAGGAGATGTTGTTTCATAGAGAGTAATCGCTAATTGTAATTGTGTTTAACTTCGTGAATCTTGATATATTAATAATGGTTTGCGTGGAAAAATATGATTTTTAAAGTATTTTGATTTAAATAATGATTAGCTAGAAACTAAATTTAATAATAACAAAATTAACTCTTATTAAGATATATTTTTAATAAAACATTTTATTTATTATTAGAAAAAAGTTGATTTGATTAACATAATAATAAATGAGTATTTATTAAGTAAACTATATTTATATACTAATTTATAATTTTTATTGCAGTGAGTACATGCGTTTAAATCCTAGGTGTAGCCTACGTTGACTACCTAGAAAAATAACACATGGCTTTTAGAGATTTTGATTTATTAATATATATATACTAGCTTTAGTAAACTCGTGTATTACACGGGTTAAATAAATAAAATATTAAAAAAATAAAAATTTATTTATTATAAACGATATTATAAAATACACGATTAAAATTATGTATGAGTAAAAATTATAAGTAATAAACAATGATATCAAATTTTAACAAAGTTTTGTATGAGAAAACCATTGATATGTACATGAGTTTAAAATTTTAATTAAAAAACCTAATTGTGACAATTAAAAAAAGTAAAATATTACTAATCTCGTCTCGAGCAATTGTAAATGACAAAAAACGTAAAAAATGATGGTGTAAGTAAAAATTGTATGAAAATTTCTAAAGAAAGAGCCTCATAGAAAGAATGATCCGTGATGCCTTTTGGTACTAATTATAACCCATAATCATGCACATATTTAATTGAGTTTACTATTAAATTTACGCTCACATGATAATACAACTAAGAATGGACAATACAAAAATCAATTAAAAAAACCTTCTAAATTCGACACTAAAAATGACTACTTATATATTAGGAGACTTGATTAAAAAGTTCTACCTAAATAAAAAAATAATATAATAGAACTGGATAAAAAGAAAAAAGAAAAATGTTATCTAATAAATTAAAAAAACCACCTATAAATAAAATATTTTAAACGAAATAAGAACACGTTTTCAAAAATTAGTTAAAAACATCTTAAATTTTGGAAAATAATGATTTTGTTGATGGTAACAAATGAAAAAAGAAAAAAGAAAAAGAGACGGTAATGAAATCTAGTTCCCATTGCCCGCTAGATATTAAAGAAGAAAATTAAACATTCTTTATTCTTTGAGGTATCATTCCCTCTCTCCCAATCCAATCTATTGTAGACTCGTCGGTCGGTTTTAGGACGCCTCACCAGTTTCACAGGTGAGTTTCTCACGCCCCAAACCCTTTTCGAGGCTCTGCTTTTTTTTCATTTTTCATCCGATTTAGTCATTTTTATGTTCCAAATAGATTATAAACATTTTTTTTATTTTTTTAGTAGATTAATACTTTAGATTTAATCTACCTTTTTTAATAGTATTTCATTTTAATTTCTAAAAGCAATTTTTTGTTTTTACTAATAATAGTTTCTATAGAAAAAAAATCATATAAAACGTTATAATTGGTGTACCTTTAAGTGGTACTATACACTCTTAAAGTAAACATCTATTTTAGAATTATGACTTATTTGTCTTTTGAAAAATAAAGATTCGATAAGAATATATTTTTTTTAAATTAACCAATAGAGTTTGCTAGTAGTAAAAGTAATAGATATATGTTTTTTAGTTTAAAATGGAAGGGTTTTAATTTATATCCCATTAATTTTGGATGGAATTATATTTGGAAACAAAATGTGTATTTAAAAAAATTAATACAAAAACAGTAGATTTAATTTTTTTAGGCGGGAAAAATATTTATTGTTAAATCTCAAGATGACATGTGGCATTAGATGGGTTTAAAAAGTGACATGTGACAACCCTAGTTACCCTTTTATTTGAGTAGTAGGATTATTTGAGTAGTAGGATACTAGGTTAGATATTTGTGTAATCAATGGTTGAGATCATATAATGACAAGATTGTAAATAAATAGTGTTTAAATGTTTTTATTACAAGCTAATAAGGGTATAATAGGCAAAACATGTATTTTAATTATATGTAAACTCTCATTTAATTAGTTGGATTCCTAATCACTCACTCTCTCTCAATTAAACCAACATCTCTAACTTTTTCTTTAACACTAACATGTTTATAACAAATTTAACACTATAAAAAACTATTTTTTGTATATTGGAATATTCGAATATAAATGGAGTAAGAATTCAAACGAATGAACACCACTGAGTTGTGTATGTAATCACGTAAACAACTGTATATATTAATATGTAAAATTGTGTTACGTATATGTAACACTGAGCTACGCACTTATGAATCAGTATGTTACGTATACGTAACCCAATCAAGTTTAAATGCCGCAATCCAATCGAATATCAAATCTTCTAAATTACCAATCCATGTTGATAAATCTTGCTATGTATATACAATCATTTCCGTTTACGTATATGTTACTATAACATATATAACAAGTGCAAAAGATTTTATTACACTTGAAAATTTTCACATATGTAGACTTGAATACGTATATGTAAATTGATTTATACGTATACAATGTTACGTGTAACTTTATAAGTATATATACGTATCACTAAAAAGAACACTTGAATCAAAAGAAATTTTACAGCATAGATTTGAAGCTATATGTAAACTAACTTACGTATATGTAAGCACTATGAAAATCTGCTTATGTATATGTAACTCAACGAATACGAAGATGAACAAAAAAATCATAATATAAGGAAAAACATGATGTATCATTATCTTATATATCTTCACATTTTTATTTTCATTCAATATACCATAACTATACGGCTATACCTCCTTTTCATTTCAACTATATCAAGCATAGATCATTCATCTGCTCCTCCGTCACGTCGCTATCCTCAACATCAAATAACCCTAACTTTTAACATATTTCCATCGATCCTGATTCAGATATTGTAGCCGACGATAACCTCTGTTTTGGTGGTTTTGTGAGTGGATTTTTTTCGTCTCTTATTGGCACTTTTAAGGATGAAGATGTGCTAGATCGCATAAAATCATGTTTGAAGTTTAGGTTCGATGAAGCTATAAGATCTAAGGAATTCAACTTGCTTTGATTTGGAGGTGCATGATGATAACAATCTGAAAACTTTGTTATAGTCAAACGGAAATCATGAGAATTTGATTAGAAAATAAAAATATTACCAAAACTAAACATATGTAATCTTACTAATTTACCCTTTTTGATTTAATAAAAATACATAATATAAAATTATTTTATATATAAACTTTTTTATATATATTTTAAATTATTTTAGTTTTAAGAATGATTAGCTAGAAAATAAATTGCATTTTAAGAAAAATAAGTCTTAATAAAGTATGTTTAATGACCTTTATTTATTTCTAAAAATAAATTAATTTGAGTAAATTATTAAGGAAACTCATTTGAAAACAATATTTTTACAGATTTTATAAGTTTTATTCTAAAGATGACATGTGTGCAATCCTAAGTGGAGATAACATGGATAAGTTAGAAAATAGTCATGTGACTTATAGTTATTTTGGTTTATTAGAGAAAATTGATATAGTAAAATTAAATTGATAAGATTAAAGCACTTAATAAAAGTAAAATACTTTAGATGCAGAAAACAACTTAGATGTAGAAAACAACCGCGAATCATTGCTTGTGAACACTTAAAAACCATGTTACCATTGTGCAAAGTTTGTCCTAATATTATATTCCAAACATTTGAAACTTCTGACATGAAAAGCGAATACATCTCATCTCATATGAACTCTGACTTCAGTTTTACTTTTAACCATATTATATTCATACAACTCAAATGTATCATACAAATAGTTTGACTGAAAGCATTTGACCAAGATTAGAATATGTGATTTCTAGCAAGCTGAGCGTTAAAGATATATGGTGTTCCAACTTCCAGCAATTGCACCCCACAAATGTAATTGCAGAGTTACGATTTTTGTGGTGAGAAATGAATCACATATTAAATATTCACTCTAAATTTCTGATTCACATTCAATGTTCATATGTCACAACCAACATTACACTTGTGCCACTAGTTTCTACCATTTTATGCCCTAAACATTGTGCTCAAATGTGAAGGCTAGGGTGCATGTAATATAATGTCAATTCACAAACATCTTGTTTTTACTCATTAAAACCTCAATATCTGTAAGAACTATTCACATACAATTAAACTTTTATAACTTTTATTGATATACACAATACAAAAAAATATAAATCAACAATTACAATTCTTTTTACGATTGTAAATTTACAGAAATAGATGAACAGAAAATTTAAGAGCCGAGTATCGTGTTTAACACGGGGCACTTAAAATAAATTTCGAGCCTCCCAGGAGAACTTGTTTTGTTTCCCAGGGTACAACAACCGAAGCAGTTAGTACTGCCATGATTGATCTAGAAACCGAACTTGTTTGTAGAAGAGAAACCAGAGAGATGTTGGATATTTAGATAACCTGTTTGCTTTAGTTTTTCGAATTGTATTGGTGTGTCTCTCTTCTGAGGCATCCTCAGTATTTATAGTAGAATTTGAACTATATCAGCCACTCAACCATTAATCCGAGATGGTAACTGCTCATTTAATTCGTCATTAACAACCATCATTTTCTGTAAACATGTAACAGAAACTGTTACGAGTCACAGTTATTTAGAAGCACATGGACTCTGACCGCGCACCAAGATCAGTTGCACATGACCAGTCTCTCGAACCAACCTTCAAAAATACTAAGTGCAAAGTGCGCCATCAAAGCGCCACATTGCGCCCACATGTGACATGCCCACGCCGCGCGCGCGAGTGCGAGTTAAGGGTGTTTCGCACCCTTCGCGAATCCACTTAGTGTTATTGACTAAATATAATTAAGAGGTTATAGAATATAAATCATTTTACATTCTTTCTTTCCTCCAATATGAGACAACTTCTTAAATTATTAATTCCTAATGTCATTCAAAACATTAATTTTCATTCAACACATTAATATTATTGATTATATATTAATAATCATATTAATATTAACAATAAAATTCCTAACAATATCATCACACAAGAGTACTCAAGATGTTCTGGTCTGGTGATCGTACTTTAACAACCTGGCATATAGAACTTTTTATATTCTTGTACAAACATTAGTATACTTTAGTTATTCATGGCCTTAGTTCACGGTTGGACCTAATAAAAAAATTCAAATGGTCATAAAGTAGGTATGTTTATTGGGGTCAAAGTTGTCATGCCTATAATGAGGACAAGCGTTTACCCTTGCTGATCCTTCATTAGGTCCTCCCATGACCTAACTTGAGGCTAGTTGAGGGTCATTTTGAGTTGTTACATAGTGCTCTTTTGTGATTTGTACCTCTATGACCTCTAGCATCGGCTTCTGAAATAGTCCTAACTCCTAACTTATGGACGTTTGCTCGACTAATCTTTCTTTAAGCATTTCTTACTAGTGATGATTGTTTAAAACGGTTGACTGACCAATTATATGTAGGTTTTGCAATTTACAATAATGTTTAATATATATCCGAATTGTTAATGTTCACTTTTATATTGAGGTGTTTTGGTAGTACTCTCAATGTCTTAGTTGGATAATTCGAAGAGAAACAAAAACATGCTTTGGTAGTACTATCAAAATCTTGGATAGTTCGAAGAGAAACAAAAATAAGTATGAGATATTGTTATTTAAAAAGGTGTATCATAGACTTGCATGTTATAGTTGGGAACCATCAAAATGTTTTGTTGAAACGACAAACTCTTCGTAAAAGAGTATGTCAATTGGTAGTTAAACGATTGATAGTTATTCGGTTACCATCAACAATAACTTCTTTTAACGGAAAAACTTAAGTAGATACTGTTGATGATTGGTCCATCAATGGTAATTGAGTTATCGTTGATTGCTAAAGTTGGTGTCGATAGTTAAAATTACTGTTGATCACAGTCTCTACTAACAACATTAGTTTGTACTACTCGTAGTCGTTGCTCATGGCATAATTGTTGTTGATCACACGTTCTAGCGATGATTAGTTCCTACTAATAACTAGTTCTCAGACAACTTTCTATCAGTCATAGGTAAATTCATTTGTCTTTCAACTCAGGTAATCAATTTTTTGCCCTTGGGCCTTAGCTCCTTGGAGGCTTGGACCCTGCCCTTACTGCCCCCTTAGACATCAAGTTTGTTGGAGCCTATAATAAGGTTAGCATTGGACGAGCATATACTAACTTATAACTCATGAATTTTTATTATTCTTTCCTTTATTTTAAGTAAATAACAATCAACTTAAATAGACCAGACAAGCAGTCACTAACTTTACCAATATATATAAAAATGACTACTTGACATACTATCAACTATTCACATAATAAGCATACTAGTTAACAGTAAACATAAAAACGTACAACATTAAAACTTGAGTGTGTTAAACCTTTGAGAAGCTTCAATAAAACATTTAGTCGGACTTGTTTAATATTTAATGAGATATGCTTTTTTTCTTATTTTTAAACCTTCGTCATGATTTAACTCATAGGGGTTTGATATCTCATCACAATGTTACGCATGAGCTCTAGTACATTGATTCAGCCATATGGAATGGTACGTAACCAAGTATGGTGTAAAAGCAACATATACTAAAAGAGGATACTTGAAAGACATGATATAGGCCAACCGTAGAAAAAGAAAGCATAAGCTGACACATGCTATTTAAGTTTAAATGTTACATTCAATGTTCATACCTACTCCTTTGATTTAACTGCAATAAGCAATAAATAAATTTAACTAAACAAATTGAAAGCAACCTCTTTCATTTCTTATTATTATTATTATTATTATTATTTTTTTGTCAACTTTTTAGCATTTTAATTGAACACCCTTCTCGTCCATAATCGGGGTACGATTCTGGTCTCAAAAACCTTGCTGGATTGATTTAGGATCATTTTAATTTGGCATAGGATGAGTTATAAGATCATAGGGTTTTTTGGGAATATTCTTGATGTTATCATACAACTAGTTCTAATAATAAATTACAACACGTATGAAATAAGTTTGTTATCCCGGACTTACAATCTTGATCTTACGAAAACAATGATGACCTTGAGTAGGATATCAATCTTGACAACCTTACTTTTTACTGAAAATCACCAATTGGTCTATTGGTTTGGTTGGATGCGCCATTTTTAGTTTATTGTTAACTACTCTTATTTGTAGTTTGTTAATAGGATTCGTGAAGTTAACATTTAATGGTTGTCAAAGTTCATTTTTAATTTTTTTATTGTATGTTTCTATTTTGACTAGTTGCCACTCAGTGATTAATGATTTGAGCAGTTAAAACTTTTTTTTTTTTACAAAGAGAGACTTACTAGTCACTTGATCAACAGTATTTAGAGGTTGTTATGAACACATAGCGGTGTATGGACGTTCAATGCACTAGAGAAATTACAGAATTGATCCCATAACTTTGTTATTTGACAATCTAGTCCCTTGCATTTATAACTTTGTACTTCAGTTCTAAACATCCATTTGTGGCCCAATTTTACGAAACATCAGCATCGCTTGTTGAACGTACATAGAGCAATTGGCCGGGTATCTATTTAAGAATATGTTATTCACGTTCAAAATTGATGTCTTCATTTGTAAAGTTATTTCATTTGAAATTCTCAAAAGTTTAAGAATTTTATTATTAACTATGGTTAAGTGAACCGTACAACTTTCGCAATACATGATGTTGCAACGGTCCAGCAAATGAGTCTTGACAACCCAAGCCAGTTCAGGTCAGTTCTTGAGGCTACAAGTTAGGGTTATGCCGTAGCATCACATGAATTCAAGACAAAAAGTTTATTCTCAAAAAACCAAGTAATGAAACAAAGGGTTGGAAATGGAATATGTACAAATTACTTAAGTATTGCAAATGTAAAAAAATGACTTCCAAATCCGAACACCAACAAGCAATCAACCCAAAGTATCACTTAGCTCATTAATTTATAATTTGAAATTACATCATAATCATACCCTTCATAACACAACATAACATCAATCCAACAAATATTTATTACCTGTTTGTTACAATTACAATACAAAGACCCTGTAATAAAAGATTATAATGTCTCATTTTCGGTCATACCCACAATATACAAACAAAAAACTTGACTTGTGACATGACCAATTAATACCATGATATATGGACCCGAATAATAAGGGGCACCTGATAAATATGAAGCCAGCAAGCAGCCAATATATGATAATTACTAATTATTCATAGACCATGTTTATTGTGCTTACAAAGTTACTGTTCTTTCACATGCCTGGAGGGACTAGTGTACTCTGGCCCGTTTTCCATCGTTACGTTAGATGAGCCAATTGACGACTCTACCCCTTGGAAATTCCCTAACATATGTACTGGGCTTGAGGGGTTTTTTTGGGAATTGACGGAAACGGGCTTTTGGCCCTCTTCTGCCAGTTTTCTAAGAAGGTTTGTGACAGTAGGAAGAAACTTGGTGGATAAAGAGAGAATTCCTGGTAGCTTCAGACATTAAGACAAGCACCGAATACGTATGTAAGAGATGGGAATTATGTGAGCAAATTCAACCTGTTAGTTATGAACAGGTTGATTCAGGCTGATTTATTAGAGGTGGGAAGATGAGAGAGTCAGGTAACTGGTTCATGCTAAAACAGATCATTTTTTAGTAAAGGTCGGGTTGAGGCGACCTGCAAAGACTTCTTTTGTCCATCCATTATGCTTTTTATAAATGTTTAATGCATCAAATAACATTAAAAACACGTTATTATTACGGTAATAATCTAAATATCTAACTAAAATGGTTTAGGAGGTTGTGAGCGATAAGATGTTCTTTTCTTACCTTCAACCCGTTTGACCAATTATTTAAGAATTTAAATGTAAGTGGAATAATGTATTTGGTAAGATAATTGTTTGTAAAAAAATTAATCTTGAATAGAGAGTTTAGAAGAATGTACAATGAGAATTAATAAAACTTAATCTCTTATTCTGGGACTATCAAATACAACTCACCAAGCCATTGCGAAATTCAGCAGATATGTCTAGTTGAACCCATAAAGCTTTGGAAAGCAGATAACCGACAAATATAACAAGCAGCCACAAAGGATTCCTGTCAAAGAAACCTCAAGCTATGTTAATTGTGGATTTCGCCATTTTGGTATAGAAAAGAAGGGAGACGATAAAGACCTTAAAAGAGTCATAAATTCGTTGAATCCCAAGATCACCAAGGCTGCTATAGCCCATGGGGGTGGTAACCAGTTGTTATTGCGCTTATTAGCTTCCTGAAAACATAGCAAACAAAATAACAAGATAATAATGTTATAAAGGAATGAGAAATTACTGTTATTTTTTAACAGAAGATGCAAAAAAAACTGGTAACGGAAAAATTAGTGCAGATTGTGAAAAGTTGGGCCAATGGGTCTGTTCTGTGTAGAATTATTCGCAGTTCAAATAAAATCATTGGAAGAAAATAAGTTAACGAATGGCAACATAATACTATAAAAATTTATTGAACTGATGATACACTCCTGAATCACTTTATTTCTAGAAAAAACTTATTATAACCATACAATTTTTTAATTATATATTACAGATTATTATATATATATATATATATATATATATATATATATATATATATATATATATATATATATATATATATATATATATATATATATATATATTAAAGCACCTCATAAGGAACAATGAAAATTTTAAGATGTATGCATGGCCTAAATATGTTTGTTTTTTCTTAAAATTTTTTCTTTACGGTATCGTTTTGCGAAAATTTTGAAATGATGGAAAACAACTCATAATATTTGAAACTAAGTTTATTCAAAATCAAGTTTTTTCTTTACATCGCATTTACAAAGGAATAAGTCTTTTACGTTGAAGTGCACTTTGGGGGTTTTATGGTGCAATGACGCTCACTTTATGACGGGGTAAGCATTACAGCTTTACAGCGGCATGAAACCGTTATGGTTTGTTTTTTGTGTCTTTCTTGAAGCGCTAGAGTTTCACGATGGAATGACCGTTGTTGCTACGTGTTGTTAAATTCGTGTTTTGATATTTAGGATCATGGCGGGATTCCACACGCAACGGACGTTTGGGAAAACCTAGTTTACCTAAATTTCAAGAATCAACCAAAAATGTTTGTGGTGAAACCAACCCAACCCGATCATACACGTTGTGCTAAGAGAAACTACTTTTTTTTAGCGTTAAACAAGCCACCCAAACTATCCATCTTTACACCTACTAAGGCTACTAACTATCAGCTACCAACATATTGAACAATAAAAATAAAATACCTGGGAAGCAATGGCTTGAGTTATAGTATACTCTGTCTCTCTTTGAAATTGGGTCCATAATGATTTGCACTGAACAGGAGTTATGAGTGTCTTTGTTGCTGGAACCTGGGAATAAATAACTAACATTACATTTAATATTCATTAAATCATTGATTAGCATTCTTAGATCTAAAAATACAACATTTACATAGAACACATACATTAACATGATCATAAATCCAAATACAGATCAGCAACATCCAGTAATACTAGTAATTATAGGTGGCAAAATTGACTTTATAATTGGGTCAATTAGGTTTGAGTTTTATCATAAATGGGCAAAATCAAAAAGATTAGCTAAACGAGGAACAGGTCATATATGGATCCAAAACATGTGAAAGCTGCCGAACGCCTATTTTCAATGGATACAACCTCCGAGATCGTTTTATTCAAGAATTTAGAATACTATGGTTTTATACTTTAATATTATAAGTATGTGTTAGTTATTAATAATTTAATATGAACAAATAATGTTTGCAGGTCCCCCAGACTGACTCACTCGTTTCAACCCATTTACTTATAGAAGGCCAACTTAAGTCATGTTATTTTTAAAATAGGTTAAATCAAAGATTAGCAAAAGGAAATGGATTATGGATCCAAACAGGTTGAAAGTTGCCCAGATTTTGTTTTTGTAAGCATTCGACCTTCTAAATTTCTTATTCAAAAAATTAAGATTATTCAGCATGTTTCAAACTGGATCAGAAATGAGCAGTTTCAACCATTGTTGTTAGGACCGGATCGGACCGGCCGGGATTCGGTGGTTGGTCCGGTCCGGTCGGGGGTGGTTCGTTTTTGAGCATTTGAACCGGCCGGTTCGTCCCGGTTTGCTGGTCGGACCGGGAAAACCGGACCGGTTCGGACCGGATTTGTTTTTTTTTTTAAAACCGGCTTCACGCGGACCCGGTTTATTTCGAACGGCATTCGTGTCCGCATGTCGTGCGTGGGCGACCCAAATTTTCCAGCTAAAAACCCGTTTTTGCACCCCCCCTGCGCGCGGGTAGGTCATGGTGTAAAAGGTATCATAAAGACATTCAATACCTTTCACCTTGTTATCACATATAAACCCATAATGTTTCATTTGTCACACCAATGTGGGACAAAGGTGTTAGAGTCTTAGAGAGACTCCCTTTACACTCTTATTTCCAACATATATTTAATTACATATATAAATATAATTAAAATATAGTTAAATCCGGTCCAACCGGTCCGACCGGTCCGACCGGTCCGACCACCAAACCAGTAAGGCGTCCGGTTCGACTTCCGATCCGGTTCTGAAAACATTGGTTTCAACCCAACCTATTTCAACCTGTCACTCGATAAAATAATACCTCTTCCCATGTGCTTGAAGCCAACGGATCCTGCGAGGAGGTACTCGTACTAGTGGCTTTCTTGTTATATACCAATGCAAGGACTAATGTGTCCCCAATCTTATCAACATCTTCATCCAAACGAATCGCAGCCAACACCGAGAGCAGCTTCAAAGACTGAAACAAAAATATTATAAATAAACAAGATCATAGGCCAAATGTTAAATTAAAAGATTTGAGAAGGTAAAAGATAATAATTTTATAATGAGGTGACTCTTACAGAAGACCGAGCTGTTTTAGTAATTGTTCGGATATCTTCTTTTCCGGTCCATATACGTGGCATCGAATCATTATCATGATTAAATAAAGATGTAAATCTGCAAAATTTCAAAGATTTATGATGAGCTACAACGAAATACCAATGAAGTCAATGCAGTAACTAGAGGTGGCCATTTTGAGCCATTACTTATGAATGGGGTGATGTACATGATTTTATCTCACACGGGTCAAACTGGTAAAACAAAAGCAATAGCTGAAAAGGAAATGGGTTGAGCAAGTCAAAAACAGCCCACATGGTTACTACATAAGACTTCTTGAATCGTTTATATAAATAACATCATTGTTATAAGAATATTATATTCAATTACTTGCATTGTCCTGGAGTTTGCAAAATTTGCAAGTGTTGTCTCTTCTTCTTATGAATCTCTAATTGGTCCCTATTTTCATTGTGTTTACATCATTGATCCCTACCCCTAGCTCTGTTAGATTTCCATCCTTTAAGAAGCCACATGTTGGTAGCACTTGAGCATAAATCAATCTTCTTAACCTTTCTATTGCCCTGTATCTAACTAAAAAGAAAAAAGAAAAAACTAAACAACCCCCCCCCCCCCCCCCCCACAACCCTCTCCTTTTTTCATCTCCTCTTCCTCCCCTAAAGCAACATACACAGGCTCCCCAAGCTTCCCGCTTATGACCACATTATAAAAATATTTTGTGTTTTTATTTATATCAAGATTTGGGTTTGGTATTTGTTTATGGAAGGAACTCCACTTTTCTATTATAAATATATATTGGGTTTTGCTTGTTCAGTTTGATGAACATTTTTTGTGTATTGGATATGATTTTGCTGATTGTTTTACTTTAATTCTATCAATTCTTATACTTTTATTGTGTTGTGGTGGCTAAGATTTCGGGCCAGGGTTTTGACAGTGCCGGAGGCGGTGGTGGAAGGTGACAGCAGGCCATGCCATCTTGCCTGCATCTTTTAAGCGGGAGCAACAAAAGGTCAATAAGCATGAAGAAGTGTAGAATGACAAAAATACCCTCACGTGCAATGTACATAAGGCCAATTAACAAAGATCATTTTATGAATTTAACCTAGTTAGGTGGAGAGATACATGTTGAAATGAAACAGTAAAAATAGGGACTAATTAATATTGAGAAAGAACCCCAGATGAATTTCGGCGAACCCCATAGCCTAGAGGATGATTTTTGCAACTCACCATAATATTTGTGGTCATAGTTGACTAACTAATTAAAAAATAGTTTCTCAGGTCAATTCTACCCAGCCCGACTGGTTTTGACCCATTACCCATTTAAGCAAGTTATACCTCTCCTTCATGCGGTACAAGGCTTTTCCTGCTTCTTCTTTTGTTTTCCCTTCAACTATTCCTCTAACATAATTCTCCAACTTAAAAAAGCATTTCTTCATTGGTTTTTTCATCCATTTCAAAACCAGAAAGTGCAACAGAAAACTCAGAGACGGCTGTTTTAGTCTCATGATGAAAAAGTTTCCTTATTGCAGGCCATGTAACATCATGTATTTTTAGGGTTATTTATAAGTTAGCTTTGTTAAATTCTTGTATGGACTAATTGTGTCATTCATGAAACTTATGGGTTGCTTATGAATATTACCTTAATTGGTCTTTTAACTTGTAAGGTTATAATGATTATATAATAATAATAATAATAATAACAATAGTAATAACTAATTATGTTACTAATAACACTAATAATAATAATAACTATAATAATAATCATAATAATAATAATAGTAATAATAATAATAATGAATATGATAATAATAATAGTAATAATAACTCTAGTAATAATAAAAACAACGGAAACAATATTTATTATAATTTTTAAATGTTAGTAATCTTAAAAGTAATTAGAAAGCATAAGGTAGTTAAGTTTGAGGGGTTATATTGCCAATTTTGAAACTTCAAAAGAAAGTTTTTAAGTGAAAATATCAACATACAAACCACAGGGACCATTTGTGTAAACTTTAAAACCCAAACCCCCTTCTTTTTCCCCAAATCCCGTATTTCCGGCCATCTCCGGCCAACGGTTCCGGCGAGCCCCAAATACCCCGCAATCAATCGTTTTAACCTTCACCCCAATCCAGATCGTTTCGAGGGTGTGCTTCGGATGTAAATACATCATTTAATCGGGTTTAAGGCGTCTGTTACAAAGAACAATCGATCGAGTAACCGACACCTTAAAGTTCTTAGCTGTTCGGGCATTAACTCCCAATAACAGTCTAATTAATCGAACATGAACAACCATATACCTAATGCTAATCGATTGCAACTCTCAATTGCATCTGAAACAAACGTTAACATCCCTTTCGATTCCCACCTTAACCGCGAACCTGCAACCACGCAAACACCATCACCCGGCCTTCGAAACCTGAAATTGATTGAGGGTTTTGATTCGTGAACATTCTCAGAAGCTCCACGCGAAGTTAATTGGATTATAATCATCATTTGAGCAACAATCAGATCCCACTTTGGTCGCGACTCGTTCATAGTGGTGTTCGACTTCGATTCATCTTTATTCGGGTAATTAAAACACATCTTTAGGGTCGTCTATACATGGGGATTAAAAGCCCCATGATTCCAGTTGTTTACAAAACCGAATTGAACTTTGATTTGGATCAAGAACAATCTAGGGTTCATATGGTTTTGGGGATTCATTGAGATTGTGTCTTTAAAAATTAAAACTCATGTTCTGTCAGGCTTAGGCGACCTCGCCTAATGGTAATATGCACCTATGTGATTCGGGAGGTCCCGGGTTCGACCCCGGGCCACCCCATATTTTTTTTGAGGCTTTTAGCCTTCTATAATAATTTTAAATATTTTTAAAAATTATAAAAAGACATTTTATAAAAGCTGATAATTTTAAAATGTTTCTAAATATTTTCTAGAAATTTATTTCCTTAAAAGAAATACTTTTTATATCTTTGTCATATATTTTGAAAAAAATAAATAAATAATAATAATAATAATAAGTTTGATTTATAAAAACTATACTTTCACTAATACATTGTTCCACAAATATGATTATTCCGAACGTTGCTTTTAAACTATCGTTTAAAATGTGTTATTAGACTTTATTTAACCTATATATATATATATACAAAATTATTATAGAAGTTATAGTTTTATATAAAACTTTATATAAAATATAATAACTCTCTTTAATATTAATAATTAAAATTGTTTCCACTTTGTTGACATAGTTATTCGACAATCCCTAAATTCCACTTAGAACCCTAGTCTCCGTTAACTCGTTAAACTTAATATAATTAAACTTAAAAAAAACTTATAAATATATATATTATAGGTACATCGTGAAGGGCTACGTTGAATCGACGCTTGTTATTATTTCTTATTAATCATCCAATTTATACTTATTGATCATGTGAGTATTTCCATACCCCTTTTTGCTTATTTTCACACTTTGGGGTGAAACATGTTAACTTATTATCATTGCACTTGTAAACTTATTTGAGACTTGTAATCTTTATGGCAATTCATCATGCGAAGTTGTGGTTAGTTGAACTTTTGTGGTTACCATGTTATGGCGTTATATGTACAATCATTAACTATTGCTAGCCCAGCGAAGTCATAGATCTATGGGCAAGACAAGCCTGCTTTGGTTGATCCAAGTACACTTAGCTGATCGTATAATCTTGTAAACGTTTGAGACTTGTAAAACTTTGTCGAGGTTTGATTGTTGCATTGTTCATAACATCCCTAATCACTTTATTCACTAACTTATGACTTGAATTGCCATCTTTTATATAATCTATGTATTAAAAACTATGGAATGCTCACCAACATTATTGTTGACCCTTTTATTTTTTAACATGTTTCAGGAAACGCCCAAGTTTGATATCTACTCTTTGAAGCTTGCACATCTAGGAATGGACCTAGATAAATAAATGAAATAAGAATGATTTGTTACATTCTATGTTATGCTTTTAATTTCTTTGAGACTTATGTTTGTAATGTTACAATTGAAACTTATGTTTAAATTATATTTGGATTATTAATAGCGTTATGTGGCTGTGAACGATCTTAACTCTCACTCCTCGACGTTTCCGCCGTCAAGGTTGGGGTGTGACAGATTGGTATCAGAGCCCATAACTATAGGGATCTAGGTTATTAGAAATGGTGACCTAGGCTATAGTATGCATGAACCTTATAGAGTTATATTTCTATCTTGTAAATTTTATACTTTACATGCTACATAATGCTATGCCTTTTATGTGCAATTTGATGCCTTAGGATAGGATGGCCTAAACATTGTTACTTGTCTCCCTAAACTTAACTTTGACTCTTTGACTCTCCCCGAACATGAACTCTCTTAACCTTATTCTCGTCGACACGTGGAATCTTATGCTTATGTTATGACTTGGATCTTTAGACGTTATGTCTAATCTATATAAATCTCATCAAGGTTTTGATTCTATGAACCTAAGAAATATTGTGTGACATATAGACACCTGTATCCTGGTTTTCCTGGCAAAAGGCCCTCGGGCTAAGCCAAGCATATCGCATAAATCCTACGGGACTAGTTATGCTTACCTGGGGATTTCTGGGATGAGTGATAAACTATGGTCAATATACACAAGTTTCTAAGGTAAATGGGTCAATTCACCTTGACGTGTCAACATTTCCAAATGGTAATGCGTTACCAAATGGAATCATTCCGTATACTTTTTAACCCTTAGCTTACCCTTTTTTAAACTATTATCCTTTGATATCCCCGCTCCTGTAACTAACTCATGTTTGTATATCGAGCATGTCTCGTCACCATGGAAAGCGTGGAAGTTCCGACCGTAAGCTAGCTGCCATGATTGCCCGACAAATGGCTGCCGTTCTCCCGACTATGGTTGCTGAACTCAATAGCACACTAATGGCTAATAGCAACAACAACACCAATGGGAACAATAGTGGTGCTAATGGAGACAATAGCAACAATCAAAATGGGAACAATCAACAAGGGAACAATCGTACTTGCACTTTCAAACACTTCAACTCGTGCAAACCCACTAGTTTTAGTGGAAAAGAAGGAGCCACTGGACTTCTCGAGTGGTTTGAAAGTATGGAGAACACGTTCATTGTTAGTGAGTGCCCCAACGAGTTCAAGGTTCGCTATGCTACAAGTGTTCTTCAACAACGGGCACTCACATGGTGGAATAGTGAAAAGAGAAACCGTGGAACTGAGATTGCTTTGGCATTGCCCTGGGAGGAATTCAAGGAGATCATGATTCAAAAGTTTTGTCCGAGGAGCGAGTTGCAAAAGCTAGAGGAGGAGTTCTGCCACACATGGCTTATTCCACTCGGCATCATGAGTTGAGTATGCTCCTACCACACATGGTGGACACCTTGCCCCGTAACATTGAGAAATTTATCAAGGGGGTGCCACCTCAAATTCAAGATGCCGTGGTGGGTAGTAGGCCCACAACTTTGGAGGAAGCAATTACCATCATTGCACAGCTCACCGAGAATTAAGAGTTGAGAACAAAGTGGCGAACGGGTGCGTCTTTCTTTTTTCAATCGTTAGAAAAAGGACGAATCACCAAAGACTACAGCAGTGTCTACAAGCGGGAAAGCAGCGCTCAATCCGTATCGACATCGACTCCTACTGTCCTGCTACCAAGCATTCTCTCTTTACTCGCCTAAGGGTGCACTAAGAAAGATTGTGGCACTATGTCGGCAAAGGGTTCCAAGTCTATTGCGAAGGTGATACCCGAGGCAACAAAGGAGGTAAGGGCCGAGTCATCTTCTCAAAACAAAAAGCGTAAGTTCATCCCGACACGCAACTACGCTGTGACCGCCCCAAATGCTCCTCAAAAACAAATGGTGGTTGCGAATCAAGCTCCCATGGCTAAAGTTTATGCTGGTCCACATCCTATGTGTAACACGTGCAAGTACCATCATTCAAGCAACATTCCATGCCGAGTCTGCTCGCTGTGTGGAAAGTATGGTCATTTGGTGGCTACTTGTCTACGTGCGCCAAACAACACTGCCATGCTTACCAACCGAACCTGCTATAACTGTGGCGAGCCTGGCCATATTCATCCGCAATGTCCTCGCAATGCGGGAACTGTGCCACCGGCACGTGGAAGGGCTTTCAACATCAACGCCAATCAAGCACAAGCCAACAACGACGTGGTGAACGGTATGTCGTTGAACTTCCTTTAATCGTTTCTTGTCTTATAGAAATCCCTATCTGTGTTTATCATACCAATAATGGGTTATTACCAAACAGGTATGTATCTTGTAAATAATCATTATGCATCTGTATTGTTTGATTCGGGTGCCGATAGGAGTTTCGTGTCCCTGGAATTCGAGCCTTTACTTTCTAAACCGCGCGTCAACTTAGAAAGATCTTTCACGGTCGAAGTCGCCGATGGAAAATCTATTGTCGTTGACGTTGTAATACGCGATTGCACCTTAAGCCTTAATGAACACGAGTTTTTCGTTGATCTTATTCCTATGCATTTGGGAAGCTTTGATGTTATCATTGGTATGGATTGGTTAGCCAAGCATCGTGCGGAAATTCTATGCTTCGAGAAGTGTATCCGAATTCCTTTACCGACTGGTGATACTTTGAAGGTCTTTGGGGAGAAATCATCCCAAAGACTCAAACTCATGTCTTGCATCAAGGCCCGCAAGTGCTTAAGTAAAAACTACATGGCTTTCATGGCATATGTAGTTAATACGAAAGCCAAGGGTAAGGAGTTGAAAGACATTCCTGTTGTGCGAGACTTTCCCGAGGTTTTTCCCGATGATCTTAAAGGATTACCTCCCGTGCGAGAAGTTGAGTTCAAGATTGACTTAATCCCTGGCGCAAACCCTGTGGCTAAATCACCTTATCGTCTTGCACCGTCTGAAATGCAAGAACTAGCTAGTCAACTACAACAGCTGACCGATAAGGGTTTCATTCGCCCTAGCTCATCACCGTGGGGTGCACCTGTACTGTTTGTGAAAAAAAGGTGTGACATCTCATATTTTTATCATATTAAAAGTTAACTTTGTTAATTTTTGTAAGAACCTTTTATGTCAATTTTGAAAATTTTAAGGACTTATAATTAATTTGGTGATTAACAAATTAATTTAAATGAATAATAATATTATTATGAGTGTTGCAATGATGTTTAATACTAAGAAACTTAAAACAACAACAATAATAATAATAATAATAATAATAATAATAATAATAATAATAATAATAATAATAATAATAATAATAATAATAATAATAACTCATAAATAATTGATAAGTTTAAAATAGTTAAATCTTAAAGTTAAATTAAGTCGAGGGGCTTATTTGTAAATTTAGAAACTTAAATTATGAGGTTTCGTGCATAAAATGTTAAAACTAAAGACCACAGGGACTAAATGTGTAAAAATCAAAAACCCAAACTTTCCCCCCCGTCGACTATTTCTCCGGCCACCGCCGGTCACCATCTCCTGCGAACCTTAGTCTTCAAAACGCTCAATTAAAGTGCAATCAAACCGAACATTAACTATGACACATCAATTTCGAATTTGAATATGATTTTAATTGGATTAATCTCGGCGTTAAGGCTATGCACCCGAAACCGAAACATCCATTCAAAGCCTTAACACGTTCGTAGTAAAATTGATTAAATCATTACCTCTTAACAATGGGCTAATGCCCTAATCGGTACCCTCGATCATTTCGTATCATCAATTACCACTAAAACACACTTGAACATCAATAACGACATTCATCTACATCGCGACCTGCAACCATGGTGTTCGTCAACCTTCGATCGATTGTAGATGAAATTGACAGAGGGCTATTCATTAGTTAATCTATTGGAAACTTTCTGTGCAATTAATTTGAATAATATCGACGTTTGCAACACAAACTACTTCTAGTGAGGTCGCGGCTATATCTCCATCTCACACTCTCAATTTGTCATTCTTCCTGGTAATTACACATGTCTACACACTCGATTATACATGGGGAACAAAAGCCCCATGGTTATTAACATTCACTAGATCGTTTGGTGCTTCGATTTGGATCCAAGATCAAACTAGGGTTTATATAGATTTGGGGGATTCTGTTTGTTTTGCTTTATAAAATATGCGAATGGGTTTTTATCAGGCCTAGGCGACCCAGCCTAATGGTAAACATCTTTCCTGTGAAGCTTGAGGTCCCGGGTTCGAACCCGGGCACCTCCATTTATTTTTCTTTATTTTTTTAAGTCTTTTTTTACTTACAAATAAAATTACAGAAAATTTATAATTAATATAAAAATCATTTTTGATAATTAATATAATGACTTTTTGACACTAAAATATTTTCTGAAATTTTTTAATTTAAATATATTCATTATATAAATATATATATATATTTTTAGTTATTCCTTATAAAATGGATTTAAAATGATGGTTTAAATTAATAAATTATTATTGATCCAAACGTTATCTTTAAAAAAAACATAATTATCTTTATTGTTTATCTAACTTTTATATTTAAATTGTCTCCTTTTAAAATAATTAAGTAACCGTTAGACTTGAAACAATAAATCTTTATGATATTATTAGGCATTATATTAATTAAAGTTTTATCATGATAATTGTAGAAATTATATATCTTATAATTTCACAAATTAGTTACAAATATTATTTTTCTTATAAAAGGTTTAGATTAATAATATGTTATTAATCAAAATGCTATTCCAACTAATCTTAAAGCTTTATTTATATTGAACCTTATCAATACTTATACTTAAATTCATTTTTAGAATATTTAAATATACATATATAATTCTTTTAATTGAATCAAACATAAATAATTGCTTTATAAACTTATACTTATTAAAAACCCCCATGATTCTATCAAAACTCTAATCCTTGTTTGAACGTTAATCTTATTGTTAACCTTAAACTTGTAATAAACATGTTAGGTGCCTTGTGATGGATACCTTGGATTATCTTTTAATCTTTTATATCATCTTGAAATGCATATATCAATGTGAGTATTTCCATACCCCTTTTTGCTTATTTTCACACTTTTGGGTGAAACATGTTAACTTATACTATTGCACTTGTAAACTTATTTGAGACTTGTAAACCTATGGCAATTCATCTTGTAAAGTTGTGGTTAGTTGAACTTTTGTGGTTACCATGTTATGGCGTTATATGTACAATCATTAACTATTGCTAGCCCAGCGAAGTCATAGATCTATGGGCAAGACAAGCCTACTTTGGTTGATCCAAGTACACTTAGCTGATCGTATAATCTTGTAAACGTTTGAGACTTGTAAAACTTTGTCGAGGTTTGATTGTTGCATTGTTCATAACATCCCTAATCACTTTATTCACTAACTTGTGACTTGAATTGCCATCTTTTATATACTTATGTATTGAAAACTATGGAATGCATACCAACATTTTTATGTTGACCTTTTATTTTTAACATGTTTCAGGAGTACCTCAAGTATGTGATCTACTCTTTGAAGCTTGCACATCTAGGAATGGACCTAGATAAATAAATGAAATAAGAATGATTTGTTACATTCTATGTTATGCTTTTAACTACTTTGAGACTTATGTTTGTAATGTTACAATTAAAACTTATGTTTAAATTATATTTGGATTATTAATAGCGTTATGTGACTGTGAACGATCTTAACTCTCACTCCTCGACGTTTCCGCCGTCAAGGTTGGGGTGTGACAGATTGGTATCAGAGCCCATAACTATAGGGATTTAGGTTATTAGAAATGGTGACCTAGACTATAGTTGCATGAACCTCATAGAAAGATCCTTATACCTTTGTGTTTACATGTTGTTTGCATGCTACACAATGCTATGCCTTTTTGTGCAACTTGATGCCTTAGCATAGGATTGCCTTATGTATGCTTAAACTTAGTTACTTGTCTCCCTAAACTTAACTTTGACTCTTTGACCCTCCCCGACAAATGAACTTCCTAAATTTATTCTCAACGACATGTGGAATCTACACTTATCGTCGTGGGTTCAATTCCTTAGAAAATCTCATCAAGGTTTTGATCTCATAAACCAAAGAAATTTGTGTGACACATAGACACATGTATTCTGGATTTCCTGGCAAAAGGCCTTCGGGCTAAGGCAAGCATATCGTATAAATCTCATTGTGAGACCAGTTATGCTTACCTGGGGATTTATGGGATGAGTGATAAACTATGGTTAACATACACAAGTCTCTATGGCAAGTGGGTCAATTTACCTTGACGTGTCAACGATTCCAAATGGTAATGCGTTACCAAATGGAACCATCCTCTTTGTATCTTAAAAATCTTTGATTCCTTAAACTGGTATCTCTTCATTCTTATCATACATAATGTTCCTGTTAATATTGAACCTAACCTACATTTCAACTCTTACGTTTAAACACCGTTATACGTTGAGCGTTTCATGTAACTATTTCTATATCTTGACCAACGTGAACATGGATCTTAATATACCCAAAGATATTGGGAATCTAAACCGAATGGTCATCAAAAAACTTTAAACCGTTACTTATGGTTCTCAAGTCTTCTTAGGGATGTGTCCCCTAACTAAGAACATGCAATGGTATAAGTGGAATTCCTACATCTCGAGATACTTTGTCTAGGCAAAGTGTAAATGGTGATTTGACTCGATCATTGAATCCATTTACTTGACTCGAAACCCTTGAGATGAGTGATCACTTATAAGTACGCGTGTCTTCAATAAGGCTATGGTTGACCTCATATCTTGAGAAGTCCATGTATTCCTTTCGATTGTGAATCGAATGTTCACATCTCATTGTGGTGTTGAATAATTTCCTGCCCTTGATTTCGTCTTCCCGATTGAAACCATCCAAGATTTGAACACCACAACAAATTCTGTTATCTCGAACTTTGATCCTAAGCTTGTAAGCATGATTTTCTCTTTTGTTACATTGATGTAACTTGAAATTTTCTGAATTTCTAATTGATATTCTTTTTCTTTTCGCTGTTATGTCAAACTTCATACCGTTTGCACCGTGAGAGATGCAAGTGTTTGCAAGCCAACATATGACTAAGAACACTCGTATCTCCTAAATGATTCTAACTCATCAAAACAGGGGTGATTCCCTTATTTTGATGATTCTCTATTCGTTTCGATAAATGGTTTCCAATCGCGTGTTTTATGAAATTTCATCCTCTGGATCGGGGTGATTTTCCTTATCCCGAGGATTGACTTCAATTATTTTCTTTGGAATGGCATTTCACAAATGACATGATCTCACCAAAATAAGATTGAAACCCGTACTTTGGTGACAAATGTCAATCTTCGAGTGTTTTCTTGCTATTATGAAATTCAATCATCAAGATAGGCGTGAATTCCATACCTTGATGATAATATCATCTTTATGAATTGTATTTGTTCAAATGAAACGACCTCATCAAAGTAGGAGTGAAATCTGGATTTTGATGAAAAATTTCATTTTGCTATATTTTATTCTTGTAAAACTTCACCGTTAAGATAGGAGTGATTTCCCTTACCTTAATGGTGAGTTACCTCGTCTTATTTCTGTGGATCCTCAACAAGGAGTTGGGATCGAACTTTTTGATTGGTAAGTTAGTGGTCATACCTTGGGAATACACCATCAAGTTAGGAGTGAAAACCACACCTTGATGACTATTCTCATTTCTTGATCTCCAACTTACCAAGGTTTTAATCAAGTGACAAGAAACATGTAGTAACTTGAAGGGTGAACCAATGTTAGTGTTTGACCTATCAAGCCAAAGCATGATTTCTGAACTTGAAAGGAGACCTAATCACTCTAGGTTGATTTTGGTTCCGAGCTTGGAGCATTTGAATTCTTCATTCGATTTCTTTCCCTTTATCTTCATGTTTTGACTCGATCTTGCTATGTCGAACCATTTATTCCCTACTTAACAACTTTCATTTTGAGATATCATCAACACATGATTGTGTGATGGTAGTCTTCTTAAACAATCTTTCTACTAAATAAAGACATTATCAACTTGCGGTTGTGTCTTTCTAGTCATACGAATGTTCTCGACTGCACTTATGGGTTTGATGAATTACGTATGCAATCTATATTTGGGAATTTGTTACCTTGCAAAACATGGTTACAAATGCATGTCTTATTGTTTGCGTTACTTCTTGAATCACTTTTGAACCCCTAACCTTGGAAATCTTTAAAACACTATCTTGATTTCGATCAACGAGACTCGGTATTAATTACATAGTGACGAAGATATAAAGGTTCATAAACCTTCGTAACTTGTAGTCATGGGTTTGGTATAAAGGAAAAGACGTAACTTGGTATGTATCCAAGTGTTTTACCTTCACATATGACAAGACCTAACATTCGTGTTCCTATGAATCTCCTGTTTAACTTTTCATCACTAAGTGTCTCTTATCTTAGATGCCATGATGACAAACGGCGCATTATAGACCGATTAACTAATTTCATATTGACTCATGTGGGTTAACGGGTCGAGAAATTGGCTTGTATCTATCTCAAATAGTCTTATACCGTGGTATGTCGTTAAACATCGATCATTAATTTGGATGATCAATTTATTTTCTGCTTTTAATAATATTCCTAACCATCGTTGTGAACTTATTCCAAAATCTTCACATATCGTATTATTCTTAGGCCGATGATTGGTCAAAGGAGAGATACATATTCTCAAGATATGCGTTAAGATCGTTTCAAAAGGTGACGTTTGGGATTCTTAAATCCTGACGGTTAACCTTTCTTATAAATTGTTGGTCTTTTATTGATTTCTAGACATCATTATATTCTAGAAGTTGTGACTTATAAATCTAAGGTACCACGGTAACTCGTAATCGTTTTCCAACGTTTCATCTCAAAACATCTCGCGTTTATTATGCTGAGAATCTTGTAAAATTCCATAAGGTGAAGCGTTCCACCTGTAATCAAACGACAAACACTGCTCGTTGAACACTCACTTTTCATTTCAATTCCTTTGTTCATTTAAGTTCATTCTTAATTTCGGGGCGAAATTCTTTTAAGTTGGGGAGACTGTGACATCTCATATTTTTGTCATATTAAAAGTTAACTTTGTTAATTTTTGTAAGAACCTTTTATGTCAATTTGAAAATTTTAAGGACTTATAATTAATTTGGTGATTAACAAATTAATTTAAATGAATAATAATATTATTATGAGTGTTGCAATGAGTTTAATACTATGAAACTTAAAACAACAACAATAATAATAATAATAATAATAATAATAATAATAATAATAATAATAATAATAATAATAATAATAATAATAATAATAATAATAATAACTCATAAATAATTGATAAGTTTAAAATAGTTAAATCTTAAAGTTAAATTAAGTCGAGGGGCTTATTTGTAAATTTAGAAACTTAAATTATGAGGTTTCGTGCATAAAATGTTAAAACTAAAGACCACAGGGACTAAATGTGTAAAAATCAAAAACCCAAACTTCCCCCCCCCCCCCCCCCCCCCCGTCGACTATTTCTCCGGCCACCGCCGGTCACCATCTCCGGCGAACCTTAGACTTCAAAACGCTCAATTAAAGTGCAATCAAACCGAACATTAACTACGACTCATCAATTTCGAATTTGAATACGATTTTAATTGGATTAATCTCGGCGTTAAGGCTATGCACCCGAAACCGAAACATCCATTCAAAGCCTTAACACGTTCGTAGTAAAATTGATTAAATCATTACCTCTTAACAGTGGGCTAATGCCCTAATCGGTACCCTCGATCATTCCGTATCATCAATTACCACTAAAACACACTTGAACATCAATAACGACATTCATCTACATCGCGACGTGCAACCATGGTGTTCGTCAACCTTCGATCGATTGTAGATGAAATTGGCAGAGGGCTTTTCATTAGTTAATCTATTGGAAACTTTCTGTGCAATTAATTTGAATAATATCGACGTTTGCAACACAAACTACTTCTAGTGAGGTCGCGGCTATATCTCCATCTCACACTCTCGATTTGTCATTCTTCCTGGTAAGTGCACATGTCTACACACTCGATTATACATGGGGAACAAAAGCCCCATGGTTATTAACATTCACTAGATCGTTTGGTGCTTCGATTTGGATCCAAGATCAAACTAGGGTTTATATAGATTTGGGGGATTCTGTTTGGTGCTTCGATTTTACAGAAAATTTATAATTAATATAAAAATCATTTTTGATAATTAATATAATGACTTTTTGACACTAAAATATTTTCTGAAATTTTTTTTAATTTAAATATATTCATTATATAAATATATATATATATATTTTTAGTTATTCCTTATAAAATGGATTTATAATGATGGTTTAAATTAATAAATTATTATTGATCCAAACGTTATCTTTAAAAAAAAATATAATTATCTTTATTGTTTATCTAACTTTTATATTTAAATTGTCTCCTTTTAAAATAATTAAGTAACCGTTAGACTTGAAACAATAAATCTTTATGATATTATTAGGCATTATATTAATTAAAGTTTTATCATGATAATTGTAGAAATTATATATCTTATAATTTCACAAATTAGTTACAAATATTATTTTTCTTATAAAAGGTTTAGATTAATAATATGTTATTAATCAAAATGCTATTCCAACTAATCTTAAAGCTTTATTTATATTGAACCTTATCAATACTTATACTTAAATTCATTTTTAGAATATTTAAATATACATATATAATTCTTTTAATTGAATCAAACATAAATAATTGCTTTATAAACTTATACTTATTAAAAACCCCCATGATTCTATCAAAACTCTAATCCTTGTTTGAACGTTAATCTTATTGTTAACCTTAAACTTGTAATAAACATGTTAGGTGCCTTGTGATGGATACCTTGGATTATCTTTTAATCTTTTATATCATCTTGAAATGCATATATCAATGTGAGTATTTCCATACCCCTTTTTGCTTATTTTCACACTTTTGGGTGAAACATGTTAACTTATACTATTGCACTTGTAAACTTATTTGAGACTTGTAAACCTATGGCAATTCATCTTGTAAAGTTGTGGTTAGTTGAACTTTTGTGGTTACCATGTTATGGCGTTATATGTACAATCATTAACTATTGCTAGCCCAGCGAAGTCATAGATCTATGGGCAAGACAAGCCTACTTTGGTTGATCCAAGTACACTTAGCTGATCGTATAATCTTGTAAACGTTTGAGACTTGTAAAACTTTGTCGAGGTTTGATTGTTGCATTGTTCATAACATCCCTAATCACTTTATTCACTAACTTGTGACTTGAATTGCCATCTTTTATATACTTATGTATTGAAAACTATGGAATGCTCACTAACATTTTTATGTTGACCTTTTATTTTTAACATGTTTCAGGAATACCTCAAGTATGTGATCTACTCTTTGAAGCTTGCACATCTAGGAATGGACCTAGATAAATAAATGAAATAAGAATGATTTGTTACATTCTATGTTATGATTTTAACTACTTTGAGACTTATGTTTGTAATGTTACAATTGAAACTTATGTTTAAATTATATTTGAATTATTAATAGCGTTATGTGGCTGTGAACGATCTTAACTCTCACTCCTCGATGTTTCCGCCGTCAAGGTTGGGGTGTGACAGAAGGATGGTTCATTTCGTATGTGCATCGATTACCGAGAACTCAACAAGCTTACTATCAAAAACCGATACCCTCTTCCTCGAATCGATGATCTCTTCGATCAACTTCAAGGAGCAACTCAATTCTCAAAGATCGATCTACGTTCTGGGTATCATCAACTACGTGTTCATGATGATGACATTCCAAAGACCGCTTTTCGTACTCGATATGGGCACTACGAGTTCATGGTCATGCCTTTTGGCTTGACCAATGCACCTGCCGTGTTCATGGATCTCATGAATCGAGTATGTAAACCGTATTTGGATAAGTTCGTAATCATGTTCATTGATGACATTCTTATCTATTCCAAGACGAAAGTCGATCACGAGACACACTTGCGACAAGTTCTTGAACTTTTGAAGAAGGAGCAATTGTACGCTAAGTTTTCCAAGTGTGAATTTTGGTTGGAAGAAGTTCAATTCTTAGGGCATGTGGTGAATAGCCAAGGAATTCACGTTGATCCTGCTAAAATTGAAGCCGTGAAGAATTGGTGTGTTCCCACAACCGGAACCGAGGTTCGTTCTTTTCTGGGTTTAGTGGGATATTACCGTAGGTTCATAGCGAATTTCTCGAAGATTGCTAAACCATTAACGGCGCTAACTCAAAAGAATCGACTCTTTGAATGGGGACCCGAGCAAGAAGAGGCTTTCGAGACATTGAAACGCAAGTTGTGTAACGCTCCTATTCTCACACTTCCCGATGGAAACGATGACTTTACCGTGTATTGCGATGCTTCTAATCAAGGTCTTGGTTGTGTACTCATGCAACGAGGTAAAGTTATAGCATACGCGTCGAGGCAATTGAAGGTACATGAAGTGAACTACACGACTCACGATCTCGAACTTGGTGCTGTGGTTTTCGCATTGAAGATTTGGCGACACTATTTATATGGAACGCAATGCATAGTCTATACCGATCATAAGAGTCTCCAACACGTGTTTAACCGAAAGTATCTCAACATGAGACAAAGACGATGGATTGAGCTAATTAGCGACTACGACTGCGACATTCGCTACCATCCTGGAAAGGCGAATGTTGTAGCCGACGCGCTAAGTCGCAAGGTTCACAATAAGACTGTATCGCTTCAAGATATTCGAGATCGAAGGCAATGGTTTGATACGCTAGGAGAATTTGATACCGAGATTCATGTGGATGTCAACGAGGCTACTATCATGCTTCAAAACATAAGGATCGATAGTGACCTCGAGTTATGCATTCGCGAGGCTCAACAAGCGGCATTAACCGACGAAGGGAAGGATGAAGATTTGATGTCTAACATTCGGTCACAACTGGAGACAAAACCGAATGGCATGTGGTACTTCTTGAATCGACTTTGGATCCCGAATCGTGACAACCTTCGGCACTTCATTATGAACGAAGCTCATCAAACCCGATATTCCATTCATCCTGGCTCCGATAAGATGTACATGGACCTGCGTGGTCAATACTAGTGGCCTGGAATGAAGAAAGATATCGCGTCTTATGTCTCCAAGTGTCTCACGTGTGCAAGGGTCAAAGCCGAACATCAACGACCAAGTGGTTTACTTGAGCAACCTGAAATCCCTATGTGGAAATGAGAACATATATCCATGGATTTCATAACCAAGTTACCTCGTACACCTCGTGGTCATGATAGCATATGGGTCATTGTTGACCGTTTGACCAAGACAGCACATTTCATACCCATACGAGATACGTACAAGGTTTCAAGGTTGGCTCGAATCTATGTTGATGAAATTGTGAGTCGTCATGGCGTGCCCTTACACATTATTTCCGATCGAGATGCTCGTTTCACTTAGCACTTTTGGTCTTCGATGCAAAAACTCTTGGGTACTCAATTGGATTTAAGTACGGCTTACCATCCACAAACCGATAGTCAAACCGAACGAACAATCCAAACCCTCGAGGATCTACTGCGTCTTTGTGTCCTTGATTTTGGTGGTGATTGGGATACGTATTTACCGCTCGCAGAATTTTCGTATAACAATAGTTATCACTCAAGTATCAAAATGGCACCATTTGAGGCTTTGTATGGTCGGAAATGTCGTTCTCCAATCTGTTGGACTGACATTGGGGAAAATCTTATCACTGGTCCAGAACTTATTCAAAAAACGACTGACAAAGTTTCCAAGATTCGAAATAACCTTGAGGTGGCTAGAAGTCGCCAAAAGAATTATGCCGATAAAAGACGCAAACCGTTGGAGTTTCAAGTCGACGATATGGTTCTTCTTAAGGTCTCTCCATGGAAGGGTGTTGTATGTTTTGGGAAGAAGGGTAAGTTAGCCCCACGTTTTGTAGGACCCTTCAAGATTCTGAAAAGAATTGGGAAAGTGGCTTACAAACTGGAGCTACCTTCTGAACTTAGCGGGGTTCATCCTGTCTTCCATGTCTCAAACTTGAGGAAATGTCTGGCTGATGAAAATTTGCATGTTCCACTAGAGGAAATTCAAATTGATGAGTCATTGCATTTCGTTGAGAAGCCTGTTGAGATTATGGATCGAACCCTGAAGAAGACCCGAACAACTACCACACCTATCGTCAAAGTCCGTTGGGAAAACAAACGTGGAGCTGAGTTCACTTGGGAGCGTGAGGATCATATGAAGGAGAGATACCCGCATTTGTTCTCTTAGCTTTATTCTTAATTTCGGGACGAAATTCTTTTAAGTTGGGGAGACTGTAACATCATGTGTTTTTAGGGTTATTTATAAGTTAGCTTTGTTAAATTCTTGTATGGACTAATTGTGTCATTCATGAAACTTATGGGTTGCTTATGAATATTACCTTAATTGGTCTTTTAATTTGTAAGGTTATAATGATTATATAATAATAATAATAATAATAATAATAACAATAGTAATAACTAATTATGTTACTAATAACACTAATAATAATAATAACTATAATAATAATCATAATAATAATAATAGTAATAATAATAATAATGAATATGATAATAATAATAGTAATAATAACTCTAGTAAAAAAAAAACAATGGAAACAATATTTATAATAATTTTTAAATGTTAGTAATCTTAAAAGTGATTAGAAAGCATAAGGTAGTTAAGTTTGAGGGGTTATATTGCCAATTTTGAAACTTCAAAAGAAAGTTTTTAAGTAAAAATATCAACATACAAACCACAGGGACCATGTGTAAACTTTAAAACCCAAACCCCCTTCTTTTTCCCCAAATCCCGTATTTCCGGCCATCTCCGGCCAACGGTTCTGGCGAGCCCCAAATACCCCGCAATCAATCGTTTTAACCTTCACCCCAATCCAGATCGTTTCGAGGGTGTGTTTCGGATGTAAATACATCATTTAATCGGGTTTAAGGCGTCGGTTACAAAGAACAATCGATCGAGTAACCGACACCTTAAAGTTCTTAGCCGTTCGGGCATTAACTCCCAATAACAGTCTAATTAATCGAACATGAACAACCATATACCTAATGCTAATCGATTGCAACTCTCAATTGCATCTGAAACAAACGTTAACATCCCTTTCGATTCCCACCTTAACCGCGAACCTGCAACCACGCAAACACCATCACCCGGCCTTCGAAACCTGAAATTGATTGAGGGTTTTGATTCGTGAACATTCTCAGAAGCTCCACGCGAAGTTAAATGGATTGTAATCATCATTTGAGCAACAATCAGATCCCACGTTGGACGCGACTCGTTCATAGTGGTGTTCGTCTTCGATTCATCTTTATTCGGGTAATTAAAACACATCTTTAGGGTCGTCTATACATGGGGATTAAAAGCCCCATGATTCTAGTTGTTTACAAAACCGAATTGAACTTTGATTTGGATCAAGAACAATCTAGGGTTCATATGGTTTTGGGGATTCATTGAGATTGTGTTTTTAAAAATTAAAACTCATGTTCTGTCAGGCTTAGGCGACCTCGCCTAATGGTAATATGCACCTATGTGATTCGGGAGGTCCCGGGTTCGACCCCGGGCCACCCCACATTTTTTTTGAGGCTTTTAGCCTTCTACAATAATTTTAAATATTTTTAAAAATTATAAAAAGACATTTTATAAAAGCTGATAATTTTAAAATGTTTCTAAATATTTTCTGGAAATTTATTTCCTTAAAAGAAATACTTTTTATATCTTTGTCATATATTTTGAAAAAAATAAATAAATAAATAATAATAATAATAAGTTTGCTTTATAAAAACTATACTTTCACTAATACATTGTTCCACAAATATGATTATTCCGAACGTTGCTTTTAAACTATCGTTTAAAATGTGTTATTAGACTTTATTTAACCTATATATATATACAAAATTATTATAGAAGTTATAATTTTATATAAAACTTTATATAAAATATAATAACTCTCTTTAATATTAATAATTAAAATTGTTTCCACTTTGTTGACATAGTTATTCGGCAATCCCTAAATTCCACTTAGAACCCTAGTCTCCGTTAACTCGTTAAACTTAATATAATTAAACTTAAAAAAAAAACTTATAGATATATATATTATAGATATATATTATAGGTACATCGTGAAGGGCTACGTTGAATCGACGCTTGTTATTATTTCTTATTAATCATCCAATTTATACTTATTGATCATGTGAGTATTTCCGTACCCCTTTTTGCTTATTTTCACACTTTGGGGTGAAACATGTTAACTTATTATCATTGCACTTGTAAACTTATTTGAGACTTGTAATGTTTATGGTAATTCATCATGCGAAGTTGTGGTTAGTTGAACTTTTGTGGTTACCATGTTATGGCGTTATATGTACAATCATTAACTATTGCTAGCCCAGCGAAGTCATAGATCTATGGGCAAGACAAGCCTGCTTTGGTTGATCCAAGTACACTTAGCTGATCGTATAATCTTGTAAATGTTTGAGACTTGTAAAACTTTATCGAGGTTTGATTGTTGCATTGTTCATAACATCCCTAATCACTTTATTCACTAACTTATGACTTGAATTGCCATCTTTTATATAATCTATGTATTAAAAACTATGAAATGTTCACCAACATTATTGTTGACCCTTTTATTTTTTAACATGTTTCAGGAAACGCCCAAGTTTGATATCTACTCTTTGAAGCTTGCACATCTAGGAATGGACCTAGATAAATAAATAAAATAAGAATGATTTGTTACATTCTATGTTATGCTTTTAATTTCTTTGAGACTTATGTTTGTAATGTTACAATTGAAACTTATGTTTAAATTATATTTGGATTATTAATAGCGTTATGTGGCTGTGAAAGATCTTAACTCTCACTCCTCGACGTTTCCGCCGTCAAGGTTGGGGTGTGACAGGCCAAGTATCATCACCACCTCCTTCTAGTAGGGCCCCCACAGGTCCATCCAAGGCTTCTTTCAATTTTGACTGCACAGAAATGCAAAACATTGATAATAAATAATTTTCATTTTTCAAAATGGTTACAGGACTACTTGAATCAATTGATTGTCTAATCATAAGGTCATAATTCACAAGTAAATATTACCTCATATAGTGCATCAAGTTCAGATAGCTTAGCCGTCTGAACTTCAGCAATATGTGAATCTATATCACGTGAAAATTTGTCCCTTACTTTAGTTGAATCCCAATCAGCTTGTTTGATAGTGGCATCTGTGGATTCAATGTATTAGTCCTACATATACGAAGCGAAGACCCTTCAAGTGATCAACCAAAACTTGCTGAACAGAAAAGAAAAACTGAAAAACAAGAACGACATTTTATTAGGTAAACTCCATATTGCTGCATACAGAAACAAACCATCGATCCCTAATATATAATGACCAACCTAAACAATCTGATACGAACCCGTGGGTCGACCCAACGGTTGGGGACGGCTCCAAACAGGTTATCGGGTACCTTTTGAAGCAGTCAATGCAGTAAGTGGGATGGAGGGTTAGTGGGGGCAGTTAATTAGGACTATCTTTTATTATTTATTTATGTTTATGTTTAGACGCAGGCATCAAGAGTTAAAATCGGACTTGTTCTTTGTATTTGGCGCTTCACCCTGCCGAATTGGGTTGTTCTTGTTCTTAAATTTAGTAATCAAGCCGATTGTTTTTGGGTTCTATCACAATCATACCTAGCTTAGTCCTCAAGTTATAAAACTTTTTAAACCTTACCAAATATTTTGGCCCGTGCCATAAAAAAAACAACAATACTAAAATAAAACTCATACTTAAAATGATAAAACTAAAACCAACCCAGACTCTTTGCGACCTCCGAACTTGCGATTCATTTGTGAACCAACAAAGATCAAGTCCAACAATCACCCCACTAATCTTTGTTCACATTCTTCCTTCACGGCAATGTTGGATCTTCATCATAATCAAGGTGAGTTTCTTTCTCTTATCTTTCCACTTGATGCACTCATACACGAGGTGACCGAATTCATCACATCCAAAACACCTGAATTCACTTATGTATTTGTTTCGTTCTTCCACATCCTCTTTGTACTCTACCAACGCCTCTTTCCCCGCCACGACTTTGATCATCATGTCCTTTTCCATAGTGCCAACTTTCAGGATCTTCAGCTTTTGAACTAGATATCAAGAGCTTACCTTGATCATTATCCATCGGTTCATCAAGGCTTTTGAGACGTTCATCATATGCCTTAATCCTTCACATTGCTTCTTTAAAAGAATATTCTCACCTTATCTTTAAGATTAGAACCAAGACTTTTAAACTTAGCTCTTGCACTACTCAGCTTACCTGCAAAGTTATTCACGGTTCCATTCTGTTTTATACTTAAGGCCTCTAGTTTGCTCCTCTGGATATGTAGACATGCCTTTTAAACTACATCAGCTCCTAGGTATTGAACATTACTAGAGTCCCATACGTCCTTTACATTTGAGTATTATGTAACTTGTAGCAGAATGTCTATCAGGAGTGTTTGGAAGATCATTGCTTTAGTTGTAAGAACTTTCTTTTCATCCACTACTATTGTTGTTACCGGATCAACTTCCCCCCCAAAGACAGAAGCCTTAAAAAACGTCTTCATCAAAGTCGGCCACGTAGTGTAGTTCGGTTCAGTCAACTTTGGACGTTGAAGGGACATGTTCCCTTGCTCATGAATTTGAACTAACACATTTTTGTTTACGTTCTCTGTCATGCTTTCTTGCTTGCCTTTCTTTCTTGCTTGACTTGTTTTCTTTCTATTTTGATCCTTCTTTTTTTCTTTTTTTCTTTCTTCCTTGCTTTCTTTCTTTCTTACTTCTTTCTTACTCTCTTGCTTACCTGTTTACTCAAGGATTTGAATCCAACTTTTCCCACTTCTACGGCTGAATGTTGTTTCTTTGCCTTTTCTGTTGTTTGCTGCTGCAAACACCCCTTTGATTGTTGTTGATCCCTGCTGCTATCTCGAACCGTTGCACCCATGGTATGAGCATTGGTGACTTTGCTACAAATTGAAGCCCAAGACCCTTCAATTGATCAACCAAAACATGTGGACCAGAAAGAAAAGTTGGAAACAAAAACAATAATTTTATCAGGTAAACTCTATATTGTTGCATACAAAAACAAACCATCGATCCTTAATATAGACCTAATGACCAACCTAAACAATCATACCTAGCCTAGCCTCCAAACTAAATAAACTCCTAAAGTAAACCTTACCAAATATTTTGAAGCATACCATAAAATCAAAGCAAGACTAAAACAAAACTCATACTAAAAATAATAAAACTAAAACCGACCCAGACTCTTTGTGACCTCCAAAGTCCAAACTGGTGAATAGACATTTTCATTGTTATTTTAGTGTATATGTTTGTCATGTATCATCAAATATGATTATATGATATTTAATAATTTTTTTTATTGTATTAAAATGCACCAAACTCTAAAACTTGTAATAGAACTGATCTTTAACTAATAGAGATGATATTTGGTAATTCTCTGAATGAGTTTTATTTAACAGCCTTCTGCTCTATTTATAATAGAAGAGAATAATCCTATTTCTGTATGATTGCTATACAAAATCTATCCCAAAAATAACTATGTCTAGGGCCGGTGGCCACATTAATTTTACACGCTAATATACCCCCGTAGTCGAAGCAGGAGGTTGTCGGATGTTGAGACTGGATCGGAAATCATCAAAGAGAATGCGCGGAAGTCCTTTGGTGAATATATCAGCAATTTGATATCTAGACGGAACATGAAGGACTCGAATCTGGCTGCGTTTCACTTTCTCCCGAACAAAGTGAATGTCCATCTCAATGTGCTTTGTGCGTTGATGATGGACTGGGTTACCGGAGAGATAGATTGCACTAACGTTGTCACAGTAGACAATAGAGGCATGCGTTGGCGTGTGATGAAGTTCCAATAATAAGCTACGAAGCCAACATATTTCAGATACAACGTTAGTGACTCCTCGGTATTCGGCTTCGGCACTCGAACAAGATAAGGTGGATTGTCGCTTTGAGGACCAAGAAAGTAAATTGTCCCCTAAGTATACACAGTATCCAGATGTGGAACGACGTGTGTCGGGGCAACCACCCCAGTCAGCGTCTGTATAAGCAATCTGTTGTGAATTAACTCCAATAAAGAAACTTCTATTAATAAGGATGATGAGATGAGAAATAACAGAGAAACATAGAGTAGAATGGGGATGAGAATAGAGAATGTGATCTGAGATCTTAACAATTTTCCTACCCAATGATCACATCATAATTACATTAAATAGAAACGTGTAACTAATTCTGTTATGGAATCGCTGATGTGGCTCCCAAAATGTGGTCCTTCAATTTCTTCGGTTGTATTTTTATTCTTTCACTCCCCCTTGTTTGATGTGGATTCATAGCTGGTACCTCATTTGCCAATGGTTGGTCATTTGAGCTCATAACAATACCCGCCCCATTAGAATCTACCTTGTCCTCAAGGTGAAGATCGGGAAACTGTTGGCGTAGCTGAGCGGTGTCTTCCCAAGTGGCGTCTGTCCGGGGCAAACCCTCCCACTGAACAAGACTCTGGTGAATCTGTTGGTCTCCTTTGATCACTGTGCGACCCTGTAGAATAGCTTGTGGATGAAGGATTAAGGTAGTGGTAGAGTCGACGAGGTGTAACGGTGTCACTTGATTAAGTGGTGTGCCCACACACTTGCGTAATAAGGACACATGAAAACTGGGTGGATCTTAGCGGACACCGGTAAGTCAAGTTTGTAAGCGACTTCCCCAATCTTGGCAACAATACGATACGGACCAAAATAGCGGTGTCCCAACTTGTGATGACGTTGTAGACGCACTGAACCTTGCCGATAAGGTTGTAGTTTAACAAAAACCCAATCATCCACCGAGAACTGCACATCACGCCGATGCTTGTCGGCTTGCAACTTCATCCGAAACGGTGCCTTAGCGAGGTTTGATTTCAATAACGACAATACCACATCACGCTCCACAAACTGGGCATCTAATTCTGAAGTGGAACTTGATCCACGAAGATAACGAGTGATCACAGGTGGGGATCGGGGGGAGGGCTCGATGTGGGGATGAAGATGCTGCACCATTTTCTATTCGCGACGGAGTCGGTGGCAGGTGGTCGGCGGCGCGACGGCGGTGGATGTCTAGCCGGTGGCGAGAGGAGAGGTGGGGAAAGGTTGCACACAAGTGAAGGTGGTTTTAGGGTTGGGGGGGGGGAGTTAAGGAGAAATGAGAAGAGTTGAGAAGTGGTAAGACCACATCTTTTCCACGTAGACGTCAGGAAGACGTTTTTTAATGAAACATCTTCCAAAAATCAAACAGTCTACACACTCACAACCTCTTCCCGCGTATGCGTGCGCGCAGGTGAAGAGGTATGGAAGAGCTTTTGAAAAAAAACAAACACTATCTTAGTGGATAGAAAGTAAAGGAGAAGAGGTACACTATTAAGAGAAGTTGTCTCTTTAACAATAGGGACGAGGAGTTGCGCATAGTAAAAACGAGGAAGCTTGTTTTACTATAAGGGAGATATTAGTGGATTTAATGGATATACGAATGAAATGCAAGACGACAAGCCACAATGCACAAACGTAAGGTGACAACAAATTAAGACAATGCAAGACAAATTCTTTCGTTATTATATCTCTTTGATTTTTATATTCACTATCCCCCCTAATTTACATAACTAGGTAATTTCACCAACGCGCGTTGCGCGTTTGATGATTCGGGCTCAGGACAAGTGTTAAGCTACGACTGTTAACCATAAAAGTAGTCATGCCAAAGAAACCTACAACACCGTTGTGCTGTAGCATCAACCCTGCTAACAAAGTTGCCAAATGCATGTAGCAGAAATTACTAATCTTCACCCAACAAAGAAACAATAACATCACAACCTCCTTAACATAGCAACCAAATGAACCGCACCATTAATCACTAATCGAAAGAAAACCCAAAACAGTGTACACCGATAGCTTGCCACGTTGTTTCAACACAACACAATGATCAGGCTCAGAAAACGATGTCTCGTTGTGGCTGCAAACTTTCTTCCGCTGCGCCAAAACAATGAGCATAACGTGCGTTTGTACATCGCCATCAAACATAAGCTCTGGTTCAGGCTCAAATGGCAGCCTCATCATGACAGCTCTCAAACACAACCATTACTAAGCACAAATTCTTTTATATGTTTAAAAAATTCAGATATAAGAATGGCAACAAAACAAAAAACTATAGGCAACAAACAACTAATCTGGTTATTTGAGGCTCAGATCTCCTCCATGGCTGCAACATAGGTTGCCACGCCAAATGAAGGAGCCACATCACAGCCTGTTTTATAGAGAAGGAACAATAATGCCGGAAAACCAAACCGGTTACAGCAAGTCTCGGGTGAATAAAATCTACCATCATCAACCTCAAATGCAAAATCTCCCAAATACATCGTAAAAAATCTATGATTTCGGCAACACCAATGGCCGACGGTCACAAAAAGGAGGCCACAAAGGGTACGACGAGAAAAGTCCCAAATATGTTGCCAAAAGTCGAGACTTCCGACCAAAGAAACTCCGCACAGACCAACGACTGGATTTAGGGTACAAATAGAGAGGCTTTCGGGACATGCAATAAGCCTTGCCTCAACCACGACCTAGCCAACACCGGCGACCACAATTGGCGGCCACAACTGCAAACCCAAAAGCCCTCCGTCGGCACCCTCTCACCTCCTTCAATATGTTTTCTCTAAAGAAAACCACCACCGGAACCCTAGAACCCAGACAAGGGAAAACGACAGAGAGAGGGCAACGATAGACGCCAAGGGAGAAGACCGGTGGCTATTTCCCCGGCACCACTGGAAGCCAACACCGTGAGTCAACCTCTCCCGGCACCAATGCAAAAGCATCATCACGGAGGTGAACGTTGTGCCTTTAAAAGGCGAAGGGGGTAGGTGGTTGCACATACGGGTTGTATCCGGCCCATAAAGCGGCGACCGTTCGCCGTGAGCACCTACCGCAACCCCAAAACCCCAGATTCTTTGTTTGCATCTCTGTCCATCTATGAAAATAATAAGCATAATATCCCAAGCAAGCACAAAGTGAAATGCCCAATATAACCCTGAGGACCAAAGTGTAAAGTTGATAAATTAAATGGTCAAAACCTGAATACCTGAAAGTTAACTGTTTCTTCCCCTTTGTGTTTAAACATATAGGGTAATATATAGTTCTTCATTGTTTATATTTTTCACACACACCTTTCTTTTCATTTACTTTCTTACTTGAGTATTTTATTTTTTATTCAATTTTTAAATCTTATGTTACTGCTTTTTTATTTTCTTTCTAAAAATCAAATTTATTTCAACCTTTTCAAATACAATTTATTGTGTTGTTATTCAATCCTTTTATACGTTTTAAAATGTTTAGATCACCTATAATATAATACAATTTTTAGAATGGATCGATAAAATAGTTGATTAAACTTTTCAAATGAATTTTATAAAGGATAAAGTTAAAAATATCTTCTATTATATATTATAATAAACGCACTCTTAAATACGAGCGTATACAAACACATACATGGTAAATACATTTTAATTTCAAATAAACATTTACAATAAAGTGACAGGTAAACGAGCAACAAGTTGCGCCGCAACCCTCTTTTGAATAGCAAACCCAATCCTACTAAAAACAAAATTTTAAGACTAATAGGCTGACAAATTACTATGCACGACCTGTTGAACCCTGTTCAGAAGGTCCATAGCCCGAATGACAATAAAACCAAACATATCAAAAACAAAAGGAATAAATACATGTTGAAACACCAAGCAAGCTTTCTCGTGTTTAGCAAATTTGTCTGATTCAACCTTTAACACAACTTGACCTGCAACTAAACCGTTGGTCCCTAAACACAACAAAAGAGGACACTCATTTAAAATTTAAACAAGCGTGTTTTCCTATTGTCCAACGAAACACAGCTAGACAAGGTATATGGGCTTTGAAAATTAAAGCAAGTAAATACAAGGGGCATAACCTGAACTCGTGAATCGACTATAATACAGGGACCAGACTTGTTATTTTTGTTCGAACGGTCAAAAGCGACTACTACAGCACAGGACTTGAGTTACTTGCAGAAACCAGACAGTAGTGTCAAGAGGCGGGAAAACAAAAAGGGGCAGAGGAGAGAGAATGAAGGGGAGAGACGCCGCCGGCAACGGCGGAGCCGTACGGCAGTCGTCGGTGGATGGCCGCTATTCACAGTGGAAGCATCTCGTTCCGATTCTCTACGATTGGTTCGCCAATCACAACCTTATTTGGCCCTCTCTATCTTGTCGGTCCGTACTCTCTATCTCTATACGTCCTCCTTTTCATAACTAAACTCTTGAGAGTTATTATTTCATGTCTGATTTCATATATCTTAAGTAACTTCATTCAAACATTGTTGAGAAAGCGAGCAGTATCGTGATACTTAGTGTTTTTACTTCTGATTCAAGTTGAAATTTGGTGCTACATTGCGCCCACAGTGGAAGGGACAGCCAGTAATCAGTAATCACTTAGCTATTAAAAGTGTTATTCATTTTACACTACCGACTTGCTATTGTTAGGGTTGTCATCGGCTCCTTGTCCTGCACTGATACCAAAAACCATGTTAATTAGCTAGTAATCATCAAGCTATTAGGATATTTTCTTTTTGATGCTGTATTTCTATCAGACGATTTGATAGGCATATGATGATAGTCAAAGACAAAGCACAATACACATTTGACTTAAAGGTTTTAGGAGTTTCCAGGACTTATTAATCCCTGGTGGTAATAATGTTTTAACTTTAGCCTGAACAAGTTCAGGATGATTCTTGCATCTGCAACTCTGTTTACGTGATTTCGTTTACTGGGGACCATGTGTTTGTATAACTTTACATGAGAATACCAGACATGTTCATATAACAAGCAAACATGCTCCCTTCTAATACCAGACATGTTCATATAACAAGCATTGCACTCAGATTAACCCTAGTGGGGCTATATTGACACGTTTGATCGTAAAATTCATGTCAGATCTCTTACATTGGTTATTCCTTTGTAACTTTTACTTCTTGATAGATGGGGACCAGTGTTAGAACAAGCTACTTACAAGAATCGCCAACGACTCTACTTATCAGAACAGGTAAATGATGTCTTTCACCTCAATGTATGTATGCATGAAAGACTTGTGTAATCCATAAATGATGTCTTAGCCAAAGATAGAAAATAGTACAATTTGGTCATGTGAGCACCTACCTTGGTATGGTTCTTGCGGAAGATGCAATCTTAGGTTCATCTTGAATGTTTTTCTTATTGTGTATTTCAACCACCTGTCCACTTGTTGTAAACTCACCTAGTCACATTTTATTATTCTAATATTACCTGACACCATTTAGAAAACAACAACCTTCAGTTTTTGTATAATGTCCTGACAAAACTAAGCCGTCGAATATTTCTTATGATTTGCTAATATAAAATACTAATTTTCAATACTTGGTAAATATGTGTTCATTTAGGGCCTTAACATATCCAAATTGAATAAGTATTATTCTTTTTTACTTTGCTTGTATGAAAGTCATGCTGAAATTTGAACTTTATTTTTTGTCTTTTTTTCTTGATATGTTTAGCTGCAAAACGTGAATCTTTATTTTTTCTTATTTCTTTTACGCAGACTGATGGTAGCGTACCAAACACACTTGTTATAGCAAATTGTGAAATTGTTAAACCTAGGGTAGCAGCAGCAGAACACATATCACAGGTGAGTCCAAAAGTGATATGAAAATTGTACCTTCTTGATTATTCTCTTAATAATAACTTACGTTTTTGTAGTTCAATGAAGAAGCACGATCTCCCTATGTAAAGAAGTTTAAAACTATTATACATCCAGGAGAGGTAGTTCTAAACGCAATCTAACCCCTTCCTCATTTTATTTTGCTAGCTTTTTTATTTTAATAGTATATCCTTGTAAAGGAGCCCTAAAATAGGGTACACTACAAGAGAATACAATTCACATATGCTCTTTATTGATACATGCACCATACTTCATTGTTAACCCTTTCATGCAACATATGTGCCGTTACCATTTCTTGTCATAGTATGCAATATTTATTATTAGATGGTAAACAAATGTAGTTTTGTTGCACTAACTGGTAAAAATAGTAACTATGTTTTATTACATGGTCAGGAAAGAAACATACAAACACACATATACAATTTCCCATCATAGTATGTGTTGTTAACATTGTATACAATTATTAATTATATGGTTAGGAAATTGTATATATTGTTAACAAATGACTAGTATCTTACATTAAGTTGTTAAAAACGCACATTACGTACTTTTTTTGAACCATTTAACACAACATACTTGTTGTTTCCTATCATGGTATGCATTTTGCGGCATTAGATGAGAAGCGAATGCTAGCTTGTTGCCTTAAATGGTAAAAAATGCTGAGTATGCATGTGAATATGTTGTTACAAATTGCATCTTTTGGTCAGAAAGTATTAGCATCTTGCATTAAATTGTTCAAAAAAAGCATGTTGTATATGTTAGTAAAAAGCAAAAAGTGCATTAAAATAGTTGCAAATGCAATCAACACTAATGCATGATTTGTGAAAGAAACTAGTTAGTTTTTTACGCTACGAGTATGAACAAAGTGATTCATAGCTACTTCTTTTGTCATTCTATTGCATTTAGAATTGGGTGCTACCTACTATCATGATCTAGAAATATACAACATAGATCATCAAAGTATCCTTTAATCACTCTTTAACTTATTTTAATTACACTTGCAGTATAATATATGCATGTGTAGCATGTCATGATGTAATCCTATGTTTCTTAGGCTTTGAATTTATATTTTCAGGTGAATCGCATCAGGGAGCTTCCCAGAACAACAATATAATAGCTACACACACTGATAGTCCTGATGTATGCTATCATATTACAAACTCCATTTGTTTGCGTATTTGTTGGTTCTAATAGATGAATCAAAACAAGCTTTTCCTGTTCTTTTCCCTTTTTTAGTTACTTCTCCTCATGCTTTTAATTTCTGTACAGGTCTTGATCTGGGATGTTGAGTCTCAACCCAATTGCAATGCTGTCTTGGGAGCCAGAGAGTCTCGTCCTGACTTGGTCAGTTTTTTCGCAGGGAGCAGTAGCTCTAAGTTTGCTTTATGTACCTATGTGTAATATGTGTATTAGAGGTGGTTCCTTTGACCCATTTACTTATGAATGGGTCGATTGGGCTGTGTTTCTTTTTCTTAAATGGGCCAAATAAATGGGGATTAGTTCTTTTTACCCATTTACTTATGAATATCTAAAAGCCTAAAAGGGAATCAACTCAAAATGTTTGAAGTTGCTGAAACCGTTTTCTATTTTTAAGATTTAGATGATTGTTGTAATAGTTCTAGTTTTGCATTATTAATGAGCTCATGCATTTTTTAATAAAATATGGACAAAATTGTTTGTCAACTTAATCCAGACTAGTTTATTTCGGTCCATACCGACAATATCCATTCCAACACAACCGTTTTGAACCTTGTTTTGCTCCACCCATCTTGCCTCTTCTAGTGGCTATGCGCACAATTTTGCATATCATCTATCTTATGTCTCTTATGTATCTTACCACTCACTCCAATGTCATCCTATTTTAATGCCCCCCTCCCTCTGTATAAGGATGTGAAGTTATAGAATTCGTATTTATATTGGTTTATGTGATTATATTTGGTTCTCTTTTATACTGATGACCTTGCAGGTCTTGACCGGTCATCAAGAAAATGCTGAATTTGCTCTCGCTATGTGCCCCAGTGAACCCCTTGTACTCTCTGGAGGTGATATACTTTATTGATCTACTCTGTGAACATAACAATTATAGCAGTTTTTTATGCTGATATACCAGAATGATCATTATCTAATGAGCCAAGTGAAAACATTTGGCTCTTGAGGTTGATTAGAAGAGAACATATTTGGGTTATCTTATAAACAGTTTGTGTTTGTACTATTGGTGGCAAATTAAGTGGGTCTGGCAGGTCGAGTAGCCACTCAAAATGAGTAATTTTGGTATGGTTCAAGCTGGGTTGGGTATCGAAACACATTTGATAATCTTTTTCTAACTTTTATGGTTAATGAGTGTCATGAATGATTAGAGAAGTTATATCAATAATAATCAAGTTCTTTGAAATGTGTTGTAAAAATCAGCCCCTAGCACCAAGTAGTTGTGATTAGTCGGTAATCGGTCACCCATTGATTCGATTTCAGCTTATCGTACCATTAATCGGTCATCAAAATCGGCCAAAAATCGGTCATCATTGGTCAAAATTTGGACAAAATTGAAAAATTATATATAATTTTTTAAATAGTATTATATATATATATATATATATATATATATATATATATATTATATGAACTTGGAAAACTATATATAAATTTCCAGTCCGATTAATTTTTATTAATCCATATTAATCCCTAGTCGGTAGCTCACCGCCCGACTAGCACTTAGCGCTTTTTACAACCATGCCTTGAATAAAATGAATTAGGAGGTTGATAGAACGCAAAACTTCGAATAGATAATGCAAAATTGAACAAGATAGTCGGCCCGATTCGAGAGGGCTAATCTTCAAATTCAGATTACAAAACAAATAATAATAACAAAGACACCTAAACAATAAACAAGATCTAGATATATATAATCTAATTCTCATCGGAAGTTTTCACCCCACTTCCCCATATCCTAATTTTTTGGATCAACTACTCACACTTCCTGAATGTTTGAATTAATTCTAAAATTAATTCCTGCCAACAGCTGGGTTCGTATCAGAGGTTCTATGGATTTAAAACTCACTTTGGGCTACTTTTGACATGTTTGAACCGTTTTACTGTATTCTATTTTGTTATTATACTCTTTACAAATAAAAAACCACATCAGTTCATTCATAAGTAAATGGTTGATACTGACATGTCTAATTTATACTCTATACGTCTATTCTTAATTTGATTACATGATGGCTCTACTATGCATATTTCTTTTCCCCTAACGTTGACTGCTTGTGAACCGGTGAATCGGTGATATTATTGTAAGCACAGGTTGGTAGTTTGTTTCTATTCATTTCTTTTTCTTCTTGGTAGTTTCAATTATTTTTGAGCTTAATATAGGGTTATGCCATTATGCATCTACTAGCTTAACTGTGATGTCATCTAAGTCTAGGTGTTTTGTAAAATTTAATCAGACTTCTAGCATTCAGCTTAAAAGGGTAATACTAGCTTTAGCCTTTAGAGAAAAACCCTAATTATTTTATATTGTAAGTTAACTATATGCTATTTAAATTTGTTTAGCTTGGTATATATGTTTTCCATATATCACACGTTTGGTATCAAAATTTCACAAATAGAAACAAGTTTCTCACTGTTTCTTGATTTTAGCTGTCAACTTTGTATTTGGTGCTATGATTGCTAACATGGCATCTTAGTCATTGTAGTTTATATGTATATTTCACCTGTCATCTAATTTGATATTTGATACTTAAGCTTTTCTTGATTATGTGGCATATGCTGTAGCGGACATGGCATCAACCAGTTTCAGATTTTAAATAAACTAGTAAATTCAGGTTAACGTAAGTTTGATGGTTCTAATCATGTTTTTGGGTCAAAACTGTTCACGGGTCAAAGTTGGTCAGATGGATCACGGGTCAGAAATCTGGATTTGTTCAGAATTTATTTTTGGGTTTGATTAAGTTAATAATTAGGCAATCAAATATAATAATTAGGCTATCAGTTATGATTCTCTTTTATGATTAGGAGTTATCTTCTTCCTTATAAATAGATGGTAGGAATAAGATGCTATATGTACCAAAAAGTCTTTCCTTTGTTCTACTTAATAAAGTACTGTGAGTGTGTCTTTACCAACTGTTTTTGTGCCAATTGTCTCTAACAAAGTTGGTCGCTAAAATCAAGAAAAACTGTAAAGTTTGTTTCCCTTTTGTTCTTTAATAAAATAAAAAAACTTTTCTTCTTCTGGCATTATATTATTTAAGTTTTTTTCATTCTTAAATATTTAATGTGTATATGTATCCTAATTCTAGTTGTTTGTTGTGTGGCAGGCAAAGACAAATCAGTTGTCTTTTGGAATATTCATGATCATATATCTACATTAGCAACACAGCCAAAGACTGATGGGCCTGGTGATAAGCGTACCGAGAGCCCTGTGATTCAAGCAAGAGGTGTTTTCCATGGCCATGATGATACTGTTGAAGATGTACAATTTTGCCCTACAAGGTAACTGACTGTTTTCATCTTGTGAAGCTAGATGTGGCAATTTGTCTCATATGGTTCAATTGAGTGAGTTTTATAGAAGAAAACAGCATATACGACTAATGGGTTGAACCATTTGAATGGGTGTGTAACGTGTATGTGACATTGTTTTCATTTGGGTGTATTTATATCTCAAATGGATTAAATTTGTTGAAAATCATCCAAAATGTACTCCTTAATTGTTTTTATAAATATATATAGATTATGATTGTATGGTATGTGATTTTTCGTTTTCTTGTTTACTCTTTATAACACTGAAAAATGATGTCGATTAGTTTGCCCTTGCACCATGACCAGGTAAAAAAAGAGTTTAAGTGATGCACAGGCAAAACAGTCGGAATTAATTTTATGGTGGTGTATGTTGGTTGTAAAAAGGCGGTATACCAATCGTATCCCTTATTGTAATAATGTTATTTTCATAACCATGTATAATAAGCTAATAATATAATAAATTTAAGTGTTTGTAGGTCAACAAACCTGGCCTGGTTCAACCCGTACTAAAATGATACCCGTTTAAATCGGAAGTTGTTTTGATCTGTTACCCAACCACGTGGCCCATCATCTCGTCATGTCTATGTCATATAGAATTTCCATTTTTAGATATCTATGAATTATGATAGCTCTGATTAACTAACTGCAAGCCGGCCTGACTGTTGTTGACTTTGGTGAAGTGCACAAGAATTTTGTAGCGTTGGTGATGATTGTTGTCTTATACTATGGGATGCAAGAGCAAGTTCTTCTCCCGTTGTCAAAGTAAGCATCTTCATTCTTTTTTTATGACTTTATTGGTTAGTTTTAACCTTGACTTTGTTTTTGGGTGTCATAATAAGGTCTTATAAATTAAGAGGGCGTGCCACAATTAATGTTGCCTGATTGCCTGATGATTAGATATTGCAGTTTTGAGCCATTTAACTATGAATCGGTCACTTCTCGTTATGTCTTATCTTTCACATGTAAGATGGAAAAAAACAGCTACATATATAACTTTCTAAGTACACTTTATTCAAACTATTTGGATTATCAATGTCAAATTTTAGGTTATGTAATTCTTTCCTGATCTGGTTTGTTTTGGAACCGAAGAATTACCTGTTTTGACTCGAACTCGTTTCTCAGTCTGCTTGCTTTGTCTTGTTTGTCACGCATTGATAATTACTCTTGTATATCCTTCTATGTTTTGCAATTGTATAAATGCATAAATCTATTCTATTCTTTTTGATAATTCTTTTGCAGGTTGAGAAAGCACACAATGCTGATCTTCACTGTGTTGATTGGAATCCGATTGATGAAAATCTTTTACTAACAGGGTAATATGTGTTTTTGCTGTTTCTACTATATTATCTGCTCATTAGATATTTCTACATATGAAATGGAAGATACTAAAGTAAAACTATTTTCTTGTTTTACAATTCAGCTTCCATTTCATTATTCTGTCTGCTGTTTGCTTTGTCTGCCCTTCTGTTAATTCATAAATTAAAGAATTTTTAAGTTTAGAGTTGGCGTTTTCAGTCACTCTGGGCTATACTTCATTTCTAACTGGACAATAGCTTAAAAGGAAATGGGTCAAGTGGGGTCGTAAGTCTCCCAAATTTTTTAGTAATATTATGAATGCACAGAACCTTCTAAATGATTTGATTAAAAGATGTGGTGTATTAGTTCTTAAGATATTTAGTAGTTCTCAAGTGATTACTATAATAATATTGTAATTATTATATGACACTTATATAAAAGTCAGTAATGTTGGCCAGAAGTGATATACCCAGCCTGATCTTAATGAAAATTACGTGTTTCGATCTGAAATTCAACCTGCCTACCATGTTCATTTTGCCAATTCTACTCGAGTATTTGAGCCATAAAGCTTGACTCTAAATAAATAGTTATTGAGCTTAACTGAGCTACTTTTTAGGTCTGCTGATAACACTATTCGCTTGTTTGATCGTCGGAATCTCACTACAAATGGGGTTGGATCGCCCCTCCACATATTTGAGAATCACAATGCTCCTGTCCTTTGTGTACAGGTATAACTGAAAAAGTGTTTATGTTCTATTTAACTTTTCTCTTTTTTAAGTTTTGCATTTACGAAATTATATTTGTACCTCAGTGGTCTCCAGACAAATCGTCTGTCTTTGGCAGTTCAGCAGATGATGGAGTCTTGAACATTTGGGATCATAATAAGGTGTGCATCTTATCTTTATTGCATCCTTCTTTTGAGGAGGCAAGACGGGTGGGTTAAGTCAAAGTGTTTGCCGTTTGGGCTGAAACAGGTCATTTTAGTATGGTCAAAATGGCCTGGGTTGGTTGAACTGTTAGAACTTATTTTGTAATTTTTCATGAATAATTATTGAGTTACTGATGAATATGAAAACAGTATTATCACAACAGTCTAAATCTTTAAATAAAAACGATTTAGGAAGTTGTATGCATTAGTTTTTTAACCAATTCATTCTCAATAAATTCATCAAATCGACCCATTCATGACTAAGTGGGTCAAAGTTGCTACCTGTACTTTAGTTGCCTGTCTTTTTAATTATGTTTGTTCTTGAGCAGATTGGGGAGCTTTCTTGTGCACCCTCAAAAACTGCACAGGGGTTGTTGTTTCGTCATTCTGGGCACAGGTACAAAAAGCTGGTTAATCATTATTATTCAATCTTTTGTTTATTCACATTTTCATGAATCATGAACATATTCATTCTCTATCTCTTTTTTAGCGTCCCAAAATATATACATCACCCTTTTGGATGATATTTTGATTCTGAGTTATTTTTTCCCCATATCATATTGACAGCCAGGGGTGTGCATTGTCCGTTTGGTTCGGTTTTAGCCTAAAACAGAAACCAAAAACCGATATTTCGGTTTCTAGATTTTTTAAAACTGTTCGGTTTCGGTTTTTCGGTTTTGTTTTGGGCTTCAAGTTCTTTTTTTTCAAAATTGGTTCAAAATAATGAATTTAAGCTAAAACTTTGGGCTTACATCATGATCTTTAAACATAATCTATATATTCTTATACATTTCTTAACATAAAGTTAGTTACAATTAATAAAATACAATAACTAAAAATTCAATAAAACAATTTAATCTACCAAACAAACAAGTGTAAAGATTATTCTAGTATCCTAAATATCTATCTATTTTAGATAGCATAAGTTAAATAAGTAATTTATAAGCTATCCATGTTTATAAGTGTATAAATACTATTGGATAACTATTAATATTAGATAAACATCGATGATAGCTGATAGACATTTGATATATTAGTTAGTTGATAATATTATGATTGTGATATACTTGTAATCCTAGAAAGTAGGATCTTGAATGTATTATAAATAGATCATTATCAATGAGAAGGGGATCACGGTTTTGAATCCTATTATGGTATCAAAGCATTCTTTGATAACCGATTAACTTCCTCTCCCCCCTTCTCTTTCTTAAGTCGCCGGAAACGTACCTTCCTCCATGGCTGACACCAAACTACATCCCGCGGTTACGGTCACCAACATCCGCAACTTCATCCCCTTCACTTTGGAGATGGAGAATGGCCAATACACATCCTGGGTGGAACTATTTAAGATCCACTATCGCGCCTTCCAAGTGCTCGACCACATCATCCCCCCACACCTCCCCCTCTTCTCCTTCTGCTTCTGCCACCGATAAAGAAAAACCCAACACTACTACAGATCCAGATCTCCGGTCACAGATCGATGCCATTGTTCTTCAAAGGATATATGGCATGATCTCAAACAACTTGTTGCACACAATCTTGAAACCCAATTCCACCGCAGCACAAGCCTGGGACGCACTTGCCAACATTTACTGATACAATCGAAACTCCCGGGCACTCTATCTGCAAAATAAATTCTCCAATACCAAGCTTGAGACTTTTCCTAACATCTCCTACTGTCAAGCACTCAAGGTCCTGGCTGATCAACTTGCTAATGTCGATGCCTCGGTCTCTAATCAACGCTTGGTGTTACAACTCATTGCTGGTGTCAATGAACAGTTCGACGGGGTCGACATGCTCCTTCAACAAACGACACCCCTTTCGAACTTTCATGAGGCACGCTCCAAACTCTTTTTGGAAGAGTCCCGTATGAATAATCAAGTTTGCACACGCTGTTGCCTCCATCGGTTCCACACTCCATGCTGCTACCTCCTCGACCCCATCTGACCTTGTGCCTCCACCCTCCCACCAACCTACCATGCCTCTACCCCAACCTCTTGGTCGTAGGTTCGATGATCAACAGCCCACTCGTGGTTGTGGCCGTGGCCGGGGCCGAGGCCGTGCCAGCTACTACTCCTATCCGCAACACCCTGCCCACTCACCCTCGTGGAATAATTCACCATATTGGGGCCTCGCTTCTTGGAACACCCCTCCTTGCCCATACCCGACTGCCAACTTCAGCCGCCCAACACGTCCCCCACCATCCACTGTACCTGGGCTGCTTGGCCTACTCTCCTCTCATGCCCTCCATGCCAACCACTATTACACCCCTACTAATATCGCGGAAGCCATGCATACAATCCGGATCAGCCTTGGTACCTCAAATCCGGCGCCACATCTCACATGACCAACTCGACAGGTAAACTCATCTTATTTCAATAATAGTAGTTCGAACTCTATTGCCGTTGGTAACGGTTCTCATATACCCCCACGTATGGAACCGACCATGCAACACTCACCAAACTCTACTCTCCTTTGAAATTAAACAATGTTCTCTTTACAACTAAAATTATAAAAAACCTACTATCTGTACGTTGCCTCACCACTGATAATAATATTCTACTGAATTTGATAAATTCGGTTTTCTTGTGAAGGACTACCCGACGCGGATTCCTATCATCCGATGTAACAATACCGGAGACCTCTATCTTCTCTGCTCCTCCACGTCTACTCATCTTACAAGTCCTTCTGAATTTGTAGTCTTTGTTGGATCATATAAGGTTGATGCAACTAAAAAACACTTAGAATATTTTGAAGTACAATTGAAGAGGTTTTACGAAGACAAAGCTGCTCTTCCGAAGACAAGTCAAAGATCTTCCGAACCTCAAGAATGAAGAACTTCCGAAGGTAGAACAAGTCTTCCGAGACTAAGTAGTTCTCCTTCCGAAGTATACACACTTAGAAGATCCAAGGCAAAGTCTTTCGAAGAATAAAGTCATGAAGACTTGCAGAAGACTCGGAAGAAGTTGTTTCTTCCGAAGTATAAAAGGCTTCAGAAGAACTTATTCTTCCGAAGCCATTTAAGCTTCGGAAGAACCAACTATGAACCAGTAGACAAAAGTATGGTCTGTCTGACACCCACTGCCATCTCTGATATACTGCATGACGCTTTTCCACGCCCATACAGTTGATCATACTTTAATCCACTTTTCACCTTTATCAATTAGTACAGTTGTCACCTTTAGTTGGTGACAAAAAGTAAGTTATGGACATGTCATGACTACCTAATCTAGGATAGTATTTTATCTTAGATGCTTTACTTCTAGCAATGTAGTATTTGTCTGGCTGTTAATTCCAGCTGGTTATCCAAGTATAACCGGCTGTAGATAGTAATATATATAGTTTCTCATTGTAACTCAATATGATATGCTTGTAAGAGTATTGTAATACTGAGTTGAGAAGTAATATATACAACTATCTTGAAAAACCATTCTTGTGTTCATTAACTTATTATATTATTTGTCAACTTAGTTAGAGATTTTGCTTTATCAACCGAGTGAGATTAAGTGAGTTTGTGAGATAAACTTGTGTTGTGAAACCAACACCGATCATGCAGTCTTATCTCAAGAACTTTAGCACCATCGCCTTGGACATCCCGGCTCAAGTTTATTACGTTATTTACGTTCTCAAAATTTTATTTTATGTAATAAAAGTACTAATTCTCGTATGTATCAATCTTGTCTTTTTGGAAACATATCAAACTTTTGTTTATTGATTCAACTTCTTCCACTCAATTACCTTTTGATATTATACACAAAGATTTGCGGACCTCTTCAACCAGTAGCTCAGGGGCCACCATTATTACATCTTATATTTGGATGACAACACAATTTTTTTTTGAACATATCCCTTGACACATAAATCTAATGTTTTCTCAGTTTTTCATGCCTATCACACACTAATGACAACACAGTTTAACCGTAATTTTAAATGCTTTCAATGTGATAACGGAATAGAATACAACAATGCTTCTTTTCACAACTTTTGCTCCAAACATGGCATGGTCTTCCGATTCTCTTGTCCATACACCTCCTCACAAAACGGAAAAGCCGAACGGAAAATATGTTCGATAAATAATATCATTCGCACCATCCTTTCCCATTCTTCCTTCCTGACCAACTTTTGGCATCATGCCCTACAAATGGCTACCTACATTCTCAACATCCTACCCTGTAAAACCAATTAAAACCACACCCCCACCTATTTACTTTACAATCCTCATCCTTCCTATTTCCACCTTCGCACATTCGGCTGCTTATGCTACCCTCTCCTACCCTCAGCATCCATCAACAAACTTCAAAATCGATCAACTCCTTACGTCTTCCTCGGATACCCCTGGAATCATCGGGGGTATAAGTGTTAGTGTGTTACGACCTTTCAAACAACAAGCTCATTATCTCTTGCCATGTGATCTTTGATGAAACCATATTTCCTTTCTCTAAACAACACTCACGCTCCCCATCCTATGATTTTCTTCACCGTAACCTTCCCCTTCCTCCGATTCACATCCTGCCTTGTGGGATCTCACCCAGAACCTTACCCCTACCAAACCCCATCCAACCACACCCAATCCCACCACACCACTGACCTCGCCTGCCTCCCCCCACCCCCACAGACACATACCTCCCACCCAACCTAATCTAGACGTGACACCTTATACCTACACCTACCAATGTCGTAACCACCCCCTACTTTGAACTCACCCATACCAAACCCTCAACCACTTAACTAACATACTTCATCCCCATGGTCACCACCCTCACCGACCCCACCCTCACACCCTATTGTTGCTCCCCTTCACCCGCACCCATCATTCTCGCCCCTTTACGCACTGCCCAAACTACCTCCAGTCACCAATCCCCACCTTCGAACCAATCTAAACGCACAATGACCACCCATAGCATGGCTGGTATTTCAAAACCAAAACCCGCCCTTAATCTTCACACTGCCACCTCCCTTGAACCCATCCCTCGTAACCCCATCGACTGCTTATCTAACCCGTATTGAACCGTGCCATGATTGACAAGTTTAGTGCTCTTATTGAAAATAAGACTTGGGAGTTGGTACCTCGTCACCCACGGATGAATATCATCCTGATACAACACCACCACTCAAATATTATTCGAGGAAACACAAACGGGTCAAATCAGCTGAAATGGAGCACATTGAGGCGGTTCTCGGATCTGAGATGGATCCACTCGGTCAAAGCAACCCTCACAACGTGGGGTGGTGGGGAGCAGTTCATTAGTTAGTTTCATGGAGCAGTTATTGTCTTTTGTGTTTTATTAGCCAGAATTGTTTAGGAGTCTTTTGTCTAGTTTTTCTGAAGTAATTTGTTTGTATTTGTGGAGAGTGAGCCCCTCTCGAATCGGGCCTTATTATTTTCATTCAATCGAAATCCTTACTGAATTTTCCGATTCTATCACATTCGCTACATGTGGATTTATAAACATAAACTTGATTCTGACAGGTCACTCGAGCGTTACAAAGCTTGGTTAGTCTGTGATGGCAGGTCGCTATAGGTCGGAGTCGATTGCGGGGACACCTTTAGTCCGGTCATCAAACCGGCTACCATCCGGACAGTTCTCTCCATCGCTATCTCTAACTCTTGAGAAATCAATCAACTAGATGTCAAGAACGCATTTCTCCATGGGCACCTCTCCGAGACAGTTTACATGCATCAACTAGTGGGATTTCGGCACCCAAACTTCCCAAAACATGTGTGCCTCCTCAAGAAATCTTTATACGGCCTTAAACAGGCCCCACGGGCTTTGTATCAACGCTTTGCAGATTATGTTTCTATGTTGGGCTTTCATCACAGCTCCTGTGATCATTCTCTTTCCATCTACAAACATGGGCCCGACAATGCTTATCTACTGCTATATGTGGACGAAATAATACTCACACCTCCTCTTTATCCCCCAAGCAACATCTCATGAGTCGCCTCTCCGCCGAGTTTCAATGAAAGACCTTGGCCCGTTGAGTTATTTCTTGGGCATTTCTGTCAAGCGTAACACTCACGGTCTATTTCTATCTCAACAACCATATGCTATTGACATACTAAAACGTGCACTCATGGAAAAGTGTAATCCCACTCATACTCCCGAGGATACAACAGGTGAATTAAGCTCTAGTGACGACACTCCTATAGACGACCCAACCACTTTTCACAGTCTCCCTGGGGCGCTTCAATACTTGACATTCACCATACCCGACAGCTCTTGTGCCGTCCAACAAGTATGCATGTATATGCATGCCCCACGTACCTCTTATCTTCATGCCCTTAAGTGGATTCTTTGATACATTAAATTCACTATTTCCATGAGTCTAACTATGTGTTTGGGCCAACTATCCACACTTATTTCTTACACGGATGCAGATTGGGCGGGTTGCCCGGACACTCGTCGTTCCACATTTGGCTAATGCATTTATTTGGGTAACAATCTTCTTTCTTGGTCCTCTAAGCATCAACCCACTATCTCTCACTCCAATGCAGAGGCAAATAACCGCGGGGTTGCCAATGTGGTCTTTGAAATTTATTGGCTACGAAACCTCCTTCTCGAATTGGGTCGTCCTCCTTAACGCACTTCACATGTTTACTGTGATATTATGAGTGCCACCTACATGACTAACAATCCTATTCAGCATCAGCGAACAAAACATATAGAGATCGACATTCATTTCTGTAAGAGATCGATATATCACAGAAACATTCGATGCCTTCTCATTCAACATTTCCAGAATTATATACACAATACATTTAATTACTTCCCTAATCTAGAAAAGGAAACTATACAATAATACAACTATGATATTCCTAATAATCAACAATCAAATAAATACACAATATATATGAAATATTCTCGTTAATACACCCCCTCAGTCTGAGCAGGAGGTGTGCGAATGCACAGGCTGGATCGAAAACGGGTGAAAAGTTGCCGAGGAAGACCTTTGGTGAGGATATCTGCGAACTGAAAATCAGCAGGTATATGCAAGACTCGAACTGCACCAAGTCGGACTTTTTCACGCACGAAATGAATGTCAAGCTCCACATGTTTAGTTCTTTGGTGCTGGACTGGGTTCTCAGATAAATACACAGCCGAGATGTTATCACAGTATACGAGTGTAGCCTGTCGAGTTGGAACTGAGAGCTCTAGAAGTAGGTTTCGTAGCCAAGTGGTTTCAGCAACCGCATTTGCGACGCCTCTATATTCAGCTTCTGCTGGACGGGGAGCATGCATGAATAAGCAAATCTGCTGCACAACATAAGTTAGGTCCGGGCGAGTGAAAGTAATATATTGTAGAGCGCCGGCCAGTTGTCGACGTACCGTCGGGCAACAGATTTCCAGTTGTAGCACTTAATTTGGAGGAGGTGTCAACTGGTGTGGTGCACGGTTTACAATCCGTCATGTTTGCTCGTGCTAAAATGTCCTCGGCGTATTTGCTTTGTGAGAGAAATAACCCATTTTTGTGTTTGGAGACATTGATTCCAAGGAAGTGATATAGGTGCTCCAAATCCGTCATTCTGAATTCCGTGGATAGAGAGGTAATGATTTGTTGTCGGAGCCTGTCGGATGATGCGGTTAAGATGATATCGTCGACATATAAGAGCAAATAAGCCGTTTCATTCCCTCGTTTGTACACAAAAAGTGATGTGTCACTCATAGTTGTTGTAAATCCACATTTAATCAAATAAATAGCAAACCGTTCATACCAAGCCCTCGGTGCCTGTTTTAATACGTACAACGATTTTTTTAAGCGGCACACATGTTGTGGAAACTCTTGATTTACAAACCTGGGTGGTTGGAACATGTATAATGTTTCATTTAGGTCGCCGTGCAGAAATGCATTTTTCACATCGAGTTGATGTATTTGCCACCCGCGTGAGACGGCTAGGCTCAAGACGGTTCGGATGGTGGTGGGTTTGACTACGGGGCTGAATGTTTCTTCGCAATCAATTCCAATTTGTTGGCTTTTTCCATTGACGACTAAGTGTGCTTTATGTCGTTGAAGTGAGCCGTCAGCATGAAATTGTGGCGAAACAACCACATACATCGAATGATGTTGGCACCAGATGGCCGAGGGACAAGGACCCATGTATTATTGTCCATGAGGGCTTGATATTCGTCGGTTATGGCAGCACGCCAGTTGGGATCAGTTAGGGCCTTGAGGTGTGATGAGGGGAGTGGGGAGATGGTGGGTTGGGATTGAGTTTTGAGGTTTAAAGGTTCACGGGTACAGATAGTACCATATTTTGTTTGGGTAGTCATTGGATGGGAGGAGACTGGCGGGTGTGAGGTTGGTGGTGGAGGTTCGGTTGGGGTAGTGGCTTCGGACACAGGCTGTTGGGTGTTGGCAGGTTGTGTTTTGAAGCCCGGCGATGATAGGTGAACTGAAGGGGTGGGGAGGGGGTGGATTAGGGATAGGAGAGGTGGGATGGGGTGGAGGGGGCTGGTCATTGGGAGGATTGGGAAGCGGAGTGTTTGGATGTGGTGGAGGAATTATGGGTGAGTCATATATGACTGGTGAAGGATCAAGGAAGGAGTAGTTTGGTGGGGAAGAGGCTGTGGGGTTTGCATATGGGAAGGAGTTTTCATCAAAGGTGACATGTCGGCTTAAGATTAATTTTCAGGTTGATAGTTCAAGACAGTGGTAGCCTCTAGAATCAGTCGGATAACCGAGGAAGACACATTTTGTAGATTTGAATGAGAGTTTGTTTGATCTAGTGGAGGAGGTGTTCGGGTAGCATGTACAACCGAACACCCGGAGGTGGTCATACGTGGGTTGTTTCAGGTAGAGAGCGACGGTGGGGGTTTGGTAGTTAAGTACCGAGGTTGGGAGGATGTTATGAAGATAACAGGTCGTATGTAGCGTCTCTACCCGGAAAGTTGGTGGTAATGAAGCATGGGTGAGGATGTTAAGCATTATTTCGTTCAAACGGCGAATCATTCGTTCGGACTTTCCATTTTGTTGAGAAGTTTGGGGACAAGAGAAACGAAATTGGAGGCCATTTGTCTTTGCAAAACTTTGAAGGAGTGGTTGTCAAATTCACCCCCTAAATCGCATTTGAAAGATCGTATAATGGTGTTAAATTGAGTTTTAATATAGGTGTGGAAATTTGAGAATTTTTGAAATGTTTCAGATTTAAATTTCAGGCGGAAAACCCATGTGTAGTGGGTGTAATCATCTACTAACACCATGTAATATTTGTACCCGGTTTTACTTGTGATAGGTGAGGTCCACAAATCACAATGGACAATATCAAATGGTAATATAGTTATAGATTGAGACACACAAAAGGGTAATCGTTTGTGCTTTGAAAGTTGGCATGAATTGCAAACTAGGTTCTTAGCACGTATATTACAAGAAATTGATTTATTTGAAACAAGATAATTTAAAGCTGGAAGCCCTGGAATGTCCTAAACGATCATGCCAAGGATCTCGAGCAGTGGTAGTGAAAGCAGTTGTGAGCGTTTGATTTGACACCGGGTATGAGACCGGATAAAGATGGCTCGAGCTACTGTGGCGAGTTAGGATCTTGCCAATCTTGAGTTCCTTCCCAGAAAAGCCATTAGGGTCAAATTCAATGGAAACATGATTATCGGTAGTAAATTTTCTTACAGAAATGAGATTTCTGATAACATTGGGTGTGTAAAGAATATTTTGAAGGTGAAGGTCACAGCAGGAGGTGGTTGGAAGGGTTGAATTTCCTCATCCATAAACCGGAATACGTGCGCAATTACCTACAAAAATCACACCCGTGGAACAAGATAATAATGGGGAATTGATTTTACCTATGTTGCCGGTGAGATGATCCGATGCACCCGAGTCCATATACCACTGGTTATCTCCATCATCCATTGTCATCGCCTGAAGAGCTTCATCGAGTTCAGTTGGTTCCAGCGGGTCCACCGAAGCCAGATGGACTTCACTTTCTCGTGCTGGAGATTGGGTTGTCTGCTTTGGGTCTGTTTTGGCTGATGGAGGTGCATTCCAGGGCTGGCCCAACCGGCCTGGGTTGGAAATGGGTAGGGTGGTGGCGTCCAGTAAGCCCAGTAAGGGGGTGGCCCAACCTGTCTGTAGAAATGAGGGAGGTGCGGTGGGTGATTTGTAGAGGCCCGACCACGGGAATTAGGTTGAGCAGGGGTTCGGCGGTTGCTGTTGGTGGGCCTGTTGGTCCCACAACGACGGGTTCCCTGAGGTTGTTCAAGGGTCTGGTGTTGGGAGACTGCTGCCAGGGCTGTGGAGGGTAAGAGGCTGTCACGAGTGGCTTGTCGCTGACTCTCGAGTTGGAGCATGTTACAAGCCGATTCCCAGTCGGGAAGATTTTGGTTAATGAGAGCGCCAATAGTGTCAAACTCAGCCGGTAAACCACAGACAAGTTGTAACACTAATCGCTTCTCATTGACGGGACAATCAACATCATTTAACTGATTTCCGAGACCCGAAGTTTTTGACAATAGAACTCGAGTGAGGGCATGGACTTGAGAGTGAGGTTATTAAACTCATGCTCAAGGGCAACCGCTTGCGAGCCCTTGTTGTTAAGAAAGATGGTTTTGAGCCTGTTCCATGCCGCGTGAGCAGTGGAATCAGATAGAAGCACACGAGCTAGATATTCGTTAGACGATGTCCTGTAGATCCATTGTAAGACGACTGCATCAAGTTCAAACCAAGACTCGTAAGCCGGATCTGTTTTGGCAGATGGTGGGGTTCCGTCAATATGAGCCATGACTTTGTATCCTCGTGCGTGCAACTGGAACAATTTGACCCAAGCTGAATACGTGACTTTTGTGCCATCTAGGACCCGGACTTTGCGCTGAATGTCAGTGACAGTATAAGCGGGATGAAGGGATTTGGCCGGTGTGGGGGTGGCAGGTTGTTCAGTGGGTGGAGAGGTGTTGGATTCAGCCATCGGAGGGGGTTGCAGAGGGCAAAGGAACAGAAACTAAAGGCTGCAAAATTGGAACGGAAGGGCTAGTTTTGTGCCTGGTCTCGTGATACCATGTAAGAGATCGATATATCACATAAACATTCGATGCCTTCTCATTCAACATTCCCAGAATTATATACACAATACATTTAATTACTTCTCTAATCTAGAAAAGGAAACTATACAATAATACAGCTATGATATTCCTAATAATCAGCAATCAAATAAATACACAATATATATGAAATATTCTCGTTAATAATTTCCTCCGAGACAAGGTTCGCCAAGGTCAAATTTGTGTTATACACGCCCCTTCTTGCCATCAAATAGCTGACATCTTTACGAAAGGCCTTCCACGGGTGCTGTTTGATGATTTCAGGTCCAGTCTAAGCTTACGAAGTCCTCCACTTTAGACTGCGGGGGTGTATTGGATAACTATCGATATTAGATAAACATCGATGATAGCTGATAGACATTCGATATATTAGTTAGTTGATAATATTATGATTGTGATATACTTGTAATCCTAGAAAGTAGGATCTTGAATGTATTATAAATAGATCATTATCAATGAGAAGGGGATCACGGTTTTGAATCCTATTAAATACACCTCTAAATTTACAAGTTCGGTTATATAGTTTCGGTTCTGTTTTTTCTGTTTTCGTTACAAGCAAAACCGAAACCGAACCTAAAAAATCGGTTTTTAAAAAATCATTAAACCAAACCGTTAGTTTCTTAATGGTTTCGGTTTTTTCGGTTCGGTTACGTCGGTTATTTCGGTTGCGGTTCGGTTATTTCGGTTTCTTGCACACCCCTATATGACAACATTAACTTTTGGGCCAAACATTTTCATTTTGCGTTGTTGAGGGGCACTTTGGATATTTACCACTAAAAGTAAAAGCCACATTATGTTCAATATTGTACTTATTTTGCAACCTGAAAAACCTAGCAAAACGGATGGGGTTGATTGGGTGACTGGACAAAAAAGGGCTTCTTTAAAAAAATAAAAGAACCAATTTTGTTTTTGTCAAAATGACCAAAATGAACTCAGGTTGAATGAGCTGTTATAGGAAAATATATCTATTTGGTGTCTGCAACATTAAGTTTATGGTGCCGAGAAACAATAGTGGTGCTAACCCATTTGGACACACTGCATAGCATGTCATATAAGAGTGGCTTGTTTTGACACATTTTATAAATTGAGTAGACGCAAACTGGCTTGTTCTTTCATTAGAGTTGATCCAAACGAACCCATATGCAATTTTACGATATCAACCCATTAATGGGTCATGATATCATGTGTTTTAGATTCATTCATAATCAGCCACATTTACTTTTCAACTATGCTTCTTCAGATGTAGTAAATGACATTTGTGTAAATTGTAGGGACAAGGTGGTTGATTTTCACTGGAATGCACATGATCCGTGGACAATCGTTAGTGTGTCTGACGATGATGAAAGTACTGGTGGGGGTGGAACCTTACAGGTGAGTTACTTTTAGTACCTGCCAAAACAGGTTGGATACGGTAGGGTTGGCCCATAAATGCTTTTATCCCTTTTCTTTAATTATTAACTCATTAGTCCGTTTAAAAAAACAAAATTCCATTAAAAAATTAACTCATTAGCCAAGCTTACAAGGACTGGGCCATTACAACAAAAGTCTTATTTTTGAGTGAAACTATTTAGGAGGTCGTATACATTAAAAACACATTTTTGTGGGCATTCAACACGTTTAATCCATTTGACCTTCTTTTTCTTAGCTAATTTTTTTTCTTATTTGGACCATTTGAGGGTTAAAATTGCCACGTGGACTATCTATCTAGGGCTGCTTAATGAGGGAGCCGAGCTAGCTTTGGCTTGAGCTTGGCTAGTTTATTATTAATGAGTTGAAATTTGAGCTCTAGATGGCTTGATTTTTTTTTCTTTTTTTTTAATTTTAACAAAATTAATAGTTTTTACATACATGTAGAATTTATACACATTTAACATGTGAGCCAGACGAGCGAGCTTGCCCTGGCTCGAGCTCGACTCGTTTACAAATAAGTTTTTTCAAGGGAGTTTCGAGTTGTGGGCTTTTTAAACAACCCTAATTGTATCTACCATTTAGAATCTTGAAACCGAATACTATTCAAACACGTGCAGATATGGCGGATGATTGATTTAATTTATCGCCCACAACAAGAGGTTATTGCAGAGCTGGAAAAATTCAAATCTCACACTCTCACATGCTCCTAATAAAACTTTTAGGGTTCTTAAGATTATTATCTGTTTAAGTTTATCGTATAGTTATCTATCGTATTAGACTGTTTTTAACTCATAAACTCATTATGTGAGTCTGCACCATTGAATATCTTTTGGTGTTTTTGGTAAGAAAAGGTGTAATTTGGTGTTAGGAACTTATGATTTTGAACCAATAGTTAAACGTCATTTTTTGTGCAACTCTATCAAGATTTTAGTATTTTACATTTATTTTGTTAAATGCACCTGTATGAATTACGTTAATGTATGTTTGTAAACTTTGTACCCATGTTTTTAAGCCAACCATGCTAAATAGAGATGCACAACATGCGGTTCTCAAAACCTTACCCCTAGCATATTGAAAATTTATAAAAAGTTGGTCTTAATTGTTGCCTAGAATCCTCCTTGTGGATACATGATGAAGTATACTAAAGAAACATACATAATAAATTTTCTATTGCAACACTATTGATAGGACATGGATAGAATGAGATGGAGACAGTTCTTTCATTTATCCGAAGGATATAAAACTTATATTTCAGCATAACAACAATTAATGAAATAAGAACAGAGATAGAGAGCAATTTTGGTGTTATGCTTTGCCTTGTACAATAGAGGAAACATAACACGTAACAATAGTGGATAAAATATAAAGACATATAAAGAGCAATAATTATTTATACTACAAACACATACAACAACATAAAATATAATATAATACTGATTGATTTGATCTAGACATGTTTGAATCTTAAAATTATAAACCAAGCCATATATGACTTTTTAGGAAAAAAACGACAAACAAATCGAGTAAATTATGAAATAACAACCAAATCGGTTAACTGGATTCAGTTCAGTCAATCCGACCATATC
>CM046045.1:29568752-29871252 GCA_025215565.1 Flaveria ramosissima
TCGAACCATTTATTTCTTACTTATCAACTTTCATTTTGAGTTATCATCCACACATGATTGTGTGATAGTAGTCTTCTTAAATAATCTTTCTGCTAAATAAAGACATTATCAACTTGTGGTTAAGTCTTTCTAGTCATACGAATGTTCTCGACTGTACTTATGGGTTTGATGAATTACGTATGCAAACTATATTGGGAAATTTGTTACCTTGCAAAACATGGTTACAAATGCATGTCTTATTGTTTGCGTTACTTCTTGAATCACTTTTGAACCCTTAATCTTGGGAACCTTTAAAACTCTATCTTGGTTTCGACTAACGAGACTCGTTATTACTTACATTGTGACGTGGAGGTTCATAAACCTTCGTAACTTGTAGTCATGGGTTTGGCATAAAAGAAAAGACATAGCTTGTTATAAGTGTCTTACCTTCACATATGACAAAGCCTAACATTCGTGTTCCTATGAATCTCATGTTTAACTTTTCATCACTAAGTGCCTCTTATCTTAGATGCCATGATGACAAACGGTGTATTATAGACCGATTAACTAATTTCATATCGACTCATGAGGGTTAACGGGTCGAGGAATTGGCTCGTATCTATCCCAAATAGTCGTATACCGTGGTATGTCGTTAAACATCGATCATTAATTTGGATGATCAATTCATTTTCTACTTTTAATAATGTTCCTAACCATCGTCGTGAACTTATTCCAAAATCTTCGCATATCGTATCATTCTTAGACCGATGATTGGTCAAAGGAGAGATACATATTCACAAGATATGCGTTAAGATCGTTTCATATAGTGACGTTTGGGATTCTTAAATCCTGACGGTTAACCTTTCTTATCATTGTTGGTCCTTATTGATTTCTAGACATCAAATTACTACGAAATTATATTCTAGAAGTTGTGGCTTATGAATCTAAGGTACCACGGTAGCTCGTCATCGTTTTCCAACGTTTCATCTCAAAACGTCTCGCGTTTGATTCCATAAAGTGAAGCGTTCCACCTGTAATCAAACGTCAAACACTGTTCGTTGAACACTTACCTTTCATTATAACTCCTTTGATCATTTAAGTTCATTCTTAATTTCGGGACGAAATTATTTTAAGTTGGGGAGACTGTAACATCTCGTATTTTCTTGTTAACTAAAAGTTAACTCCGTTGTAATTTTGAAAGGGCCTTTATTGCTTTACATGAATTTTATGGGTTACTTATACTTATTGTTTTAAAATTGTTTTTAATTCTTTAACTTGAAAGTTAATAATGTAAATTATTAAATAATAATTAAATAACAATCTTAATAATGATTTAATAACAATAATATTAACAAGAAAAAGATAAGTAATAATAATAATTGTAATAATAATAATGCTAATAATAACAACATTAGCAAAATTAATGATAATAATAATGTTAATAACTAATTAAAGGCATAACACTAATAACACTAATTTATTAAACTTGTAAAAGTAAAAACTTAAAGTGATAAAGTTAAGGGGTTAAGTTTGCCACTTTTAAAACTCCAAATGACAGCTTTGGGCATGAAATATTAAAGTTCAAAACCACAGGGACCAAAGGTGTAAATTATCAAAACCCAACCCCCCACCCCTTTCTCTCTCCCCGGTTTTCCGGTGGTCGGCTCCGGCGCCCTCCGGCGAAGGCACTACGCCTCGTTTACCAACACTATTAACCGAATTAATTGATCCAAAACGTTTCTGAGGTCGATTCTAATTCAAACGTACGCATTATGGCGATTAAACACTGGTTAAACCTTGTGAATTGAAACCGAAACCATCGAACCAAAGTTCATAACTTAATCGTTACGAAACTGATGAAATTACTCCTAAATAATAGAGTGTAAACACTTCAATAGACCCTTTCAAACTAATCGAACCCTCAATTTCACTCGCAAAACACGCAATTAATCCCTTCGATCACCATTCTCATCGCAACCTGCAACTACTCGAACACCATTATTCGAACCCTATATCCTGAAATTTATAAAGGGCTTTCAATCATCGTCAATCGTAGAAGCTTCCCACAAGTTTAATTCGATTATCATTGAAGGATGGTCATACTTTGAGCATCTTCGACCGTGACTTGTTCTTCGATTGTTCATATCATTAATTCGAATCAAAACGGGTAATTTAACGTTGCTATAAACTCGATTTCACTTTGGAAACAAAAGCCCTACGTTTGATTTCATTATCAACAACAAACTTGGGTTCAATTTGGGATTCACCCGATTCTAGGGTTCTTGGATTTGGGGGCATATTAACGATTTAACTTAAAACAATTTTGAACTGAGTATTACCGCGGCTGAGAGCCTTGGTTCAGCGGTAAGATTGGAGGAGGTTAAACAAGAGGTCCCCGGTTCGAATCCGGGGGACCCCATGTTTTATTTTTAAGGTTTTTTAGCCTCCATATGAAACTAGTTTCCTTTCTAAAAATTATAAAAATTGGTTTTAAAACTTTTGTTTATTTTTAAAGTTAATTATTTCTTTTGTAAATTTATTTTATTATTTTTATAAATACTTTAACAAATTTTATCAACAAATATAGTGTTTAGTTACTCTTATAAATAAGATTTTAGATAATAATTTAAATTATTATATTATTTTAATTATTTTAAAGGTGGATTAATCATGATAGAATTTATCTATATTTTATAATTCTCAAATTTTTATAAAGGCTTTAAATCTTTTTAAAATGTTATGAAAGATACGTTTTAGACTATAATATATGCATAATTTTCTCTAACTAGTTGTAATTATTTATAAAGGTCCCCAAATTCCTAATTGAAATCCTAGTTCACACTTATTCGTTAAACTTATTATTTAAACTTAAAACTTGTAAATATATACATATTTAGGTACCTCGTGAAGGTTTACTTTGGAACGTCGCTTATTATTCATATTAAACATCTCTTATATACTTATTGAACATGTGAGTTTTCCTTGTCCCTTTTTTATAATTTCACACTTATTTGGGGTGAAACATGATGCTTATATTACATACACGTTTAAACATTTGAGACTTGTAATGCACATGCAATTCTACTTATTATTTGGTCATGGTTATTTATGTATTGTAAGTGTTTATATGAGATACATAGTTGTTTACAATCATTAACTATTGCTAGCCTGGCGACGTCTTAGATCTTTGGGCCTGACAAGCCTATTTGGTGCTAAAGTCGAGGTGTTGCCGACTCCTAGGGGCCGTACGCTTGTGCACTAGGAAACCAAATACACTTAGCCAATCTTTTATACTTGTAATCAAGTCGAGGTTTGATTGTAACGATATGTGTTCTATAACCTTACTAGCTTATAATCCATGACATGAATTGCTACTTGTAATCTTTTTCATATTATGTATGAAAACGTTGGAAACTCACCAACTATTTTTAGTTGACTCTTATTTTTATCATGTTTCAGGAAACCCCCAAGTTTAGAGTGGACATTTGAAGCTTGCAATAAAACTAGGACTTGGACCTAGTTAATGAATAAAATGTTTATGAAATGTTTAGTCTTGTTTGAAACTTATTTCATGTTTGAGACTTATGCTTGTATTTCATTTTAAGACTTATGATAATAATATTTGCAATTTAAATATAGCGTTATGTGGCTGTGAACAATCTTAACCCTCACATCTCGACGATTCCGCCGTCAAGGTTGGGGCGTGACAGATTGGTATCAGAGCCCATAACTATAGGGATTTAGGTTATTAGAAATGGTGACCTAGACTATAGTTGCATGAACCTCATAGAAAGATCCTTATACCTTTGTGCTTACATGTTGTTTGCATGCTACATAATGCTATGCCTTGTGTGCAACTTGATGCCTTAACATAGGATTGCCTTATGTATGTTTAAACTTAGTTACTTGTCTCCCTAAACTTAACTTTGACTCTTTGACTCTCCCCGACAAATGAACTTCCTAAACCTATTCTCAACGACATGTGGAATCTACACTTATCATCTGGGTTCAATTCCTTAGACTCTATGTCCAATCTATGAAAATCTCATCAAGGTTTTGATTTCATAAACCAAAGAAATTTGTGTGACACATAGACACCTGTATTCTGGATTTCTGGCAAAAGGCCTTCGGGCTAAGGCAAGCATATCGTATAAATCTCATTGTGAGACCAGTTATGCTTACCTGGGGATTTCTGGGATGAGTGATAAAATATGGTCAACATACACAAGTCTCTATGGTAAATGGGTCAATTTACCTTGACGTGTCAACGATTCCAAATGGTAATGCGTTACCAAATGGAACCATCCTCTTTGTATCTTAAAAATCTTTGATTCCTTGAACTAGTATCTCTTCATTCTTAACACGCATAATGTTCCTGTTAATATTGAACCTAACCTACATTTCAACTCTTACGTTTAAACACCGTTATACGTTGAGCGTTTCATGTAACTATTTCTATATCTTGACCAACATGAACATGGATCTTAATATACCCAAAGATATTGGGAATCTAAACCGAATGGTCATCAAAAACTTTAAACTGTTACTTATGGTTCTCAAGTCTTCTTAAGGATGTGCCCCATAACTAAGAACATGCAATGCTATAGGTGGAATTCCTACATCTCGAGATACTTTGTCTAGGCAAAGTGTAAATGGTGATTTGACTCGATCATTGAATCCATTTACATGACTCGAAACCCTTGAGATGAATGATCACTTATAAGTACGTGTGTCTTCAATAACACTATGGTTGACCTCATATCTTGAGAAGTTCATGTATTCCTTTCGATTGTGAATCGAACGTTCACATCTCGTTGTGGCGTTGAATAATTTCCTGCCCTTAATTTCGTCTTCCCGATTGAAACCATCCAAGATTTGAACACCACAACAACTTCTGTTATCTTGAACTTTGATCTTAAGCTTGTAAGCATGATTTTTCCTTTTGATACATTGATGTAACTTGAAACTTTCCGAACTTCTGATTGATATTATTTTCCTTTCGTCGTTAAGCCAAACTCCGTACCGTCTGCACCATGGGAGATGCAAGTGTTTGCAAGTCAACCTATGACTAAGAACACCCGTATCTCCTAAATGATTCTAACTCATCAAAACAGGGGTGATTCCCTTACTTTGATGATTCTCTATTCGTTTCAATAAATGGTTTCCAATTGTGATTTATAAAATTTCATCCTCTGGATCGGGGTTATTTCCTTATCCCAAGGATTGACTTCAATTATTTTCTTTGGAATGACATTTCACAAATGACATGATCTCACCAAAATAGGATTGAAATCCGTACTTTGGTGACGAATGTCAATCTTCGATTGTTTTCTTGCTATAATGAAATTCAATCATCAAGATAGGCGTGAATTCCATACCTTGATGATAATATCATCTTTATGAGTTGTATTTGTTCAAATGAGACGACTTCATCAAAGTAGGAGTGAATTCTGGATTTTGATGAAGAAGTTTATCTTGTTATATTTTGTTTTTGTAAAACTTCACCGTTAAGATAGGAGTGATTTCCCTTACCTTAATGGTGAGTTACCTCGTTTTATTTCTATGGATCCTCAACAAGGAGTTGGGATCGAACTTTTTAATTGGTAAGTTAGCGGTCATACCTTGGGAATACACCATCAAGTTAGGAGTGATAACCACACCTTGATGACTATTCTCATTTCTTGATCTCCAACCTACCAAGGTTTGATCAAGTGACAAGAAACATGTAGTAACTTGAAGGGTGAAGCAATGTTAGTGTTGGACCTATCAAGCCAAAGCATGATTTCTGAACTTGAAAGGAGACCTGATCACTCTAGGTTGATTTTGATTCCGAGCTTGGAGCATTTGAATTCTTAAATCGATTTCTTTTCCTTTATCTTCATGTTTTGACTCGATCTAGCTACATCGAACCATTTATTTCTTACTTATCAACTTTCATTTTGAGTTATCATCCACACATGATTGTGTGATAGTAGTCTTCTTAAATAATCTTTCTGCTAAATAAAGACATTATCAACTTGTGGTTAAGTCTTTCTAGTCATACGAATGTTCTCGACTGTACTTATGGGTTTGATGAATTATGTATGCAAACTATATTGGGAAATTTGTTACCTTGCAAAACATGGTTACAAATGCATGTCTTATTGTTTGCGTTACTTCTTGAATCACTTTTGAACCCTTAATCTTGGGAACCTTTAAAACTCTATCTTGGTTTCGACTAACGAGACTCGTTATTACTTACATTGTGACGTGGAGGTTCATAAACCTTCGTAACTTGTAGTCATGGGTTTGGCATAAAAGAAAAGACATAGCTTGTTATAAGTGTCTTACCTTCAAATATGACAAAGCCTAACATTCGTGTTCCTATGAATCTCATGTTTAACTTTTCATCACTAAGTGCCTCTTATCTTAGATGCCATGATGACAAACGGTGTATTATAGACCGATTAACTAATTTCATATCGACTCATGAGGGTTAACGGGTCGAGGAATTGGCTCGTATCTATCCCAAATAGTCGTATACCGTGGTATGTCGTTAAACATCGATCATTAATTTGGATGATCAATTCATTTTCTACTTTTAATAATGTTCCTAACCATCGTCGTGAACTTATTCCAAAATCTTCGCATATCGTATCATTCTTAGACCGATGATTGGTCAAAGGAGAGATACATATTCACAAGATATGCGCTAAGATCGTTTCATATAGTGACGTTTGGGATTCTTAAATCCTGACGGTTAACCTTTCTTATCATTGTTGGTCCTTATTGATTTCTAGACATCAAATTACTACGAAATTATATTCTAGAAGTTGTGACTTATGAATCTAAGGTACCACGGTAGCTCGTCATCGTTTTTCAACGTTTCATCTCAAAACGTCTCGCGTTTGATTCCATAAAGTGAAGCGTTCCACCTGTAATCAAACGTCAAACACTGTTCGTTGAACACTTACCTTTCATTATAAATCCTTTGATCATTTAAGTTCATTCTTAATTTCGGGACGAAATTCTTTTAAGTTGGGGAGACTGTAACATCTCGTATTTTCTTGTTAACTAAAAGTTAACTCCGTTGTAATTTTGAAAGGGCCTTTATTGCTTTACATGAATTTTATGGGTTACTTATACTTATTGTTTTAAAATTGTTTTTAATTCTTTAACTTGAAAGTTAATAATGTAAATTATTAAATAATAATTAAATAACAATCTTAATAATGATTTAATAACAATAATATTAACAAGAAAAAGATAAGTAATAATAATAATTGTAATAATAATAATGCTAATATAACAACATTAGCAAAATTAATGATAATAATAATGTTAATAACTAATTAAAGGCATAACACTAATAACACTAATTTATTAAACTTGTAAAAGTAAAAACTTAAAGTGATAAAGTTAAGGGTTAAGTTTGCCACTTTTAAAACTCCAAATGAAAGCTTTGGGCATGAAATATTAAAGTTCAAAACCACAGGGACCAAAGGTGTAAATTATCAAAACCCAACCCCCCACCCCTTTCTCTCTCCCCGGTTTTCCGGTGGTCGGCTCCGGCGCCCTCCGGCGAAGGCACTACGCCTCGTTTACCAACACTATTAACCGAATTAATTGATCCAAAACGTTTCTGAGGTCGATTCTAATTCAAACGTACGCATTATGGCGATTAAACACTGGTTAAACCTTGTGAATTGAAACCGAAACCATCGAACCAAAGTTCATAACTTAATCGTTACGAAACTGATGAAATTACTCCTAAATAATAGAGTGTAAACACTTCAATAGACCCTTTCAAACTAATCGAACCCTCAATTTCACTCGCAAAACACGCAATTAATCCCTTCGATCACCATTCTCATCGCAACCTGCAACTACTCGAACACCATTATTCGAACCCTATATCCTGGAATTTATAAAGGGCTTTCAATCATCGTCAATCGTAGAAGCTTCCCACAAGTTTAATTCGATTATCATTGAAGGATGGTCATACTTTGAGCATCTTCGACCGTGACTTGTTCTTCGATTGTTCATATCATTAATTCGAATCAAAACGGGTAATTTAACGTTGTTATAAACTCGATTTCACTTTGGAAACAAAAGCCCTATGTTTGATTTCATTATCAACAACAAACTTGGGTTCAATTTGGGATTCACCCGATTCTAGGGTTCTTGGATTTGGGGGCATATTAACGATTTAACTTAAAACAATTTTGAACTGAGTATTACCGCGGCTGAGAGCCTTGGTTCAGCGGTAAGATTGGAGGATGTTAAACAAGAGGTCCCCGGTTCGAATCCGGGGGACCCCATGTTTTATTTTTAAGGTTTTTTAGCCTCCATATGAAACTAGTTTCCTTTCTAAAAATTATAAAAATTGGTTTTAAAACTTTTGTTTATTTTTAAAGTTAATTATTTCTTTTGTAAATTTATTTTATTATTTTTATAAATACTTTAACAAATTTTATCAACAAATATAGTGTTTAGTTACTCTTATAAATAAGATTTTAGATAATAATTTAAATCATTACATTATTTTAATTATTTTAAAGGTGGATTAATCATGATAGAATTTATCTACATTTTATAATTCTCAAATTTTTATAAAGGCTTTAAATCTTTTTAAAATGTTATGAAAGATACGTTTTAGACTATAATATATGCATAATTTTCTCTAACTAGTTGTAATTATTTATAAAGGTCCCAAAATTCCTAATTGAAATCCTAGTTCACACTTATTCGTTAAACTTATTATTTAAACTTAAAACTTGTAAATATATACATATTTAGGTACCTCGTGAAGGTTTACTTTGGAACGTCGCTTATTATTCATATTAAACATCTCTTATATACTTATTGAACATGTGAGTTTTCCTTGTCCCTTTTTTTATAATTTCACACTTATTTGGGGTGAAACATGATGCTTATATTACATACACGTTTAAACATTTGAGACTTGTAATGCACATGCAATTCTACTTATTATTTGGTCATGGTTATTTGTGTATTGTAAGTGTTTATATGAGATACATAGTTGTTTACAATCATTAACTATTGCTAGCCTGGCGACGTCTTAGATCTTTGGGCTTGACAAGCCTATTTGGTGCTAAAGTCGAGGTATTGCCGACTCCTAGGGGCCGTACGCTTGTGCACTAGGGAACCAAATACACTTAGCCAATCTTTTATACTTGTAATCAAGTCGAGGTTTGGTTGTAACGATATGTGTTCTATAACCTTACTAGCTTATAATCCATGACATGAATTGCTACTTGTAATCTTTTTCATATTATGTATGAAAACGTTGGAAACTCACCAACTATTTTTAGTTGACTCTTATTTTTATCATGTTTCAGGAAATCCCCAAGTTTAGAGTGGACTTTTGAAGCTTGCAATAAAACTAGGACTTGGACCTAGTTAATGAATAAAATGTTTATGAAATGTTTAGTCTTGTTTGGAACTTATTTCATGTTTGAGACTTATGCTTGTATTTCATTTTAAGACTTATGATAATAATATTTGCAATTTAAATATAGCGTTATGTGGCTGTGAACAATCTTAACCCTCACATCTCGACGATTCCGCCGTCAAGGTTGGGGTGTGACATGTGAGCATGATTGAATCTTTCTTTCTTAGTTAATGCACGTTGTTGTCGAAAATAGGCTAACAAACGCTTCATATTACGGTATGGAGTCATAAATTCACGAGTGTTGGTGTATGTAGCGTCACAAAAGTAATACTTGTCTGTAATGTTAGTATCAAAGTTGTTACATAAAAAACAAATAATGTATTTAATTTTCAAAGTTAAAGAATGATTAAGAACCTGATTTGGGAAAAGGAAAGCCGGAAGTTGGGTTAAATAAAAAGCAACATACCAACCTAATGCTTTTGTAACATATATGTGTATAAAAACACTTAGTTAAGTACACAAAGTTCATGTGGTATGTTCAAATAATGTTTTTGGTCCTCAAGTTTGAAAACTAAAAGGGTAGTCCTAAAGTATACATAAACGTAATAGGTTTGGTCTCTGACAAGAATATAAGTTAATCTTTATAATTTGGCGAAATCTTTAAAAAATTATCATATTTATATTTTGTGGTGTGTGTATATTGTTGAAATGTTCAAAAATTTATTTCAAACGTGAAGGATGTGAAATACATGGTTAATTATGATTTCCCAGAAAGATTATGTTCATAGGATTGGCCGAAGAAGAGCAGGGGCAAAAAGGACAACATACACACTTTTACAACAGTAAATGCAAGCTAGCTTGGTTTGCTAAAAAAACTTATTGTACGTTCCTTTCAAGAAAAAACCTTGATCTAGCATTAATCACCTCTCCTCCTCCTGGTTGTCTGGATACTCTCTAAATTTTTTTTCTCTCTTATCATATTGGTTGCAACTTTCCACAAGTATAATAGCTAGCAATGGAAAATTAGCTCACAAGAATGTAAACTGAATTAAGGGTAATTTCGCTCTACCCCTTCTCATGGTTTTCGATCCATTACATATATATATTAGGAATTACAATGAAAATAAACTGCTTCTAGAACATGAGTAAAAACCACTACTAATAACCGACTAAAAAACATGCAGAAATATAAAATAAGATAACAATAAGTAAAAAAATATACCAAAGAAATTGATTTAGTAAAGGGGGAGCAGTAGAAAACATATATTGCGTACATGCATGGCTGAGTTTAGTTGCATGGGTCATGGAGCTGCATGGCTGAGATATGATCGACCCACTTGAGAGACGGGTCAAGTAGCTAGCTGACCAATTAATTAAGGGCTAGCTGATGAACGTTGGCTCGTGACTATAAGTATTTATAAGTAACCGCACCAACACTAACACTTTTTGCAATCTATTCTCTAAGAAGAATTGCACGCTTGGTCACTGAAAGAGGTAATTTAATTGATATCCAACTATCATGGTCGTGGGCAGTGGGTTTCCTCCATCTTATCATCATCATCATCTTCAGTTAAATTAATGTCTGTCTGGCTCCTGTGAAGCTAGATCAATCACTTTGGAAAGGAGACTCAAAACGCTCATTCTCTGTCCAATCTATAAACAAGGCTAGCTAGCTTTCCAGCACCAACGGAATTTCGATGGACTAAATGGCTACCTTTCTTGTTATCAGATTCCACCCCATGTCCATGGATGAATTTGATGTTCCTATGCAATGAGATGTTCATCTCACTCCTATTGCTATTAGGGTTAATTTTACTTACATCTCTTCCTTTTGTATCCTAATCTGCTCTAATTAAAACAATCAATTCTTTAATTTGCGTTGTTTTGCAAGTAACTTTGTAGCCCTGCAAGCTGAGAATAAGCAACTTCCAGCTTTAAGATGAGGAATTACACAAGGAGCTTATGCATGCTAGGTATGACACCCCTCTATTTCATGCAGTGTGCATGGTTCGGGCCGGGTTCGTTTTCTTTTTCCCACTAAAACCGAACATAAACTGATACGTTTGGTTCTTTGGATGTTGACATCGTTTGCTTTCCGTTTTAAACAATGCTGTTTTTGGCTGTAGTTCTTTTTCCTCTAGTTTCTTGGGTTTGGGCCATATCAGTCCCACATGGCAATTACACGCGTTCTCTTTGGCATACTTGCACATAAAGCAGGCTTGAGCCAGTTTATCCCATCAAGCAACACTATAAGTCATATTATGCTATTTATACCTGCTGTTTTTGTAAGACTCTGCACATAATTAATGGTTTGGATATAATTGGTAATGGAAAGTGAACGATAGGGTAAACTGTGATGCTTAAAACAATCAATATACTAAAAGGCAGAATGTCTGTGCTTTTAGTGAATAGCAAATGGTTATATTTGTTTTCTTTTGGTTTTCTTACATGAACAATATGTGACAACCCTAAAACTTAGGATTTCGTACGTTAATATTTTTAAACCATTATATATATATTACTCTATATTTGATTAACTCGTTATAAAATTATATGTGTTTATGTGAATATATATATATAATTTACGTATGCATGCTTGCATGCATGCATAAAATTTACGTATGCATTAGTTTGTATGTATAAGTTTTTGTTATCAAACATTACATGATCAAGAATCTTAAGCTTTTAGCACCAAACATACATCAAATCATACACCAATTGAACAAAATACAACCCAACCAAACACCACAATACAAAGACAACATCAAAGAGAATTTGACATCAAACCTAAGCACCATTTTAAACTCAAGTTTTGGTTCATTAGAACCACTTAACCATCCGATTAAAACACCCAAACTACACCCTAAGCTCGGTGATTAACATCAACCGGCCCAAGGACACCTCATCACCCCATAAAATCGCCACCTTGCATCCAATATTCAAGAACTTGACACCCAATTGATCTATACATAGCTTACTCACCAAAGCTAGTATATAGTCATCATGATCATGCCATTAATGGCAACCGGCCAATAATCCATATAAACACCACCTCTCGGTCACTTCACCAACCACACACACACCTCCACCTCTACTCTCTCTTTCAAAACTCTCGGCCACCTTATAACAACCACCATCTCTACACTCTCAAAACTCTCGGTCACCATCATAACACCACCACAACCAAACACCACCATCATCTTCACCCACCCTCTCGGTTTTCATAGCAACCAACAACATCCAAGCCTCGTATAACCACCATCTTCCGAAGATTGTGTTGCAAGAAATCAAGAACATCAAAACCAAGCTTAACAAACGGATTCACCAAGAGTTAGAGGCTATCTTCACCATCTTCTCATCCTCTCCCTCTGACAATATCAAGGTTTCATCCCTCAAACTATAATTAACTAAGATTACAAAGATATATATGTGTTTAAACAACACATATAACCAACCCTTATGATTAAACATACAAGTCCTTCACAAAATTTTACAAACATATTAATTTTATCAAAACAAAGGTTTTATGAATCTGAAAGAAATAAGTAAATATTGATAATCAAAAGTTATATAAAGAAAATTATCAATTAAGGGTTAAAAATTTATGTGCAACTTGTTAAATTCAGTTTATTATGTAATTGACCGTGATTATGGGAACAAACATTGAAAATATGTTTAGAATATTAAGAAATATTGTTTTGTAAATTTTGATGACATTACTATAAGTGAAATAATTTATATAAATTATCTAAATATTTGGAAGAAAATTTCATGCTGGAAGAACCGACCCTGGCAAATGATTGGAAAAATTATATGTTAATTATTATGATTTATAAGACTTACAGAAAAAGTTTTGTGGCCTAATTCAAAGTTATGAATAAGTTATGAATTTTAGAAGTTTCTGATATATAAAAATCAGGAAAAATACTTAAACTTTAAGATAAAATATGAAAAATTTACAGAAAGTATGATAACTAGAATAAAGCAGTCTGTATAAAGATTAGAAATTTTTGAACATATCCTGCTATTTTTACCGAATATTGATAAAATAATAAAAATCATAAAATAGTCTGTGCTATGATTTAGAACCTGAGAAAATATTTAGGAAATATGAATTTTTTAACATATAATATGTCAAAGTTTGATAAATTTTAGAGGCCCAAAGGTATTTCTGACAATTTATTCTAATAATATGAAAATTCTAGAAAATAAACTGTAAATAATTGGAATATAAAATTTTAATATGTTATGTCTGACTTTAGGACCCACTTATTGTAAAAATTTTGTGGTATATGTTTGATTATAATTTCTGTAATGAATTTTATAGTTTGAGGTGCTAAAAATGTTAAAGAAAAGACATTTTTGCTAAACTATAAATATTTTTGTTTATAGGTTATCATTTGGAGTAAGAGGTGAGATTCATAGCCCCATTTTTATTTTTATAAAATTTTGAGGGAAAAAACATACTGTTTTTATGAATTGATGCATTATTAAGATTTTTGAGATATACTATCATTTATGTTACACCATTAATTCGGATGTGGAACCGTTGGATAATATTGGTAGCGCTACTTAGGAAAATATTTTATGCACCAACAGGATGAGTGTTGTGATGCTATATTATCTGATTTTATGAATTATGTTATGACAGTTATGAATGATCTGATTATTAAGTAAGGTTTGGTTGTATCTGATGCATCAAGAATATTTTGTTAAGATAAACTTATGATCTCACCAACATTATGTTGACCATTTTGAGTATGTTTTTTCAGGAAATAATCATGACTAACAGCTTAATGTTTTCTTTTGATGTGTATAACGGCTGGGGAGAAATAATGGGAAAAGTCTGTGTTAATCTAACTGTGAACATGTATGATCTCAGCCTATCGGTGGACGCGCATTTCCATCGTTACTGAAGATGTAGCAATTAGATATTATATTTGTAACATGATTATGTTAAATCAAATTTTAACTATTATGATTTGATGTAATTCCTAACTTATTAATTATCCTTAATTATGAACTGAATTATGTTATGTTTTGTTTTGCTGTGCTATCTGATTAACTCCTTTAATGAATGAGTTCTGAACAAGCAAGTCACACCCAAAGCATCTCACGCTTCCGCCGGGATGTGATAAAATACCAGAATGAAAAAGGGATAAAGTTTGGTTTGGACTTAATTAGTCAGAGATAATATTGGTTTCTTTGTTTGGTATGTTTATCTTGGTATGAAATTGAGTCAAAAAAGGATAGGTTAAGCTATTTAGGACTTAGTAGTAGTATAAACTTACAGGGCTCTTCGTAAAGAGTTTTGTTTTGTGGTTTGATCAATATAATACTCGTGTACCAAAGTTGGGCACAAACCCGGTTGTCTTAGTGTACGTGTGCTTTATCCAACTAAGTCAAACTTAGACCAAATTTGTTTATATATATACTGAAAGATCATAAACCTAATATCCGGTTTCAGGTTTTTTGTTTTTCTTTTCTGGCTTTGTGTTGGTTCTTTTGATTCTTATGCACACTTTTTTTACTTTTTGTTTAGTTATAAGATTAAAAATGAATAATAATCTAGATCTTTTGAAGTTTAGTACTTTAGTTAACCATCTATATATTGAATAACGGTTATAAATGAGTAATAGACGAATTTTAAAAACCATTTTAAATATGCTTCTCATTTTAGTGGTCTCATTACGATTGTTCTAATAATAGATCATTTGAAAATGACGTTTAACTTTTTTTTTTTTGTTAAATGTACATTAAATATATATAAATTGTGAAAATTTTGTGGGATGAACACTGTTGCACGGAATTTTTTGTAAAATGGGGTGATGATCGTGTTACACCGATGCACCATTTGTCCATTTTGATGTCTTGGTTGGAGATGGTTTACACTAAAATTTTCATGCATCATCTTGGTGTTGAGGAGCGTACATTGGAGATGGTTGTAGTGTTTTGATTACCACATTCTTAAGTCTACATTTCATGCATTAATTAAAGTTACCCTAATACATTCAGGGTGCTGCTGAGAATGGTCCATTTTATGGTTGAGTTCTACTCCATGGCCAGAGCTTGAGAAATGTCGAATGACCGGTCGATAAATACATGGATAGTTCAATTTCAAGTTGAAAAAACACATATTCTCACTTTTGAACGGGTAAAACTCTAAATGTGGATGGTTTAGACTTTAGTTCGGTAATCCCTTTGTTGAGACTCATTACCTATTTCATAGCTAGGTGAAAAGGGAATTTTGGGTGCTTTATAAAGTGAAAGTATTATATTAAGAAATTCTCTGATTATGTCTCTGATTGTTCAACACTAAAATTCCTGCCCTTTTTTTTTCTCTTCTGTCTAATTCTCTTGTTTTGAGGTTTATTACCAAGTCCTTATGCTCTCATAAAGAGGAGCCGATGAGGGTGGGATATGACACACCCTAACCTCTATCTTAAGGATAGAGCTAGTGCTCTCAACGAGATTAAGCACAAAAAACCCTCTTTTTAACTTCAAATAAAATATACTGACTCAAACAATAACATCTCATTGATAAAGTAATAAAGTTGCCTATGGCCTTGTGGCATGGCGGCATTGGTTATTGCCCTCTACAAACGTATTGTGAGTTCGAATATTTACAGTTGTCCCAGTTGATTGCGTGTGTGTTATTTAGAAGTAAAAAATTTATGTTAAAAAAAGTAATTGAGCGAATGTAAAAAGTTATGAAGAGTTATCCTTCCTTTTGAATATATAACCACAACATTATCAGAAAACATAAATAGTATCGATTATCCTAGTTTAAGTTAAAACTAGGGTTGTTTATGAGCTGAGCCAAGTCACAGAGTTTTGTTGAAATCTTGAGCTCGAGTTCAATTTGGTTGACTTAGTTTTAAGGAAATTGGCTAGCTTGGTTAGATTGTTACAACATATAAGAAAGAAAAAGGTCCTGATATGTCTTTGAGCCAATAATGATTAAGAGTTGGACTTAAGAAACTGAATGTCAGTTAGTTATTTATAAAATGTAGAAAGTTGTGCTAACATAAGCAAACCAATGAGCCACCTTTGGTTTGGTCGGTCTTGGCTCGTTCACAAACCAATCCAATCCGATTGAGCTTTGAGCCATCTGGACATTTAGACCAATCAGTGCAATAAATTTAAATAAATATTTGGAGATTATATTGGTTTATAATTATATTTTTATACAACATTTGTCTCGGAAAGGGGCAGGATGGAAGTGCACAAAATGTTGGTCCCATCATTCCCATGCATAGAGAGGGTGGCAGTATTTATGGCTAACATATATAAAGCTAAAAGTTGATAATATCCTAGCTTTTATGGAACAATGCATGTGCTAGAAAGTGACCACTTGCCTTGATTGGGGCAGTTGGATTATGTTGGATCTTGTATGATCCATACCACATAAATACATTTGCTAAATGTTTATTATCATTTCTCAATAAGATATTAGAATTTACATACCACTAAAGTTATGTTATAAAGTAGTTATATCATATATGTAAAGGGTGTCAAAACTCGTATGTCTTCTACTTTGACCTCTTAAATTGTCATTGATAGAGTAATTTTAACTATTGTAACAAAATTTATCACTGTATATATAAATTGTAAACGTCAAATTGAACTCTAGTAATTTAGTTCGTGCTCGTGCGGTTCAAGTCATAAATGAAACCTAAATCCTTCCAAATGTGTGGATCATAGTAATAGAGATGTTTATAGATTATTGAAACAAAGTGGACCGCTCACTGAAGCAAGATTGTTGGTTTGACATTTATACGCTTCAAATGATAACTTGAAATCAGAAACCAGTCGTGTAAAATGAATTAGCTATTTTTAACCTTTTTTCATTTTTGGAACATATAGGTAAACATATTATATTTATGAACAATTGTTATTATTTTATTTATTAAAAAACATAAAAGTCGACTCAAACCATCAAACTGGACCGTTAGACATGCTGCTCCTACTGATCCACCCAACTTGTCTCGTTTAAACTGTTATTTCTGAAAATGCAGTTAACAATTCAACTTAAACTAATTAAAACCGACTAAACCAAATCGCAAACTATCCTAGACAATAAAAGGATCCTAATTAATTGTATAACAAGAATTCAATGTGTGTTTGTTGCTCTATGTTTGCATTGTTGTGTATGTTTTCATTCATGTGTGGGGCCTAGACGATGGTCGTGGCTAGAGATGGGCAACAAAATTGCATTGTTCACCATGAGAACGCACATTGTTGTATTTTTGTGTGTGTTTGATTATATTAATAATATCATCTCATTTATCGTATTACACATAAAATAATGTACGTTTGAGATTCACACAATGCATAAATCCATACAAAACGGTCTAAAATAAATAAAATATATATACATTTTATAAAACACCATGACGTAGGCACTTTGTTAACCAATAGAACCCATAATATTTAATTATTTTTTGTCTGAAAATATTATTAGGAAAAATCATAGAAGTATAATACTTAGCGTGTTAGTACTTTTATGGTAAAGTTAGAATAATGTCACTTATATAGTTAAGTGGTACGAGAATCTTAGGACGATTATTTACATCACTTGTCTTAATTTTAAATATTTCCATTCTATGCATGAATAATAATACAAACCTGATTAGCAATACATACATAATATGGTGTCATCCATGCCGTTAGTATAGATCGATTAAATAAAAGCTTCATACGCAAGTAAATATGTGTGATTTTCAGTCACGTATCTTATGGCTAAACAAGTCATTTATTTTTTATATAGCTATAGATATAAAAAAAAATATTAGTCATTCACCAAAGATCCATTTTACATACAATTTCATTCTAATTAATCATTATCGTGGTTCGCACTTTGTATATAGCATACCAATGTTAAGGCATCATTGGTAAATGAATCATCATACTTTTATCTTTATCTTTTGTTTTTTTAGTAAAATAAATGATTAAATCCTTATAATTATATCAAGTTTTTAAAGGCTTATGATTATATCAAGTACATAACTTTCAAAAATACAAGCCAAATTAACTTAATATAATTGACAATTTCTAATTGTAAACTAGTCATGATCAAGGAATGATATATAATGCTAACCATTTTTATTAATATTAGATTTAGACTTTGAGTAATGGATTTATCTCTCACACACATATGTGTGTTTTATGTAATATCTTATGCACATCTATACTAATAAACATTTACACTTTTTGACACATGTCATTACCACATTCAATCTTCCATTTATTTTCCCGCCTAAACTAATTACTTTATTTTAAAAAATCAAATAATTAATTTTTAGTTTTTTCTCTTTCTCTCTCTATATTATAAATCTAAGTTTTTATTAGATCAATAATATTAAAAGATATTTTTTATCAAATAAAAACTAAATACTTTGATTAAAATATACACGTTTTCAAAAACAAAATTTTCTAAAACTATGATTTTTTTCTAAAACAACGAGACTTTTTATAATAATGAAATTATTTTAAAATCAATCTTTTTGTATATAAAATAATTTTACAAAACAAACCCGAAGTCTTTAAGCAACAAAATATAGATAAAAAATGAAATTTTTATCAAAACATTAATTTTTTATGACGAAAGTTTTAGAAATAATATAAATATTTTATCAATTAATCAAAGTAACTACCTATACGTAATTTCAGTTATATCTTATATCAAAATAATGTTTTATAGTTCCTTATTATTCACTAATAACTATTTAATATTTTTTTAATTCAACCCGTGTAATACACGGGTTTTTATCCTAGTATAAAAATATAATAACGTAGTCTCTTTCCCTTTTTTGCTTAAACTTGTTTTCAAAATTGTTGTGTATATACATTATAAACTCATAAGCTAGTGTTTGGATTAAGTTAGCCCTCAACAAAAGGTGCGCTAAACAAGCTTATAAAAATTAGGTAAATAAACTATAAGTTTAAGCCAATAAACCTATTGTATAAACACTAAGCGAGCTATTTAATAGCCTTTTAATGATTACATTAAAAGAATACTTTTGAATCGATCAGATATAGAGCGTCTTTACTTTACCAAAAAAACGTATATTAATAGTTCATGAAGTCTCTTAATTATTAAATTTAGAAAAACATGCATGTTGAGTCATTAAGAGGCCACCTTTTATTCAGTTCTATTAGTGGGTCATTATAAATTATGACTTAATTACACAGGTGGTTCCTGTGGTTAGGCCCGATTTCACTTTTGGTCCCTAACTCTTTGAAATTACAAGTTTGGTCCAAAACTTTACGCAAACGTAACAACGGTGGTCCCTGAAACGGATGGACATTAATTATTGCTATTAAGTGTGTGTGAAATGACCAAACTACCCTATTTCACCTTTCTTCTTCTCCATCAACCACCACCACCCTCAACCTTCAACCACCACCATCTTCAACCTTCAACCACCACCACCTTCAACCTTCAATGCATCACCACCACCACCCTCAACCTTAAATCACCACCATCTTCAACCTTCCACCACCACCACCCTCAACCTTCAACCACCACCATATTCAACCTTCAACCACCACCGCCACCTTCAACCTTCAATCCCCCACCACCACCACCCCCACCACCCTTAACCTTCAACCACCACCACCTTCAACCTTCAACCATCATCACCTTCAACCACCTCCAACGACCTCCACATCCATCATCGACCCTCCACATCCAACAACCCCCATCTCCGGCGACCCTCCACCTCCGGCGACCGTTCACCTCCGACGACCGTTCACCTCTGGCGACCCTCCACCTACATCATTTGTATCAGATCTGATGGTTGTTAATGCGATTCAGATCTACTCAACTTCTGTCGCCACCATCGCCATCACCACAATCACCATAAACATCATCATCTCTGGAGATGGTGGGTTTCATTGCAGCGGTAGGCCGCTGGAGTTGAAAGGATGTCAGAATCAATAGAAGAAGACAATATACAAGGGTATTTTAATCATTTTTAAATATTAACTGTAAAACTTAACGGATATTCGTTTTAGGGACCATCTTTGTTACGTTTGTGCAAAGTTTTGGACCAACCTTGTAATTTTAAAGAGTTAGGAACCAAAAGTAAAATCGGGCCTAACCACAGGGACCACCCGTGCAATTAAGTCTAAAATTTTCAAATAATCCATAAACCAACAAATAAAGTAATTTAAATACACCTTATATGAAAGGCACTCTTTATTTGGAAAAGAAACATAGTCCAGTTTAAATTACGTTCTGGAAATTTTTTTATTAGTAGGGTAAATTTAAAAAAAATTCACTTTTGGGGTTAAAAAAAATACAATAGGGGTACCCGCCAGTGCCACCGGCGGGTTCTCCCCTCGTCCCATCAACCGACTGACCACCTTGACCAGACCACCATTATTGTGACCAAGAACCCGCCAATGTGAAGGGCGGGTAGTTGGTTAGGGTTTTGACCGGGCATTTAAAACAAAAACCAAACCCTTTTAAAACCAAACCCATATAAACCCATCAACCCCCGACTCTTTAAACCAAAAACCAAACCCTTTTAAACCCATCAACCCCCGACTCTTTAAACCAAATTTCATCATGTCTAGACCTTATTTTATCCAAATATACTGGGGTGGTGATGTTTCTTTTGTGAACGGAAATGTTATGTGTGATGCTTCTACCAGAAGTACCACTATTGTTCTTCAAAAAATTTCGTACGAAGCGTTTGTTGATTTCATTTACGATCATCTTCAACTTTCACGAAAATATTATAATCTGAGGTTCAAACTATTTTACACGTACGGTGGTTTTTCTCAAACATCGGAAATTTTTAATGACTCGAGTCTTGAAGTATTGTATCAATTGGCAGATTATGTGGAAAATTTCATTGGAAATATTCACGTAATTTTGGATCCAATAATGTCACTCCAACAATCAAATTGTATGGATCTCCTACGAGAGTTTTCTGTATCCGAATCACCTACACAAACAGTTACTACCTTTCCAGGCAATGCAAGTTCACGTGATCATCAAACTTGTTCGTCAAGCAATTTTAACATGGGGTATATTTCAACTCATCAATCAAATGTTGATCTAAATGATGATGAACACGGAGGGTTCGATAACTCGGATGATGATGGTTCACAAAGAAGTGAAGATTCTGAATCCGTTCCGTCACGTGATCCATCAACCGATAATGAAGATGGGTATGAAATTAGTGAGCACCATAATTTTGTGGTTAATTAAGGAATCTCTTACGGGGAGATGGCCTTTTCTAAAGATCCCCGAGAATTAAGAGATTATGAAGCTACTGATTTTGATGATGAAGACTACATGGATGTATGGAATGAAGAAACAAAAGAAATCCATGTCGGCATGTTCTTTAAATCAAAATATGATCTAACGCATACGGTGCGATTATGGAATGTAGCACGTAACCGGGAAATGTTTGTTGTTGAAAGTAAAAGTGATGCGTATAGAGCAAAATGCTACACAACTAGCCCCAATTATAGCAGTGATCTTCCCATTGGTCCTCAATGTAGTTGGTTTGTGTACGTTACCAAGCCTAAACATCACAACATGTGGAGAATATCTAGATGGATCAATGCACATAATTGCTTTGGTAGTGTTGTTGGCAACAACAACAGAGGTTTGAAATCTAGAGATATTGTAAATCGCATCATCCACTTTATTCGCCAAGACCTTACTTTTCCAGTCAAGCAAATTCAGGCACACATTAAAGACACGTTGAATGTTGATGTTTCGTATAATAAGGCGTGGAGAGCTCGAAAGGTTGCCATTGAGATAATATACGGTACTTGGGATAGTAATTTTGAAGAAATTCCAAGGTACATCAATGCTCTACAAGAAACAAACCAAGTTATTGTGAAATGGTTACATCATCCGATTAGTTCATCTCAATATCATATGTTTAAGTATGTGTTTTGGGCATTTGGTCCGGTAATCAACACATTTAAGCATAGTCAACCTGTGATATCTGTTGATGGTACGTTTTTGAAGGGATCGTATCGAGCTAAGATGTTAATTGCAGTTTTTAAAAATGCAAACAACTACGTAGTGCCTGTAGCTTATGCCATCGTTGACGAAGAAACGACAGATAGTTGGAGTTGGTTTTTGCAGCACTTGTGATCCCATGTTGGAGTTCATCATGATTTTGTTGGAAGGGGGAAAAAATTATATGTTATTTCTGATAGACATAAAGGTATTATCACCGCTATGCACAACGTTGAAGATATGGTAAATAATGTGGTTCATCGATTTTGTCTTCGACACGTGCGTAGTAACATGATGCACAAGTTCAAGGTGTCTAGTTTAAAAAAGATCTGTTGGTTGATTGGATGCACCTCCCAACAAAGGAAGTATGATTTATTTGTAGCTGAAATGCAAAGTCTTAAGCCTGAAGCTTGGGAATATTTAAAAGCTATCAAAGAAAGAAAATGGACGATTGTACATGATAAAAATCAGCGTCGTTAGGGTAACCTAACGACAAACATTTCTGAAAGTTTTAACAACACACTGCGGGGAGTAAGGCTTATGCCAATTAAAGCCATTATTAATTGCATGTTTGAGAAAACAGTTGAGCAATATAGAAAACACCAGGAAATTGGAACAACTTGCAACACAGGTTTACCCCCCGTTTATGGCGTTTGTTTGAATCCCGTGATCTTATTGGGCAGCAACATATCATAACAGATTTTGATCACCACGAGGCAAGATACAGAATGTTGTCAAAGATAAATAATAATCAAGCTGGTGGAAATGTTTATACTGTGGAGTTCAATGATAGAACATGCTCTTGTGGTAAGTGGAAAATGCTAAGATTCCCGTGCTCACATGTGATTGCTGTTTGCCGACACAAGGGTGTGTCACCTTTTTACACTGTGCATGAGGTATACACTACTGCAGCTTATCAAAAACAGTATAGTGGATATTTTTACCCACTTCGTCATCCTGATTACTGGACAGACCCAGGTTGGAGGATTAGAGAAGGTTACAACAAAACGAGGTAGGAGACGCACCCGTAGGATACATAATGAGATGGATGTTCGTCATCATCCAGATGAACCCGTTGTACGTAAATGTTCCATATGTAGACAACCGAGTCATAACATGAGTACGTGTCGAAACTCACAACCGTAGGTTACATGTTATTGTTATTGTGTTTGATCTTTTTTATTAAGTACTTGTTATTGTTTGATCTTTCTTATTAACTACTTGTTATTGTTTATTGTGTTTATTGTGTTTGTCCTTATATAATACAAGAGTAATTGGATAAAATATTTGATAGATAAAACTTGCATAGCATCCATACAATAATTATAACATTAATACAATAATTAAAATCCTTGTGAAGGCTGAGTAGGATTAGGAGCATCGGATTATTCATCCAAAGTCTTGCCCCACGTGAAAATTTTGGTTCTCTATATTTTGTGGGCACATATTTTGTTGTTCCTCTACATGAACTGGATTTTCCATCATTCCTCGTCCTTGTCCTTTACCCCTCCTACGTAAACATTGAGTGACAGGTGGAAGTTGAACACGAACTGGATTTTCCATCACATGAGCTGGTAGATAACCTCCATAATCAGCATGCGATAATTTCAAATACTAGCTAGCCAAGTTGCTAACCGTTTCATTGCCAGCCATTTAAGAAAACTGGCTCATTCCTTGCATCTACAAAAGTTAATAATAATAATAATAATAATAATAATAATAATAATAATAATAATAATAATAATAATAATAATAATAATAATAATAATAATAATAATAATAATAATACCATCATTGCCAAATTTTGTCCATCGTTTTGGAACCCATGCAGATTTGGTGCTTGATGGGCCGGGTTCGTTACAAATCTAACTGTACGATCCATATACCACCGCATGTATTCTTTTGAAGCAACAGTGTAATTTGTGTAGGTTCCATTCACAACAGTAGCATGTCGATTATGCCACACTTGGATATACACAATATGTTTCTGTACCCAATTACTATTTCTCCCCCCTTTACGCGATATATTGTGAAGTAGAACTTGTTCCTGCTGTGAAATTGGTAACCTTCTAGGGATCATTTGAATCATCTCAAATTGCCTCATTACCCTGCTAGCATTGTGTGGCTCAATATATTCCCAAACTATGAGAAACGTATCAATATTTCAACATAAATTACCACTTCTACAAATCTCAGGTAGACAGTGTAAAATTTCATCATAAGGCCTCCAGTTAAACTAATACAAAAACAAAATTTACATTGTTAAACTTTTCATGATATACATTTTGTGATTAATAATAATAAAAAATTAATACCATGTTATTATCATCGAATTTAATTATGATCTATATACGCTCAAGCAGCTCGAGGTGGTTGAAATATAGCTAAGTTTTCCTCTCTGCCATTTTTAAATATAATTCAAAACAAATATCGGTTAAACAAAATTAATAAATATAAATTCAAAAAATAGAATAAACATGATTGTAACATACCTTGCACCATATGGTAATGCGTATGGTGTATTAGGGTCAAGACTACGGTCATTAATCGGAGAAAGGGTAGGTAGCCTTTCCCAAGCCCATAATTTTAACAAAAATAACAATCCACTAACATCAGTAGCTGATATTTTTGTTGCCTTGCATAGCTGTCTGTACAACCATGCTAAAGTAGCACTCCCCCAACTTAGTTGGTCACACTCTTCTAAATCTTCTACATGTGTTAAAAAATTAACATGGATCTATTTGGAAGATGAATCGGGGAATAAAGTCGCCCCAATCATGTATAATATTATTAATCGAGCACGCTACTGGCATTGCTCAATAGAGGCATTTGTAGGGAAATCTTTTTCAATTTCTTTTAAAGTGGCAACCAAATTTATTTTTAAACCTTCTATATGATGGGGATCAAGAAAACAACCTGTCAAACACCAGAACAAATCTATTATTTCAGTTTTGTTCATCACCACATCACTGCCAGTAATTGCATCACCATCAACTTGTAAACCCCATAAGACTTGAACATCTTGAAGGGTTACCGTGCATTCTCCCACAGGTAAATGAAACGTGTGGGTTTCAGGCCGCCATCTCTCCACCAAAGCCGTAATCAAACCACCATCAAGCTTACGGTAACCGCAATCAATAATACCACCAAAACCCGCTATCCTTATATAAGGCATAACATTACTGGGTATAGGCTTGTGTTTGATGAGTCTTCAAAAATTGGTATCCCCCCGTCTAGGACGCAAAATACGGGCATCACTCGTTGGATTCTGAAAATAGTGAGCAGTTCTATGCTCACCAACCAAAAATAAGAATTCCGTATTCAAAGGACCCGATGTAACACCCCAATTCGCCATGGAATAAAATCTTTGAGTTTGTTAAGAAATAGAGAATGTGGAATGTGAGTTTAGTGTGTATTGTGAAGAGTAAAGTTTGTGTTAGATGGTTTATATAATAGAAATTTTTTTTTTTTAAATATGTCACACTTGAATGAATTGAATGCCCGGTCAAAACCCTAACCAACTACCCGCCCTTCACATTGGCGGGTTCTTGGTCACAATAATGGTGGCCTGGTCAAGTGGTTAGTCGGTTGATGGGATGAGGGGAGAACCCGTCGGTGACACCGGCGGGTACCCGTATTGTATTTTTTTTTTAACCCCAAAAATAAAAAAAAAATTTAATTTACCCTACTAATAAAAAAAATTCTTACGTTCTGTGTATATAAGCAACATGGTGGCAGTTCAGTTTTCATGTGTTATAAAAGTTACCTAAAATTTTCTCATTCCTCCAAAGTTAATCAACTTTTATTATATATTCTAATCTTGTAAAACTTTTTTTAGTTTTCTTTTTTAAAAATTAATGCAAATAAAATATATGTGAATATTATTCAATTGAACTGAAACTTTGTTATTATCTAGTAAATTATTACATTTTATTTCAAATTAATTTGAAAAAAGAAATACTTATGTGGTAATCAAGATTCAGAATCAGATATGTTTATTTACCTAACTTTATTATATAAAATGTTAAACATTTTTATATGCAAAAGATTGATATTATAAACGAAATTCGAGTGATTTTCGAAAAAGGAAAAAAAAATTGATTGTGATTTGTGAAACGTTTAAAAAATTAGGCATCGTTTGGTTCACAAAATTCTTTGTAATTGAAATTGTAATGGGAAATTTTCCTTTCAAAGTTTTGTTAGGTTGGTCATTTGATGGAATTGAAATTGAAGAATTTTAATCTATTGTAGTAGAATTCACTTTCTTTTAACATACTTAGCGAATGTTCAACAATTCAATTGAATGTTTAAAATTAACCAAAAAGCCCTCTATATTTTATCAAAGTTTCACAAAATCATTTAAGATGAGCAAGCGATGGATGAGAACCAAAATTGCGATGATGAAGACGAAAGCGAACCAACCTGGATGAGAATCAAGATAAGAGAACAAACCAACTTGTTATGTTCACCAAAAGTGATTAAATTGCGATGGTGAACGAGGAAGATGAAGATGAAGATTACGATGGTGAATAGGTTAAAATTACAATCGAAAGGTCAATGCTTTTCTTCTTTGTCATCCTCCCATTGCCATAATCATCAAAAAATTTGTGAAATCTAATCTCAAAAACTCTAGCTCCGTGGTTTAGTCGTCGGTCGTCAAGTGTTTGTAAGTTTTGAAGAGATCACTCGATCCATAATCAGAGATCTTAATGTGGAACTTTTAGATGGTGAACATCGAAGGTGAAGATGGCGACGATGAATCAAAATTAAGGTTGTTAATTTAACATTTCAATTCCATTAAAAGAATTACCAACCAAACACTTTACTAAATTTTAAAAAGATTTCATTTCAATTACAACTCTAATTCCATTACAACACATTTTATGGACCAAACAACAACTTAGGGCTTGGTAAAGTTATTTCGTTTCAAATTCACAATAATGAACCCATTTTTTTATTATTATTTTTAATTTATAATTTTTCCTTAAAAGAATGTAGTTGCTAGTTGGTTGTACAAATATGATCAAAGCTTCTCTCTTCATCTCCTTGAAACGTCTTCCTCTCATCTACACTCTTAACACCGTGAGCAACCCCTGCATTCTAAACCTCCGGCGACAACGATGACCACCTACGGCACTATCCCGACGTCATCCGACGACGCTCCCTCAAACAACAACGTCCATTTCCTATCACGCGCAACGCAACGCATTCAAACACACCTCAGCTCACCAAGGCCATGGAAACAAATGCTCCATCTGCAATCATTCGATCTCCCACGCGAATCCGCCATCGCCATTCAACGAATCAAAACGAACTTCCAATACTTTCTCACCAATTACGCCATAATCATCCTCCTTATTCTCTTCCTAAGCTTGTTGTGGCATCCCATCTCCTTGATCGTCTTCGTTCTTGTAATGGCCGCATGGTTGTTCCTCTACTTCCTCCGCGACGAGCCGCTGGTGCTGTTTCACCACACGCTTGATGATCGGGTGGTTATGGCGGTTTTATCGGTCGTTACGGTCGTTCTGCTGCTGTTGACCGGAGCCACGGTGAATATATTTCTTTCCGTTTTGATCGGTGTGGTGGTTGTGGTGGTTCATGCTGCGGTTAGGAAGACGGAGGACTTGTGCTTGGATGAAGACGGCGGCGACGCTGCTGGATTGCTGGCCGTTGCTTCGCCGGAGACGGCGGTTTGACCGTCGGTTGACCGTTCGGCCGGTTTGTTGATTTGTTTAATTTTAGTGATGAGTGGTTGATTTGTGAGTTGTGAATGTGATGTCGGTGATGACAGATGTTGCTGCCTTTTGAATTGAAGTGGATCCATCTATTTCTGTAACAGATTTGCGTTATGAAATTCAATTCAAAGTTGGCCACACTAAAAGTTTTAAAAATGGATTTCAACGTACGGGACGGTTCAAATGTTATTATAATAACCGTGTTAAATTTTTAATATTAATCAAAATCATAATTCTACTTGAAACAAAATCATTACGTATATATAAAAATATGTTCTTTTATGTATATATATATATATATATATATATATGTATATATATATATATATTTAAAAACGTAAATGTAATTTACACTACTATCAGAATTTTTATGTAAATGAATTTATATATATACATAAAATAACATATTTTTGTATATATGTAATTATGTTAAATTTAAACAAAAAAATAATGATTTTAATTGATGTTGAAAAGTTAACACGGTTATCGTAATAATAGACGGTTAAAATTAGAACCATCCCCTTCAAGCAATGTTTTCAGAACCGTATCGGACGTCAAACCGAACGCCTTACTGGTTTGGTGGTCGGACCGGATTTAAGAACCGGATGACGTCATATTATATATATAGTATATTATATATATAGTTATATATAATTAAATATAAGTAATTTATATATGTATTTTATAGTTATATATAAAACTTAACTATATTTTTATATCCAACACACTAATTTATGATTCAACACCCCGTTTTTACCCAATTAAATTAAAAAAACCCAAAATCCAGTTCGTACCGGTCCGGTTTTCCGGTCCGACCACCGATTCGGGATGAACTGGCCGGTCGAACCGGCCCAAAACGATCCGATGCGAACCGGACCGGCTAGGTGGCCGATCTCCGGTCGGACAGTTGAACCGGCCAATCCGATCCGGTCCTAACAACAATGCCTTCAAGGTAATACCTACTACATATGCATATGAAACCATTAAAAAAACACTATACAATTGTTCACATCACTACTAGAAAACCGCTCTGTTTGTTACGCAAATTTGCAACGTAAAATATCATGTCAAAATTTATGACACAATTGCAACACATATCCTACAAAAACTGAAACCCTACGTTTTCATCAAACATTCGACAAAAAAGCGACCAAAATTTAAAAAATTACAGATTTTGTCTCAGATGCGTAGTAAATTTATTACACAATACACCCAAGTGAGATAATTTCGAATTAATCAATGATTTTGTCGTAATGGATAGGAAATTTTTTGTAATAAGGATACCTTTGGTATTATTGTGTTATTATTAGCTTTATTTTTTACGTTTTCTATTGTTGTTATTATTATTATTATGAAAATAACAAACAAAAACACTAGAAATCATAAATTTCGTCGCAAATGCGTAACATGATTTGCTACACGTTTGCGACGATATATGCTATTTTATTGTTTTTTTATGTTTTTGTTATTTTTTCCTTTATTTTCACACACACACAGACACATATATATTATCATCATCATCATCATCATCATTATTAATATTATTATTATTATTATTATTATTATTATTATTATTATTATTATTATTATTATTATTATTATTATTATTATTATTATTATTATAAATTAATATTACTAATATTAACATCGCATATTAGTAGTACTAGTAGTATTAGTATTAGTAAGTGAAAATAATATTGTGTGGCAAATGTGTTACAGTTTCCGATGTATTTGCGACAAAAGACAGCTACCCATGTGAATATAAAGTATATACACATACTATTATTATTATTATTATTATTATTATTATTATTATTATTATTATTATTATTATTATTATTATTATTATTATTATTATTATTATTATTATTATTATTATTATTATTATTAGTATTAGTAAATAAAAAAATATTGCTTCGCGAATGTGTTACAGTTTACGACGTATTTACGAGAAAAAACAGCTAAACATACTAAGTACTGTATAAATAATTATAGTAAATAATGATAACAGCATGATAATCTATCTATAATAATATAAGAACATCTAATGAGCCGCAAGACACTTTTATAAAGCCTCATTTTGCCATGTGTCAATCACTTATGCATCCTTTCTTCCTATACTAGTTTTTATTTACGCGGATCTTAAAGATGGATCCGGTTTACCCGTTGAACAAAACGGATCCTATGTATTTATTATATCCCCTTTTCAAACCCAAAATTCTCACCCTATCTCCTCCTTACGCACGGTTGCTTTGAATTGATTCATCATCTCCAGGTCACCATTAACTTTGACATCTTACACACAACCTACCAAGATGCGTTGATCGTGTCTTCAGCTACAAAGGCAAGTATCATCTTCGTTCAAATTTATTTTCTTAGAGTTTTTTCTATGTATGTCTTCATAGATCGATGTTATGTAAGATGTTTTTGGTTTATTAATTTCGTGAAATTGAGGTTCTAATATAGATTTATGTTATACCTTGATGATTGATTATCTATTAGATCTTTCATGTATTATACCATTGATCTTACCCTGGTGATAGATTACCTTTCTAATCGATATTATATAAGATGTTTTTTGTTTATTAATCTCATGAAATCGAGGTTCTATTATAGATTTTTGTTATACCTTGATGATTGATTATTTTCAGATCTCAAATCTTCCATGTAACTAAACTTTCTGTAAAGTTCATGTATGTGATGTGAAGTTTGTTTATTAAAAGTAAGCAACAGACGACTTATACATTACAAAATGAATCTTCATCATTGATTATCTTCCAGATCTCAGTTTGAAAACTATTTAAACCTTCTGTTATGTAAAATTGAGTTCTTATTACGTTACACATACATGTTTAAATACATATTTAGATTTGATACTAACAATATTTTTAAAAACTTCCATACAGAATAGTTCTTTTCCTTCAATTGATTACCTCCTGGATTTTTCGCCGTCATCTTCTACACAAGTTCGGCACATCGGGTGAGATAATCGAAATAAACTTATATAATGTTTTGTAGTCTTTCTTTTTAGTTATAACCTAAATGTTACTTATCATTTTGTAACTGATTCATATTGCATGTGTAGAGAAATTTTTCAAGAAATAACAAACATGTGATCATATTTAAATCCGATGTGAAGATAATACCATGTTTAAAGTCTATATGGAAGTCAGAGATGATCTAATATGTCTTACTGAAAGATGAAAAAGGGTTCTAGCTCATAATAATATCTCTTCTAGAGATTTTATATATTTTAATCCCATAGATCAGCAAACATGGTTGCTTTGCTGTATTTTTCAAACTTCAAACTACTAAAAAATCCACTGTTCTACCGTGTCATGTGGGATCCTTTAAAACCGTCAATGGTTTGTAATTTATCTCTTTTCTTTACCATTTGATTTTTTTTTTCTTTAATATTTGTTTTTTTATCATTTAACCATGTATACTCATTGTTCTTATTAATCTTTTTTATTTTTCAGTTTATACATGCAAACTTTGTTTAGAATCATTTCAACAAAGAAAACAATAATATCCTAAACTAGGGGGATTACCCCGCGCGTTGCAGCGGGTATCTAGTGTGTACATTCTTTCCATCCAACTTGTTGCTTATGATCATATTGTAAAGAAATTCAGGTTAAAAGTGCGTACTTTGTAAGACCTTTTATATGACATTAAACCAATACCAATTGACTTATGTGAAACACAAACAACATTTAATGTTGAATTAAAGGAAACTGAACTTAACAAAAGTCAACCCAAATCCAATGGATAAATACTTGATCTTATATGCTTTTTGCCAATCAACTGCTTTACAAAAATGGCACAACTCGTCAACAATTCCATGCTATGTCAGCAACATAAGTAACCGGTGACACGGAGAACACATTTAAAAAAAAAGATTATTGACAATTAAAGATAGTACATTCGTTAGTGAGAAAGCTGCAAATGGTGCATAAATGAAGAAACCAAAAAGTATACCAATTGCAATAGTCCCAGTAAGCCTTGTACACTTATTTGATCTCCTGAAAGTTGCATCCTTTCAAAATCAATAAACATAAAAATAAATTTTATTAAAAAAAACCAAGAAGATTCAACCATCAAAAACATTATACAAACCTTTGATTTCACACCCACTTGGCGGACGGTTAGTGGTTTAATCTTTAGGAATTGCCCCACATAACACTCATATAATTAGCTAAAAATGGTGGTAGTATTGGATAATATTAAACATGGTAGAAGATGCTCATCTAATTTTAAACAAAGGTGATGATGAAACGGGTCGCTTAAATCAGATAATAATTATATATTTAGTACCACTCTATATTGGCATAACAACATATTAGCATACTCCTATAAAAGCTTTATTGCCAAGAGCCCCGGTCACCAAACTATTTAGCATTCTATCTTATGGATATCATGCCTAGATTGACTAATGAAGCTGATTAATAAATTGAACCAACTGCTACGTTCAAAACCAACTGATGTAATTGTCAAGATAACCACAACATGAGAAAATGGCTATAAATTGCAGGGAAACAAAAAATTGCAACATCACATACCTCATCAAACCTTATGAGGGTGGATAACATGTGAAAATCTATCTCTGTGTATTCAAAGAATTTATTCACAATTGGCCAGAGCTTCATATAGTTGTTTAGCAGGCTACTGTAAATACATAAAAAATGGCCTTTGAATATTGAGATAAATCCAAGTTATTAACTCTGAGCATTTTATATAGATATATCACCACCCTAAAAGGCTTCGAAGTGAAATTACGGCCAGACAACATTTGAGCTATTCTTCTTCACGTCCAAAATCCTAAACAACCAAGAAATCATAAAACCATGTATTGAAAAAGTGATAATTATTGTTAACAAAATTGCCAAGAAATCATAAAAATTCATGAATTGAAAAGTTTACAATCGCATAAAAAGTACAAATGGCACCAACCGTACTCGTGATATCTTCCTCGCCACAGCTTCCCGAGATCATACATGCAATGCTCAATGGAGCTTTTAAACCAATTTCCACTTCTAGCAACATCATTGGCCCGACGCCAATTCCGGCGATCGCAATGATCGGCTCCACCGACTGGCATAAGTTTATTCTTCATGTTCAACAGAGGGCTTCCAGCCGGAGGCCATGACCGACACCTCTGTAAACACAACCACTCAATGTTAATCTAAGAAGTGAAATATGAGGGCGGTTTTGGTGATCGAAGGTGAGGAGCAGGTGAGATTGTGATATGAAAAAGTTATACTTATTTAAGAAAACCGGGAGAATTTAACAAAAAAAATCAACAATTGTAGACTATTTCCAATTCGACCCCTCCAGGCATATTCTCTTGCGTGATTATTCCATCCTAAATCTGAACCGTTCATCTCTTAGGTCAATGGTTCTCGTTACTTCGTACCATTCGCACGAATTATAGGCTTTGCACCGTGAACTTTCCCAAAACATGTATACCGGAAAAAGTACTGATTTAGAGGAATGATTGTTTTATTGAAATCATGGGAAATAACAGATAAGCAAATCGTGGAACGGGATGGAAGAAAGGGTTAAATAACTCGATATCTATAAATATTACCCTATTGAAAGGAAGAACATTAGATCAATTCGGTATACTTCAAATGAATGGTCTTATCCGGATGGAGTAATTTAGGGTTTGAAATCGTTGAAGATGGTGGGGATATGGGAGAACCGTAAAGCGGCAATGATTGTATCGAATGGAGTTTCTCATGTGGTCTTGGAGCCTTATTCTATTCATTTTTTAATCCAGCATAAAGGTCCATGGGTTTAACGATCCATATGAAATTCTAAAAGGGTATAAAAAGTAGATTGCTTCAGAGGCTGCCACATGTACAATTAGTGTCTTAAAGAATGCCATGTGTCCTAAAAGAATTTGCTATATTATAATAGGGCAAATTGGATTTTAATAATCCAAACTATTACCTATTGGCCGATAATAATCCATACTATCAATTTGGCCGCTAACACTCCCAACTTTCACTTTTATTACCAACAACAATCCCAGTGACAAAAGTTCTAAATTTTTACGCTCGATTTGGACTCGATTCGGTTCGCAACAATAATTATGAATGGAATAAAGAAACATACAAGCTAAAATGGACTAAAATAGATAAAAATCAAGTGTAAAAAATTGAAAATTATGTCATTGGGATTATTGTTGGTAATAAAAGTCAAAGTTGAGAGTGTTAACGGCTAAATTGATAGTATGGATTATTATCGGCCAAGAGGTAATAGTTTGGATTATTAAAATTCAATTTGCCTTATAATAGTAATAAAAATCAGGGACAATCATTATCAAGGGTTGACCTATATTTAAAAAGTCTCGTGTTTTCTCATGACCAGTTATATGTTGCTTTCTCTAGGTTTAAAAGTAGAGATGGTTTGAAACTTTTGATTTTCGACAAAAATGGAAAGTTTACATCCACAACAAAAAACGTGGCCTACAAAGAAGTTTTTGCCAATTTGTAATTTCACTTTTACATTTGTGTTATCATCATTCATCCAAACTATTTGTATTTTACATGTATGTAATTTTCTTCTTATTTGTATAATATTAATGATTGAATCTCGTGTGTCACAAGGGTCTATAGGCTAGTAATACTAATACTAAGATAGAAATTGATGATCATTTATGATAGAAAAATTGATGATCAACTTGGATAGTAATCGACACATCATCTATGTAACATAGAACGGATTCAAGGGATCCAAGGTCAGGTTGTGTGCGCTCTACTAGAAAATTTGACATTTGTGATCGCCTTGTCAGTCGCAAAACAATCGCAATTGCCCTTCTGCAACTGTTTTGTAACAAAAAATGCAGTGCGCAATCACCCTGTCGCGGACTTGCGGCCAATCTACGGCACCTCTTATATATACAACAGAATGTGCGAGCATTATTGTTGTGGAAAATCTTACGACTTCTTTGCTACCACTTGTTTGCAACCATTTTGTGACCACCCTTTGTTGCGACAGTGGCTTTTAGCGACCAATTTACGATAGCTTCTTTTTTCGACTAAATCTTGTTTTGTAGATGCTTTTGCAACCATTTTGATTTTGGTTGCTAATTTTGCGACCGTTTTGATTTCGGTCGTAAAATTGTTGTTAATATTGCGATCGTTTTTTTGGGTAAATGTTGGTAGAATTGGTAGATTTGCTGAATATTTTTACGAAGTATAAGTTTTTAAGAAAAATATAAGTTGTAACTTTCAGTTACAGTCGATAAAAGAAGTTATGATAACCTTCCGATCAATAAGTTCAAGCTCTATTGATACATAATTATATTTCAAGTCAAGGTGTATATATATAACGAAATAGCCTATATTGCATGTAAAATTTCTTTGTTTACCCTTATTCACAGAGTTGCCTTTATCATGAATCCAAAGCCTATATGTTGACACTGAATTTCATTGCAAGACTAATAGATGATAAAGAGATATGTTAATAATCTTGATTTTATGTTTTTTTCTTTTATGTTAACTTACTTTCGCATGAATAATCCTCGTCTTTAACCTAAGAGTTCAAAATTACAATTTGGATTGGCTAAATATCACGACCCGCCTAAAAACAAGTCGCGCTACTCGGATACTGTAAGTTCCCGAAATCATATGAAGGCATGCAGGGCCGTTCGGAAGACTCCGGAACAGCCCAAGCAAATCTAGAAAAGCTAGATATTAACCATGTAACTTATCTAGATATTATCCGAACAAATATCTAGATATTAGATTAGTAAATATCTTAGATATTTAGATTAGTAAATATCTTAGATATTTAGATTAGAATAATCTAGATTAAAAATATCTAGATTTAAGCCACTAGTATAAATAGGTGATGTGGTCCTCATTTGTAATTACCCAAAATTATAGTCAAGTCTTGTGTAGTACTTGTAAAAGCACTCTTGTAAACACTCTTGTAAGCAATACAAAAGCATTTGTAATAAAAAAAATCATCAACCGCTCGTGCTTCTTGTTTGCCCAAAAACGGTGATGGTTTGGAAATTTCAACTATCGGTTTAAAGTTTACGACATCACCTACAGTCTTGATCATGGCTTTGTTGCAATTAACAACTTTAGCTTTCATGCCCAGTAGACTTCGATGCGTGTCGCTTGACATTTCATCCATGTCTTTTTGTAGCTTGGTAGTAACATATTTGATTGCATCATTGATCATCAGCTTTACTTCTTCCCGTAGCAGCTCCACAATAGCCTTGAGTCCATCTCTAAGCTCCGTGAAGTCCGCTTCTAAGACATCTAGCCGTTGGAAGCACAAGTCTACTTGAGATCTTATCTCTACGAGACCTGTTTCCATATCACCGACTCGTTTTTCCAAGGTACGATCGTTGGATGTCCCATGATTTTTCTTGCTGCCATGGGGAGTCTCATCTTGTCCCCAGTTTCCTTCATCACTGACAACCTTCCTTGGATCAGTGGCCATCCGTAGCGATCGATGTTGCTATGATACCACATGTCACAGAATGAATTCCCCAACTTTCGTGCGACACTTATACTTGCTCTAAGTTCAGCCTTTGTGACCCAAATGAAGTAACAATTTAAGTTACGATTCGGAAGCATTTGCAAGCGAGATGGACTCAAGGCTGCTATGCAGCTGCTACGAGAAGAGGTAAAGCTGATGATCAAGGACGCAATCAAAGATGTTACTACTAAGCTACACAAAGACATGGATGAAATGTCAAGTGACATGTATCAAAGTCTACTAGGCTTGGAAGCTAAAGTTGTTGATTGCAACAATGCCATGATCACGACTGAGGTAACGTCAAAAACTTTACACCGAGAGTTGAAATTCCCAAACCATCACCGTTTTTCAGAAACGAGAAACACAAGCGGTTGATGATTTTATTTGGGAAATGGAGCAGTACTTAGGAGGGGTACAAATCCTGGATCACGCCACCAATATAAAGACGGCTACAATGTATCTAAAGGACACAACAACGTTATGGTGGAGACGTCGAAGCAGGGACATTGAATGAGGTACGTGCACAATCAAAACTTGGGTGGAATTTGTTCAAGAACTAAAAAGACATTTTTATCCGGTAAACTTTGAGCACAAAGCGAAAAGTCGACTTTGAAAGCTCACAATTCGGGACCATTAAGGACTATGTTAAGGAGTTCACAACACTTGTCCTTGAGATCCCAGGCTTATTGGATAAAGACTCCCTTTTCTACTTCCTCAATAGGTTACAATCATGGGCCAAGATAAAATTAGAACGAAGAAATGTTCAAGATCTTGCTTCGGTTATTGTAATTGCCGAAAGCTTGACCGATCATAAAGAAAAAAGACCATATAGGGCCATGAATGAGGAAAGTGATGATGAGAAAGGTGGGGGAGTAAAGCACAATTATGATCGAAAGGTGGAAACAACAAGACCACCACAATACGACAATGAAAACATCCTCCGAAATTATGTTTTATATGCGATGGACCGCATAATGCTCGGTACTGCCCGAAGAAACAAAGTCTGCAAGCCATGGTGGCCAGAACTGATGATGCATCCCACGAAGACAAGGAGGTTCATCTCGGGGCAACACAACTACAAGTATTAAATGCTTTAACGGCACATGAAGGGAAGCCGTTAAAAATGTTTAAGTCCTGCCCAACGGAGGGTAAGGGCAATATCATGAACATGGAGGCAAAAGGACTTCGGTTCATAAACTTGGAAATAAAAGGATGAGTTGCAAAGGCACTCATTGATACCGAAGTAAGTCACAACTTCATGACATGAGAAGAGGCTAAGAGACTTGGCTTAAGGATATCCACACGAGATGGATTTCTCAAAAACACCAATGGTAACACGAAAGCGATCGAGGGATTTTCATGGGCCGTGAAGACTAGGATTGGGACATGGCAAGACAAACTTGATTCCTCGATAGCACCATTAGGCGAGTACAAAATAGTGCTCGGAATGGATTTTTTCAGAAAAGCAAAGGCCATACCAGTAACTTTTGTGAACACCTATTACATCGTCAAAGGCGATCTAGTACACACAACAATGATGGAGTCCAGCCATCATGGTAAAATAAATTCCGTCTTGCAACTCGTGAGAACAAGCCGAGGTTCACGCAAGAAACACGACGAGGACGTCGTGGGTCTAGGTGGGGGAGAATGTCATGACCCGCCTAAAAATAAGTCGCGCTTTTCGGATACCGGAAGTTCCCGAAATCATATGAAGGCATGCAGGGTCGTTCGGAAGACTCTGAAACAGCCTAAGCAAATCTAGAAAAGCTAGATATTAACCATGTAAAAATCAACATATTAACCAAACAAATATCTAGATATTAGATTAGTAAATATCTTAGATATTTAGATTAGTAAATATCTTAGATATTTAGATTAGTAAGTATCTTAGATATTTAGATTAAAATAATCTAGATTAGAAATATCTAGATTCAAGCCACTAGTATAAACAGGTGATGTAGTCCTCATTTGTAATTACCCAAAACCATAGACAAGTCTTGTGTAGTACTCGTAAAAGCACTATTTAAACACTCTTGTAAGCAATACAAAAGCATTTATATTACTCACATGTAAGCGATCCTGTATCGTAACTTAAATTGTTACTTCATTTGGGTCACAAAGTATGAATTTTAAAGCAAGTCTAAGTGTCGCACGAGAGTTTGGGAATTTACTCCGTGACATAAAAGTACCTTATTTTAAAGGATGACCTACGTAGATAACACCGTAGTCACCGGAATACAGTGAACTTTTAGAATTATATAGAGATTACGTTTGCGATGTTATCTATTGTAATTTTTATTATATGACATACCTAATCTGACCCATACTGACTTGGCTGCTTTTATGAACACTACTAGAAAACTGGGTTTTTGCGACCGCGTTTCCAGTCGCAAAATGGTCGTAATTGCCTTTTCGCTACTGTTTTGCGAACAAAAATGCAATGGAAAAAACACACGTCTTAGTTGCTCCGTTGCGACTATTTTGCAACTGCTCTTATATTTGCGACTGAATTTTGTGGCGACTCCTACCATGGCAATTCTAGCAACTGCTTTGCTATAGCTTGTTTTCCGACCAACCCCTTTTGCGACCGCTAGTTTTTACGACCGATTTGCGACATATAACTTCTGACCGATTTGCGACCACACTTTTTTTCGACCGTTTTTCGGTTGCAAATTACTTGCAATTTTGAAATTAATTTTCAAAAATAATGCCATTATATATATACTAATTTGCAAGTTTTCTATGCACTGTAAGTTGTACTTTATGCTCCATGGGTTGTACCCAATTTGTTTTATTTTTTTAATCTTTCACTTTTTTATTCTAACCTAATAATTTTACATTTTTTACAATTTAGGCTCTGTACATTTTTACTTTCATCTTTTTCCCCTATACTTTTCATATTTTATAAATTTTTTGTTTTACGTCTCGGTCTAAATTTTACGAGTTAACACGTCGTAACGTGTGTGTGTGTGGTTTAACGTTTTTACGTCTACTTTTCATTCAATTTATATTTTCCGTTTTTATGGTTTTGTTGGTGGTCAATGACGGTGGTGTGCCATTAGTGTTATTTGACACGGTTTTACGCCTCCTGTCGCAATGTGGGGGCCTTAATACTAGTTTCTTTTTAATTTCCGCTTGTCTTTTCTATTTACAAATATACCAAAAATCATATATATACAAAGATGATCTATTTTGACATACGTAATTTTTTTATGAAAGCACGTCGAGTAGGTCAAATATAATACGTTTTCATTTACTATACGATTCAACGTAAATTTAGTTTAGAAACGAGTCGGAACAATTGTTAGTCTATGTTTAGACGTAAATTTGTTTGAAAAAGAATCGGGTCAAATATAATACGTATTCGTTCAATGGTACAAATTCGAGTTACTATACGTATTGACGTAAATTTAGTTCGCAAATGACTTAGATCTATTGTAGTCTATGCTTAATCACGACGCGTACGATGATACGGGAACGCGGCAGCAGGTAAAAAATCTATATTTCAAATGTGGATGTCAAGTTCCTCTTTATCTAAATGTCAAATATATTTCACTTCAATAGTTGCAAGAAAGTTTGATGTGTTTGGGTGGTTAAGCATTTATAATTGTATCCGGTGGGCGTGGTTACAAACCTCATCCTCACCAATTTTTTTCTTTCTTTTTACTTGTTTTTCTTTCACCTTTTTCATTTTTTTCCTTTTTACCTTTTTTTCCTTCACTTTCATATACTTTTTCATTCTATTTATATTATCATTTAAATTACTTTTTTTTCTTTTACTTTTCATATGTGTTTTCAATTTAAATTACTTTTTTAAATTATTAGGTAGGTGCTACACATAAAGCTTTTTTAAGTTTTAAAAACTAAAATGCATGGCTTCATACATTTTTTTATAAATATAACCACGTTGATGCCACCGGAGTAATGAGCGTCACGAAGTTCGCAGACGTGTTGTAACGTATAGTTAGCTATGTTGATGTCGTCGTACGGTTCCGCCGCAACGCACGGTTCAAATTTTCTCGTCGATATCAAGTCAAATTTCCAACTTTGAACTGCAGTATCATTTTTTTGATGATATTAATTAATATATAGTTGCTTAATTCTACAAAAGGTTATAATATGTAAAATTAAGTTTCATTCACCGGTCTCAAAATTTAAAATAATTTTCCGCTCATGCCCTCTCAAAATCTTGAAAATCCAATAATGAATAAATTAGAGGTAGTATTTAATAAAGGCTACTTAAAACTATTTAAAATATAAGGAATATTTATATATATTATATATAATTTAAATCACATAAAATATTCTCACATTTGAACTTTGTTTGTTCTCAAACAAACTCACAAACTATATTTCAACTAACTCTAAAACAATGCAAGTTAAGTTTAGTAATTTCTAACAAATCAGAGATCTCAAGGTATAAATGATTTTCAAAGTATTTCACACTTTTTTAGAACTAGTTGAGTTAAGAGAAGTTTTAAGAAAACTAGACAATATTCACAAAGTGCACTCATCTACATAATTCATTTCACTCATGTACTTATACTCCTCATAATGTTTACTCCACTGGTTTAATTTACAGAAACTACTAAAAGATATACTAGTATGCCTATGTTCACTCAATGCCAAACAAAGAAACATTATTGTCATAAGTTTGTAAGGAAATCGAATCTATACCAACAAACTATGAGAAAACTACACAAATCAAAGTATCTTTACTTGCTCTCTACGTGAAATGGAAGTGGTAAAGCGAGCGCTAATGCGAGAGGAGGTTTATAGGGTAGGAATAAGGAATATAAACAAGGCCAGTCTTGAGGATTTTAGTGCCCTGGACGGGCTGAGAAAAAAAGGCCCTTAGGCCCTAACGAATTAAATTATATAAACTAGTTTTTTAAACGGAAATAAACGATTTAGCAATAAACGTAACAAGATCATAGTATTAGAATGACATACGGTAATAGCTAAATGATAAATCTTTCTATTCAACCTCGTTGCTATCGTCTGTCTAAATTGGATTTTTTTCCCTTTTATCCCTAGTTGGTCAAGAATTGAGATTTGGGTTTCTTTGGAAAGAGGTTTTTAGTTGGGTTGATGAAAATTAGTTAAAAATAACAAGTTTATTTAATAAAAATTGGCCTTAACAAGTGTATTTGGGTTAAAAGATATTTAGGTTAAACGGGCTATTACTATTTAAAAAACATATATTATTATTAAAAAAATAAAAAATAAAACAAAATTTTAAATTTTTTAAGCCCCTTGAGCGAGTGGGCCCTGGACGGTTGTATAGCCCGCCTATCCTCCGGGGCCGGCTGTGAATATAAAGTGGTTATATGTTTAAAAACCCAACTTAAGTATGCTAAAACGATCTCAATATTAAGCGAACTAAAATAACACAAAATAATAAACTAAACAATTTACTAACACATAGGATCAAACTTTCGATCTTTTATTTAATTAATACTTAACTTTTGTTTAGGTTTCTACTTTTTTTTCATTTGATTTTATTTCAACTCTTTTTTATTCTTCTCTATTTTTTCCTATAATTTTTCAAGCATTAACTTTATTTCCCAACTAAACAAATAGATAAAATATTATTAGACACCAACTATTTTTAACACACGGGTTTATGATTAAAAAAAAGGCTAAAGGTTTGATGGGCTAAAACACAGGATAATCAAATGAAAGGGAATAAGGTCCAAATAGGTTAACTAGTAGATAATGTTCGGGTAGAGAAAACAAATAAATAGGCTAAACAAGGGCAAAATCCTAATACCTTTATCATGTTAATGCAATAAGGGCTAAATCTTAATGATTCTATCATATATATATATACATATATACATATATATATATATATATATATATATATATATATATATATATATATACATATATATATATATACATATATATATATACATATATATATATATATACATATATATATACATATATATATACATACATATATATATATATATATATATATATATATATATATATATATATATATATATATATATATATATATATGACAATATTATAGATAAGTTCTAGGATAATGCATTATAGGTGATCTTATAACGTTACATGAGAAGCAAAACACAAGTACCGGCGAAACCATAAGGTTTTACAAAGATAGCTAGATCGCCATTGTTGCTTATGTGAACTTGATAGCGAAAGGGGTTCTAACCAAATATTTACCCGAACGCCAAGCCATCACACCTTCGCCATAAGGAACGTTAACTTCCTCGCTACTAGAACGCGTAAACGTTATCTCATACGTTAACTTTTGGTTCACCTCGGTGAATTTCAATGTAGGATTGTGAACGACAAGAGATATACCACTTGGAATAACAACATCAGAGATTGATAAAATGTAAGTGGAGTTAGCCTCACCAACGTTTGTCACTGTCCTCGAGTATGTTTTATTTTCACCCCTTGCTAATGTCATCGCAAAGGAAGGATAGTTAAGTTGTCCTTCGGGAATGGTTTTCGAGCATGAAACTGTTTTCGTTACAATGATTCCGACTTGTTGGCTTGTGTAGCCAAGCCCGCACAAGTAAGGAATGTAGTCATCTGGTTTGATGTCAAAGACTAGCCCAGGATCATTAGCTTTTGATGGATTTACATGGCCCGAACCTATAGCAAATACGTCTGCACGAAAATTTCTTTCATCCGTAATAGGATTACCGTTTAAGCTAACTTGATCTGCTGTAGTCATGATGGCGGATTTAATGGCCGCAGGTGACCAATCGGGGTGAGCCGCTTTTAGTAGTGCCGCTATGCCTGCTAGATGAGGGCAAGACATTGAAGTACCAGATATTATATTGAATGTAGAGCTTGTTTGTGTGTTGTTCTCAACAGAAACAGGCCATGCCGCTAGAATGTTAACGCCAGGGCCAATGATATCCGGTTTCAAGATTCCAGGGCTTTGTGAGCTTGGCCCCCTTGACGAGAAAGAAGCAACAGCAGGAGCTGAATCCACTCCGAGTACAGTCCCTTTGAATAACAAAGTGGCTATAGGCGAAGTGGTTGAGTTAATATACTTCTTGATCGCGAGTCCATCTTTGTAACCGACATGTGATGCAGGAAGAGTATAAGCATCTTCATTAGTCTTATCGCCAAAGGTTTCTTGGTTCACTACAATCATTGCAACACCGCCAGCATTTCTTACAATTTCCCCCTTTTCAACTCTATCTATAACACCTCTATCACACACCACTATCTTCCCTTTCACATCGACATTGTCTAATGATCCTTCTAAGCACAACGATGTGTTTTGAACCCCATTTGCTCCGGGGTACACCAACGGTAGATATGTTTGTGGGAAATCTTTAGGTTGGAATAATGATTCTCCATCAAACATTTCCTTGTTACCTAGAGAAACAGATGCCACTATTTTCCTATCAATGGTACTAGCCCCTACCGTAAGAATCCATGGCGCCTCATTCTTCAAGGTTGAGTGATCTGGACCACGATTACCCGCGGAACAAGCTACAAGTATACCTTTCTGTATTGCAGTAAATGCACCTACTGCGATACCATCATTATAAAATGGAACAGGAACTTCACTAAGCGATATCGAAAGCACATCTACACCATCTTCAACCGCTACATCCAACCCAGCTATGATCGCACTCTCTGGACAATCCTCCAGCGTGCACACTTTATACATAGCCACATGTGCGAGTGGCGCCATCCCAGCCGCGGTCCCTTTAGCATTTCCAAACAGACTCGCGTCATTAACAAAGTTCCCACCCGCGGTACTAGAAGTGTGTGTACCATGACCATCTTCATCGTACCGCGTATCGTTTCCACCCGTAGTAAGATCCCGCAACCCGATCAGTTTATTATTGCACCCTTCAACTTCACACTTCCCCTTCCACTTCGCGGGTGGCGGAGGGACTCCGTTGTCATTGAACGATGGATGGCTCGGGGTCGTTCCGGAGTCTAGAACCCCGATTATGACCCCCTTTCCATAGTTCGAACCACTCCAGAAACCAACATTCTGGTGCAAGCCCAAAAAGTTCGGAGTATGTGTCGTTTGTTTTGAATACATTCTTTGTGGCCTTGCGGATACGAACCCCTCCATATCTTGCATCGCCATAATGTGCTCTGTGGATAGTTTCGCCGCGAACCCGTTTAGCACGTTATGGTACGCGGAAACCATGGTCGGTTCATTGGTCGAACCGGCTGTGGTTGGCGGTAAAAACGAGCGGTACCAGTTTTCACGGTCTTGTTTGCGGGTGAAGTGTTGACCCTTGGGTGCGTCTAAATGGACAATGTAGGTTTCATATTCAGCAACAACAGTGGTGGATGTGATGGTTAAAATGATGGTGAGAATGAGAACCAATATTATTATAGAAGCCATTGCTGCTAGCTATAATTGGTCTCGTTAACGCTCATGTGAAAGTAGGTGGTTTTATAGGTCGATTGGGGCCGGCCCGTTAAATTATGTGCATGAAAGACGAAATGATTTGATTAGTGGGAAAGCGGTGCTTATATGATATAGTTTAAGTCGTTTTCAAGCTTCATGGATCGAAAACGTCATATAATGTTTGTTTCTTCTGTAAAAGCTCGCATCTTATTTTAAAAAGACTAAAATGGAAGTTTTGTCTTTGGGTTTGACTAGGTCTCTCACGATTAAAACTTTTCTAAAGGTGTATTAGAATAATTAATAATATTTTAAGTTGTGTGCTAGACTAGAAGATAATAGATAAGATAGTTAGAATAAATATATTTTAAAACGCTTACGTTTTCTATAAAAAGAAATATGTTTTTAATTTTTCAAAAATTTGTTTTATAATTTGGAAAGGATATATAAAAGATAATTAGCATTTAATGTAATCTAATGGTTGACTTGCTTAAATAGTGATATTTGACAAAACGAGTGTGAGAAGACGATATATGACATAATTTATTTTGATTAACTGGAGAAGATTATTAGAGAAGATGTTTTTAAAATTGCACTTAACATATTAATTGACAAATTCAGAAAGAATAGAAAAAGAACACATTAATAGATTAACCCAATCGATCTGTTTGTTTAAATTGCAAATTAAGCATTTTAAAATTTTAAATTTTTGCAGCCAAAAAGAGATTGGAAAATCAGGGTCTATTTAGCAATGTTGTTAAAACCGACCGGACAACGAACCAGTTGCCTTAGATGTTTAAGGTCGGACCGGTTGAACCGGATTTAATAACCGGATGACGTCATATATAAAAAAAATTAATATTATTTATATAAATCTAATTTAAAACAAAATAAAAAAATGCTATATAATTAGGGGTGGATTTAGACTTTTGAAACAATATAAAAACTAAAATGTATATCATAGACTACTAAATCAATTAAAAAAAATAAGATATTGAAATTAAAAAATTAACAAATTTAAAATCCGGTCCTAAAATTTGGGTTCGATCCTGTTCTGAAATCACTCCTATTTAGGGTACTTGTTCTCTTCTTGTTTGCACGAGTAGCAAATGAAGTATCAAGGAACCATATAGACTAGTTTACAATAATAGACTTGTTTTAAACAAGTTTTAGGTAACCACAATGTAATAACATAAAAACTAAATTTTCAATCAATTTTGTGTTATCTTAGTACTACAAAACATTTAAACCAATTAAAAGCTATGATAAACATTTGATTTTTAACATTCTTTTATCCCATTTAATAATAGGAGAGTATCAAATAACTACCACTAGACTAAGTCAGTTACTGTTTAGCTAATTCGGTCGTTGTCTTGGACCCACACAAAGTTTTAGCTAACCACAATGTGATACGCCATTAAACCTATTCATGATTCATCTTCAGACTATTTTTTATGATGACCCAAACCAACGCAACCTTTCATTAAAAAATATTCTTCTTTCTTTCATCTAAACAACCCAACCTAATTAAATTAATTTTTCACTCACATTCACAACCAAACCGAATCCAACTTTATATATATATATATATATATATATATATATATATATATATATATATATATATATCTTTTTAACTAGGTAATTTTAATTTTTTTGGTTAATAAGTTTTATAAAAATTTTTGATTAATCAATAGTATAATGAAACATTACACATAAGATAAAAAAATGAAATTTCCAGATTTATTTTATATAAAAATAAGTTTTTTTAAACAACTCTATTTTTAATAAAATTTATATCAGGATGTTTAAAAAAAGAAATAAGAAATAAGAAAAAAGACTGTTTTTCGATACTTTTAAAAAGTTAAGTATTACAAAATATTGAAGAAAAATAGAATTAAGGGTAAAATTCATCGTTATAAAAAGTAAAAACAAAGAAAATAAAAAAAGCAAACCAATATGAGTTTTACATGTGACATGATAGAAAGTCACAACTTAGGTTGTGGGAAATACTAGGTTGAGGAAAAACAAAGAATTAATCTTTTTTCTAAATTGAAATAACAACCAACTTACATGAAAAGTCACTAGGTGTTCTTATTCTGCATATTAACTTGAAATTTGCTTATACCATATGGCAATCTTATTGAAATATGTATCAATTATGTGATAGTTTGAATTAAAAGTCAAACAACCAAATAATCACAAATTAACATATACACAACAACTTTTAATTTATTTTTTATTTTATATTAAAAAAGACCAGTTATTAACCTCACGCGTTGCGACAGGTTGTTTAAATTGTTTCTCTCTACAAACGGATTTTTATTATCTATTCATAACATGTATAGTAATTAAGAAGTTTATCATAAAGCTAAATATCTAACGTGTTTTCCTTGAAATATAATATGCTCTTAACTTGTACAATCCTGAACACGCTATTTTTTTTGTATACTATTATTGATTAGGATTAGAGGTGGAATTTCTTACTAAGCCTTAATTAACACCGAAACTCTTGCAACACTACCTTGAATTTTCACACTCCACCAACCATTCATCAATATTGATAGTTGGATGATCTCTGTTCAACCCAAACAAAATCAATCTATAGAGAATAAAAAGCCGAAAAAAGCCTTAGCAACTACAAAGAAAAGCCGGAGAAAAAAGCCCTAGCAACTACAAAGAATAAAATTACCATAAATACTTATTGAGAAGAAGGAAGTAAGAAGGGACGTGAACAACTAATTGCGAAAACACGGCACATGAAAGCATAATCATACAAAATCTAACTGATAAATGCGACAAATCGTTAAGCTCAATTGAGTTTAGCAGTTTCACAATTCATGGTTGGTTTTAACTTGTCACTCTCGCATTGCATTATGAAACGGATAAATATGATAACCTAGTATAGAGCAAACTGTGGGGGCATGCAACCACCAGCAAAGGCGTCGGAGTTGGGCGGTAGTGGTCGACACACACATCACCTTTGTCGCCAAAACCAAAAGCCCCCCAAAGTAACCGTCAAAGCACAGTGAAAAAAAAGGAACCATGATTGAAATACCTATATTTGACATCGTATCTATAATGAAATCGTGTGGTGCCGAAGGGTCGACCACTGTGTAGGTAGTGTCATGGTTAGAAGAGAGAGAAAGAGAGGGGGCGATGATAGGGCCATAGTTATGACTAACAGTATGACAAAGAGAAGGAGAAAGAAAAGAAATATCAGTGGTTTTAGAAAGAAATAAAGGATGGTGGCTTTCATATATAATTTAATATATATGTATATTGTATTCAAATCTACATGCTTTCTCAATAGAGTATAGCTTAGAATAATAGTGTTTAATATTGATGTAAGTATAAATTTGATAAACTGAAAATTTAGCAATAGATTCTAAAATAAATCATCAATTTCACGGTGGGGCATTGTTCCATAAAATATATATGAAATCATAGATAAAATAAGTAGGACGGAAGGATATATTTCTATTGTGTTTATAAAAAATGATAAAAAGAAACTAAAAATAAAAAGTATTGTGTGAACATCATTTATTTCTTTGCATCTTACTTTTGTAATAAGATCTGTCATTCCTTAATGTATCAACTGCTAAAGAAAGTACTGTTTAATTTGTTAACATTTGTGAGAATGAAGTTGTGCAAAATCACTCCTAATCCTTGTTTTATATATATGCCATAACATTCATCTTGTGCTGGCATGTTAATGAAATAGCTCTTAACCATTAATGGCAACCAAAGTTGTTTTAGTGGAAAGTTGTCATTAACAATACTACCTGAAAGAGAGCAGCATACAAACCACCACCTACTTCCATTGGCTCTCACTGTCGGTTTACATCCTGTTAACTTCATATTTCTCTATGTGCACGACTCTTGAAGTCAGTCACAAAGTCTATGTTCGTATGCTTTCCCTCTAAGCCGAACATCCACCTTATCTTCCTTCGCGAAAAAGGTGCGATGATGACGGAAAGTTGGATGTACTACAGGAAGAAGATGAAATGAATGATTCGTAATCCGCAAGCCTTGCAATTCACTCTCAACAGACCATTTGGCGGAAAGTATGGAGAATCTGTGTCAAGCTCATTTTCGGTAAACCCTTGAGTTCATGAAAACCCGACAACATTTTGTTCAATGGGGTAGGAACAAAGCCGATTTTTTTAAATAGGCTAATTTTGAAGTGTTAAGTGGTTTTTAAGTTCATTTATAGGGTTTGTGTGTTTTAGGTTGATTTTAGGGTTTGTGTGTTTTAGGTACACTGCTATCTCAACTAGTGGTACGATTTGACGTGACACAACCTCCCAGCAAGCTGTGATGAGTTAGCGTGTGAGATGGACACCTCCGCTATCTTAACTAGAGAAAGTGGTGCAAAAGATGACTTTAGTTTTTTGTTATAGCGCAACAACATTACTAATGTTACTTCTGTTATCTCTACTAGCGTAAGTGCCTTGCTTGCTACTTCATAGTCACATAATCTTTTTTTTGACCGGTTTGTAGAAAAAGATTTAACATTTATTTTTCTATTTTGAAAAATTATTTTATTTTTATTCTACCAACCAATTATTACTTTTCCTTTTTATTTTTTTAAGTTATAATTTTTCTTTAGTAATACATACCTACCCTATATTGCATATGTAGAATGAAACATATATAGTAACTAGTGATTGACTTTCTTTGCGTTGCGGGAAACACAACTTGCTTAACACAATCTTGACATAAATCTACGTGTTGCGGCATGGGTATTAATAATATCCTAAACATTATATTAAAAATAAAATCATTAAAAATCCTGTATCGAATAGCTGATAATGGTATCAACCTTATTTCAACTTGGGTCTAAAAAGAAGTTCAAGAAAAACTCGCCCCAAGATTTGAATTGCGGTCGTGTGGAAGCAAGAATAGATCCAACCACTCCATCTACCCTTTTGACTTGTTTACTAAATTGCATGCAATTATATATAGCGACTTTCAAAACGGATATTAAATAAAAAACACTAAGAATCTGCCAAGTGGCAGGTTCTGATTGGTGCCGTCCAATTCCACCAATAAAAGACAAGTACTATTTATGTAAGTTTCGAATTCATATATAGTAAATGAGTTTGGTTTTTGTAATAGAGTATGTATGTAGAGTTTGGTTTTTGTTTATGTTTTTGAAAATAAAAAAAGTAATAAATGATTGGTAGAAGAAAATTTATATTTTTTGAAAATAAAAAAAGCTATATTTTTTACGTCCGATAAAAAAGACTGTGAGATTATAAAGTAGCATGCAACATGAGGTTACTTTAGTCACTCTCGCAAGTTGAGATAGCGCAAGTCACACTAATAATGTTGTTCCGCCATCATAGAAAATGGAGTCATCTTTTACTTCATTTCCGCTAGTTGAGATATAGCAAAAGTGTCCATCTCACCGGCCAAGCCACCACAACTTGTAGGGAGGTAGTGATATGTAAGGTAGTTTTGCTATTTGAGGCAACGAAACACCTAAAAACACACAGATCCTAAAAATCAACCTAAAAACTATTTAGCACATTTCAAAATTTAACCTATTTCAAAAAAAATAAAATAAACATGAAACAAAGTCTTTAACGTTTAAATCCACTGTTGTGGTGTTTCCATTATACTTCTTCTTTGAAGCAATTAATCGATAACATGGTGTGCAACTCCAAATCATGAAATTAAACATCAATGTTGAAATATGTCCAATCGTTAAAATTATTCAATATCTCTTTTAATTTTGTAAGAATCACTAGTAGAAGTACTTTCAAAGTGTACACTAACCTTGAGAACTGTAATTTATTATATGGAAGCAGTGCAAGTGATGGAGAAAATGGCGAGGATAATTGTAGTGGCAATGATATGCAATCAGATATAGGTGTTGCTGCTTCTCAAGGTGTGGTGAACGCAATAGGTAGTGGGTTTAAGATAGTTTACAAGATTAAACACCCTTGACTTGTTCTTTGATTTCAACTCAATCTCTCCCTTACCCTCCTTAAACTTTTTCTTCCTATGGACGAACTAGTGGTGGTGTGGTGATGGTTGTGGTTTGGTGGTGGAGGGAGGTTTCAGATATGCTTGTTTTTGGTGCATTTGAACTTTTTAATGATTAAAATGCCTCTCACTGAGGGAACATAGAAGGTTTTAGATGATAGCAGTTGATGACGTTAGTTGTGTGAGTGAAGTTGATACCAAGTTTGAAACTATTAGATTGCAAGTGTAAATAATAAATTATTAGATTGAAACCAAAATTTATATCAAACAACACGGACTAAAAGCATAATCTACTCTAATGTAAAGTATCTAATGCTTTGGTTGGTGGCTTTTGGTCCATTCTCACCTCTCAACTTTCATATATAACACTTTCATCCCTTATTTATAAAAAAAAGTATGTGTAACACTTTCACCCTCATCTTTTTAGAAACTTTATAAAATGCAAGTATGATCCATTCGAGTTTTTAAAGTTTTAGCGTATATTTATTTAAAAGTTCTAATTTTTTTATGTACTTATGTCTATGTGAGTGTCAATATAAATTCAAATCGTTTACGTTTTTACGTAAATTTTGCTCGAAAACTAGACAGGTTAAATATAGAATATTTTCTCGCTTATTTCTATGTACATTTTGAATTGGTACTGGTTTCGACCAGTGGCGGAACCAAGAACTATATCCAACAGGGTCACTATTTTTTGATGATTAAATTTCTAATGAAATAATAAAAGTTTTGGTTCGTCCAATCTATTCAAGTCGGGTTGGGTCAGTTCGTGTCGTGTTGTTTCGTGTCGGACATCATTAAATTGCATTAAATTATTAATAAAAATACAATTGTTGTTAACTACACGTCTTCATCTTTTAAAACCGTTAGGGGCGGCTCAACCTTTTGGGTCCTAAAGTGAAATGAAATTTTGAGGCTTTTTCTGCAAAAGCGTAACACATTTTTCAAATCTTAATGTCTAAGTGATCATAATGAATTAGCGCTTCAATATCTAAAAAACCACCCTTTGCATCTAACCAAGATGGAACAAAGCAAAAGCTATCATGCATAGAGTTTTAACCTATCTATTTCTGCTAATCATCATACATTTAAACTCACACTCACCCATACAATCCAAAAGAAAAAAAAATCATTCCATAAAATTCTCAACTATGAATGCCATGATGAATCAAATGTTTGCATCTTTATCTAAAAATACCTTATTAATTTCATAATTGTTGGAGAGACCTATTTAATTAAATTCATCGAACATCTTATAAGTATTTCACATAATATAATAATTATAGGCATTCTATTCATCGACTCTAACTAACATTCAAGTTTTGAATGTAACTAGAAATACCTATATCGACAATTTAAACAAGTTAGTTGTCTACCATCTTCCTCAATTCAAATCCTTGTGATAGAAAAGTATGACAAATAAATAAAGAAAGTAATTAAAAAAATCAACATTGAATCTTGAAAGCTTGAATAATTGAAAACTTGAATAGGCTGCCAGTCACCGTCTTACTGTCGCTGGAATTGATGACAGCCACCAGCACGAGGCAGCAGGCATCAACAGGTGGATGTGGGGGGGGGGGGGGTGGCAGATTGAGCAACCCGAAGATCGATGGGGTAGCATGTCGATGGTGACATTTAAGGCTAGGGTTTTTAAGTAGTTAAAAATAAGAGCAAATTTTTAATTTTCACTAATACATATTTGGAAAAAAAGTTGCAGACTTGTAGGTAGTTAGGGTCGAACTTGCGACCTCTTTCCCATATACACATGCAAGAACTAGTGAACCATGACCAAATTTTAGTTTTAATGTGAACCTGAAAATACTAATGAGCTCACCTTCTAAAAAATTACGGGTTCATTAAATAATACAGTAATATACGATACATTACGGACTTAAAAAATCAATTGGGTCACTTGACCCCATTGTCTTGGGCATAGTTCCGCCCCTGGTTTCGACTTAAGTTTTGTTAGAAACAAATTGGGTCAAATATTAATTATATTACACGTTTTCATTAGACGGTATAAACTCGAGTTATTATATGTTTCGACGTAAATTTAGTTTCGAAACGAGTCGGGACGATTGTAGTCTATACTTTATCATACCACATATGGCTTTGACGCACGTGTTTATTTTGACGTACGTTTCAATCTATGTTTCAACGTACGTTTCAATCTGGATTAATTGTAATTTATACTCTATTACGTTACGTACGCTACCGTCATATTAAATGACGGGTTAAATAACTAGTTAATAGTTAATATTAATAGTAATTAATAAGTTGGATTAATAATGTAAATAAAAAAATCGGAAATCTCTTTGGTTTGGTGTAGGTGATCAGATTCTAGGGTTTTACAACTAGTCCGATTGGCAAAGGCTTTTAACTGTTTTCGGACTCCGGCGATGGCGATTCCCCGGGGGTACGATCCAGTATACTACAGTCTTCCACCAGTGGAGTATGCCGCCTACGACGACCCCAACGCCATTAACACACTCTTCGTCTCCGGCCTACCCGACGACGTTAAAGCCCGTGAGATTCACAACCTCTTCCGCCGCCGCCCCGGCTTTGATTACTGCCAATTGAAGTACACCGGCCGCGGCAATCAGGTCCAATCTTCCCTTAATCTTGTATCATTTTGTTGAATCTAGCATGATACGAAGATTTTGCATATCAGTTATTGAAATTAGGGGTTTACCTTTGAATGAAATACATATAGCATCTACAAGACTTGGTCAATTACAAACTAATGATTCTGGAAATGTTGTTTGGTATTGGTTTTGATTTATTAGGGTTTAAGCAATCTGTTTGATTATAGGCCTCTGAGATTAAAGTCATTAAACAAACTAATGATTCTAGAAATGTTGGTATATAATGCTGTTACTAGTATGTGTTCTTCCATATTTGAGACCTAAACTTTAGCCTAAAAATCCTCCTAATCGACGCTTGGCATGAATCCATTACTCATTAGGACGATTTTAGGGTAACGTTTAGGAGGATGAATCATTTCTCTATTTAAAATATGTGAAGTTAAAAGAAGCTTCTTGTTGTCACTTGCAGGTTGTTGCGTTTGCAACTTTTGTAAATCATCCATCAGCTATTGCTGCTCTTCATTCTTTGAATGTGAGGAAACACTTCCACTTTATAACTACTTTTACATCTGCAACCTGCCTGGTTCTTGAATCTTGTTACTTTATACAAGTGCTTTCTTACATTTTTGTTGCAATCTTGAATTGTTATCTTTGGTCGGTTAGTCTGTGATATAGAGATTGTTCTCTTTAGAGCAAGATTTGACGATTTTTGTGAGTAGATTTCAAAAATCATGCGTAAGCAATGATTTCTATATAACTTGTTTTTTTTTAATGAAATCTTGATTCTTGAAGTTTTGATGGAAACAAGGGTCCAATGTGTTATAAGTTCTTTTAGAATGAAGATTTTGTCTACTGAGTTTATATTTCATTCTGACATCATTAATTTTCAGGGTGTAAAGTTTGACCCGCAAACTGGTTCCACACTTCATATAGAACTGGCAAGATCAAACTCTAGAAGAAAGAACAAACCAGGTATTTAATTGTGTGGACTATATAATAACAATCGCAATTTCGATACTGTTTAGCATTTGTTATAATATTGAATCTTGGTCAAACCCAATTTTTTACTTTTTCTTTTAGTGGTGACCATTGAACTGCTTGAGATACAGGATCTGGGGCTTATGTTGTCATTGATAAGAGAACCACAGCTACTAAAGATGATCAAGAATCCAGTGATGATGGTAACAACTAATTACAATTATGTTGCTTTGAAATGTTTATTTATGGGTTCTGCTTTACGAATAAGGCTTCTTTATATGCTCAGTTCACCTACTCACCTCAAGGAAAAAGCCTTTTTTTGCATTAAATACAAAGCAGCACTCTTTTTTTTGTTTTGGTCATCGTACTTATTTTGTACATTTGATTTATTAAAAGATGGCTTATTGCCTTTTAACCCCCATTGGGGATATTATTGGTTATTTTAATGATGACCCAGATGGGAAAAAAGCTCTAACTTCAAGTCCATATAATGACACAAATGGTACAAGAAGTCCACACAATCACCGATATGGGACAGAAAGTCATTTTATAATGGATCACACGTAGAAAAAGGGTACAATGACTAAAGCGTGACAGAAGTAAAAGTACATTGGTATTACATGCAAAAATCCAAGAAAACACTGAAACAAAAGAACAAATAAAACCCAACAAACATCTTTTTTAATTGCGTGCTTTTTGGTTTCTGATGTTCATATCATGGTTGAGGACACACACCAAGCTTCCATCGTTTTAGGGGGTGTTTGGGATAGCTTACTACTACAGCTTATTGCCTTTTGAAACAAACAACCTCAAACTGCTTATTCTAAACAGCTTATTTTGCTTGAATAATCAAATATTTAGTTTGAATAAACTATCCCCAAACGCTTTCATAACAACTTATTGCTGTATCAAAACACTATAAGCAGGTAAACTTTTTGACTCATGCATATTTTTGCACCTTCAGGAGACAGTGAAACTGAAGAACCATCTGCACCCAATAAAGATACTTCCACAAAGAGGTTGAATGCTTTATAAAGAGCACAAATTTGTATTGATCGCACATTGAATTTTTAACTATTACAATCATGTAAGTTCTAGAACTCATCATAGTTATAGATGACTAATTCAGTTTTTGTGTTTAACTATCAGTGACGAGGAGACAGCTGTTGATCCTGACAATACTGGAGCTGCAGAAAATGTAATTGCCCCCCACCCCCACCCCCACATATATGAGAATACACAAAAAGAAAAGAACCTATATTACGTGTTAGAGTAGGAAAAAATAGCAGGTTAACCACAGCCGGTCATGATTAGTTCACTTCCGGAAATAGTTTTCAAATAATAAGTCTTTTTCGTCAGAATCAAGGCTTCTACACATTGATTATCAAACCATTTTCATACAACTGTTTTGTTGTTTAAAGTAGAAATGAGGAAGTCTAAACTGTTTAATGATGCACTTTTGTTTGATTGATGCCTGCTTGACTGAAACTTACAGGAGCAGACAGAAAAGACCGTCGATGGAGCATGTTCAACTTTGTTTATCGCTAATTTAGGACCCACTTGCACAGAATCTGAGCTAAAACCTGTTCTTTCTAGGTAATTTCAGCCAGAAATTTGAAAATTTAAATGCTACCCAAAATCCTTGTCCAGTTGTCCACATTTCTATTATGTTTATTCCAACATGATTGATAAATTGTTCATTTTTATAAATGGATAGTTATAATTTGGGATAATGTATAAAGAGACCACCCAACTTATCATTTTTTTCGGTTAAGGGCACCCAAGCATGTATCCATTTTCTTTTTTTACCAAATCTTACCGAAAACATGCTGAATATTTCCTTGAGCTAGTATACTTTCGTTTCTTTTTTTGCTTTACTAAATAAAAAAGGTAAACTAGTATACTTTCGTTTTTTTATTTTTTATTTTTTTTAATTTTTTAAATTTTAAAAATTCCAAGGCTATATTTTTTTCTGGGATCTGGTACAAATGAAACCGAATCATATTTGGGTGACCTTTAAAGTAGTTTCTGTAGTTGGTTGACCATATAAATTATGCCTTGTGATTTATTAATTTTTCCATTTTACCCATAACATTTCTTTTATCATTAAGTTTTGCAAGTTTTTTCAAGTCGGATGATATCTTAGATGCAAAAAGAGTAAATTGGCAATTTTTCTAACCAAAACTGCTTTCAATGTACATCTATTAAATTGCGTGTTATTTGTTTGTGATGATTATTTTGGGATATTTGCGGTTGATGGTGATGACACTTATGTAATTTGGTTACAGATACCCAGGATTTAACATACTTAAGGTGCGCAATAGAGGTGGAATGCCTGTTGCATTTGCCGATTATGAGGTACAGTTTCAAATTTTAACTATTGGCAGAGGATCTTGATTAACAAATTCTATTTGCGAAAATATTGTTTTGTTGATGCTTACTTTAAAATAGAGGCGGAAATTTCGTTCTATTTGCTTTTTTATTGGTTGGATTTGAGTTATGTTATATCTATAACATGTTACAAAAATTAAGCCTAAAAAGAAAGGGGTTGAAAGCCTTAAAGTATATTTTACTGCATAAACTAAACTGTAGTAAACTAACATACCCAACAAAATCCCACTCCAACAGTGGAGGCAGCCCCAACTAACTTTCTGCATTAAGGTCACACATATATTGAAATTACTTTTGAAGTATGTATCTGGTTTCGTTTACGAATCCAAGCTTAAAACATGTTGGTTGATGTAAATGTCCTTAGAATTTAGCAATCAATAGTTTTCTTTGACAAGAATTGAAATCCAACCAAAGGTGTTTTTGTATTAAAAAAAATAAATAAATGCATTTTCATTTTCAACATTTTTGGCCATTTATGGTATAAGCCAACCAGATACATATATGGTGCCCTATAAAGTAATTCCGATATATGGATTGCCTCTTATCTATTAAAATTACTAAAACCTGACTTGTGTGTTTAGCCTTTACGACCAACGTAATTCTACCCATATGACTCATCCTTTTGCCATCTCTACCTTAAATATTCTATTTTTTTATTCTCCTGACACTAAATCTTCTCTTTAAATGATAAAATCCCGATGCACTTTTGGAGAGGCCTAAATTCAAAAAATATATTTTTATAGACATCTCAAAACTTTGTATGCTTTAGTGGATTTAATGATACTAATTTGCAACTATAATTCATACTGGCTAATTTTAAATTTACAGTCTCTTTCCCAATGAGTACATACAAGTATGTAGAACTCTCATGAATCAAACATGTTTTTATCGGGTCTTTCTTGGCAGGAGGTAGAACAAGCTACCGAGGTCATGAACGCCCTTCAGGGAAGCACGCTGCCATCATCTGATCGTGGAGGCATGCATATAGAGTAAGTTTTTTTTTGCTCTCTTGACATCTTTATGTGTTTATGAATGAATTCAACCCAAAAGAACTTGGCTTTTACATTGCAAATTTTTTGAAATGTTCCCACCCGTGAAAAGATTCTTTTCAAGGGATATTGTGTAAAGAGAGAGAATTTAAACATATTCGGGTTCTTGGTTTAAAAAAGCGCGAGGCGAGGCGAAGCGTTTCGGTACCAAAATCTGAGGCGCCACGCCTCAAGCGCGAGGCGAGGGCTTCACGTATGTGAGGCGCTAAACTAAAAAAAGTAATAAAAATATAAATAATATCTATGTACAACTTAAAAAAACTATAAATACAACCTAAAGAAGCACAAAATCAATTGTTAAGCCCAATGTACAACAAACCAAGCTTTGTGTACAAGAACTATAACTTCATAAAGAAGAAAAGAAAACAAATAAGAAAAAGTTTAGGGTAAACTTCAACAAAAATTATAATTTTAAGGGTGAAGAATGTAATTTTCTAAAAATGAAATAAAAGGTGGGTTAACCCTAAAACTTAAAGCAACATCATCGCCTCCTCTCCTCCTGGCAACTCTCCTCCATTAACAGATTTCTTCATTAAAATTTCCTTCAATGTAATCTCTTGTAAGTCTGATATGACCTTTTGCTATTGCACCTCTATTTCAACTTCATGTCTTCATCTCATCTACTTGTTCGATTTACACAAAAGCACATGCCCTAGCGTCTAAAAAAGAACTAAAGTGAACTCTTCTCCTGAGAATCACCGGAAATTGACCATCATACATGAAGCGCCGCCTCGCCTCGCCTAGCGCTCCAAGCCTGAAGCGCCGCTTCAGCCCTCTTCATGTATTCTGGCGCCTCAACTGAAGTGAGGCGATTTGTCCAGCGCCCCTAGCGCCTCACAACGCTTTTTTAAACCAAGTTCGGGTTGAATTTAGTTGATGACGGGTCTAATAGGTAAAATTATTTAAAACTTAAAATATTAAAGGTCTCCTAGCCGTATCAAAGTGTTTAGTAACACGCTCCGTCGCTCCTCCCCTGTGGTTGAGGGTTTTGGTATCGTGATAGGCATTGGTGTAGATTTAAGAGTAGTTATGGAGGGTGAGTTGGCTGTTCTAAAAAAAATTAAATTAAAATGCTACATTCACTTTGTATTATCAAAAAGTATTATATTAATAACAGTGTTTGTAATAAAGTACAATGCATTAATTATTTATAAAGTCAAGAAAAAAAGTTATACAAATGAAATTTGGTGGGTCGACCGAACAGCCTGGATCACTTTTCATCCTTGTAATTGATAGTCATGGAAAATAAGTTCCCTAAAGATACTTTTGTTAATTGTAAACATTTCAAAATGTTATGTGACACAAGTATTGCTGGATTTGATGCAATCATATGAATATTACTTATCAAAGGGCTTGTAGTCTAGTGGCATCATGGTGTATAGTAAAGGTGTTCATCTCTAAGTGATTGAGGTTCTAATCCCATGATGAACATTAGTGTTTAGGAATAGGCTTAGAGTTAATAAGGATGTGAATATTACTTGCAAACATTTGGTTACTTAATATTGTGTGCTTTTTGTAGGTATGCAAGGTCGAAGATGAGAAAGCGATAAGAGATTAATAGTTTGCGAGTGGAGTCTAGATCTTAAGCAGAAGTCGACTCTATCTCATGGTTTTTTGTGTGTTAGAATGTAAGAAAAAAGTTAGTAGGTTTGTTGTCGATAAACGCGCTTTACGGTTCCTAATTATTAATTAATAGGACATATTATCAATAATTTTTTATGGACGTTCATCCTATCCGAGCCAAAATGGAAAGAAACCAAAAGGTAAGATATGAAACCGAGAACCAAATGAATGCTAAAAAAGCGTTACTTACGATTCGTATAACAACATTTACTACTTACTAGCTATGCTCGTTAAGTCTTGTCATGGTTTTTCTTTCGGTTCCGTGCCTGTAGATATGTTTAATGTTTGTTATTGTTATTGTTATTAACTACGAACACAAATCTTTTTAAAATTTATTATTCAAATCTACAGATTGCTCATTTTCTGAGGCTTGAATTTGCATTAATTAGGCGGTGTATACTCTGGCATGTATATTTTTTATTCTAAAAGTAAGTTAATTGAAATGATTTGTTTGTCTTAGAAAACAGGACACCCCTAAGATTAGAATTATTAACTCCCGCCACCTTTAAGTCTACTTTTAAACTTAAACCGAATTGACTTCTTTTATATCTACATCAAATTTATGTTGTAGAGTAGAACCCACAAGTACTTAAGGTAAAAACATCTTTATAATCCATCTTGATAGTGAGGTTACAAGCCTTTAATCGTTCTTTTCTATTTGATTGATTGCAAGTTATGATTCGAGGCAACAACATAACAATTAGTAGCACTTTCAAAGGTTATGTAATAGTTCTATATATTTTTTTTATCTCTATAGGTTTGTCTTATCTTATTCTTTAAGGTGTTATTTTCATATATATATATATATTATTTACATGGCTTTTTTTGTTACCTTTCATCTTTATGTTTGCATCATCTTAAAACCATGTGGGGATAGTCCTCGGGTCATTCAGTCCTTTCACTGTTAAACCATGTGAGTTAGATAGATCGACAGTGGGAAGCATACTAAATACGACTAAATAATTAGAATAAAAGTAGTTGACCATTGTCATTTTCCATCATTGTGTTAATCTTGGTTGCCATGCTACGCTCCTGTGTGTGCATGCAAACATATGTACACCAAATTCTTTTTCATGTGATGGATCTATCTTAGGGTTCATTCGTTATTCTTTATTTTTTGACTAGGTTAAAATCCCGTGTAATACACGAGTTAAATAAATTTACTGTTACATCTTTAATAATATACAAAGTTATGTCTTAAACATTGTGGATTATATGTATTGAATAAACACATCTATTACACATATTTGAAAATTTAAAGTTAACATATTTAAATTTTTAATTATGGATAGTTATTAAATAAAGAATATTTATTTGACATTTGAAGTTAAAATATTTCTTTCTTAATTTATTATTATTTAAGAGAAGAGAGGTGCGAGAAAATCAACTATTAAATAGCCTTGAATGGTGACACGTGTGTAACTTTATTTTTATTTATTAATATAGAGATCTATCAAGACTCGTATTATACATGTGCCCTAATAATTGCAGGACTAGTATCATCTATATATGTATGTTTATTGAAAATCAAGGCATATGAATGTCAATCCATTAATATTCATTTTTAAGTATATGTAAAAATCTATCCTAATAATCATTTATATTTTTTGTCACATGACATTTTCACAACCAACTCTCCTATTTATTTTCCCACTTAAATTGATTATTTCATTTTAAAAAATCAAATAATTAATTTTCTAAATTGTCTCTCTCTATCCTCTATAAAATCAATTAAGTTTTAAAAAACATTTTTTCATTAAATAAAAACTAAATATTTTGATTAAGAAATGCATTTTTTTTCAAAATCAAAATTTTCTAAAACTATGTTTTTTTTTCTAAAACAATGAAACTTTTTTATATTATAAAATATCTTAAAATCAATCTTTTTAAAAAATAAAAGTTTTATATAAAAACATATTTTTCAAAACAAACCTGGAATTTTAAACAAAGAGACACTGATAAAAAACGAAAAATTTTCAAATCAATAAAATTTTTAATATACAAGTTTTAAAAATAATAAAAATGTTTAATCAGTTAATCAAAGTATTTACTAATAAGTATTTTCAATCATATTTTATATTTAACAAATTATAGTTTCGAACTCATTATTTATAAATATTTAGTAATTTACTTATTTAACCCGTGTAACGCACAATGTTATAGTCTAGTATCATTATACTTTACCACAAGGTTTCTAGTAAGCTCTCTTGGAAATTCTACGTGTGAGTTTATTACACTTTTAAAAACTTAAGTATCAAAATGTGTTCACCTAAGGAGTTTGAGTTACTATGAACTTTTGTATAGCTAGGATAAGCAAAAGATGGAGACTTAAGATTATAATTTAGTGGTTGAGTAAGATTGTCAGCTGCTGTTAAATATATATATATATATATATATATATATATATATATATATATATATATATATATATATATATATATATATATATGTAGGGAAGCATTCTATTGAGAACCATAAATATGTAAAGAACTACTAAGAACCACATAAGCAATGGACATAACACCTCAATAAAATTGATAATACTAAAAGATGATGGTTTGATTCTATTTTTTAATTATTTCTTTCATTTTAACACCTCTCTCCTTAATTTTTTAGAAAACCTTTAAAATGTTCATATATGCAATACAACGTGTGTGCATTGATGCACATTATCAAAAGACTATAGATATCGTGATTTTTAAAAATCTATCTTAAAAGTAGTAAAATTACAAACATTTTGATATATTTATATAATACATAGTATAAGAGTTAAAGTGGTTCTTTCTGGTTCTTTACAGATTTATGGTTCTCAATTGAATGTCATTCTATATATATATATATATATATATATATATATATATATATATATATATATATATATATATATATATATATATATATATATATATATATATATATATATATATATATATATCTATTCTAATAAACAAAAATAAAATGTGCCACATGGCACTTTTTAAAGACTACCTTTTGCCACGTGGCACAAAATTAGACAATCTTAAAATTCCCCATTCATTTACACGCGGGTCATCCCTATAACCCATTTACCCGATTCTAAAATTCGGGTCATATATATATTATTTCCCCCAATTTCATTTCCAAACCCCTAACCCTTGCTGCGCCTCTCCCCCGATCGGCTTCCGATTCCTTGCCTTTCATCAACTAATACGAAGATCATACTGAAGAATAACATCGATGGGACGATCTTCTCCTTCGTCCTCAAAGGTAAGTATCTTTTTCAGTCGCGATGTTTGCTTTCTTCCGCCACCATCGCTCCGGTAGTGATTTCTGATATTGTTTTATTAATCGATGTTTATAATCTGTAAAGGAACACACATAAAACAAGATTCATCAAGTGATTTTGGTTGAACAAGATGAAATCGATGGTTGGAATGTTGGTGTCGAACAAGATGCAGAAATCGGTGGTGATTGCCGTCGATAGGCTCTTCCATAACCTGTTCAAAGATGTCGAGATCGAAGCTTGTGCCTACTCAGGTTTGTTATCCTCCTTTTCTTCTCACATTTCTGATTTATTTTTTGATCCTCTTCTTTTTCTTTTTTTAATGATTTCTGAATTTTATGGTTGACTCACATGTGAAATTGTTGAAATATATGTAGATAGTTTATACCTAAACGTCTCAATCGCTATACCTGAATGTCTTCTTTAGAAATTACATTTAATCTAAATGTTTAGGTTTGTAATTTTATCAATTATGTCATTCGTAAATTTTTGTTGCCTGCTAAGTGTTAAGAAACTAGCCTACTGATTATAGTCGAACATCATTATGGGTTGCTGCTCTGTTTAGTTATAATAAAAATGGATCTTCATCTGCAAGTGACGTATGCTTTCTTCTTTCCCATCAACAATGTTAAACATGAATTTTTGATTCATCAGATTGGCTAACTGTTTATGAATTTTACAACTTCTAATATCTATATTTATTCTACGCTTATGACATTTACGAGTTTTCAATATTTTAAAATAAATGTTTAATTCGCATCCCGTGTGTCACACGGGTTTATAGGCTAGTATATATATATATATATATAAATTAATGGGATAAGTAGTGCACTAGTGTGTACATCCGAGATGTCTCTTTTCAATTACAACTTCTCAAAAAGCAATGTTGGTGGCTTTTGTCACCGGCAATGCCCCCTTCAAGCTTTTTCTAGTTGACGCTTTTAACCCTTAACTCTTCCCCTCTCAACTTTCTACTTTTACACTTTTACCCTCCAACACTTTTTAAAAACTTTGTTAAATGCACTCTAGTCTATCTAAGTTTTGACGTAAATTTTGTTCAAAACGAGTTAGGTGAGATATAAGACGTTTTTGTGCTTTATTTTATATATGCTTTGAGATGGTCTACGTTTCGACGTTCATCTACATTTTGACGTAAATTTTGTTCATAAATGAGTCGGGTCAAATATAAAACGTCTCCATGCTTATTTTTATGTACGCTTTGAGTTGGTCTACGTTTCAACATAAGTTATATTTGAAAAAACGTTTAGGCTCAAATAGGTCTATGTTTCGATGTAAATTTTATATGGAAAAATGTGCGGGTCGAATATAATACGTTTTCATTCGACGGAATAGATCCGAGTTACTCTACGTTACGACGTAAATTTAGTTCGGAGACGAGTCAAGGTGTTGCTGCACGTACTTCTGTTATATACGCTTTGAATTGGTTTACATTTCGACATAAATTGTTTGGAAAAGAGTGGGTCAAATATAATATGGTTTCATTCAACGGTGTAAATTCGAGTTAGTTTACGCTTCGACGTATATTTCGTTCGGTAACGAGTCGGGTCGATTGTAGTCTATACTTTATCACGCCATGTATGATAATGCCGCAACGCCTGTTAAAAGAACTAGTTTTAGCATAAATTGAAAGGCACAATAAATTATTAGCTTGGGCCACTAAATTTTTTTCTTTTGACCATTTAATTAGGCCCATGGGGGTCTGTGTTGTTATGTTGAGGTAAAAGTAAAACACCGGGGATTGGGGCAACCCGGTTCCGGTCAAATTTGTTAAACTGGTTCGGCTTGGAACTAAGTTATATGGAATGTTTGTGTGTGTATATTTTATGTTTGTAAGTATATACCTTATGTTATATGGAATGTTTATGAGCGGAGGAGAGATAATATTTTGTATATTTGATAATACATTATTCAATCCATATAAATTAGAAATAAAAGCTAGTGATAGGTATAAATAATATTATTTAATTATAAATAAAATAAAAGAGAAAAAATAATAAATTCGAAAGTTTCGTTTTCAATCTGACGCACTTAGTGTATTAGGTTGGGCCACTAACTTTTCTTTTTCACTTTGGCATAATTAATTGATTAAAAGCTCTATGCTTTTCTTTTCTAGTAGAGGCTGCAATCCGTTCATCAATCAGAGAAGCTCCTCAGATGGATTTGCATGGTAACTTCATCTTCCTTTATTATTATTCTAAAATAATAATCAAAATACTATTATTGTTATGCGACTATACTTCAAATTATATGCCTGCATTTATATTTATTCATATATTATTATTATTATGTGTACAAAGCTTGTTACGAGGAAGGGAGGATATGTAAATTAATTAGTTACAGTGAAAAATCATTTATTCTTCTAAAATTTTACAATTTTCACTTCACATTTAATATTAAATGAATAATCTAGATTGGTTCTCGCAGTATTTCTGGTTATGTATAGAACCTGTGTTTTCAGAGATTATGAATGTAAATATATAACTATATACTAAAAAACAAGTGAGTATCACCAAGGGCCTTATGCGACTTTGAAAGTAGTTAGCAACAGGAATTTGTCAGTGATGTACCAACGGATCAACGATGGCTCGACCAAAATCCAAAACAAATTAGAAAATTGGATTTCGGTGGATTTCGTTATGTTACATCTTCGAGAGTATGATCCATCGGTAATAATCTGTACGTCATGATCCTCATTTGTTTAGTACTGCTATCCTATATATTTTTGATTCAGTACTATGCACCATGCATGCAACCTTTGATTCCTAAAACAAACATTTGAACACTAATATCTAGATTGTAACATGCTTTGATCAATCTAGAAGCTGGTTAGTCGTTACTAACTAATTAATAACCTATTTGCAGGGGTGAATCATACTTTATCTGAGCCCTTATTGGTTCATGAAACTACAAGCCAGCTAGAACAACCTACTTTCTTCAGCAAATTGCTGTTTTCTTGGGTGAACCCATTGCTTGCTCAAGGTTACAAAAAGCCGTTAGATCTAGAAGATATTCCATCTCTAGAGTCCATAGACCAAGCCACGGTTGCCCATGAAAAGTTCTCTAGAGCATGGGATTCGCTTCGGACGGAACAAACCTTAAACAATGCTAACGTGGTTCTTAAAACACTAGCCAAAGTTTACTTCCAAGAGATGGTTCTATCAGGAGTTTGTGTCTTTCTTAGGACCATAGCCATTGTGGCTAGCCCGTTGTTACTCTATGCTTTTGTCGGCTATACAAACCATGAAGTTAAAGATTTACATCAAGGGTTGTTCTTACTTGGATGTTTGATTATAGTTAAACTGACCGAGTCATTGAGTCACAGGCAATTTTTCTTCATTGCAAGAAGAACGGGTATGCAAATGAGGTCAGCTTTAATGGTGAAAGTGTATGAAAAACAACTTAAACTTTCTAATTTAGGAAAGAAACGGCATTCTGCAGGTGAAGTTGTGAATTACATCGCGGTTGATTCTTATAGAATGGTTGAATTTCCTATGTGGTTTCATGTGTGCTGGTCTTGTTTCATTCAGTTATGTCTAGCTGTTGGTGTGCTGTTTTCCATAATAGGAGCAGGCGTATTCCCCGGTCTAGTCCCTCTAATCATATGTGCGCTTCTTAACTTACCATACGCGAAAGCTATCAAGAAGTGTCAATCAGAATTCATGGTGGCTCAAGATAAGAGAATAAGATCAACTTCTGAGATCTTAAACAACATAAAAGTAATAAAGTTACAATCTTGGGAAGAAAAGTTCAAAGAAATGATTGAATCTTATAGAGAAGTTGAATTTAGTTGGTTATCTGAAGCTCAATTCAAGAAGGTTTATGGGACGATTTTGTATTGGATGTCACCAACACTCGTTTCATCGGTCATACTTTTTGGATGTGTGTTTTTGGGAAGCGCCCCTTTAGATTCTGCCACTATTTTCACAATTTTGGCAACATTAAGAACTATGGCTGAACCCGTAAGGTTGTTGCCTGATGCGATTTCTGCATTAATCCAAGTCAATGTATCATTTGACCGGATTAATTCTTTCTTACTTGTTGATGAGCTAAAAGATGATCCAGTGCAAACAGACCAAGAAATGGAGAAATCAGATTATTGTATTAGAATAAAAGATGGGACTTTCTCATGGGATCCTGAATCGCCTGTTCCAACGCTTAGGGATGTAAATCTCGAGGTTAAATGCGGACAGAAAGTTGCGGTTTGTGGGTCAGTTGGTGCTGGAAAATCATCTATGTTATATGCTGTTCTTGGAGAAATATCCAAAACCTCAGGAACAGTGAGTTCATATATTGGTTGTATTAACTGGTACAATTTTTATTTTGTCTCACAAAACCCTCAATCTTTTAGAAACATCAATTAAAACCAAGTTGATCCTTTTACTCTGTGGGGCTGATTTTGTAACTTTGCAACCGGTCATTTTAGTACGGGTCAAAACTGCCTGGGTAGGGTCGACTTGCAAAATCTTATTCTATAGCTTCTTTTGCATAATTAATGTGTTAATTATGAATACAAAAGCAATGTTATTGCAAGAACATTCTAAATCTTTGAATAAAAATGGTTTAGGAGGTTGTATGCATTAGTTTGTTCTTTCTAACTGATTCATTCAACAAGAACCAAGTCGACCCATTCATAAGTGAACGGGTCAAAATTGCTAGGTGTACTTTATTTGCTCTTTTTGCTTATCTTTCTAATTACCTTAATCAACTTTTCTCAAAGCTCACTGGTTTATTTTTGGGAAAAAAGGTGGTTAGCAGAGAATGGCCACAATGCCATTAGGGCCAGGTTATCAAACCTAAGAACCGGTTGGCTCATTAGGTTAGGACAAGAAACTTATGGGAATTTTCCCAGGCTTGTTCTATACGTTTGGGCCGGGCTTCTAATACCTGGTTTGATAACCTAGTATGCAATTTGGCCATTTTATAGATGCATGCAAGTTATATATAGTTCATTGTCAAGATTTATATTTTTGTTTCCAGGTGGATGTTTTTGGATCAATTGCTTATGTTAGCCAAACATCTTGGATTCAAAGTGGTACAATACAAGATAACATATTGTTTGGAAAACCGATGGTTAGAAATAAATACGAAAAAGCCATAAGAGCGTGTGCTTTGGATAAAGATATTGAAGCTTTTAACCATGGAGATCTAACTGAAATAGGCCAGCGAGGCGTTAACTTGAGTGGGGGTCAAAAGCAAAGGATTCAACTCGCACGAGCAGTGTACAATGATGCTGACATATATCTTCTAGATGACCCTTTCAGTGCAGTAGATGCACACACTGCAGCAAGTCTCTTTAATGTAAGATTCACCTTCTTAAAATGGCATGACTGCAAATAGTTAAGCTTTCTTCTCTATGTTAAGAATTGATAACATTCGGATGTTTTTCATCAAATTAATTCTAACATTCTAAATTATTCGGTTCTTTATATTTTATATCCAGGATTTGCAAATTAAGACTAAATGATTCTAGTTAAGTTAGGAGAGCAGAATATTCAATTCAAAGCAAGAATGATATCAAAACACACTTTTGGAGTAACTCTCCAATCTTATTGACCAAGAAAGTATAACTCCAAAAACTTGGTTACAAATTACCCTAACATGGGTTTATATAATCTAGTTACCTTATCTAATTAGAATTCAAATCATAGTTATCTATTCCTACTAGATAAACCATAAATTAGATAATATCAAATTTAAATTTTAAATCCAACTTGACCGACTTGTCAACATTGGTCCTCCCATATTCCCGGATTGCCGACTTGCCCTCCAAGACTCGGGAATTACTTCATTCCAACATTCACCCTCCTAATTTTCGAGTGGAAACTAGAAGGTCTTCTACTCTAAGTAGCTTCCGCATCTCACCAAACTTGATTCTTGCGAGAGCTTTGGTCAATATCTCCGCCTTTTGTTCCTTGCCATTGACGTGCTTCACCAGTATCTCCTTTCTTTCAACGCATTCTCGTATATAGTGAAATCGGGACTTTATATGGTTACTCCGGCTATGAAAGATCGGGTTTTTTACTAGAGAAATCGCCGAGGTATTATCAACTTTCAACACGACCTCTTGTAGCTTCGATCCGATTAACTCACCCAACAATTCTCGTAACCATACGGCTTGAAATGAAGCCGAACTTGCCGCCATGTACTCCGCTTCACATGAAGAGAGTGCAACCATACTTTGCTTTTAGGAACACCAAGTGATTGGTGAATCTCCAAGGTAGAACACATGTCTAGTAGTACTCTTCCCATCATCATCATCATCAATGTTGTGGCTACTATCACTATACCCCGTCAATCCCCTTTCTCCTCTTTTTTTATAGACATTACCATATCCGATGGTCCCTTTAAGATACCTTAGAATCTGTTTTATGGCTGCCAAATATGATCGTTTAGGCGTTTGCATGTATCTACTTACCATTCCTACCGAAAACGCCATATCCGGTCTTGTGTGCAACATGCAGCGTAGGCACCCGCAAGTTTTCGATATTCGGTCTTGTCTACATCTTCCTCTTCCATGGCTTTGGATAGCTTTTCATTCGGGTTCTGGGTATAGCGGTTGGGTTACAATCCTTCATCTCGGCTTCTTTTAGTACTCGACGGGCATATGCCTCTTGTTGAATTCAAATCTCATTCTTGAGTTGTGTAACCACAATTCCGAGATAGTAAGTAAGCTTTCCCAAATCCGTCATCTCGAATTTCTTTGACATGGCTTTCTTGAATTCCAAGATTTGATCTTTGTTTGACCCGGTAACAATCAAATCATCAACATAGACTCCTATGATGACAACGCTGATTCCAATCTCCCTTTGATATACGACTTGTTCTTTTGAGCACTTATGAAACTTTAACTCCTTTATAATCCCATCTAGCTTTGTGTTCCAAGCATGCGGAGCTTGTCGTAACCCGTATAAAGCCTTAGAAAGCTTGTATACCTTGAATTCTTCCTCGGGTTTTACAAACCCATCTTGTTGAGATATGGACATGTCTTCTTTTAATTCTCCATGTAAAAATGCCGACTTGACATCAAGATGATGCAAGTCCCATCCTCGATTAGCGGCTATAGCAATTAGCATTCGAATCATTTCACGTCTTGCCACCGGCGCAAAGACTTCGTCGAAATCAATATCGGGTTGTTGAACATAACCCTTCGCGACAAGTCTTGCTTTATATTTATTAATGGTTCCGTTCATGTTTCTTTTCACCTTGAAGACCCACTTTAACCCAATAAATTTTGCACCATTCGGTTGATCGACTAGCTTCCAAGTGTTGTTTCGGTTGATGGAATCTAGCTCAACTTGCATAGCTTTCATCCACTCCGGTTTAGACTTTGCTTCTTCAAAGTTCTTTGGTTCACTTTCCTCCAATAGTAAGAGTTCAACGTCTTCTATTTGTAAAATATAATCACTGAAGTTGGTACTCGACTGGATCTTCTTAGTTGTTGTTCTTCGGGCTCGGAAACGATCTCTGGTGGGTTTTCTTGTGGTTGCAGTGAGCTGGTCGCAAATTGTTTGAATCTGTCGTCGCTGAATGGTTCTGAATGCTGCCAGAATTAGCGACAGAGGCTGCTGGTGTCGCTGGGCTTTGCGACGAGCTGTCTTGAAGGTTTTCTTGATTGGTTTCACCTGTTGCAGTTTCGGTTGCCACTGGCCCAACCCCGGTGCTGATGACCCCTTGCTAATCGACCCAAAAATACCCCGGTTCAAAGGTTGCTTCGACCTTGTCTAGCATTTTCCAATCCTACGCCTTTTTTCATTGAACACCACATCCCGTGACACCACAATCCTTCGTGTAACCGGGTCGAATAATCGGAATGCCTTAGATCCGGTTACTGTTTCAAGGTAGACTAGGCTCTTTGACATGTCATCTAGTTTCTTGAGGTGTTTATTAGTCACTTTTGCATATGCCACACATCCGAACACTTTGAGGTAACTTACATAGGTTTATTTTGCTTCAAAGTCTCGTATGGTGTTGAGTTTACCAATGCCCAAGTAGGCACTCGATTCTCAATAAACGCCGCGTGTCGGATTGCTTCTCCCCATAGAAAATTTGGAACGTTCGTTGCTTTCAACATGCTACGTGTCATCTCTAGCAATGTTCGGTTTCTTCTCTCGACCACACCATTTTGTTGAGGCGAGTATGGTGCGGTCAAGTGTCTTTGAATGCCTTTCATGTCACAATAATGATTGAATTCTTATGAGTTAAATTCACCACCTTGGTCGGTACGAAATGTTTTCACCTTTGTTCCTACCTCCCCTTCAACCATTGTTTTTAACTTCTTGAATGCTCCAAAGGCTTCACTTTTAGCTTTTAATAAACAAATCCAAACGTAACGTGAGTAATTATCAATTATTACAAAGATATATTTGTTACCAGCTAGAGTTGGAGGAGTTATTGGACCACATAAATCGTTGTGTATGAGCTCTAAGGGACGAGTTGCTCTAAACGTTGTTGCTTGTGGAAAAGGTAGTCTTGTTTGCTTTCCAACTAAGCATGACTCGCATAGCTTGGTTTCATGTGTGATATGTGGCATGATGGGTCACTAATTCATTCTTAGCCATTTGTTTCATTGACTCGAAGTTTAAATGGCCAAGTCTAGCGTGCCAACGCCAACTACTTTCATTGATGTTGCTTAGCAAACAAATAGGTTTTACTCACCTTTAGTTTTACATGGTAAAGCCTATTTGCCGACCGGTTTACTTTAAATAGTAACTTTCCTTGCTTATCGTGCATGGAAAGATAGTTATCTTTGATCCAGATGTCGCATCCACTCTCTGATGCTTGATCAAGACTTATTATATTGGTCTTTAGACTTGGTATATAATAGACATCTGTTAGTAAACGTTGTTCCCCCGTTTTCCATTCAAACAAAATTGACCGTTCCCCACATATGTTAACAAACGAGTTATCTCCAAATTTTACCTTCCCATGGATTCGTTTGTTGAGCTCCGAGAATAATGAATCCTCGCCCGTCATGTGATTGCTTGCGCTATTGCCTAAGTACCATGTATCACTTCCTTTTGGCTCAAGTTTCTTGGGTATCACTTTTTCTTCGTTTAGATAAACACTTTCTTGCACACCTTGCATCATGAATAGAGATGGGTCCATGGCTTCTCCTCCTTTGGCTAGATTTACTTCCGCTTGAAGTTTTTGTTTTCTATCCGGACACATTGAGGCAAAGTGTCCCATCTTGTCACATCGAAAACATTGGATTTTAGAAAGATCTCTGCTTTTACCTTTCTTTTCTCGGCTCTCAGTATTACTCGCGACTTCTTGATGTACACGGTTATTGCTCGTCCCGCGTCCACCCCTTCCACGCTACCCCCTCGGCCCCGACCCCCTCAGCTTGCGGCCCGTGAGGTCGAACCCGATGATGGCTCAGTCTTATGATACATCAGTTTATTGTGAGACTCATTATGGTAATCATCTTCCTTTACTCGCTCCTCATAAGCTTTCAACCGCCCTACCACATCTTCAAAGCCAACAGTTTTGAGATTTATGGCTTGTTCAATTAATGCCACGATCTAGATAAACTTACTACGTGGTAAACTTGTTAGAAATTTCTTCACCAGTTTTGACTCATCAATGATTTCACCTTGCGCCGCCGCCTTTCCTGCCGTACCGGATAGCCTTGCAACAAATTCATCGATGGTGTCACTTTCTTGCATCTTCGTTCCATTGAACTCAACCATGAGGGTCTGTAAACGTGCTTCTCTAACTCGATCAGCTCCCAAGTTCCGTGTTTTGATCGCATCCCAGATTTTCTTCGTCGTCTCAAGGTTACCAACTTGTAATATTTGAGATTCCGGGATCGATTGGAATATCAGTGCCATCGCTATGTTGTTTTTGTCAGCATCGTCCGATCCGGGCTCAGTAGTGTTCCAAACCTTATGCACATTTAGAATCACTTTCATTCTCATTGCCCAAACCATATAGTTTACGTTGCTCAACATAGGACATTGATATGTCAAAAGATTGCTTCCCTTCTTTGCTTTCGATGGTGCCTCTTCTCCCATGGCCTTCTTTCTTCTTTCGTAAGTTTTGGTGATGAGAGGAGATCGATCCAGCTCTAACTCCTTTTGGCAAGATCAAGTTTTATGGGTGTATGCACACAGGCTCTGATCGGCTCTGATACCAATTCAAAGCAAGAATGATATCAAAACACACTTTTGGAATAACTCTCCAATCTTATTGACCAAGAAAATATAACTCTAAAAGCTTGGTTACAAATTAGCCTAACATGGGTTTATATAATCTAGTTACCTAATCTATTTAGAATTCAAATCATAGTTATCTATTCCTACTAGATAAACAATAAAATAGATAATATCAAATTTAAATTTTAAATCCAACTTGACCGACTTGTCAACATTGGTCCTCCTATATTCCTGGATTGCCGACTTGCCCTCCAAGACTCGGGAATTACTTCATTCCAACAAGAATAGATGCTTGTGTACCATAAGCTTAAGTGAATATCCTTCAAATATGAACTCCAGATAAAAAAAATCACATGTGTGAAATGTGAACAAGGATTAAACATGAGATTTAATATAGACATGGGCCTTTGAGCAACTGATAAGGCCTAGGCGTTTGTATCTTATATTATCCCAAAGTGATCATTTTGTGATACCCAGGCAATCATCTAAAGGGTCGAGATACTACATTTGGAAAATGATTTCATATACGATAAATGGAAACGATATTTGATTATTTTTACCTAAGCAGCACACCAAATACCCAACATTGCTAGATATTAACTTTTGAATGTTCTGTTTCAGGATTGTGTTATGACATGCCTTGAACGTAAAACTATCATTTTTGTGACTCATCAAGTGGAGTTTCTCTCATCAGTTGACGATATTCTGGTAATCAGAAATAAACATTATGGAAATCACATATCCTTCTAAGGTTTTAATCTTTATATACAACAATATTCTAAATTCATAATGAAGGATTTTCTCTTTCAAACATCAAAAATTTATATTTCATCCATTAGAAATAAATAAACTAAAATCAACTTCTCCTAAAAGTCTATTTCAATCAATAAAAAAATAGGAAAAATGGATTGTCAATTTGAATCATCACTGCACATAAAGTTTTCTTCATTCATAATTAATAGGTTAAAACAATGAAATTCTAATATGTTTTGAAAGCGTACATATGATATTTCGAGATTGTTAATTTGAAACATAAGTCATCACTGCATGTAATGTTTTCTTCATTCATTCAATTAAAACAACTAAATTCTCATATGTTTTGAAAGCGTAGATTTTTTACTTCGAGATTAAAAGGATACATATGATATTTGGATATGATTCAAATGAGAACTCTTTTTTTTACGAGAACTCTAAAAACCAATACGAGTCATTAATTTTCAGTGGCAAAATGATAATTAACGAAAACATAAAAAAATTATAAAATAAAAAATAACATAAGAATAATTAAAAAATAAAAACACAAAAATGTTTCCTTCGTTTCCCTCTTTCAAAAAAAATAAATAAATATTTATAAAAAAACAAAAAAAACTCGTTTTTTTACGAAATTCGTTTTTACACATGTGTAAATAATGGGTGGAAGATTTTTTTAAAACATATATCAATATGATACGCATTGAAAAGATAAAATGATATAGAAATTAAAGGTGAAATTTTTTTGAAAAAATAATGTCGTGAAAAATAGTTATGAACGTTTAAAAAAAGGTGAAAATGACATGTTACTTGCATGTGACTTAAATGTGTGACTAATATTGATTTTTAGAGTTTTCACAAAAAAAGTGATTTTCAAGATAACCCTCCCTAAAACCTACAAAAAAATGTATGTAAATATCATGTCTTTTCAATCAATTTAAGCAGTTGTGTATGATGGTTTTCCTTAAAGGTTATGCAAGATGGTCAGGTTACACAATCAGGAAACTATGAGGATCTCTTAATGGTAGGGACAACTTTTGAACAGCTTGTGAATGCTCATAAAGACGCCATTACAAACTTAGATACATCAGCTCCTGAAAATAAAAGCAAACGCCTAAACACCGAAAATAAAAGTTGGCTTGGTAAAAAGAGCAGCAAGGAAAAGATATCGACGACGGGCTTAAGAGAACAATTGACTGAAGAAGAAAAAAAAGAGACAGGGAATGTTGGTTGGAAGACATTCTTAGACTATGTTGTCATCTCAGAAGGATTTTGGTTTTTTACTTTATGTGTAATAACTCATGTTGGTTTTATAGCACTTCAAGCAGGAGCAGGTTATTGGCTAGCATTTGGTATTCAAATCACTGAAATCACCAATGTCATGTTGATTTGTGTGTACTCTTTGGTTTCAACTACAAGCATCTTCTTTGTGTATCTGAGATCACTTTTTGCTGCACTTCTGGGATTAAAAGCTTCTAAATCATTTTTTCATAAGTTCACAGATTCGGTTTTCACTGCTCCCATGGTCTTCTTTGACTCTACTCCAGTTGGACGAATTCTAACAAGGGTAAAAGTTCATTTCCATCATTTTTTAATCTAGATTCAACTAGTTTTATGCATTTAAGCCCCTTTGAGGCCACTTGTGTAGAGGAAGTTTAGTTTTATCTTTGGTTAGCAGGATATTGGCCGGATCCTATGAATTTTCTTGTCATGGGTTAAACAAAAGAGTAGTGGTGTGTAGAAAGCTAAAAACCCAACCCGACATTTTTGGTGACTAATCTATTGTTCATGCAGGTCTCATCTGATTTGAGTATAATTGATTTTGACATTCCATTTTCGATTGCCTATGCGGTTACTACTTGCATTGAATTACTTGTCACAATTGGTATTATGGCTTCGGTGACCTGGCAAGTTCTCATCGTAGCCATATTTGCCATCGTGGCTTCAAAATACGTACAGGTGAATCTTGATTATCAGTTACTACAAATTTTGAATATTATATGATTACTTTGTACTTTGGTAAGAAAAATTAGGCTAAAATCACTAGGCCAAAGTTTAAATTCTAGTTCACGTTACAATGTATATAATTACAAAGGAAATCATATTAGTCCGACATATTATAGAATAATGAAAACTCTTAACATACTATGTATTATTATTATTATTATTATTATTATTATTATTATTATTATTATTAATATGACATATTTAGAAATAAAATGTGCATAACAAGTTGGATGGAAGAAGGTGTTAGGAAATGTGTGAGACTTGACAGAAGAACCATAAAAGAAAATAAGTACCCTCTGCATAAAAAGTGGTAATTTACATTAACACATTTCAAAATGTTATATTATAAATTACAAAGGAAATCTTATCAAATCATATAGGTAAAGATAATTACAATAAACCATAACTAATATCAAGAAGTTTTTTGTACCGGTTTGATTTTGTACCATTGCACAAGTTAATAGCTAGGCCCGTGTATCTATATAACATCTTTCTAAACTTCAGGGATATTATCAGCCAACTGCAAGGGAACTAATGAGAATCAATGGAACCACAAAAGCACCTGTGATGAATTATGCATCTGAAACATCACTTGGAGCTGCAACAATAAGAGCATTCAAAATGCAAGATAGATTTTTTAAAGAATACCTAAAGTTGGTGGATAGAGATTCAAGTACTTTGATTTTTTCAAATGCAACATTAGAATGGTTGATTTTAAGAACAGAAGCTTTTTCAAACCTAACCCTATTCACAACTGCTTTTCTCTTGGTTTACACTCAGAAAGGCTCCATATCTTCAGGTATGTTTGTCATATCTATTGGTATTAGAAAGCTATTTACTCGAAGAACACACTGGACAAAACAACACAAGAACAAATGAAGAACTCAAATGCTTTTACTGTTATTAATCTGAGAAGTTGAGTACATCAAAAAGGAAACCTACAATGCTTTAAATAGAGAGCCTAACAACAACCATGCAGAAAGAAAAGGACGTAACAACCTACTCTAGTCAATAGGACTTTATTCAAAAATAAACATTAAACACGGTCTTCCATTTATAGCCGTTTAGCCACGTGCGTAATTCTGTTGAACTACATCTTCAACTTGACCCGTATCCTCTGATCCATCTTTTACCCGTGACCCAGTAGAGTTTGAATTACCTTTAACACCCCCTGATAATTCGAACTCTTCTACTCCAATTAGCTTTCTAAGGAACATAAACTTTTCTCGAGAGAGGGCTTTAGTTAGAATATCCGCAGCTTGATTTTGAGTACTGCAGAACTCTAACATAATCAGATCTTGTTTCACCATATCTCGAACAAAATGATGTTTCAATTCGATGTGCTTCGAGCGACTATGCAGAACCGGGTTCTTGGAAAGACTTATAGTTGATTGATTGTCACATAAAATGACTGTAGCACCCTCCTGTTTCAAGTGTAGATCATCTAAGATTCGTCTCAACCATATAGCCTGACATGTAGCTGCTGTAGCAGCAATATACTCGGCCTCCGTGCTGGATAAAGCGACTGTACTTTGTTTCTTTGTGCTCCAAGTAACAGCAGCACTCCCTAGCATAAACACATTAGCTGAGATGCTCTTCCTATCATCAATACATCCAGCCCAGTCGCTATCAGAATATCCAGTCAATGTCACCTTTTGATCGTGATCACCTCTTTTAAACCACAAACCAAACTTTAAAGTACCAGCCACATACCGAAGGATCCTCTTAACAGCACCCAAATGCAGTGTAGATGGATTATGCATGAACCGAGATACCAAACTCACTGCATGAGCTATATCAGGTCGGGAGTGAGTGAGATAAATGAGGCTGCCAACTATACTTCGATAGTTTTCTTCATCAACTCTATCTGAATAATCTTCAACTTGAAGCTTCTCATTAGAATTCATGGGAGTGGTTTCTGACTTGCAACTTGCCATTCCAAACTTTGATAGCAAGGCTTTAGCATACCTTTCTTGAGAAAAAAATACACCTGCATTAGACTGAGTAATTTCCAATCCCAAAAAATAAGTTAAGAGACCCAAATCAGTCATTTCAAACATTGACATCATGCCTTCTTTAAATTCAGTAACAAGTTGAGAACTAGAACTTGTATATATGATGTCATCTACATACAAGCAGACATAGATAACATCACCATTTTTTGATTGCTTGACATATAGAGTTGGCTCATTCTCACTTCTGTTATAACCATGAGAGATAAAATAAGTATCGATCTTAGAGTACCATGCTCTCGGAGATTGTTTTAACCCATACAAGGCCTTTTTAAGAAGATACACCTTGTTTTCTTCAATCATAAATCCTTCAGGCTGTTCTACATAGATCTCCTCATCCAGGTCCCCATTTAGGAAGGCAGTTTTAACATCCAGTTGGTATAAGGGCCACCCTTTAAAGGCCGCCACAGCCAGAACAATACGAATTGTCTCAAAACGAGCTACCGGTGCAAAAGTTTCTTGATAATCCAACCCTTTCTTCTGCGAGTAACCCTTAGCTACCAGGCGTGCTTTATGTCTTAGGATACTCCCATCTGGGCTGAATTTAGTCTTAAACAGCCATTTCAAACCTACCAAATTCTTGCCAGGTGGTAGCGTAACCAACTTCCATGTATTATTCTTTTCAATAGCCTTCAACTCATCTTCCATAGCTATCCGCCATTCTTCTTTAACAACAGCTTCAGAATAACAAGTAGGGTCAGACACATTAAGTGCAAACTGACAAGTATTGTAGAAGTCAGTTGGAACATCCATAGGATATGTGCTATCATATATGTCATTTAAGGATTTGGATCTCAATGGATGGGATGATGAAGAGGATGAACTCGACAGTTGAGTAAGATCATTGGAACTTGAAGACTCCTGTACAGGTGCATGTTCAACATAGTTTTGTTGATCATTGTTTTCACCAGAAGTACCATTAGAAGAAGAAGCAACAGTGTTGTTGCAGGGCAATTGGGCTGCATCATTATCATTTGTAGCTACTGGAAATGGATCAATGTAGTACCCTTCAAATGTAGAATAATTTTTGCTAGAGCTGTCTTTCCAATCCCAACTTGCTTCTTCAAGAAATTCTACATGCCTTCTGATTAGAAAGGCCTTTGTAACTGGATTAAACAATCGATATCCAGAGCCTTGAGAGGAATACCCAATGAATATACATTTCTCTCCCCGATTATCTAGCTTTCGTCGTCCCTGTGATTGAGTTAGGCTGTATACAATACACCCGAAAACTCGGAGTTTATCAACTCGAGGCTTCTCACCTGTCCAGGCTTGCAAAGGAGTTTGATTTGCAACTGCCATGGTAGGGGAGATATTAATGAGAAACACAGCCGTAGCCACGGCTTCTGCCCATAAGAAGTTTGGGAGAGCTTTCTGCTTTAGCATGCTTCTAGTGAGGCCCATAATGGTCCGATTCTTCCTTTCCACTACTCCATTATGTTCAGGAGTATATGGAACTGTTAGTTCTCGTTTGATACCATTCTCTTCACAGTAGGCAGTGAAAGCATGTGACGTGAATTCACCACCGCGGTCGGTGCGAAGAACTTTAATGGGTCTCTCACATTGCTTCTCTACCAAATTCCTGAATACTTTAAACTTTTCAAAAGCATCAGATTTTTTAGATAAAAAGTAAACCCAACACATTCTAGTTAAGTCATCTATAAACAATAGATAATATAAACTGTGACCAAGGCTTGGCGTCTGCATGGGACCACTTAGGTCAGCATGTATAAGTTCAAGTTTTTGTGTGGCCCGCCAAGACTTAGACAGAAATGGTAATTTGGATTGTTTACCCATAATGCATCCCTCACACTTAGGAGATGGTCGAATGGAGGGTAAACCAGAGACCATGTTTCTGTCATGTAAAGACTTTAAACTGCTAAAGTTGAGATGTCCATACCTTAGATGCCACAGTCTAGTAGGAGTCATTTTTGGCTCATCAGTTGTACATACCTCAGCCTTCGTAGCATCCAATAAAAACATGTTGTTGCTTGACACAAGAATCTTCATAAGAGTGTTACCATTTTGAGTAATAACACACTTTCCATCTGCAAAATGCAATGCATAGCCTTTCTTCATTAACTGGCCCACACTTAGGAGATTATACTCCAAGTTGGGTGCATAGTACACATCATCTAACAGTTTATGACCACCATTACCGGTATCAATTTTAACAGTGCCTTTTCCTTCTACTGAAAGTCTTTTTTTGTCACCTAATTGAACACTTAACTTGAAAGATTCATCTAGGTTTGTGAAGATTGACTTGGAGCCCGTCATGTGATTCGAACACCCAGAGTCAACAAACCATAGACTATTAGTGTTGCAAGGTGCAGACTCATTTGTCATAAACAGGAAGGAATCTGACATGATCATAAACAGATGTTGATCATCATGAGTATCTCCCTCTTCCATTGCTTCAGCAGCTACATTGGCTTGCACATCATCATTGTACCAACAATCTCGCTTAACATGACCAAACCTGTTACATAGATAACATTGAGGGACTTTATTCCGGTCCCCTCCTCGGCCACGACCACGACCACGAGGAGAACCTCTACCACGACCACGAAGACCTCCACCTCGTGATGACTGACCATTATCTTGAAACACTTGAAGAGCCTGCTCCTCCGTTCGATCAGTCTTCTCAGCAGATCGGCTATTAATCCTTTCCTCCTGGGACTGAAGAGAACCCATAAGTTTGATGGGTGAGAGTTTAGAAAGGTCGAATGAGACTTCAATAGAGGGAACAACGTAGTCGAACTTTGGGGATAGACTACGGAGTATCTTCTCAACAATCGTTTGATCAGCCACAGATTCACCAAAAGCACGCTTTTGGCTAACGATGGCCATCACACGAGAGAAATAGTCACCCACCAGTTCATCATCCTTCATACGTAGGTTTTCGAAGTCACGGCGCAGGACTTGCAATTTCACCCCCTTAACTTGGTTGTCACCCTGGAACTCCAGTTGAAGAATGTCCCAGCTCTCCTTGGCAGACGTGGCAGCAGCAATCCGAGAGAATAATGTATCATGCACGCCCTGCTGAATAATGGCCATAGCATGAGCATCTCGCGTCCGCAGTGTAGTGAGTCGAGCATCATCAGCATCACCTTCATTAACACCGGTCTTCACCATCTCCCATAGATCACGAGATTTGAGAATTGTTTTCATACGGATGCTCCAATGTTCATAACCTTCTCCTTTGAACATGGGAATAGGGGTAGGGGCAGTGGATAAAGTAATAGAAGGGGTAGTCATGGTGGATTAAAGGTAAGCTGAACTGGATAAGATCGTTTGCTAGCTCTGATACCACTATTGGTATTAGAAAGCTATTTACTCGAAGAACACACTGGACAAAAAACAGCACAAGAACAAATGAAGAACTCAAATGCTTTTACTGTTATTAATCTGAGAAGTTGAGTGCATCAAAAAGGAAACCTACAATGCTTTAAATAGAGAGCCTAACAACAACCATGCAGAAAGAAAAGGACGTAACAACCTACTCTAGTCAATAGGACTTTATTCAAAAAATAAACATTAAACACGGTCTTCCATTTATAGCCGTTTAGCCACGTGCGTAATTCTGTTGAACTACATCTTCAACTTGACCCGTATCCTCTGATCCATCTTTTACCCGTGACCCAGTAGAGTTTGAATTACCTTTAAAACATGTTGGTTTGACGTGAAATAGTTTTTGTCCAAATTTTAAAGTGTGTTAATTAAATATGATTATTACTACAACTTTCTTTCTGGTATATTAACTTTAAAAACTATATTTGATGTAACCAACTTTTAAATTTATACACGGAAAGGCATCCAACTTTATACCTTTTTATGGGTTTAACTTCACCAGAATGGATCAAACATGTTACCTATTTAAAATCTACGTGGCGAACTTCACAACTTCCCTTCTGATGCATCAAACTTTCGAAACATACCTTTACTATGTGTTTTAAGTATATTTTTGTTGTTTTTATTTTGCTAAGTCAAATGGTAAAACATTATGCAGTTGGTTTCATCAAATAGTAAAAATTAAAGATATCTACGCATCAAACTATAAGTTTTAAAATTATTACATCAAAATTTAACTTCTTAAGTTCCGATATTTGTATAGGGTTGGTTGGCCTCTCTCTATCTTATGCATTGGCGCTATCGGGTTCACAAGTGTTCTTTACTAGATGGTATTGTAGCTTAGCCAATTACATTATATCAGTAGAAAGAATCAAACAGTTTATGCATATTCCACCTGAGCAACCAGCAATTATGGAGAACAATAGACCACCATCATCTTGGCCTTCAAAGGGAAAGATACAGTTTGAGGATCTAAAGGTAAACTCAAATTTTTTTCAGCTCTTGTGATGAAGAATTGCATTAAGATCATGGTGCTAATGCTTTTAAACTGTATTACTTATAGATCTTGTTAGAGGTGGCAGTTTTGACCGATTTACTTATGAATTGCTTGATTTGGGTTGTGTTATTTTAAATGGGTCAACTCAAACAAAAAGCTAGAAAGAAATGGACGCAAATGGGTCAGGTAGATCAAATGGTTGAAAGTCGCCCCAAATCTATAATGGGTTGGTTTGTATTGTCTTTTATTTTAAACTCGTCGAATAAAAAATAGCTAAAAGGGAGCGTCTCAAAATAGGTGAATGGTTAAAAGGTTTAAGTTGCTTAAAATATACTATTAATGCATACTACTTTCTAAATGGTTATATTCAAAGATTTAAACTATTATTGTAATAATGCAGTTTTTTTAATTATAATCAATACATACCTTCTTTAAAATATCTTTCCTAGAAATGAATAGAAATAAGGTTTAGATCAACCAAACCCAGCCCAGCCCTTTAATTTTTTAATGCATATAAAATCCTAAATGGTTTAATTTATGTATTAAGATTATTAAATATAATAATTTAGTTATGTAATGATAGTTAATGCATACCTTATAATTTTTTCTTAAAAAATAGGCAAGGTAGTTTTAGGTGGTTAATACAATCCCACTGACATGTTTTATCGTGTAATAGAAAAATACATCTTTTTGACCATTACTCAACCCACCCATGTTACCATGTTCACATCTTAATTAATAGTCATGTGGTTGTTATTACAGTTGAGATACCTTCCAAACGCGCCACTGGTTCTCAAAGGAATCACTTGTACATTCGAAGAAGGGACTAGGGTAGGCATTGTTGGAAGGACAGGAAGTGGCAAAACCACACTACTAACAGCATTATTTCGTTTGGTGGAACCTGATAGCGGAAGAATTCTCATAGATGGTTTAAACATTTGCACAATTGGACTTAAAGATCTCAGGATGAAATTAAGTGTCATCCCACAAGAACCCACCCTTTTTAGGGGCAGTATTCGAACAAATTTGGACCCACTCGGACTTCATTCTGATTATGAGATATGGAAGGTAACATATTTATCTATTCTAATCTTCATAAATCAATACTACATATGCAATTTAGACCCGTTTACTTATGAATAAGTGTACTTGGGTTGTGTTTTTCTTTGACGAGTAATACTTGTACAACTAAAATTAATAGCTTTAGAGGAATCAGGTCAAATGGGTTGAAAGTCCCCAAAATGTATTGAAATAACCCAATTTTTATAGTCATATTTGGAACAATTATTATTAGTATATAACTTAAAAAAAGTTCAACCAAAAGTGTTTCGAGTCACCGCAACTACGCCTACCATTTACCAATGCAAAAATCACCAGCTTTGACCTGTTACCCAACCCACTTGATACCTTTATCTTTACAACCTTTATGCAATAACTTGCATGGTGTAAAACTTTAATTGAATTTCCAGGCATTAGAGAAGTGTCAGCTAAAAAGTACCATCAGTTGTCTGCCGAATTTGCTAGATTCATCAGGTTAGTCAATTTTATGATTCCATCATGGTTATATCACACTAAAAAATCTAATTGATCGTTGCTTCTTTGTTAGTGAGTGATGAAGGAGAGAATTGGAGTGCCGGACAAAGGCAGTTATTATGTTTAGGAAGAGTGTTACTCAGGAGAAACAAAGTCCTAGTACTTGATGAAGCAACCGCATCCATTGATTCAACTACAGATGTCATTCTTCAAAGAATCATAAGAGAAGAATTCTCAAGTTGCACTGTCATGACAGTAGCCCATAGAGTTCCAACAGTTATAGATAGTGACAAGGTCATGGTTCTCTCTTTTGGTATGTTGGAAAAAAAACAATTTTAATGAATTTTAAATGTACCAAAAAAGTAAAGGTGACAAAACTTAGCGGGTCGGGCACTTGGATTGGTTATTACCAATCGCATAGGAGGTCAAGATTGGAAAGTGCAGTACATGCTATATCAGCTGATGACCTGCAAAATTTGTATTTTGTTTTCTTATAAATAACTTGTGGGTTCAATATTATAGCAAAAACTATATATATTACTACAAAGACGGTTTTAGAAGGTCGCATAGATTTAAAACTACATTGTGGGCAAGCAACTTTCAACACATTTGACTTGTTTCTTTTAAATGCAATTATTTCAATTCCTTTAACCCTTTTCTTTTGAACCTATTTTTACCTATTTTTAAAAATGTCGCGCATTTGACCATGTTAACTTGTAGGGAAAATGGTGGAGTATGATGAGCCTTCAAAGCTAATGGAAGCTGATTCTTTTTTCTCCAACCTTGTGGCTGAATATTGGGCAAGTTGCAAAAAGAACGTTGCTGAGAAAACTGATGGTATTAAGTGGGAGTAAAACAATATCTATATTCTTAAGATCCTTTTTGGTAAGATATTATTTCAGGTTTCGAATCATTTGTCACATGATGTTTGTGAACTATATGCTTAAAAAAATGTTTGGGAATCCTATAATTCCATCAGTATGGTATTTATCGAGTAACTTGTTGTAAATCTTAAATGTTTATCTTTGAACTCAATATGGATAAGATTTGTAATACTTCTAAATAAATCATTCTTCTTGTGTTATCTTCATAACCCATGTATACACTTGATTGACATTTACTAGACTTCCTGACTATGGCATATATTGATTGCTAAAAGGTATTAGTGAAAACACACTATGTTAAATATAATCTAAACTTAGTACTTTTTGACTAATTAAATGCTATACACCAATTATGATGCAATATGTATATCAAACTAACTCTTAGGCGTAATTATTTTCATTATCAAATCTATACAATCTATAACCAGGCCTAACAATAGTAAAGAAAGTATGTTGGTATTAAACCTTTTTTTGGCTTGTTACCCCACCCTTATATTATTGTCACTAAACAAAAGTAATCGGTTCATAATCCAATAATTTAGAAGATTGCCTGCATTAAAAGTAGACTTACATATTAGTGGTAACATGTAGTATTAGTTATGTTGTCATTAGTCTTGATTACAGAAAAATTAAATGTGTAAATTAGTATTAACCAGTATTAAGCTCCTTGCGTTGCGGCGAAAGGCGTAAAGTTATGCCAAGTAGCATCAATTTCACACCATTATTAGCGACTATACCAACACATGAAAAATACGTATTAAAAGAGAAATAAAAACGGATAAAATAAAATCGAACGGAAAGTAGACGTAATAACGTTGAATCCCACACGTGGAACGTAAAAGAATAAAAACAATTACCAAGACGATCCAAAGTGAACCGTTGAACCAAAGATGCACGTTGCTACGTGTTAACTCGTAGAAATTAACCGAAACGTAAAACGAAATATTTATAAAAGATGAAAAGTATGGGCAACCAAAGTGGAAAGTGAAAAATTGTAGGGGTTAAGCTGTAAAAGATGTAAAAGTATTGGGGTTAAAAATAAAAAAGTTAAAATTAAAAAATGGGTACAATCCACTAAAGTTTAGGTACAATTCATGATACACAAATGAATTGATAATTAGTATTATATATAGGGCTCGTGATCGATTCAATGTGTAAATTAGTATTTATATATAGGGGTCATGTGATAGATTCAATGTGTAAATTAGCATTATTATATAGGGCTCATGTGATCATTGAATGGATGAATACGAAGATACCATTTACGTTTATGGTATTAGAGCCACACGTAAACCCTAAAAACCTATTATCGTCTATATCATCTTCAGCTTCTTAGCCAACTTGCTTCATCGTCAGCGACCACACCACCAAGATCACCAACCATGAGTTTGTCCTCACCACTTGCTCATGTTGAAAGTAGAATAAAACCATGATTAGAACACTAGAATTAGGCCATGATAGGGATGTTCTGACAAAATCTGTGACATCTTGTAATTTTGGATAATGAAAAGTTAACGTCGTTTATTCTTGTAAGGACTGTTTATGCTATTTTCGAAACTTGGTGGGTTAATTATGCAAAATTTCTTATTCAATTTAAAGTTTTAAGTTTTTTAAACAATTATAAATAATAATAATAATAATAATAATAATAATAATAATAATAATAATAATAATAATAATAATAATAATAATAATAATAATAATAATAAATGACAAGTTATAAAAGTTAACTAGTTAGTTTAATAATAAACTTAAAGCTAATAAAGGGGACTTATTTGTCAACTTGGAAACTTGAAATAGAGGTTTTAAACACAAATGTCAGCTATTAAACCACAAGGATCAAAGTTGTAAATTTATAAAAAGAAAAACAAACCCTCCCCTTTAACCCGCAAATCCGGCAGCCGGCCTGGATGCCCTCCGGCCGAGCTCCGGCGAGGGCAAAACGCCCAACAAACGGTCGTTTCGACCGGATTAAGTCAAATATTTCAAACGTGGACATGAAACGAACACATAACCGGGGTTAATTCGAGCGAAATGATGGATTCATTAAGAAACAACATGAAACCGAAAGCCATTAAGCGATTACACCTAAAAAACTGTTAAATCGAGCCGTTGATCGATGAGAAACGTACATGAAGTCATTACAGAACTAAATGTGTTGTTTAATCTGAGTTTAACAACCAATTAATCGTTCATCATAACCGAAACAATCGTATCAAACGCAAGACCCATCCGATACCTTAACGTACAAATTGAACTTGTTTAACAGAGGGGAAAGTTTCCATTCGACCCCTTTCTACTCTCTGTAACCTCAATTCCACGAAATCTTCACGCAAAACCTCGAAATCGAATCCGTTGTTCATCGCAAAAGAACCGAAGATAACTGAAGAAAATCGTATCAATTCGTTCACAATCGTGTAAGTCAAACACATCTACACATTCGCCTTTACATGGGGAGAAAAAGCCCCATGATTATCTGCATTATCAGAATCAAATTGGTGTTCAATTTGATCAAAGATGAATCTAGGGTTTCTGCGATTTGGGGGTTTACATTTAGTTTGTGTTTATAAAGTATGCAAACCGAGTCCTAACAGGATTAGGCGCCCTCGCCTACTGGTTAAGACTATGCACCCCCATCCTTGAGGTCCCGGGTTCGAACCCGGGTACCCTCAACATATTTATTTTAGGCCTTTTCAGCCTTCAAAAAAATAGAAAATTTTCTGAAATTTATAAAAAATAGATTTGTAAACTTGGTTTATTTTTAAAAGTATCCCATTATTTTCTACAAATTCATCACCTTAAATACCTTAATAATATGAACAAATATTATGCTTAGTTTATTTTTATAAAAATAGACCTTATATAATATTTTAAATCATTTAACTATTATTTGGACACTACACATTTTATAATTATGGATTAAACATGATAATTATAGAGTTTATATATTTCATGATTAAACTTCATAATTTGTTATAAAAGATTTAATTGCTTTAAAAATTTCATACATGATATTCCTCTTGAACTAAAATGTATATATGATCCCTAACTAACGTAATCTAAATATTAAAGCCCCCAAATACCAAGTTGAAACCCTAGTCCTCGTTGATTCATTGCAATAAAACTTAAATCTTGTAAATATATATATACTTAGGTACCTTGTGAAGAACTACGTTGGAACGTTGCTTATTATATTTCTTATTAATCGTCATTTACATACATTTGATCATGTGAGTATTTCCATACCCCTTTTTGCTTATTTTCACACTTTGGGGTGAAACATGTTAACTTATTATCATTGCACTTGTAAACTTATTTGAGACTTGTAATCTTTATGGCAATTTATCATGCAAAGTTGTGGTTAGTTGAACTTTTGTGGTTACCATGTTATGGCGTTATATGTACAATCATTAACTATTGCTAGCCCAGCAAAGTCATAGATCTATGGGCAAGACAAGCCTGCTTTGGTTGATCCAAGTACACTTAGCTTATCGTATATACTTTTAAACGTTTGAGACTTGTAAAACTTTGTCGAGGTTTGATTGTTGCATTGTTCATAACATCCCTAATCACTTTATTCACTAACTTATGACTTGAATTGCCATCTTTTATATAATCTATGTATTAAAACTATGGAATGCTCACCAACATTATTGTTGACCTTTTATTTTTAACATGTTTCAGGAAACGCCCAAGTTTGATATCTACTCTTTGAAGCTTGCACATCTAGGAATGGACCTAGATAAATAAATGAAATAAGAATGATTTGTTACATTCTATGTTATGCTTTAAATTTCTTGAGACTTATGGTTGTAATGTTACAATTGAAACTTATGTTTAAATTATATTTGGATTATTAATAGCATTATGTGGCTGTGAACGATCTTAACTCTCACTCCTCGACGTTTCCGCCGTCAAGGTTGGGGTGTGACAGATTGGTATCAGAGCCCATAACTATAGGGATCTAGGTTATTAGAAATGATGACCTAGGCTATAGTATGCATGAACCTTATAGAATTATATTTCTATCTTATAAATTATATACTTTGCATGCTACATAATGCTATGCCTCTTATGTGCAATTTGATGCCTTAGCATAGGATTGCCTTTCATTGTTACTTGTCTCCCTAAACTTAACCTTGACTCTTTGACTCTCCCTGAACATGAACTCTCTTAACCTTATTCTCGTCGACATGTGGAATCTTATGCTTATGTTATGACTTGGATCCTTAGACGTTATGTCTAATCTATATAAATCTCATCAAGGTTTTGATTCTATGAACCTAAGAAATATTGTGTGACACATAGACACCTGTATCCTGGTTTTCCTGGCAAAAGGCCCTCGGGCTAAGGCAAGCATATCACATAAATCCTACGGGACTAGTTATGCTTACCTGGGGATTTCTGGGATGAGTGATAAACTATGGTCAATATACACAAGTTTCTAAGGTAAATGGATCAATTCACCTTGACGTGTCAACGTTTCCAAATGGTAATGCGTTACCAAATGGAATCATTCCGTGTACCTTATAACCCTTAGCTTATCTTTGTTAAACTACTATCCTTTGTTATCCTCACTCCTGTAACTAACTCATTTTTGTATATCCAGCATGTCTCGTCACCATGGAAAGCGTGGAAGTTCCGACCGTAAGTTAGCTGCCATGATTGCCCGACAAATGGTTGCCGTTCTCCCGACTATGGTTGCTGAACTTAATAGCACACTAATGGCTAATAGCAACAACAACACCAATGGGAACAATAGTGGTGCTAATGGAGACAATAGCAACAATCAAAACGGGAACAATCAACAAGGGAACAACCGTACTTGCACTTTCAAACACTTCAACTCGTGCAAACCCACTAGTTTTAGTGGAAAGGAAGGAGCCACTGGACTTCTCGAGTGGTTTGAAAGTATGGAGAATACGTTCATTGTTAGTGAGTGTCCCAACGAGTTCAAGGTTCGCTATGCCACGAGTGTTCTCCAACAACGGGCATTAACATGGTGGAATAGTGAAAAGAGAAACCGTGGAACTAAGATTGCTTTGGCACTGCCCTGGGAGGAATTTAAGGAGATTATGATTCAAAAGTTTTGTCCAAAGAGCGAGTTACAAAAGCTAGAGGAGGAATTCTGGAATCTCAAACAAGATGGTGGGAATCACTTGGCTTATTCCACCCGGCATCATGAGTTGAGTATGCTCCTACCACACATGGTGGACACCGTGCCCCGTAACATTGAGAAATTTATCAAGGGGGTGCCACCTCAAATTCAAGATGCTGTGGTGGGTAGTAGGCCCACAACCTTGGAGGAAGCAATTACCATCACTGCACAGCTCACCGAGAATCATATAAGAGCTGGCACTATGTCGGCAAAGGGTTCCAAGTCTACTGCGAAGGTGATATCCGAGGCAACAAAGGAGGTAAGGGCCGAGTCATCTTCTCAAAACAAAAAGCGTAAGTTCATCCCGACACGCAACTACGCTGTGACCGCCACGAATGCCCCTCAAAAACAAATGGTGGTTGCGAATCAAGCTCCCATGGCTAAAGTTTATGCTGGTCCACATCCTATGTGTAACACGTGCAAGTACCATCATTCAAGCAACAGTCCATGCCGAGTCTGCTCGCTGTGTGGAAAGTATGGTCATTTGGTGGCTACTTGTCTTCGTGCGCCAAACAACACTGCCATGCTTACCAACCGAACCTGCTATAACTGTGGCGAGCCTGGCCATATTCGTCCACAATGTCCTCGTAATGCGGGAACTGTGCCACCGGCTCGTGGAAGGGCTTTCAACATCAACGCCAACCAAGCACAAGCCAACAACGACGTGGTGAATGGTACGTCGTTGAAATTCTATTAGTCCTTTCTTGTCTTGTAAAAAAAATTTCCTATCTATGTTCATCATACCAATAATAGGTTGTTACCAAACAGGTATGTATCTTGTAAATAATCATTATGCATCTGTATTATTTGATTCGGGTGCCGATAGGAGTTTCGTGTCCCTAGAATTCGAGACTTTACTTTCTAAACCGCGCGTCAACCTAGAAAGATCTTTCACGGTCGAAGTTGCCGATGGAAAATCTATTGTCGTGGACGTCGTAATACGTGACTGCACCTTAAACCTTAACGAACACGAGTTTTTCGTCGACCTTATTCCTATGCAATTGGGAAGCTTTGATGTTATCATTGGTATGGATTGGTTAGCCAAGCATCGTGCGGAAATTCTATGCTTCGAGAAGTGTATCCGAATTCCTTTACCGACTGGTGATACTTTGAAGGTCTTTGGGGAGAAATCATCCCAAAAACTCAAACTCATGTCTTGCATCAAGGCCCGCAAGTGCTTAAGTAAAAACTACATGGCTTTCATGGCATATGTAGTTAATACGAAAGCCAAGGGTAAGGAGTTGAAAGACATTCCTGTTGTGCGAGACTTTCCCGAGGTTTTTCCCGAGGATCTTAAAGGGTTACCTCTCGTGCGAGAAGTTGAGTTCAAGATTGACTTAATCGCTGGCGCAAACCCTGTGGCTAAATCACCTTATCGTCTTGCACCGTCTGAAATGCAAGAACTAGCTAGTCAACTACAAGAGTTGACCGATAAGAGTTTCATTCGCCCTAGCTCATCACCGTGGGGTGCACCTGTACTATTTGTGAAGAAGAAGGATGGTTCATTTCGTATGTGCATCGACTACCGGGAACTCAACAAGCTTACTATCAAAAACCGATACCCTCTTCCTCGAATCGATGATCTCTTCGACCAACTTCAAGGAGCAACTCAATTCTCAAAGATCGATCTACGTTCTGGGTATCATCAACTACGTGTCCACGATGATGACATTCCAAAGACCGCTTTTCGTACTCGATATGGGCACTACGAGTTCATGGTTATGCCTTTTGGTTTGACCAATGCACCTGCCGTGTTCATGGATCTCATGAATCGAGTATGTAAACCGTATTTGGATAAGTTCGTAATCGTGTTCATTGATGACATTCTTATCTACTCCAAGACGAAAGTCGATCACGAGACACACTTGCGACAAGTTCTTGAACTTTTGAAGAAGGAGCAATTGTACGCTAAGCTTTCCAAGTGTGAATTTTGGTTGGAAGAAGTTCAATTCTTAGGGCATGTGGTGAATAGCCAAGGAATTCATGTTGATCCTGCTAAAATTAAAGCCGTGAAGAATTGGTGTGTTCCCACAACCCCAACCGAGGTTCGTTCTTTTCTGGGTTTAGCGGGATATTACCGTAGGTTCATAGCGAATTTCTCGAAGATTGCTAAACCATTAACGACGCTAACTCAAAAGAATCGACTCTTTGAATGGGGACCCGAGCAAGAAGAGGCTTTCGAGACATTAAAACGCAAGTTGTGCAACGCTCCTATTCTCATACTTCCCGATGGAAATAATGACTTCACTGTATATTGCGATGCTTCTAATCAAGGTCTTGGTTGTGTTCTCATGCAACGAGGCAAAGTTATAGCATACACGTCGAGGCAATTGAAGGTTCATGAAGTGAACTACACAACTCACGATCTCGAACTTGGTGCTGTGGTTTTCGCATTGAAGATTTGGCGACACTATTTATATGGGACGCAATGCATAGTCTACACCGATCATAAGAGTCTCCAACACGTGTTTAACCAAAAGGATCTCAACATGAGACAAAGACGATGGATCGAGTTAATTAGCGACTACGACTGCGACATTCGCTACCATCCTGGAAAGGCGAATGTTGTAGCCGACGCGCTAAGCCGCAAGGTTCACAACAAGACTGTCTCGCTTCAAGAAATTCGAGATCGAAGGCAATGGTTTGATACGCTAGGAGAATTTGATACCGAGATTCATGTGAATGTCAACGAGGCTACTATCATGCTTCAACACATAAGGATCGATATTGACCTCGAGTTATGCATTCGCGAGGCTCAACAAGCGGCACTAAACAACGAAGGGAAAGATGAAGATTTGATGTCTAACGTTCGGTCACAACTGGAGACAAAACCGAATGGCATGTGGTACTTCTTGAATCGACTTTGGATCCCGAATCGTGACAACCTTCGGCACTTCATTATGAACGAAGCTCATCAAACCTGATATTGCATTCATCCTGGCTCCGATAAGATGTACATGGACCTGCGTGGTCAATATTGGTGGCCTGGAATGAAGAAAGATATCGCGTCTTATGTTTCCAAGTGTCTCACGTGTGCAAGGGTCAAAGCCGAACATCAACGACCAAGTGGTCTACTTGAACAACCTGAAATCCCTATGTGGAAATGGGAACATATATCCATGGATTTCATAACCAAGTTACCTCGTACACTTCGTGGTCATGATAGCATATGGGTCATTGTTGACCGTTTGACCAAGACAGCACATTTCATACCCATACGAGATACGTACAAGGTTTCAAGGTTGGCTCGAATCTATGTTGACGAAATTGTGAGTCGTCATGGCGTGCCTTTACACATTATTTCCGATCGAGATGCTCGCTTCACTTCACACTTTTGGTCCTCGATACAAGAACTCTTGGGTACTCAATTGGATTTAAGCACGGCTTACCATCCTCAAACCGATGGTCAAACCGAACGAACAATCCAAACCCTCGAGGATCTACTGCGTCTTTGTGTCCTTGACTTTGGTGGTGATTGGGATACGCATTTACCGCTCGCGGAATTTTCGTATAACAATAGCTATCACTCAAGTATCAAGATGGCACCATTCGAGGCTTTGTATGGTCGTAAATGTCGTTCCCCAATTTGTTGGACTGACATTGGGGAAAATCTTATCACTGGTCCGGAACTTATTCAAGAAACGACTGACAAAGTTTCCAAAATTCGAAATAACCTTGAGGTGGCTAGAAGTCGCCAAAAGAGTTATGCCGATAAAAGACGCAAACCGTTGGAGTTTCAAGTCGACGATATGGAACTTCTTAAGGTCTCTCCATGGAAGGGTGTTGTACGGTTTGGGAAGAAGGGTAAGTTAGCCCCACGTTTTGTAGGAACCTTCAAGATTCTGAAAAGAATTGGGAAAGTGGCTTACAAACTGGAGCTACCTTCTGAACTTAGCGGAGTTCATCCTGTCTTCCATGTCTCAAACTTGAGGAAGTGCTTGGCTGACGAAAATTTGCATGTTCCACTAGAGGAAATTCAAATTGATGAGTCATTGCATTTCGTTGAGAAGCCTGTTGAGATTATAGGTCGAACCCTGAAGAAGACCCGAACAACTACCACACCTATCGTCAAAGTCCGTTGGGAAAACAAACGTAGAGCTGAGTTCACTTGGGAGCGTGAGGATCATATGAAGGAGAGATACCCGCATTTGTTCTCTTAGCTTTATTCTTAATTTCGGGACGAAATTCTTTTAAGTTGGGGAGACTGTGACATCTTGTAATTTTGGATAATTAAAAGTTAACGTCGTTTATTCTTGTAAGGACTATTTATGCTATTTTCGAAACTTGGTGGGTTAATTATGCAAAATTTCTTATTCAATTTAAAGTTTTAAGTTATTTAAACAATTATGAATAATAATAATAATAATAATAATAATAATAATAATAATAATAATAATAATAATAATAATAATAATAATAATAATAATAATAATAATAATAATAATAATAATAATAATAATAATAATAATAATAATAATAATAATAATAATAATAATAATAATAATAATAATAATAATAATAATAAATGACAAGTTATAAAAGTTAACTAGTTAGTTTAATAATAAACTTAAAGCTAATAAAGGGGACTTATTTGTCAACTTGGAAACTTGAAATAGAGGTTTTAAACACAAATGTCAGCTATTAAACCACAAGGACCAAAGTTGTAAATTTATAAAAAAGAAAAACAAACCCTCCCCTTTAACCCGCAAATCCGGCAGCCGGCCCGGATGCCCTCCGGCCGAGCTCCGGCGAGGGCAAAACGCCCAACAAACGGTCGTTTCGACCGAATTAAGTCAAATATTTCGAACGTGGACATGAAACGAACACATAACCGGGGTTAATTCGAGCGAAATGATGGATTCATTAAGAAACAACATGAAACCGAAAGCCATTAAGCGATTACACCTAAAAAACTGTTAAATCGAGCCGTTGATCGATGAGAAACGTACGTGAAGTCATTACAGAACTAAATGTGCTGTTTAATCTGAGTTTAACAACCAATTAATCGTTCAATCATAACCGAAACAATCGTATCAAACGCAAGACCCATCCGATACCTTAACGTACAAATTGAACTTGTTTAACAGAGGGGAAAGTTTCCATTCGACCCCTTTCTACTCTCTGTAACCTCAATTCCACGAAATCTTCACGCAAAACCTCGAAATCGAATCCCTTGTTCATCGCAAAGGAACCGAAGATAACTGAAGAAAATCGTATCAATTCGTTCACAATCGTGTAAGTCAAACACATCTACACATTCGCCTTTACATGGGGAGAAAAAGCCCCATGATTATCTGCATTATCAGAATCAAATTGGTGTTCAATTTGATCAAAGATGAATCTAGGGTTTCTGCGATTTGGGGGTTTACATTTAGTTTATGTTTATAAAGTATGCAAACCGAGTCCTAACAGGCTTAGGCGCCCTCGCCTACTGGTTAAGACTATGCACCCCCATCCTTGAGGTCCCGGGTTCGAACCCGGGTACCCTCAACATATTTTTTTAGGCCTTTTCAGCCTTCAAAAAAATATAGAAAATTTTCTGAAATTTATAAAAAATAGATTTGTAAACTTGGTTTATTTTTAAAAGTATCCCATTATTTTCTACAAATTCATCACCTTAAATACCTTAATAATATGAACAAATATTATGCTTAGTTTATTTTTATAAAAATAGACCTTATATAATATTTTAAATCATTTAACTATTATTTGGACACTACACATTTTATAATTATGGATTAAACATGATAATTATAGAGTTTATATATTTCATGATTAAACTTCACAATTTGTTATAAAAGATTTAATTGCTTTAAAAATTTCATACATGATATTCCTCTTGAACTAAAATGTATATATGATCCCTAACTAATGTAATCTAAATATTAAAGCCCCCAAATACCAAGTTGAAACCCTAGTCCTCGTTGATTCATTGCAATAAAACTTAAATCTTGTAAATATATATATACTTAGGTACCTTGTGAAGAACTACGTTGGAACGTTGCTTATTATATTTCTTATTAATCGTCATTTACATACATTTGATCATGTGAGTATTTTCATACCCCTTTTTGCTTATTTTCACACTTTAGGGTGAAACATGTTAACTTATTATCATTGCACTTGTAAACTTATTTGAGACTTGTAATCTTTATGGCAATTCATCATGCAAAGTTGTGGTTAGTTGAACTTTTGTGGTTACCATGTTATGGCGTTATATGTACAATCATTAACTATTGCTAGCCCGGCGAAGTCATAGATCTATGGGCAAGACAAGCCTGCTTTGGTTGATCCAAGTACACTTAGCTGATCGTATATACTTTTAAACGTTTGAGACTTGTAAAACTTTGTCGAGGTTTGATTGTTGCATTGTTCATAACATCCCTAATCACTTTATTCACTAACTTATGACTTGAATTGCCATCTTTTATATAATCTATGTATTAAAACTATGGAATGCTCACCAACATTATTGTTGACCTTTAATGTTGACCTTTTATTTTTAACATGTTTCAGGAAACGCCCAAGTTTGATATTTACTCTTTGAAGCTTGCACATCTAGGAATGGACCTAGATAAATAAATGAAATAAGAATGATTTGCTACATTCTATGTTATGCTTTAAATTTCTTGAGACTTATGGTTGTAATGTTACAATTGAAACTTATGTTTAAATTATATTTGGATTATTAATAGCGTTATGTGGCTGTGAACGATCTTAACTCTCACTCCTCGACGTTTCCGCCGTCAAGGTTGGGGTGTGACAAAATCAATCATTTAAGAACCATATCGAAGTTATTTGCTTTGAGGAGCTCTTATGAATTCATATCTTCTCGAAAAGTGACTTAAGAATATTTCTCGTGTTCGTCAAGTCGACTCTCGTATTGATCTGATACTTGGTGCTTCACATATAACAAAACTTCCTTAGTTGTCATGTACCGTCTAAAATGCAAAAGCTTGTCAACCAAAAGGTCTAAACAAATTGATGATCTATTCACCTTGTCAAGAAACATATGAAACCTCAAATCATAGAATTAAACAAACTTAAGCGTAGCGAAATATCATAATTAAACTTATTGAAATTAAACGCTCCCAAGAGTTCCCTTGCAAACACAAAATGAAATCTAAGTTTTCAAATAACCTTGAAATTAATTTTCTCGTGATTAAATTTTGGGACGAAATTTTCTAAAGTAGGGAAGACTGTAACATCTGCCCAATTTTGAAAATAGAAACCCAAACCCGAATCCGTTTGGGTCAATTTTTGAAAATCAAATATATTAATTAGAAAAATTTTATTTATTTTAATCCTTCAAAAACAATAATAATACTATTTATTCAACTTCCATTTATTAAATCAATTTATGGTAATTTCATGATTTATAGAATAAAATTGTATAAATTCATGAAGTTTAAGGTTTTTCTGGTCGTGTTGCGGTGTTGCCTCCTGTTCATCCGGTTAATCTGTTTCTTCGTTGTGGATTTGGTATCCTCCATTTCTCTTAATCCTCTGCAAATCTCATCTCATTTTCACTAAATCGTCTTCATTGATCGTTACTGCATAACCACCTTCTTCAATTTCGTTCCGGTAGGAATAAAATTTGTGGGTTCGAAGAAATGAAAGATTATCAGAATTGTTGTTATTTATGTGTTTGGTGATTTGAATTCTCAATTTCCCATTTTTTTTGTAGGTTTCTGACGATTACTGAAGGAAGAATGGCATATAAGGTGGATCACGAGTACGATTACTTGTTCAAAATTGTCTTAATTGGAGACTCAGGCGTCGGAAAATCTAACATTCTTTCCAGATTTACCCGAAATGAGTTTTGTTTGGAATCTAAATCCACCATTGGTGTTGAGTTCGCCACAAGAACTCTTCAGGTTGGTTCTTTTTCTCCTTATCTTGTCTAAAAAAATTATAAGCATTCCTTACAGTTACATCGGTTTACGTTGTTTGTTACGATTATACCAATAATCTGTTTGTTTATAATCTCACATTTCAAGGTCGATACCATATTTGATCATATAATATAGTCTTGGTAAGAAAAGAAAACACACAATTTTTGGTTTTAGGAGTGAATTTGATGCATAATTTGTAGTGCCTGAAAGGTGTTTGTTGAAAGTCCCCACAGAGGTTAATTGATCATAGAATAATAGTTGGTCAATCCTGGTCAATCTGGGAGCCGTGTACGGTGTACCCTTTGGTCATATGAATGTAGGAATTACGCTCCTACGATCGCTCGTTTTCTGATGAAAGTTGTATGCAATGTGGTGTAGGTTGAGGGGAAGACAGTGAAGGCACAGATATGGGATACAGCCGGACAAGAAAGTGTTGCAATGTTGTATGCAATGTTCCTGCTAGGCTGTTCAAGACAGACATAGGTAGGTAGACATGCATCTCCGGGTGAGTTGATCAGTAGTCTATGACTCAAACCATAAGTGTTGCAAGAAGATGGATTGCTCAACCGTGCACAACCAGAGTTCGGTGACGACCTACGACAATGAAGCATGAGGAAGGCTTCGACCAGGAAAGCGGATTGCTTGGTTTGGAAATCGAGTAAAGCTAATACTAAAGTATAGAGGGTCATTCCTAGTTGTTGCTCAGGTAGGAGAAGTGACACATCGACCGGAGCTACCCGATGAGTTAAGTGGAACTCATCTGATGTTCCATGCATCTCGTCTAAGAAAGAGCTCAACCAATGAGAATATGATCATGCTACTAGAGAACACTGAGATGGATGAAGCATTCAACCACGAGAAGCAACTGGTGGCCATTACTAATAAGAAGAAGAGAATAGGCTAAGGAGGATGATGGTTTTACTTGTGCGGGTGCAGTGAAGCCTAAAGGAATCTAAGTTTAAGTGCAAGATCAAAGAAGAGGTGAGACAGTGTTACCCATAACTGTTTGAGAAACGACAGGTTTCGGGGACGAAACCTCTTTAAGGGGGGTAGACTTGTAACACCCCGAATTTCTATTTAAACGAAGGAAAAGAAAAGTAATTAGAAAGAATAGATAATGAGCACAAGTGGAGGGGGAAAAAGTGTACAAAGTACAAAACCTTATTACTTTAAGGTTTAAAGGGGCATGGTTGCCCATTTCTTCTTCATCTTCTTCAATCGGCTGAAAAAGAAGAAAGAAGAGAGAGAAGCTCCGGTTCTAGAGAGAGAAAGTGGAAGAAGCAGCTTCAAAGGTAAGTCTTCTCTTATACGAGCTCGGTTTCAGCTGGGTTTCAAGTTCTTGACCGAAGTTCTGGTTGTTTAGTGTTTGATTTCGGGATTCAAGAGCTGAATCGAAGGTGGGTCTCGAACTTGTAGTGTGTTGCTCAAAGACTGCTCAAGGTGAGTTTCTAGAACCCCTCTTTTACTGATTTTCAACTCGTTTGGGGCTATTATGCATACTAAGTAAACATTTTGAAAGTAACCGTGGGTATACAGCCTTATGTTCGAAATGATGTATGTATGTATGTATGTTTTAGTGTTAATTATGGGTTCGTGATGAGGTTTAGCATGTCTATATGGCCTTAGTATGTTAGATTTATGCTTGGGTAGGATTAGGATGATAATCGGGTGAATTTGATAGCATAGAGAATATTTCAGAATGTTCTGATGAACATGAACAGTGGTCCATGCGCCTAAATTGTTGGCCATGCGCCCAGCAGGGTGGCCCATGCGCCTAAATTGTTGGCCATGCGCCCAGCAGGGTGGCCCATGCGCCCAAATTGTTGGCCATGCGCCCAGAGGTGGCCCATGCGCCTAAATTGTTGGCCATGCGCCCAGAGGTGGCCCATGCGCCTAAATTGTGCCATACGCCCAAAGTGTTAAGAATGGCTAAGTGTTGATGCGCCTAAACAGGGCAGAAGCGCCCAAATAGTGCCCATGCGCCCAGACTAATTTATACTTAGAATTTTTCAGGTTCATGCGCCTGAAAGGTCCCAAGCGCCCATTTTGGAATTAGGATTTTCTAAGTGGTTTTAAGGGATGAATGTGGGGAAATAAGCCTGGTTATAATTATGATGTGTAGGTGTGAGTGGTGTGTTATCTTTCTTCGTTAAAAAGTTTTCAAAGCGTACGTATTATGTTTTATAATACTATATGTATGACTTTACGTGGTGTGATGTATGAACGAATAAATTAACGAACGTAAAGTATTATGTAACAAAGTGAAAGATAACAATAGAGTACGAAATGTACACATGAGACAAAGTGACGGATGATGAGATCCGTGTCACGTACTCCGGTACTGTGTCAGTCTTCGGACATGAGTCGGGGGTTTGTGTATCAGGCCCCAGCACAGTATCAGTCTTCGGACATGAGTCGGGAGTATTGCATGAGACGAGATAATGAGGTGAGCGACTTTGTGTTGCAACAGACTCGGATAGAGTTCAATCCCTGTGATTGACTCTAATGGGATCTTTGTCGCGTATCCCGGTGCTGTGTCAGTCTTCGGACATGAGTCGGGGGTTTGTGAGCAGGCCCCGGCACAACATCAGCTTTCGAGCATGAGTCGGGGATATTGCATGAGACAAGATTCGAGTAATAAAGAGTAATGAGCAAAGAGATGAACGAAAGAATGAAGTTAATGAACGTAATGACGAAGATAATAATGATATTATCTGTATGTACGTATGATGTATGATCACGAACGGTTGTAGAGTATAGTATGATTTTGAAATAAAGTAAAGAACGGTTTTAACGAAAGAAAAGTATGTTTCATTATAAAACTAGAACTCACTCAGCGTCGCTGACTTTTGTATGCATGATAGTTGACAGGTATTTGTTGATGCTGAGGAGTTGCAGGCATGGATGCATAAGCTACTGGGAGCATTTTGAGGCTGGCATCCGTATTTTGACATGTCTTTGTATTTTGAGATGAAAACTAATGTTGTAAATGAATGAAATGTCATGTTTTTAGTTATTAATGAAAGTTTTAAATTCCGTTGCAAAATAAATGTACGTTTTATAATGTTTTATGTGCAATGATTGGCCAACTGTGAGGTTTCCGGGAACGGGGCCTTACAGTTGTCACATACGAATCAGGGTCGTACATTTGCCGCTAAAAAGAAAAAAAGTTGGCCCGATGGTGTGTGGTGTTAAGTAGAGGTAAAAAATCGGGAAATGGGGCAAACTGGTTCTGGTCAAATTTGTTTAAAGGCGGGTTGGTTTGGACATGGATCTTAGAGAGGAACTAGTTCCGGTTTTAAACCAATTTTTGCGTGGACGGTTCCAACATAGGATGTTACAACCCGATTTCAATTTCAAATAGTGGCGGAGAACATTCACGTAGGCGCGGGGGCGAAATTAATTTTTTTAGGGGGGGCGAACTTGATATTTATATTAAAATTTACACTACCAAGCCAAAAATTTACACTATCGGACCAAAAAATTACACTATCGAACTAAAATTTAACACTACCGATGAAAAAAAGAGGGGAGTGACGCCCCTGGTCTCCAATATCCTCCGCCAATGATTTCAAATTTACAATCGGTTTCATAACGTCGCTTTCTAAGCCTTTAAATACCAATTTCAACCTCACAATCGGCTAAAAGTTTCCTTTTCAATCTGATGCAGATTAGCGTATCAGGTTGGCGTTGGACCCCCACCTTTTATTTCTCTTTTGACAACCACCCCCAACTTTGACTTAATTGATAGATGGTCATGAAACGTGTATTAAAAACTCTATGGTTTTATGGTAGAGGCTTCAAGCTGTTCTTCAATCAGAGAAGCTACTCAGATGGGTTTGCATGGTACTTCTTCTTCCTTTATTATTCTAAAATAATAATCAAAATGCAATATCGTTACCTGAATATCTTTAAATCACATATGAGTAAAGTTATATTTTTTTCATATATTATTGTATGAAACTTGTTACTAGGGAAAGAGGGTATGTAAGTTGAGTAGTTAAAGAGAAAAAAGCATGTATTTGTTTACAATTTTGCATTTGTAATTCTACTTTTAAATAAATGAATGATGTAGATTGGTTCTTGACGTGTCCCAAGTCTTCGTTATATTTGTGGTTATATAAAGAACCTTTGTTCTCAAAGATTATGCTTATAAATATCTAATCACACAGTTCAAAACTAGTGAGTCAGTGACAAAAATCTGTCGGTGTACCAACGGATCAATGATGGGTAGGCCAAAATCCAAAAAATAATTTTAAAAACTGGATTATCAATGGCGGTGTACATCTTTGAGAGTATGATCCGTTAGTAATAATCTAATGGTGATGCTCATTTGTTTAGTAGTTATATCTGATTCTGATCCAGTACTATTATTATGCATGCATCCTTTTGATTCCTAAAACAAACATTTGAAAACTAATACTGTGATTCTAACATGTTTTGCAGGGGGGAGTGATACTTTATCTGAGCCCTTATTTGTTCATGAAACTACAAGCCAACTAGAACAACCTAATTTCTTTAGCAAATTGCTGTTTTCTTGGGTAAACCCATTGCTTGCTAAAGGTTACATAAGGCCATTAGATCTCGAAGATATTCCATCCCTAGAGTCCATAGACCAAGCCGCGACTGCCCATGAAAACTTCACAAAAGCATGGGAATCACATCGAACCGAACAAACCTTAAACAATGCTAACATGGTTCTTAAAACACTAGCCAAAGTTTACTTCCAAGAGATGGTTCTATCAGGAGTTTGTGTCTTTCTTAGGACCATAGCTGTTGTGGCTAGTCCCTTTCTACTCTATGCTTTTGTTGACTATATAAACGACGAAGTCAAAGATTTACATCAAGGGTTGTTCTTACTGGGGTGTTTAATTATAGTTAAAGTGACCGAGTCATTGGGTCACAGACAATTTTTCTTCATTGCAAGAAGAACTGGTATGCGAATGAGGTCAGCTTTAATGGTGAAAGTGTATGAAAAACAACTTAAACTTTCTAATCTAGGAAAGAAGCGGCATTCTTCAGGCGAAGTTGTGAATTACATCGCAGTTGATGCTTATAGAATGGTTGAATTTCCTATGTGGTTTCATGTGTGCTGGTCTTGTTTCATTCAGTTATGTCTAGCTGTTGGTGTGCTGTTTTCCTTAGTAGGATCAGGCGTATTCCCCGGTCTAGTCCCTCTAATCCTATGCGCGCTTCTTAACTTACCATACGCAAAAGCTATCAAGAAGTGTCAATCAGAATTCATGGTGGCTCAGGATAAGCGAATAAGATCAACTTTTGAGATCTTAAGCAACATAAAAGTTATAAAGTTACAATCTTGGGAAGAAAAGTTCAAAGAAATGATTGAATCTTATAGAGAAGTTGAATTCGGTTGGTTATCTGAAGCTCAATTCAAGAAGGTTTATGCCACGATTTTGTATTGGATGTCACCTACACTTGTTTCATCGTTCATACTTTTTGGATGTGTGTTTTTGGGAAGTGCTCCCTTAGATTCTGCCACTATTTTTACAATTTTGGCAACACTAAGAACTATGTCTGAACCTGTAAGGTTTTTGCCCGAGGCGATTTCAGCATTAATCCAAGTCAAAGTGTCGATTGACCGGATTAATTCTTTCTTAGTTGATGATGAACTAAAAGATGATATAGGGAAAAGAGACCAACAAATGGAGAGATCAGATTACTGTATTAGAATAAAAGATGGGACTTTTTCATGGGATCCCGAATCGTCTATTCCAACGCTTAAGGATGTAAATCTTGAAGTTAAATGTGGGCAGAAAGTTGCAGTTTGCGGGTCAGTTGGTGCTGGAAAATCATCTATGTTATATGCTGTTCTTGGAGAAATATCTAAAACCTCAGGAATGGTGAGTTCATATATTGGTTGTATATACTGGCAAAAAAAATTTCCCACTTAAATTTCTAGAAACATAAAGAAAAAACCGACTTGACCCTCTCTCTATGTGGGGATGATTTTGTAATTTTGCAGCAGGTCAACGGGTCAAAACTGCCAAGTTTGGGTGGACCTGCAAAACTTATTTTGCATTTTTTAAATAATTAATGTATTATAATGAATACAAAAACAATTTTTGGAGGTTGTATGAATTAGTTTAATCAAATCATAAGTAAAAGGGTCAAAACTGTCACTTGTAAGTTTTTTGTTCTTTTTTCATGTATCTGTAGTTCCCTCAAATCAAATTTTTCAAAAGCTCATAGGTTTATTTTAGGAAAATTAAGTTGATAATCCGAGAATGGCCACAATGTGCGTTAGGGTAAGATTATCGACGAGACACTTGTGGGAACTTTTCCCGGTGCATATATTTGAGCTGGGCTTCTAATACGTGGTTTTGATAACCTTAGTATGCAATTTGGCTATATTATAAATGCATGCAAGTTATATGTAGTTCATTTGCCAAGATTTATATTTTTGTTTCCAGGTGGATGTTTTTGGACTAATTGCTTATGTTAGCCAAACATCTTGGATTCAAAGTGGTACAATACAAGATAACATATTGTTTGGAAAACCGATGGTTAGAAGTAAATATGAAAAAGCCATAAGAGCGTGTGCTTTGGATAGAGATATTGAAGCTTTTAACCATGGCGATCTAACAGAAATAGGCCAGAGAGGCGTTAACTTGAGTGGGGGTCAAAAGCAAAGGATTCAACTTGCGCGAGCAGTGTACAATGATGCTGACATTTATCTTCTAGATGACCCTTTCAGTGCAGTAGATGCACACACTGCAGCAAGTCTCTTTAATGTAAGATTCACCTTCTTAAATTGGCATTCTTGCAAATAGTTCAGCTTTTTCTTTACATTTTTCATTTCTCTATATTTTATTGTAACTAGATTTGCGAATTTAAACCAAATGATTAAAGTTAGGTTGGGAATTGTAGAGTGCACGCTTGTATACTATAAGTCTAAATTCAAGTTAAGAATCGATACGAGTCACACGCACACACAATTGGCTAAACTCCCAATATTATTGCAATCAAGAAAACTTCACAAAAACTCAATTACAATAATCCCTCTTGAACATAATCCAAACTTGATTATGTATTTATAGGGAAAGCAATCATCAGATAAGGATTACAATTCGAAATTCAAACTCAATCCTATCTACCCCTTAAAACTAGGAACCGACTTGCTCCATGTCTTCGTGGGTCGGCCCAAACCTGCTCGTTTGGAGCCCAATAACCGGAAATTAATACAACATTCACCCCCCTAATTTCCGAATGGAAACCGGGAAGTCCTCGACACCAATCATATGTCGCATCTCCTCGAATTTGACTCTTGCAAGACCCTTTGTGAGTATGTCTGCACGTTGCTCTTTGCCATCTACATGCTCAACTGTGATCTCACCATTTTCTACGCATTCTCGAATGTAATGATAACGTGATTTGATGTGCTTCGTTCGGCCATAAAAAACGGGATTTTTTACAAGTGCAATTGCTGAAGTGTTGTCAATTTTTAGCACTACTTCTCGCAGCTTGGTTCCGGTTAGCTCGATAAGCATCTCTCTCAGCCACACGGCTTGGCACACGGCTGCACATGCAGCCATATATTCTGCCTCACACGACGAGAGCGCAACAGTGCTCTGTTTTTGTGAACACCACGTGATCGGTGAGTTCCCAAGGAAGAATACGTGCCCGGTTGTACTTTTCCCATCATCATGATCGATATTGTAGCCACTATCATTGTAGCCTTCTAGCTCAATTCCTCCACCTCCTCGTCTATACTTGATCCCGAAACTTAAAGTTCCTTTTAAATACCGAAGGATATGTTTTATCGCAGCCATATATGTATCTACTCACCACCCCAACCGAAAACACCATATCCGGTCTTGTTTGCAGAAGATACCTTAGGCACCCGACCACCTTTCGATAGGAAGTAGCATTGACATCTTCACAGCCTTCTGCCTTTGACAACTTTAAGTTGGGTTCCATGGGAATATGAGCTTTATTACATTCCAGCATGTTTGTTTCTTTGAGAATACGTTTTGCATAAGCTTCTTGTTTAATCACAATGTGTTGGTTACCTTGCACGACCTCAATTCCTAGATAATAAGTGAGCTTTCCCAAGTCAGACATCTCGAAATTCTTAGACATAGCTTTCTTGAATTCCATTATTTGACTTAAACATGAGCCCGTTACGATCAAGTCGTCCACATAAACTCCGACAAGTAATAGATTGGTACCTACTTGTCTTCGGTAGACCGCTTGTTCATGCTTGCACCGTTGGAAATTTAGATTCTTTAAAATTGAGTCGAGTTTGGTATTCCAAGCTCGCGGTGCTTGCCTCAAACCATACAATGCTTTAATTAGTTTGTAGACTTTATGTTCTTCTCCGGCTTTTACAAATCCATCCGGTTGCCTTACATAGACTTGTTCCTTTAAATCGCCATGCAAGAAGCCGACTTTACATCGAGGTGGTGTAGTTCCCACCCGTTATATGCAGCAAGTGAAATCATCGCTCGAACCGTCTCTAATCTTGCCACCGGTGCAAAGGCATCGTCAAAGTCAATACCGGGTTGTTGCACATATCCCTTAGCCACTAGTCTTGCTTTGTGTTTGTTTATAAAACCGTCAGCATTACGTTTTATCTTAAACACCCATTTTAGCCCTATTGGTTTTACTCCGCGAGGTAGGTCGGTTAGCACCCATGTTTTGTTTTTCACGATGGAGTCCATCTCGATTCTCATTGCTTTCATCCAATTCTGATCTTCCTTTGCCACTTCAAACGAGGTTGGTTCGTCTGCACTTGACAACATAAGGTCAATTGTTTCAACCTCGGTTTTAAGTACATAGTCGGTGAACCAAGCTGGGTTGGAGGGAGTACGGTTAGATCGTCGTAATGGGGCTGATTCGGTGACTGTTTGGGCTGCTGGTTGCATTTCTGGGCTGTTTGTTTCAGGCAGGGATGGCCCGGTATTGATGTTGGCTGGGCTCTCGGTTTCTAGTCCAATTGACCCAGTTGTCGTGGCTGTGTGCGGGACTGCAGATTGGCTTTCTTGTCCATCTCCAGTCAAGTAATCTTCTGTCTCAGTTGGGTTTTCATGCATGGAGCTGGTAGGTTCCAAAGGATTGGATTCAACTCTCGTGTCTTCCTTCTCGCGCCAATCCACAAGAAACATGTCGGGTTCAGTTTTATTTTCTTCATTGACTGGTTTTTCCCAGTTCCATGCACCCTTTTCATCAAAGACTACATCTCGCGAGATCACAATCTTTCGATTGTTTGGATTATAGAGACGATGTGCCTTAGAGCCGGGTTCTGCCCCAAGGTATATCAAGCGTGTGGTTCGATCGTCAAGTTTCTTGAGATGTGGACCAACTGTTTTTGCATAAGCCAAGCACCCAAATATTCTTAGATGTTCAACACTCGGTTTCTTGTGTCTATACATCTCGTAGGGTGTTTTATTTTTCAGGGCACGTGTCGGTAACCAATTTATCAAATAAGTTGCGTGTCTAGTTGCTTCTCCCCAAAGGTAGTTTGGGATGTTTTTGGCTTTCATCATGCTTCGTGTCATCTCGAGTAGAGTTCGATTGCGTCTTTCCACCACCCCATTTTGTTGAGGTGAATATGGAGCCGTTAGATGTCTTGCTATACCTTCTTGTTCACAGAATTGAGCAAAGCTATGTGAGTTGAATTCTCCCCCTCTATCCGTTCGTAGTGTCTTTATTCTCGAACATGTTTCTTTTTCAGCCATGATCTTAAACCTTTTGAAGGCTTCAAAGCTCTCGTCTTTACCTTTTAACAAATATGTCCATATGAATCGTGAGTAATCGTCGATTAAAACAAATACATACCTGTTGCCGGCTATAGTTGATGGTGTGACGGGGCCACAAAGGTCTCCATGGATAAGTTCCAAGACACTCGTTGCTCGATATGTGGTTGTATTTGGGAATGGAAATCTGGATTGTTTTCCCACCAAACACGACTCGCAAAGCTTGTTTTCGCGCTCGATTTTCGTTATTCCAATCACCATCTTGTTCGTTGACATCACCTTCAAGGCGTTAAAGTTCACATGGCCAAGTCTTGCATGCCACAACCAACTTTCATCTTCAATACGAGTGTGGAGGAGAACAGGTTTTACTACTTTTAATTTTGTTTTATAAAGTCGATTCGGGGTACGTTTGACTTTTAACAAAAGTTTTTCCTGTCGATCAAGCAGAAGCAACTCATCATCATTCATGATGATCTTACAACCCGTTTCCGTAGTTTGGCCCAAGCTTATGATGTTGCTTCGCAGGCTCGGAATGTAGTAAATATCTGCCATTAGTTTGTGCTCGCCGGTCTTTGCTTCGAATAGGATCGACCCTTTCCCATGTATCTCAACACATGAGCCATCTCCAAACTTCACCTTACCTTGGATGCTTTTGTTTAATTCAGCAAAGTAGTTTAGGTTACCCGTCATATGATTGCTCGCCCCGTTGTCCAAGTACCAAATATCGTCGTCTTTGGCCTCGGTTTCATATTTCTTGGGCAACAAATTTTCTTCGTTTAGGAACGCTATTTCTTGGGTTGTTTGGATCATAAATAAAGACGGGTCAGGATCATCGGTTTCTGCAATATGGGCCTCGGCTTTCTTCTGTTTTCTTTCGGGACAAGTTGACACAAAGTGGCCAAACTTGTCGCACCGGTAACATTGTATCTTTGACATGTCTCGGTTTTTCCCTTTGTTCACTCGATTCTCTGAAGATGAATTAGCTTCGTTTGGTTTATGGCTGCGGTTTCCATGACTTCTCCCCCCCCTCTTCCTCGTGATTGTCGGCTAGAACCTCGGCTTGTTGATTGGCTTTGTGATGATGTATCATGCTTCGTATAGAACAGTTTTGATTGGGTTTCGGTAGCGACATCATCATCTTTAAGTCGTTCCTCATAAGCTTTCAAGCGACCGACGATGTCTTCATACCCGGTTTTGTTGAGATCTAACGTTTGTTCAAGGGAGGCAACAATCTGAATGTATTTAGCTCTAGGGAGACTTTTAAAGAACTTTTTAACAAGCTTGGATTCAGGTATTGCTTCCCCCAATGCGGCTGATTTTGATGCTAAGCAAGATAACTTCCCCGAGAAATCATCGATTGACTCCGGTTCTTTCATCTTTAGGTTATCGAATTTCATGGCTAATGTTTGAAGTCGTGCCTCTCGGACCCGATCAGCTCCAATATTCCGAGTTTTAATTGCGTTCCACATGTCTTTAGCAGATTCTTGATCGCCGACTTGCATGATCAAGTTCTCGGGAATTGATTGGAAAAGAAGAGCAACGGTCATGTTGTTCTTTTCTTCGTCTTTTGATCCTGGGTCGATAGCCTCCCAAACTTTTTGTACCTTCAGTATCACCTTCATGCGCATTGCCCACACGGTGTAATTTGTGGGAGAAAGCATCGGACATTGCAGGGCTTGAGAACTGGAATCCTTACCCTTTGGTAATTGTGTCGATGAAGTATTCTCAGCCATCGGCTTCTTTCGTCGACTATATGTTCGCTTGAGAGGTCTTTGATCCAGTACTCCGGTTCGATCTCAAGGATTGAACTCCAACGTGGTTCAATCAGTGATCGATGGCTTCAATCACAGCAGGAGGGATCTTCTTCAACGTGGCTCTGATACCAATTCAAGTTAAGAATCGATACGAGTCACACGCACACACAATTGGCTAAACTCCCAATATTATTGCAATCAAGAAAACTTCACAAAAACTCAATTACAATAATCCCTCTTGAACATAATCCAAACTTGATTATGTATTTATAGGGAAAGCAATCATCAGATAAGGATTACAATTCGAAATTCAAACTCAATCCTATCTACCCCTTAAAACTAGGAACCGACTTGCTCCATGTCTTCGTGGGTCGGCCCAAACCTGCTCGTTTGGAGCCCAATAACCGGAAATTAATCCAACATAAATGAATATCCTCAAAATATGCACAAGGATTCAACATGAGATTTAATATAGACATTGGCCTTGGAGCAACATGTAAGGCCAAGGTGTTTATATCCTATATTATCCCAAAGTGATCATTTCGTGATACCAAACAAGCATCTAAAGGGTTGAATATGCTACATCTAGAAAGTGATTTCCATATACTCACGATAAATGGAAACATTATTTGATTATCTTTACCTTAGCAACAAACCATCTCCCAACATTTCTAGATATTAAATTTGAATTTTTTGTTTCAGGATTGTGTTATGACATGTCTTAAGGGTAAAACTGTCATTCTTGTGACTCATCAAGTGGAGTTTCTCTCATCTGTTGATAATATTCTGGTAATGAGGATTAAACATTATGGAAATCATATATCCTTCTAAGGTTTTAAACTTTACATACAATTTCTAAATTACATAATATAGTATTTTCCCGTTTCAAACATCAAAATTTTATTTTTTATCCTTTCGAAAATAAACAAAACAATATCAACTACTCCTAGGAGTCTATTTCAATAAATAACCCAATATGAAAACAGGAAGGTTAATTTGAATCATCACACTACATAATGTTTTCTTCATTCATTCAATTAATTCAAACCAAGAAATTATCTTACGTTTAGAAAGCATAAATATGATGATTCAAGATTTAATAGGATACATATGATATTTAAACATTCAAAAGAATATATGTGAAATATATGATCTTTTAATCAATATAACCAGTTGCGTATGATGGTTTCCTTGAAGGTTATGCAAGATGGTCAAGTTACACAATCAGGAAACTATAAGGATATCTTAATGGCGGGGACAGCTTTCGACCAGCTTGTGAATGCTCATAAAGATGTCATCACAAGTTTAGATACCTCAACTTCTGAAAATAAAAGTAAACTCCTTAACGTCGAAAATAAAAGTTGGCTCGCTAAAGAGAACATTAAGAAAAAGATATCGACAACAGAATTAGAAGTACAATTGACTGAAGAAGAACAAAAAGAGATAGGGAATGTTGGTTGGAAGACATTCTTAGAATATGTTGTCGTCTCAGAAGGATTATGGTTTTTTAGTTTATGTGTAATAACTCATGCAGGCTTTGTCGCTTTTCAAGCAGCAGCAAATTATTGGTTAGCTTTTGGTATTCAAATCACTGAAATCACCACTGTCATGTTGATTTGTGTGTACACTTTGCTTTCAACTACAAGCATCTTCTTTGTGTCACTGAGATCACTTTTTGCTGCACTTCTAGGATTAAAAGCTTCTAAATCATTTTTTCGTAAGTTTACAGATTCAGTTTTCACTGCTCCCATGGTCTTCTTTGACTCTACTCCCATTGGACGAATTCTAACAAGGGTAAGAGTCCATTTCCCTCATGTTTGAATCTATATTCCACCAATGTAGTGAAAGTTGAGTTTTATATTATCATATTGGCTAGCAGGGTATTGGCTGGATCCTGTGAGTTTTCCAGTCATGGGTTCTCATGGTTACAAAAAAAAAAGAGTTCAGTTTCCTGTATCATTTGGATATGTTAAAAGAGAAGGGTAGTTGTCTGCAGTAAAACACTTTTGGTCACTAATCTATTGTTCATGCAGGTCTCATCTGATTTGAGTGTAATTGATTTTGACATTCCATTTTCGATTGCCTATGTTACTACTGGTATTGAATTACTTGTCATAATTGGTATTATGGCTTCAGTAACTTGGCAAGTTCTCATTGTAGCCATCTTTGCCATTGTGGCCTTCAAATACATACAGGTGAATCATGACTATCCATTGCTACAAATATTAAATATTATATGATTATTGATTATCCGTTACTACAAATGTTAAAAATTACATATGATTACTTTGTAATTTGCTAAAACGACGTCACTTTTGGTAAAAAAAAATAAGGCTAAAATCACAAGGCCAAAGTCTAATTCTAGTTCATGTTACAATTTAATACTAAACTATAGAATAATGAAAACTTCATAACATACTATGTATTATTATTAATCCAACATATATAGAAATAATATGAGGATGCTTATAAAGGAAATTTTATCAAATTTAATATCTTACTTATGGTAAAGATAATTACAATAACCCGTAAGTAATATCAACAAATTTTTAGTACCAGTTTGATTTTCTACCATTCCACAAGTTGATAGTTAGGTCTGTGTGCCAGCCTAATTTTTTTTTAAAACTTCAGGGATATTATCAGCCCACTGCAAGGGAACTAATGAGAATCAATGGAATCACAAAAGCACCTGTGATGAATTATGCATCTGAAACATCATTTGGAATTGCAACAATAAGAGCATTTAAAATGCAAGATAGATTTTTTAAAGAATACCTAAACTTGGTGGATAGAGATTCAAGTACTTTGATTATCTCAAATGCAACATTAGAATGGTTGATTTTGAGAACAGAAACTTTTTCAAACCTAACCCTAATCACAACTGGTTTTCTCCTGGTTTGCACTCAAAAAAGCTCTGTATCTTCAGGTATGTTTGTCGTATCTAGAGGTGGCAGATCAAGCCGGTTGGGCAACGGTCAAAACAAGCTGGGTTGACCTAAAACAGTTTTAGTCCAGTTTTTTAAAGTGTGTTAATTAAATATAATTACAAAACTAAGTTACTGCAACTTTCTTTCTAGTATAATTAACTTTAAAAACCTATGTTCAATGTAACCATCTTTTAAAATTTTATACATGGAAATGCATCCAACTTTACAACTTTTTATGGATTTAACTACACCAAAATGTATCTGACATGTTACTATGTGAACTGTATGTAGCGAACTTCACAACTTGATGTATCAAACTATCAAAACATACCTTTATTATGTATTTTAGGTATATTTTTGCCGTTTTTATTTTGCCAAGTCAAGTGGTAAAAATGATGTAGTTGGTTGCATCAAATAGTACAAAAACAAACTAAAAATCAAAAGGTATCTACACATCAAAGTATAAGATCTAAAAGTTATTACATCAAAATTAAACTTCTTAGATTCCATACTCACGCTTCAAATATGTACCAAGTTTGATACATTTTGGTGCATTTAACACTTGTTTTTACATCCTTGGGTAAGCTTTGAAAGTGGTTACTTCAAACACTAAGATTTTAAGTATTTTATATGCAATAAACCCGATCTTTGTATAGGGTTGGTTGGCCTCTCTCTGTCTTATGCATTGGCGCTATCGGGTTCACAAGTGTTCTTTACTAGATGGTATTGTAGCTTAGCAAATTACATCATATCAGTGGAAAGAATCAAACAGTTTATGAATATTCCACCTGAGCAACCTGCAATTATGGAGCACAATAGGCCACCATCATCTTGGCCGTCTAAGGGAAAGATACAGTTCGAGGATCTAAAGGTAAAATCATATTTATATTAGATTTAGTGGTGAAGAAGTGAATTAAGATTATGTTTCCCTTGCTTTTGAAACTATAGTACTTAAAGATCTTATTAGAGTTTGAAATTTTGACCAATTTGCTTATGGTAGGTTGACGCAGGTTGTTTTTGTTTTAAAAAGGGTCAAATCAAGCAAGTTAGTTATAATGAAATGGATAATAATTGGTCCAATGGATCAAAGAGCCCAAAATCTATAATGGGTCCATTTGTGTCGTGTTTATTTCAAACATGTAGACTAGAAATAGCTAAAAGGGAGCGTGTCACAATGGGCGGACGGCTCGAAGGGTTTAAGTCGTTTAAGGTCTACTATTAATGCATACTACTTTCTAAATGGTTTTTTAAAATATTTAAACTATTGTCGTAATAATATAGTTTTTGTAATCATAATTAACACATTCCTTCTTCCCATTTTAGCGCATAAAATCTCTTAAATATTTTTATTCTTATATTCATATTATCAATGTAATGATATAGTTTCTGAAATGATAGTTAATGCATGCATATAATATTTTCCTCAAAAATAGACAAAGTAGTTCTAGGTTAATCCATTTTGATCTCTAACTAAAAATATGAACCCATTTGACCATTACCTAACGCGTCCATCTTGCCCATTAACATCTTACTTAATTGTCATGTGGTTGTGATTACAGTTGAGATATCATCCAAACGCGCCGCTAGTTCTCAAAGGTATCACTTGTGCATTTAAAGAAGGGACTCGAGTAGGCATTGTTGGAAGGACCGGAAGTGGCAAAACCACACTACTAACAGCACTATTCCGTTTGGTCGAACCTGATAGCGGGAGAATTCTAATAGATGGATTAAACATTTGCACTATTGGACTTAAAGATCTCAGGATGAAATTAAGTGTCATCCCACAAGAACCCACTCTTTTCAGGGGCAGTATTCGAACAAATTTGGACCCACTTGGACTTCATTCTGATGATGAGATATGGAAGGTAACAAAAATATCTATTCTAATCTTCATAAATCTATACTAGAGATGCAATTTAGACCCATACTTAAATGAGTCTACTTGGGTTGTGTTTTCTTAATGAATAATACTGGTAAAATTAAAAATAATAGCTTTGAAGGAATCCAGTCAAAAGTCCTCGGAATGTATTACAACTAAGAAAGGTTCTTAAATTATTTAATTTTAAATATTAGCTTATACTAAATCAGTCACATCAGATTATCTGATTTTTGTAGCAATATTTGAAAAAAAATATTATTTATAAATAAATAAAAGAAAGTTCAACCAGTGTTTCTACCAACTACACCTACCCCCTACATATTTTTACCTAGATAAAATTTACCCGTTTTGACCCATTACCCAACCCACTTGACACCTTTATCTTTACAGTCTTTATGTAATAACCTGCATGCTTTAAATGAATTTCCAGGCATTGGAGAAGTGTCAGCTAAAAAGTACCATCAGTGGTCTTCCAAATCTGCTAGATTCATCAGGTTGGTCAATTTTATGATTCCATCATGGTTAAATCATGCTAACAAAATCAAATATGACTTTGATTGCTACTTCTTTGTTAGTGAGTGATGAAGGAGAGAATTGGAGTGCTGGACAAAGACAGTTATTCTGCTTAGGAAGAGTGTTGCTTAGGAGAAACAAAATCCTAGTGCTCGATGAAGCAACCGCGTCCATTGATTCAGCAACCGATGTCATTCTTCAAAGAATCATAAGGGAAGAATTCTCAAGTTGCACTGTCATAACAGTGGCTCATAGAGTTCCAACAGTTATAGACAATGACAAGGTCATGGTTCTCTCTTTCGGTATGTTGCGGTCCAACATGAATGGATTAAATTATTTTAGTGCATTTTAAATAGAATAGACATGCAAAGATGACAAAACAGGCAAATCATGTACTTGGGTTTGTTGTTACCTATGGACAATTTTTCTATGCTCTTTATATATAACTCATGTGTTAAATGTGATAGCAAAAACTATTTATACAATACAACAAAACAGTTTATGAGATCGAATAGATTTAAAACTACATTGTGGGTGACTTTTAACATGTTTGAATTTTTTTGGTTGTAGTTTAAGAGGTCGTGTAGATTTAAAAATACATTATGGGCTACTTTCAATCTGTTTGACCTTTTTCTTTTGAACCTATTTTTAAAAATGTTACACATTTGACCTTGTTGATTTGTAGGTGAAATGGTGGAGTATGATGAGCCTTCAAAGCTAATGGAAACAGATTCTTTTTTCTCCAAGCTTGTGGCTGAATACTGGGCAAGTTGCAAAAAGAACTCTGTTTTGAAATTTGATGGTTTACAATAGGAGTGAAACAATACCTATGTTTTTTGTATTTTTAATGATCCTTTTTGGTAGTAATGTAACAGTTTAACCTGGAGAGGCTGAGATGTTACTCTTAAAGATTTCAAACCAAAAACAATTTCATGATAATAACGAAAAGGCCTAAAGTTTTATAACCAAACCTCCTCAATAACTCAACAATTCAAAATAAGCCTATATAAATATTCATTACATTATTGAATAAAAAGTATTTTTTTCTTCAAAGCTCTCTTCCTGAATACCCAGATTTTTTAGCACTAAGTAGCGAAACAAAAAAAAAAGAAAACATGGTTGTGCCAATATTGCTCAATATCAGAAAGAACAATAGCAGTGATAATAAGGCAGACTAGTGGAGACGAGTCATAACATAAGTACAACTGTTAGCATAATTGTGTGATAGAACTGATGTAGAACATAAATATGATACTGAAACCAAATTCTAATTTTAAACATATAATACAATCTGATACTAAACTAAACATATTATTAATAATAGGAATGAAACTAAACGTATTACTGATAACAAATACTGATATGAACTAATACTGAAATATGATACTAAACTGATCTATACAACAGAACATATAAATAAATAAATAAGTCGTGTAAAGTAAGAAAGTACCTAGAGACGAAACTGATTTGAGGGGTGCAACTAGACCATCACTAAAATTAGATGGTGTGTGGGCGTACACCCATGGTTCCATACCCCTGAACTAATCAGATTTGAAATGAACTAGGATCAGTCTATACGTCTCCCATATAAATTTGGCTAAAGTACTACTCAAGTACTGACGTGTTGACGGAGATGTTGTGACCTTTATATAAATACCGTCATGAAAAGTGTCATGTTGCTAACACTACGATGACATGTCACACATGCTAGTATGACTAAAATTTATAAACGGGTCATAGCAGAATTAACTAAGCATCAGAATGACCAAATTGAACAAATGATAGGTCAAGATCATGTTGTTCATTTGGAATTGAAGAGGGAAGAACGTGCAGATATCGAATGATTCATTTCTATTTCTTGTTATCATGGAATTCGTCATCAAGATGGATCACTCTTATGCGGTCAACGAACTCGTATGTAGTCATTGAACGGCACCGCTCGATTCTACCGCCTAAGATGTCCCTCCTGGTACCTGCTTGAGTTAGCGTAAGCAGCTCGTAACATCAAGGAGTTAGCTACTGTCACACCCCAACCTTGACGGCGGAAACGTCGAGGAGTGAGAGTTAAGATCGTTCACAGCCACATAACGCTATTAATAACCCAAATATAAATTAAACATAAGTTTCAATTGAACCATTACAATCATAAGTCTCAAAGAAATTAAAAGCATAACATAAAATGCAACATGTCATTTTTATTTTATTTATTTATCTAGGTCCATTTCTAGATGTGCAAGCTTCAATGTGTAGAAATCAAACTTGAGTATTTCCTGAAACATGTTAAAAATATAAAAATGTCAACAATGATGTTGGTGAGATTTCCATAGTTTGAAATACATAGATATATAAAAGATGGCAATCCATATTATAAGTTAGAGAGCAAGTAACTAGGGATGTAAGACAGAATGCACAATCAAACCTTGACAAAGTTTTACAAGTCTCAAACGTTTACAAGCATATACGATTAGCTAAGTGTACTTAGATAAACCAAGCAGGCTTGTCAGGCCCATAGATCTATGACGTCGCCAGGCTAGCAATAGTTAATGATTGTACATATATTCGACATTACATGGTAGCTATAATGATCAACTAACCATAACATACAAGTGAATTGCCATAAGTTTACAAGCATCAAACGTGTTTACAAGTGCAATGTTTTTAAGGTAACATGTTTCATCCCAAAGTGTATAAATATGCAAAAAGGGGTATAGAAATACTCACTTGATCAATAAGTAATTATTGGATGATTAATAAGAAATAATAATAAGCGTCGATTCAACGTAGCCCTTTACAATGTACCTAAAATATATATATTTATAAGATTTTTAAGTTTAATTATATTAAGTTTAACGAATTAACGGGGACTAGGGTTCTAAGTGGAATTTAGGGATTGTCAAATAACTATGTTTAACAAAATGGAACCAATTTTAGTTATTAATATTAAAGAAAGTTATTATATTTTATATAAAGTTTTATATAAAAATATAACACCTATAATAATTTTGTATATATATATATAGGTTAAATAAAGTCTAATAACACATTTTAAACGATAATTTAAAAGCAACGTTCGGAATAATCATATTTGTGGAACAAGGTATTAGTTAAAGTATAGTTTTTATAAAACAAACTTATTATTATTATTATTTTTTAAAATATATGACAAAGGTATAAAAGTATTTCTTTTAAGGAAATAAATTTCCAGAAAATATTTAGAAACATTTTAAAATTATCAGCTTTTATAAAATGACTTTTTATAATTTTTAAAAATATTTAAAATTATTGTTGAAGGCTAAAAGCCTCAAAAAGAAAAATGTGAGGTTGCCCGGGGTCGAACCCGGGACCTCCAGAATCACATGGGAGCATATTACCATTAGGCGGGGTCGCCTAAGCCTGACAAAATGTGGGTTTTAATTTTTAAAAACACAAACACAATGAATCCCCAAAATCATATGAACCCTAAGTTGATTCGAACCAAAATTGAAGCTCAAATCAGTAATGATAATGATCCGAATCATGGGGTTAGGATCCCTTTTTGCTTATTAACATTTGTTTGAGAGTAGGCCATATGCTACTTCTATTATAGAACTTGTATTACTTGATGCATGCTGAGACCATATACTAGATTGTTATACATAGAGGATGAAGACAAGTTAGGATCCCTTTTTGCTTATTAACATTTGATTATCTTGATCCAAGTTTACCACTTAGTAGCCATGTTGAGCCTTGAATGATATTTTTTTATCAACCCGATACAGAAAATCAAAGTTATCAGTTAAGTACAGACGGTGACAATATTCAAAGTAGACACATGCTTAAAGTTAAAAAAAAGAAAGAAAGAAAAGAAAAGAAAAGAAAAGAAATTATGGAAGTTGTTTAATAAAGGGTCAAAAATGACCCAGATTGGATATTTTGCATGTAATAAAGATTGTTTGACGATCTGAGCTGCATTTTTTGAATTTAGCCACTTTAAAAATCCAAAAGTTCCTACCCTTACCTAAGCCCAAAACCCATAAGTCCTTTTGATATGTGTAATGTCTTTGTAAGTTGGTGGAGGTGTGATTGTAATACATGCTTATGCTAATAGGATGCATTCATCATCATTGAGTGATACTAGTCCAGATGTAGTCGAGAGGAGTGAATCAATGTAATTACAAATTAGAAGCATGTTAAGTCTAGTTGGGTGTTTTTTTTGTTTTTACTTGCATATCATTTTACTTGCTAGTATGTAAACCTATTAAACAATGTAAGTTTTAGGAATAAGGGTATGACCTTGGGACTTAGCTAAGAGTTGATATAATAAAGAGAAATTATCCAAAGGGTGTCTATAATTGCGTGATAATTTTTCTTGGGACAAGCAAAACTCAAGTGCGGGGATGTGATGTGTATGTGTTTTTACTATTTTAAAATCTTTTAATTATGTGTTTTATGTGTTTAATATAATTGAATACAATTACTTTGAGTGTTAATTGATTTTCAGGCTTGCGGAGCTAAAACAGACACATTTCGGGTGTTTTCGGGAGTTAGAATGGAAGCCGAAAGCTCACCACGTAGGAAACACTTGAGAAATAGAAAAAGTTAAGGGGGACGTAAATTACGTCCCTAAGGACGCACATTACGTCCCTAAGGACGCAAATTACGTCCCTAAGGACGCAAATTACGTCCCTAAGGACGTAAATTACGTCCAATCTGTGATCAGGATGCACGCAAACTAGGACGCATAATAGAAGGAAAAGGTGTTGATTTGCTAGAGGAAGTAAATTACGTCCATGAGGAAGTAAATTACATCCCTATGTACGTAAACTATGTCCCTGAGGAAGTAAATTGCGTCTCTGTGCTGTCAGATACGCGAATTTAGGGTTTTGTGACCTATTTGAAGGAAAAAAAGGGGGTTTACGAAGGGTCTCTTCACCAAGTCGTTTTTGCCCATCCAAGGAGCAATTTTGGGAGAAAAGAAGACCCACGGATCCATCTTTTCATGCAATTGATTCCTACGACAACCGATTTCGATCCCAAGACAACCATGAGTGGCTAAATCACCCGTGATCTTCTCTAGGTGTAGGGTTTGTGTTTATGACATTGGTTTAACTTTATTTGTTCTTATATTGGGTTGAAGTTTTGGTTGGCATGTTAAGCCAAATGATTTTATTTATTGTTTGATTACTTTAAACGGTTTTTATTTGTTTTGAATCTTAATCTAATACTAATCAGTTTTTGGTTTTTTTAAATCATGAGCATTGTGAGTCTTAGGTTTTGATTAGCAAATTGAAATTGGTAATTTGTGAATAGATCCGTTTACAACCTGTTCCATCTCTATCACTGAAATCAATCAAACCAATACAATTATGTCTATTTGATTGTTTGCTAAAAAAAAGGTTATACTTTTGTTTTACAAACCTGAAACCCGAAGTGGATCACTCTTATTAATGTTGTTTTCAAAACCATTTGAACTTATAAATTTACAATCTTGTTTTCTAAATCAGTTATTAATTAAAACTTAGTATCTTTATAAAGTATTAAAGTTGAAACCTTTGGACTAAAGTTACACTTTTCACTTATCTCTCGTGGAGACGACCTTACTTACCCGTATTAGTACAAGTGAGATAAGTCTTAATATAATTTGTTTTTAGTAGACCACGAAAATCTACATCAAAATGCAAAACTGTAAAGTGATAAACTTGATTAGTTTTGAAAACAATAATAAGAGGAATGATCCACTCCGGGTTTTAGGTTTGTAGAACAAAGTTGTAACCTAGTTATTCTTAGCAAACAATCACATGGCATTATTGTATTGGTTTGATTGATTTCAGAGATAGAGATGGAACGAGTTGTAAACGAACCTATTCACAAATTACCAATTTCAATTTTCTAATCAAAACCTAAGACTCACAATGCTCATGATGTAAAGAAACCAAAAACTGATGACTATTATATTAAGATTCAAAACAAATAAAAACCATTTAAAGTAATCAAACAATAAATGAAATCATATGGCTTAACATGCCAACCAAAACTTCAACCCAATCTAAGAAAAAATAAAGTTAAACCAATGTCATAAACACAAACCCTAAACCCGAAGAAGATCACGGGTGATTTAGCCACTCATGGTTGTGATGGGATCGAAATTAGTTGTCGTAGGAATCAATTGCATGAAAAGATGGACCCGTGGGTCTTCTTTTCTCTCAAAATTGCTCCTTGGATAGCCAAAAATACTTGGTGAAGAGTCCATTCGTAGCCCCCCTTTTTCCCCTTCAAATAGGTCACAAAACCCTCAATTCGCGTATCTAACAGCACAAGGACGTAATTTACTTCCTTAGGTATACTTCTCCCCTCAAATCAACACGTTTTCCTTCTGTTGTGCGTCCTAGTTTGCATGCATCCTGATCACACCTAGGACTTAATTTACGTCCTTAGGGACGTAATTATGTCCCCATTCACTTTTTCTTCACTTTTTCTAATTCTCAAGTGTTTTCGTGAGCTTCTGGCTTGTATTCTAACTCCCAAAAACACCCGAAATGTGTCTTATTTAGCTCCGCAAGCCATAAAATCAATTAATTCTCAAAGTAATTGTGTTCCATTATATTAAACACATAAACACACATGAAACATTTTAAAATAGTGAAACACACATACACATCAATGAGTGATCTATTAAGAATGTATATTGCAGTAATTACTGCTTCACCCAGAACACTTTGCTCAAATTCTTTTCCTTCCAACATGTTTCTCACCATTTCAACTATTGTTCGACTTTACACTCGCTCAAAATTTTTCCTTCTAACATTTTTCTCACCATTTCAACTATTGTTTGATTTTTGCATTCTGCTACTCCATTCTGCTCAGGGGTATAAGGAGTTGTCAAAGCCCTGTGAATCCCATGTAAACTTCAGAATGTATTGAACTCATTTGAAAGAAATTCACCTCCTCTATTTGTTCTTAATGACTGTATGCTCATTCTTGTTTTATTTTTAACTCGAGTCTTGAATTGCTTAAACTTCTCGAATGTTTCTGACTTAGGACTTAAACAATAGATCCACGAAATCCTGCTATAGTCATCTATGAGCAAGAGATAATACAAGATTCCACCTAGGGACTTTATGGATATGGGTCCACAAAGGTCAGCATGTATTAGTTGAAGTGCTTTTGATGCTCTCCATTCTAAACTAGAAAAGGACTTTCTAGTTTGCTTTCTTAGCATGTACCCATCACAGATTGGCCACGATTAAATCGGTGGTAATCCATGCACCATGTTCATCTCACTCATCAGTTTCAAACCTTTCTTATGCAGGTGACCGAGTCATAAATGTCATAAGAAGGAATCTTCTTCATTTGTAGCCAATAAACTTTTCAGGTTCACTTTTTATTGAGTAACATCTAGAGGGAATATGTTATTTTCTGTCTTCTTGATAATTGTTGGTCCAAATGATCATTTAAACATGCTTTTGATGAAGTTTTAACACTAGTATCCTTAAGTTATCACTATTTCCAGTAACTTGGGAACCAAGTAATGATACAAGACTAAACACATTCAAGCAAAACCCATTTGAAATAAGTTTTTGATAAGGTGATTAAGAACAATGCTGAAAGATAACAATAATAAACTCCTAGCAATACACAATAAACTCAAATTAGTAGTATTTCATTAATGTTCCAAGAGTTACAAAATGATCAACAAACAAACATATTTATACATGATCTAGTTTCGCATACAGTTTCGCATGGTGCGAAACTGTCATGCTCTATGATCATGTGAAACTACCTAGCGAAACTATAGTTTCTCATGTAGTTTCGCATGCCACTAACTACAATACTAAAAAAACTAAACTATATCCTATTACAATAATAACTAAGCTATAACTAATGACATAGTGAATACCACCCTATACTTGATCATCAATAATACATACTACTTCACTAGATTATTTGTGAGTGATGGTACAACTCTATCATCAAATAGTAGGGCATATCCTTTGGTCATTAACTGGCCCACACTTAACAAATTATAGTCTAGATCTGGTACGTATTGAACAGATCAAAGTTATGTAACTTACCTCCTAGAGCACCCAGCTTGATTCTTCCTTTTCCTTCCACCAGAACGTTCTTCCCATTACCCAACTTCACTTGAACTTTCTTTGTTGAGTCCATATCCTTGAATAGTAGTTTTTGACTCGTCATGTGATTAGAACACCCACTATCCAGGAACCAAATGTTTTCTCCACTGACATCAATAGCCGATAGTTTTCATCCTCCTCTTCACCTTCGATCGCAACCTGTGCATGTGGTTTACTCCAATAATCTACTATGACATGACCATACTTGTTGCAATTGTAACATTGTACACGACCTCTTCCAAAACTTCTTGTAAGGATTCCTGAAGTCTGATGCAACCCAAAACAGCTTAAGTGTCTCAGCAACATGCACTAAGTACTGAAGTGAAGAATGCTTCGGAAGTTTTACACAAAGCATTAGAAAATACTCTAAGTGTAAAATCTTCCGAAGCCAAGACCAATATCTTCCGAAGCCAAACATGAAGTCTTCCGAAGCTTCAGAGACAAAGTCTTCCGAAGCCTCATCCTATGAAGACAGATTTCTTCCGAAGACTTTTAGTACACATGCTTTATCTGATGTACTGTTCCATAAAGCACCTTTTCCGCTGCATCTCTGTAAAGTCACCAACTTACATGAGTTGGTGAAAAGGGCCTTGCTTTTGGTAACTGTACATTGAGGTCTTGAGTATTCAACTTTCTACTTTATGTACTTTATCCTTTTTGTATTGTAAAAGGATGTGAGCTATGGCATGTCATAGTCACAAGGTCAAAAGGCAGATATGCCTTTTGATCCTACAATTGATTTTGTTAGTGTCTAGTCAATTGTATCCAGCTGGCTTTCAAAGTATGGCCGGCTGTAGGTTGTAGTATAAGTATTTCAAGTTCTTGTATCTTTTCTTTATGCTTTGTAACACTTGTAAAAGAACTTGAGAAAGCAATATACTGCCTCCTTGAAACCCAACTCTCTTGTTCTGTCTCTTTACTTTACTTGTGTTCTTTGTATCATACTTGGTTACCCAGTTCACTGTTTGATTAGAGCTTAGTTATTCTCCTCATTGTGTTGTTGTGTTGTAATTGTGCTAAAGCCCTTAAACGGTCCTGCAATTGGTATCAGAGCTTTCCAGGCTCTTGATATAAGATCTAACCATCTTAAGATCCCTCACAACACACAAAAGCTAAACTCTTCAAATGGCTGCCATCTCTAAGACTGATATGGAGACTGGAACCATGAACAAATCCCCACTGATCACTCTTGATGATTTTGACACCTGGTGCATGAGGATGGAAGGCTTCATCAGGTCTCTTGATTCAAGAATGTGGGAATCTGTTGAGAATGGACCTTTCATACCCAGCACCCCCTCTGCTACTGGTGCTGGTATGATTCCTAAAGATGTGGCCAACTACTCAGATGAAGATAGAAAAAGAGTAGAGATTGACAGGAAGGCCATGACTGCTCTTCAGACTGCTCTCCCAAACTCTGTATACAGAGGCTTCAAGAAGTGCAAGACAGCCAAACAGCTGTGGGATGCACTGAAGCTGATGTATGAAGGCTCCTCTGAAGCCAAGGAGAACAAGAAAGATCTTCTGAAGCAGCAGTTTGAAAATTTCACCTTCAAAGCAGGTGAGACCATGACTCAACAATACTTCAGGTATGTTGAGATTGTGGATACCCTAGTGGATGGAGGAGTTCCTCTTGAGAACAGGGACATTGTAAGGAAGTTCATGTCCTCACTTCCTAGGCAATGGACACACTATTGTGTGGTGATCAAGAGGACTGAGAACCTTAAGACTCTTACTCTTACAGAGTTGTATGGGATTCTCAGTGGATACCAGATGGAGATGAACATGCAAGGTTCATCTGGCAACTCCAACAATCAAATGGGTTCAGCCCTTCATGTGGTTGAAAGGGACAGCATAGAACCTCAGCATCATCTCTTATGCTACCCTGACAACTCACAAAAGGGTCCTTTCATCACCTTCCCGGAGACACCAAGGGAGAACTTTACTCAAGGAAGCCCATTCCAAGAGACAAGTTCTTCTCAAGCCTTTGTGTCTGCAGATGAAAGCTGTGGGAATTATCTCTTCACTCTTGAAGACCTGGACTGTATCCATCCAGATGACCTGGAATACATGGAGATAGTTCAGCAGATGGCTCTCCTCACTCACAGAGCCAAGAAGTTCTACAAGAGGACAGGAAGAAGATTTCCAAGCAATGCTACCAGCAGTAAGTTTGGGCTGGATAAAAGCAAAGTTAAGTGTTACAACTGTAACCTTATGGGTCACTTTGCCAGGGAGTGTAAGGCACCTAAAACAAATGGGGGCCAAACACAACCCAGACCAAATTTACTGACAAAGCTCCTCAGGCTGAGAAGACAAAGCAACATGCTGCTGTTGCTGTTGAAGAAGGAGGCTTTGACTGGAGTTTTCAGGTGGAGGATGCTTCTCCAAACCAAGCACTGATGGCTGACCATGATGAAGCCAAGGTATTGGAACATCTTTGCTCCCCTGAATGCATTGCTAAAGTAAATAGATACAGGTCCTATAACCTAGAGATGAGATCTGATCTTGAGTCATTAAACATATTAAAATCTGATTTTAGAAAGTCTGAAAATGATTACAAGTTAAAGATAGAAGACTTGGAGAAAACCATTTCAGTACTAAAACATGAACATACAGATTTCAGAACTCAGATCCAAGATCTCATCACTAAGTTAACTGAGTGCCAGGCTGAGCTTGTGATCAGCAAAGCCAAGGCAGAGAAGAGTGTTCTTGAAGAAGAGACCTTCAAGAACATGATATCCTCATCCCTGCACAACAAGGTTTGTTATCAAAATAGACAGGGACTAGGATCAAATGAGATAGCTCCTCCACACACAATCTTGTCTGTAAGATCTCCTAGGTGTGGAACTTGTGAAGATGAGCTTCCTCTCATAGATCCTGTAAGTGAGGATGATGAAGAAGTGATAGTGAAGAATTCCTCTGAGAAGAGTGAAGAAGAGGATTCTTCCAAGGGCCACTATCCTTCTGAGGAGAAGAAATCAACTGTGATGACCAAGTCCAAAAGAAAGAACTTGATCAGAAAGAGCAAAAGAAAGGCAAAGAAGGCTCAAGAAATCAAGGCTACTTTTGATGCTAAGCAGAAACAAGTTTTTATCTCTGCAGGTTTCAAAGTAGTAAGGACTGAAGACATCAACCAAGACTCCTCAGCTAAGAGTCATGGTTCTTGTTCAAATCATCTCAGTGTCAAGAAGAAGACTGAGCTGCTGTGTACCACTGCTGCACAGCCTGGACCATCAAACTCCAAGAACAGTTCACAGCCCAAAGGAACTGTCTCAGCATCTACCAAGATGAAGATGGAGAAGGGATGTGACCAAAGTCAGTCTTGCTCTCAAAGGGAGACTTCTTTGAAGAAGAAAATGTTATGTGTTATGTGTGAAAGTACTTCTCACATTGCTAAGGATTGCCCATACAATCCTAAAAGTACTGTCCACATGACTAAAACAAAGACTTCAAAGAGTCTCAAGAAGTCTCAAGCTTCGGAAGGAAAGTCTGTTTCCTTCGGAAGCTCCAAATCAAAGAAGGAGGTAAGTGGAAAATTACCTTCGGAAGCAAAGTTGGTCTCGGAAGAAAGGAGTTCTTCCGAAGCACTAAAGTCTGCTGCAGTGACTGTAGACTCTTCCGAAGGATCAGTCATCAAAACTTATGAAGTTCTAAAAGCTTCTAAGGTTTTGAAGGTCAAGTCCAAGACTCCAAAGGTGGTGTGGAAGTCTAAGAAAGACCAAATGACTGAGGTTTCTCCATCAACAACAGCTGAAGATCCCCATAGTACAACCATAGGATCTATTACTGTTGCATTACCTTCTATTACTGTTAATGAGCCCAAGACAAGTAAGGCTTGGGTTTCCAAATGTAACTAATCATCTTCTCTGTGCAGGAACAGCTCAAGACCAACAGGAATGTCTGGATAATTGACAGTGGCTGTTCCAGGCACATGACAGGCAATAGGTCTCTACTCCATAATTTTGAGAGAATTGATGGAGGACCAGTTGCTTTTGGAGGAGATGAAGGTGGTTACATTTCTGGAAGGGGCAAGGTCACAAATGGTAAGCTCAGCATTGAGAAGGTAAACTTTGTTAAGGAGCTTGGGTACAATCTTCTGAGTGTATCCCAATTTTGTGATCAGAGTCATAACATGCTCTTTACTGAGCATGAGTGCATTGTTCTCAAACCTGGTGTGGTCATTCCTCATGAGCATATCCTGCTCAGAGCCCCCAGGAAAGGGAACATGTACAAGATGGATTTGCAAGAAACATCTCCCTCAGGAGAAGTTTCATGCTTTCTATCTAAAGCAAATAGTGATGAGTCTTTCCTATGGCATAAAAGAATGTGCCATGTAAACTTTAAGAACATGAATAAATTAATTAAACATGATCTGGTAACTGGAATGCCAAAGAAAGAGTTTACTAGTGATGATCATTGTGTGGCATGCCTGAAAGGGAAGCAACACAAAGTATCTCACAAGCCTAAGGAAAAGAACTCCATCACTACTCCCCTACACTTGTTACATATGGATCTCTTTGGCCCCACCAGTGTAATGAGTTTAGGAAGGACCTCTTACTGTCTGGTGATCACAGATGATTTTACAAGATTCACTTGGGTTTCTTCCTTAGAACTAAGGATGAAACCCCTGAGATTCTGAAGAATTTCATCTTAAAAGTTGAGAATCAATGTGATCACAAGGTCAAAACCATAAGATGTGATCAAGGAACTGAATTCAAGAACCAAATCCTTGATGCATTTTGTGATGAAAAAGGTATTACAAGACAATATAGTGCTCCCAGGACTCCTCAGCAAAATGGAGTTGCTGAGAGGAGAAACAGGACACTTATTGAAGCTGCAAGAACTATGTTGTCTGACTCTAAACTGCCTATCACCTTCTGGGCAGAGGCAGTCAATACTGCTTGCTATGTGCAAAACAGAGTTTTAGTAGTTAAGACACATGGTAAGACTCCTTATGAACTTTGGCACAAGAGGAAACCTTTCATTGGTTTTCTCAGGTCATTTGGATGTCCCTGCACCATCTTGAATACCAAAGATCAAATTGCCAAGTTTGCTGAGAAATCAGATGATGGACATTTCATTGGATACTCTTCTCAAGCTAAAGCTTATAGAGTATACAATCTCAGAACTAGAATTGTTGAGGAGTCAGCCAATGTGACTTTCAATGAGCACACTCCCTGTGTGGCTGGTTCTGGTCCGGATTGGCTGTTTGATCTTGATTTAGTTACCAACTGTTTTAACAAATCTTGTGAGCATGTTTCAGGATCTGCAGAAAATCTAAATACAGGTGATCCTGATCCAAGATTTGAGCTAGGAAGACCTTCAACTCATACATCTTCAGCTCCAGTTGGAACTACTTCAGCAAATGAGGTTTCTATCAGCACAACAATGACAAATTCAGCTGATACATCTGGCATGCCTTCAAATTCCAGCTCAGAGGCCTCTCAACCAGATAAAGATACCTCACTTGTAGAAGACAACAATGGTGATGGTGATAGTGATCAGGAATTCCTTGATGCTAATAACCACACCATAGATGACAACATCAATGATGTCTCACACTCATTGGATCAAGTTAATCTTGATAAGTGTGATAATGTGGAGGGTGAATCTTCAGGACCAGATTTAAATTTCTCAAATTTAGATCTTTCTCAGCAACTTGCTGTGATCCCTCAGCTAAGGATCCACAAGTCTCACCCCACCACAAACATCATTGGAGATGTTGTCACAGGGGTAAGAACAAGAGGACAAACCCATGAAGCAAATGTTTGTCTTCACTCTTGTTTCTTATCTCAGATAGAGCCCAAGAAAGTTGATGAAGCTCTAAAGGATGGAAGTTGGGTTGAAGCTATGCAACAAGAGCTGCTTCAATTCAAAAGGCAGAAAGTTTGGAACCTTTGTCCTCTTCCTCATGGGAAGACTACCATTGGAACCAAATGGGTTTTTAGAAACAAGAAGGATGATAGGGGAATCATCATCAAGAACAAGGCAAGACTAGTTGTTCAAGGATACACACAAGAAGAAGGGATTGACTACACTGATGTCTTTGCTCCTGTAGCAAGACTAGAAGCTGTTAGGATATTCCTGGCATTTGCTGCATCCAAGAACTTCAAGGTCTACCAACTTGATGTAAAGTGTGCTTTCTTATATGGAGTGATTGATGAGGAGGTTTATGTCAAACAGCCACCTGGTTTTGTAGACCCTGATCATCCTGATTATGTCTGCAAGCTTGACAAAGCTCTTTATGGGCTGCATCAGGCACCCAGGAAGTGGTATGAGACACTATCTAAGTATCTCTGCAAGCATGGATACAGAAGAGGTACTATAGATGGAACCCTCTTCATCAAAGGACAGGGAAATGACTTATTGCTGGTTCAAGTATATGTTGATGACATCATCTTTGGTTCAACTAATCCAAAGCTCTGCAAAGACTTTGAGAAGCTGATGAAAGACAGATTTGAGATGAGTTCAATGGGAGAACTCAACTTCTTTCTGGGAATTCAAGTGAAGCAAGTTGAAGATGGCATCTTCATAAGTCAGTCAAAGTATGTTCAAGACATACTCAAGAGGTTCAATATGACTGATTGTAAGATTGCTAAGACACCCATAGCCAGAAACCACTCCCTTGGTCCAGATCTTGAGGGGGAGTGTGTAGATGAGCACTTATACAGGGCTATGATTGGGTCTCTTATGTATCTTACAGCTAGCAGGCCTGATATCATGTTTGCTACATGTATTTGTGCAAGATATCAAGCCAACCCTAAGATGTCTCACTTAATCACTGTGAAAAGGATTTTAAGATACCTCAAAGGTGCTTCAACACTTGGTCTATGGTATCCAAAGAATCCAAATTTCAATCTGTATGCCTATACAGATAGTGATTATGGTGGTTGCAATATGACTGCAAAGTCTACATCTGGGGGATGTCAATTCCTTGGTGGAAGGGTGGTCTCATGGCAATGCAAGAAACAATCCTGTGTGTCTGCATCAACTGCTGAGGCTGAATACATTGCTGCTGCAAGCTGCTGTGCTCAAGTGCTTTGGATTCAAAATCAGATGCTGGACTATGGATTTAACTTCAAAGAGACTCCTATCCACATAGACAACAATAGTGCTATCTCTATCACTGAGAACCCTGTGCAGCACTCAAGGACCAAACACATCAACATCAGGTATCATTTAATAAGAGATAACTATGAAAAAGGATTAATTAAACTAGTCAAAGTTCATACAGATGAACAATATGCTGATCTGTTCACCAAAGCTTTTGATGAACAGAGATTTAAGTATCTGATATCAGCTATTGGGATGATTAACTTTGAGTAGACTTTTTATTAAAACTAATTCTAATTATTTCTTCTTAAAATATGTGTGTCCTAAGTTGTCTAGTTCATCACTTTCATAAGCTCATGTTTTCTTTGGATGTAAAATTCTTTTTGAAGACTTTCCTTAGATTCTTGAAAATTTCTGATACTTCGGAAGATAAAATTTTATCTTCGGAAGAAAAACATGTCTTTAAAATAAATAACTGTCTAAGAGATTTTACCTTCGGAAGAAGTAAAGTTCATCTTCCGAAGCTTAAAATTCTTATCTCAGACACTTATCTATTTTCAAGAACCTTTTCCTTCCGAAGCAAAATTAACCTTCGGAAGCTTTGTTTATTTTCATACAAAGCATTCAAGGTTTATTTCTCTTCCGAAGCATAAATTATCAAGACTCTCAGGAAAATCTTCCGAAGCCATTTTAGCTTCGGAAGCTTTTTAAATCAAAACTTCCGAAGACAAATAAACTTCGGAAGCTTTTCGAATTCCAAGAAAACTACTTTTTGAGCAAAAGTAAACTACCTTTTCAGAGGTGGGACCGACTTTCGGATTTCAAAGTTTATCCTCTTTCATTAACTTTGGTTCAAATCCCTTTTCATATAAATACCCAACGGTTCCCCCTCTTTCCCACTATCTTCCTCAATTCTACTGTTTCTCTAACCTAATTCTCTAAACCGCCTTTGCTTTCTACCTTTCTTCACCCTTAAGCTTCTGAAATGGCCAACCTTAACCGCAGAAACAACCCTGATTTCTCCATGCAACTACACAGGCAACATAATCAAGTTGCTCTGTTAAGCTCTGAGAAAGATGCAAGTTTCTCAGAGATTTGCCAATTCTTGACTCTGTCAAACTACTTCACCTCCCTGACCATTGATCCTCCTCTATATGAGGATCAGTTGCTTGAATTCTGGAAGACCTGCCAAGAGGTCATTATGGATGGGGAGAAGGCACTGTCTGCCACAGTGCAAGGGAGGACAGTCTTCATCACTCCGGCCATCATTAACCAACATCTACAGCTGGATGATGAAGAAGGTGAGGTGTCCTTCCCAAAAGAAGCTGTTAATCATTCTTTTGAGCAGATGGGCTATGAGGGAGATTTCTCTGTAAAGACCTTTAGGAAAGGGAAGGTCTCATCCCAATGGAAATTCCTGCTCCATGTGGTTATCCACAGCTTGTCAAACAAGCATGGTGGATGGGACCAGATTCCTGAGGATCTCTCCTTCATAGTTCATGGAATGGTTCAAGGGGTCAAGTTCAGGTATTCACAATTTGTTTATACTAATTTACTTGCAAACTTAGACTCCTTAGAGTATTACATGTTTCCTAGATATGTTCAACACATTCTCAACTGTGAACTGGGCTCACAGTTGAGGGAAACAGGTAATATTCTTAAATTGGGACAGATGAAGCCCGGCATCTTTAAAATAATGAAGAAGCCAACTGTAGGCTTCTCTGGGGTAGAAACAGCCCTAGTCCCAAAAATGTTAGAGCTCATTGCTCAAGGTGACAACCTAGCAACACAAGCTAGTGTTGAACCCACACCTCTTTTGTCCCTACCATTAAAAAGACCAGAAATCACCCTCACCTACCAAAGAAAATCCAAACGAACCCCTGCTCAGACTATTGAGTCTGTGCAGGCCCCCAAATACTCAACCTTACAGGAAGAAGTGGACACTAGAGCTCCCACTTCTCCTGAGGAGCAAACCACTCCCATTGTTTCACCTATCAGGGCTGAGGTTCCTCAAGCTCACCCTGATGAGCTCAATAGCCCAACAACCTTAAGCCTTCACTCTGAGTCTCAACACTCAAGTGGACAACCTTCAGGGGACAGCTACCATCCCCAGCCTTTGGATCTCAACCAACCAATTCCCAACCTATCCTTTTACACTGATGAAGACTTAGGATTCAGTGAGTACCATGAGTCTCTCTTCTCCTCCCCTACTCAAAGAGAGATGAGTACCTCTGACTCTCCTCAGTCTATCCCCCATCAGTCACCTGTTACTGAGGTGGACACTTCTGAACCTGTTCAGGATGTCCATATGGAAGAGGCTCTCACTTTTGAAAGTGATTACATCATTAAGACCTCAACCATGGCAACTCAGCCCATTGGCATCTCAACTGAGGCTGCCAGTGAGCAGAGGAAAACCAGCAGCCAAGAAACTCAAGCTGGTGGTGAGAGAGAGGACTTTGGTCCAATCATCTCATCCCCCAATGAATCTTCTGATGAAGATGAGGGGAATTTGAGACTAAAGGTGCAAAAACTGTCAAAAACATGCACCTATTTAGTCTCTAAGGTTAGTCACTTGGAATCTCAGGTGACTACCTTACAAAACAGGGTCAATGATCAGCAACTCCAGATTTCATATCTGCAGGAAAAACTAGCTGGGAGACCTTTAAGGAGAGCTCAACCAGGAACACAAGAACCTGTGGAAGTGATTGACTTATCCTCCAGCTCACCTATGCAAGTGGGTGATGCTACCAAAAAGGGGGAGAAAGTTGTTACAACCACAGAACCTGGGAGTTCTTCAGAGAGAATGGACATAGAGGACTCACCATCCTCACTTGCTGTTGTGCATTCTCAGCAACTTCCTCAAGTTCACATTAATGTGGACTCTATAGACTCTCTCATCAGGAGTCTCTTTGAGGAAGGCATACCAAGGGCTGTCTCATCTCCACCACTGGGAACTAGCAATCAAATCATAAGGTGGAGGTATGATGATGACAGAAGAGCCCTCATACTTCAAAGAGTTCAAGGCCAACAAGAAGTTTTTCAATTCCAAAGCCTGAGCTTTTATGAAAGACTGGATTTAGTCAACCTGCCACTTGTCAATCCAAGCAATTCAAGACAAGCTGACAGGCTGGCTCAAAGAATCCAAGACAGGATCAGAGTTCTCTCTAAGAAGGAGACTTAGGGAATCAGGCAATGTCATCGGTCAACTGGATGTTGAGGTGGACCCTAAGATTAGTTTCATAGGGGAAACCTTGACTGAAGGCCCAGTGACAGAACCTGAGACCCCTGTCTCATCATCAACAACTGCTGCTGAGGTCCAAACTCCATCTGAGACACCTGCTGGTGAAGGTGTTTCTCAGCCTCTCTCTGGCCAGAGCATGGAAGCTACTCCAAGCAATGAAGGCCAAGCTTCAATCCTCCCTGAGTCACAAAGGTCTGTTGGTGACAAAGGGAAAAGGATAATGACTCCTGAGGAAATTGAGGAGGAAGAGAGAGAGAGGAAAAGGAGACTAAGGGGAGAAAGTTCCACTGGGTCATCTAGCTTCATGCAAGCTGCAATCAGGGCTGCCCCCAGACCAAATACTCAGGATGATGAGTTAAGGGCAGTCAGGATTACCTACTTACAGACCAGGAACTATGACATTGATGAGATCATCTCCCTCCCCTTAGAAGAACTAAATGAACTGGCTGACAGAGAAGTGTCAAGAGAGTTGAAGGAGAAAGAGGATGCAATGATACTTCTCCAACTCAAAGAGGAGAAGAGACAGAAAAGACTTTACAAGCATGCTCCTACTCTCTCACCAGTTCAAGAAAGTCCTGCACAGGAAGATGTGGCTCCACAAGAACCTCAGGTAGATAAAGAGGAAGATAGGATCAAAATGATCAACTACCTGAGTGCCACAGGCTTCTATCAGGCAGATGCACTTCTCCCTTTGTCCTATGACTTCATTGAGTTCGAGTATCTAAAGCAACTTGAACTTGAGTTAGTCAAGGAAAGAAAGACAACCAAAAGGAAACTAAGGGAAGAAGCTGCAAAGTCAAGGGCCACCATTCAAAAGAATGCAAAGAAGTCTGCTGACAGACAAAGAATGGTGAGCTTCTTGAAGCTGTATGGATTCTCCGGAAGGAGACTTGGCCCCATGTCTCTATCCACTATGGATGAGCATATTAGGGTGATCAAGCAGAAGATTAAGAGTGGAGAACTTATTGACTTGCACTCTCTTCCAAGTCAAGTCCCACCTGAAGTGGAGGTCAAGTTTGAACAACCAGAGACACCTCAACCAGCACCTCCAGCTGAGCCCCAGCAAGCTTCATCTTCTGATCCTAGGCAGGGTCAAACTCCCTCTCCTTCTGAACCTGTGAGGGAGGAACACCCAACTGAGAAAGACACTGATGATCAACATGGTGCTGCAGACCAGTCTTCTCAGTTAAAGACAACCAAGAGGAAGAAGAGGATGGCTTCTAAACCAAAGACAAAGAAGAAGAAGCCAAAGTCATCTACCTCTGCACCTCAGGCTGAATCAGATCAACCTGAGGAAGTGCATGATGAGGCAGCCCAATCAACTCCTATTCAAGTGGCTCCTCTAACTAGTGAGACACCCATCTTGTCCTGGACATACTCTACCAATCCAGAAGATGGACTGTTATCAGAGATCAAGGTGTTGAGAATGTCTACTCATGGCAAGACATAATCAACTTACCTCTGCATGATCTCTTTGAGATGAGAAGATACTATGAAAGTCTTGATGATCCTGACCATCTCATGAAGAAAGGAATGGTCCTGATTGTACTGAAGACTACCAACATTTGAAGATCTTCTAAGTGTTTTGGTAGCATCAGCCTAGGGGGAGTTTGTAAGGATTCCTGAAGTCTGATGCAACCCAAAACAGCTTAAGTGTCTCAGCAACATGCACTAAGTACTGAAGTGAAGAATGCTTCGGAAGTTTTACACAAAGCATTAGAAAATACTCTAAGTGTAAAATCTTCCGAAGCCAAGACCAATATCTTCCGAAGCCAAACATGAAGTCTTCCGAAGCTTCAGAGACAAAGTCTTCCGAAGCCTCATCCTATGAAGACAGATTTCTTCCGAAGACTTTTAGTACACATGCTTTATCTGATGTACTGTTCCATAAAGCACCTTTTCCGCTGCATCTCTGTAAAGTCACCAACTTACATGAGTTGGTGAAAAGGGCCTTGCTTTTGGTAACTGTACATTGAGGTCTTGAGTATTCAACTTTCCACTTTATGTACTTTATCCTTTTTGTATTGTAAAAGGATGTGAGCTATGGCATGTCATAGTCACAAGGTCAAAAGGCAGATATGCCTTTTGATCCTACAATTGATTTTGTTAGTGTCTAGTCAATTGTATCCAGCTGGCTTTCAAAGTATGGCCGGCTGTAGGTTGTAGTATAAGTATTTCAAGTTCTTGTATCTTTTCTTTATGCTTTGTAACACTTGTAAAAGAACTTGAGAAAGCAATATACTGCCTCCTTGAAACCCAACTCTCTTGTTCTGTCTCTTTACTTACTTGTGTTCTTTGTATCATACTTGGTTACCCAGTTCACTGTTTGATTAGAGCTTAGTTATTCTCCTCATTGTGTTGTTGTGTTGTAATTGTGCTAAAGCCCTTAAACGGTCCTGCACTTCTTCCTCATTCGCGACCTCTACTACGAACTACTCCTCTTCCTTGACCTCTGGTCCATTGTGATCTATCTTCTTCTCTTGTTACAGCTTGGAGAGCTTGTTCCTCGGTAACCACTCCTACACCACAGTTTACACGTGTTTCATAGGCTTGTAGAGACCCCATCATGTGATCAAAGGATATTAGACTGAGATCCTTTGGCTGGTCGATGGCTATAACTACATGATCCTATTTCAAAGGAAAGCTTCTCAACACTTTCTCTACAGTTGTCTGGTCTGAGATAAGCTCTCCATATGACCTCTTTTATTGACTATTTTCATAACCTTTGACAAGAAATCACCGATTGCTTCGCCATCTTTCATTTGTAGAGTCTCAAACTCCCGTCTTAGTCCATGTAACTTGACTATTTTCACTTTTGAATCTCCTTGAAATTCAATTTCTAGCCATGTCCAGGCTTCCTTGATAAAGCCGTTGCTGCAATTCGAGAGAATACTTCATCATGTACCGCCTGTTGAATCAGGGATAGAGCTTTAGCATCATTCTTTCTGTTTTCACGAAATCATAATCGGTATCCATCATTTTTATTGTACCCAGTAGATACGATGTCCCACAGATCTTGTGACAAGAGAATCGTTTATATTCTTATACTCCAGAACTCATATCCTTCCCCTTTGAATACCGGCAATGGAGTTGATGAAATACTCGGTTGATTCGTAGTTTCCATTGTTCTTCTTCAACCCACACACACAACCTGGCTATGATACTAGATGTTGGCACAAAGTCTCTCTTATATATTTAGAATAGAAGTGGTCATAATCACATTATTTCATTGACATACTACTGAATACAAGAACAAGGAATAAAAAGAACTATAGACTCCATGATACTGAAAAGTAGGAAAAAACTAACCTATTAGACCCACTATTACATAACACCACGATGCCTAACTTCATGACCCATGACCATGTATACTAAAATGCATCATACATAATTAACTCCGCATACATAACGTAAAAAACATAAAGACACGTGGCCAATTTTGACTATTATGAATTACTTCAACATGTATGCCATCTTATTTTCTTTGGTAGATGGGAGTAAGCAACGATGCATTGGACAATGTTATAGACAAATGATATATTCTTCCAACTTTGCCATGCACATGTATACAACAGGGATCATGAAATTTCTCATACAATAAGAGTAGTTTAGTTATTTGTCTTCATGTAGTATTATTTGTCTTTCAAGTTGTGTGTTACTGTTTTCTTATGAGTGGGTACTTTTCCTTTCAAACCACAAGTAATAGGTAAAACTAGATACTAGTCATTTTACATTTTCTTTGAAGTTATGAAATAATCAAGAAGATAGTCCATCCTTTGTTGTTCTTCTTTCCTTGTCAATTGATGGGTTGATACTATCGTCTGGTATCCATTTCCTTCTCTTATTCTTGTGCTAATTCCTGTGACTTGATTAATCCACGTCGATAATACAAAACTAGACATTATCAAATAATTGTAAACAGATTGTGAGAGGTAATTCATGAATGGTATATGTGCAATTTGCAAGCATTCCTCAAATTTACTTCTATTGTTTGTTTTGCCACGAGGAGCTCATATATATTTTTTTCGGTTTTACGAGTGAAGACTTTTCTTGAGGTCACTCACTTGGAATTACTTCCACACATGCACACTTAACTGTGGAATTATCATCTTATATTAACTCATGCGCTCAAAACACATTTGCGGTATTTAAGGAATGGTATTCCTTACAAGCGTATATTCTCTCCCACCTGCTTTTGATATTTGATTACCTATATTGATATTATAAATGAGCTCAGAAGAAAAGTTAAATAAGCTTTTATGTGAAAGCTCGATAAACATCTTATTTTCTAGTTGTACGTTGTACGTAGTTTTGAATTTTTGTTATCTTTAACTTTTTTACTTTTAACCCCGGTATTTTTACATGTTTTAAAATTTATCCCCTTCAATTAGAGCTGTTCAAATAGCTCGATGCTCGAAACTTGCTCGAACTCGTTCGAAAAAAGCTCGGATTTTTGCTCTTTCGAATTTTGTCTCGGTAGTAAACGAATCGAGTGGCTCGGTTCGATTTGAAAACGAACCGAGCATGTGCAAAGGTACGCTCGCTCGTCGCTCGCTCGCTCGGTTTCGCTCGAATTATTTTTTAATTTAGTTTTTATATATTATACATTTGTTAATTTATTTAGTTATTTACCAAATACCACTATTTTAATTATTTAATCAAAAAGTCAACAACCCTAAATATAAAAACCATAATTCTCTAACCAAATTATTACTTCATATTTCAAAATCCTTTCACCATTTCACCCATCACCACTCACTAGCCGCCCCTGTATCCCCCCACCTCTGTGCTGATTGTCGAAGCACCGACCTCCGGTAGTCCGATGTGCAGCCCTTGACCTACGACCCCGATCTCCGGCAATCCAACTTGCAACAGTCCGACCGCGCATCCCACCTTTGACTGTCCGCATTCGAAGTCTGAAGTCCGACCTTAATCAGTTTTTTCTAATCATTATATCTTGAGGTTAGATTTTTCTTTGATGATTTGGTTATTAAAGAACATTTGCAGAAGCATTGGGGAAGATACTAGGGTTGGATCTTGAAAGTTTACACATTTGAATGAAATATTACTTTTGTTTTAAATTGTAACACCAAATCGAGTAAAACCGAGCGCTCAGTTAAAACTAAACTGAGTTCGAGCATGAAGTTTGCATTTGAATTTGTTCGAACCAAATCGAGCCCTCAGTTTGAAACCAAACCGAGTTCGAGCATAGCTACGTTTGATTCGTGTACAACCCTACTTACAATAATTCTCTTTCAACTTTGATCCCATATACTTTTCATCTTTTATTAATTTTTCATTTTACGTTTCAGTCTAAATTTTATAAGTTAACACACCGCAATATGCGCGTGTGGTTTAATTTCATTACGCCTACTTTTCCCGTTTAACGATCTTGTCACAACACGCAGAGCCTATATGAACTTAGTTATTGTAATTAACTGGTATTAAGCCTCCCACATTGCATCGGGATGCATAAAACCATGTCAAGTAGTACCAATGACACACCACCTTTACTGATCACCAACAATAATAAAATCGTATTAAAATAAAATAAAATAAGAAAAAAATAAAGCCGAATGAAAATAGACGTAAAAAGTTAAACCATGAAGGCGAAACATAAACATATAAAATAATAATTAAGTCGATTAAACAATAAAAAAATAAGCATAAAAATGTTTAACCACAGACGCACGCTGCAGCTTGTTAACTCGAAAATTTAAACCAAAACGTAAAATAAAAATTTTGTAGAATATAAAAAAGTATAGGGACTAAAGTTGAATGTAAAAAAATTGGGGGGTTAAATTATAAAAGATATAAAAGTATTGGGTTAAAATAAAAAAAGTTAAAGATTAAAAAAAAATAAAAGATAAGTATACTCCACTAAAGCATATTGTACAACTCATAATGCATACCAAAGTTGATAATTAGTGTGTGTGTAATGTTTTACGTTTCACGTGTGTTGTTCAACGTTATTAGGTCTACTTTACGTTCGGTATTATTTTTTTCATTTTTATTTTTATTTTTAATACGAGTTTTTCCGGTATTGATGGTCGCTAACGATGATGTGACATTACTGCTACTTGCTACGATTTTACGCACTCGTCACAACACAAATGATTTAATACTAGTTATAAACTATAATTCATCACCATCACTTTTAAAAGAGTTTGGAGTTGATACACCCTTGTTAAATTTTAGCATAGAGGATATCAAGTTATTTTTATCAATTTTTTAGGTTGATAGTATAATCCTCGGTTAATTACAAATCAAAATTAATAATTAATATTTCTGTTGTAAAATAGCATCAAATCTCACCGGAATAAACTACATCATAAAATTAAATACAGTTTATCATTATTATATATTTCACCTTTTATTAAATATATAACATCCTTATCTCATTAGAATAAACAAAATATAAAAACACATAAGATCAAGAAAGCAAGGGCATAAATGTCTTTTCACAAGCCTCAACTTGGGTCCTCAGTAACTCAGCCCCGATCGTGTACAGTCATCAAAAACAATAGTTTATTACATCTCACCTCAAGTCACAGCCTGTCACATTACTTCTATCTTCACCCACTCCGATACATCCACGTACACCATCCGTTGAATCCCATCCGTCCGTGACATAACAAATTATCACCGTACGTCAGGTTATCACGAACGACAGGAATTTACAAGAGGAGAAAATGTATTATTATGTGTTCGGAGGCAAAAAGAACGGTTTGGTCACTTCAATTTTCCGAATATCTCCTTCCCCCAAATTCTAGAGAGAGAAAGTGTGTGAAGAAGAGAGAGAAAATAGAATCTCAACCTCTGAATGAATCGATTTGTTGATGTTGTTGTTGATGATGATTACGATGATGCTTGTTAACGGATGATTGAATCTGAAACAGGCGTTTTTTGGTTAATATTCGTTCGTTGATGGAATTGACTGAGGATTTGGAGGCTACGATCTTGTAGAAATAGCAATTGGATGAACGATCGGGTGATGCTGTTGTTGATTTGGTTGTAGTTTGGATTCAGTTGATTGATTTATCGTTTGATTGATTTGGAAAAGGAGGAGAAGAGAAATGAACGGTGGCGATGGAGGAGATGTTGCGGCAGCTCCCGACGGTCCACCACCTCCTCTCGACTGGAAATTCTCTCAGGTGTTTGGTGAGCGAACCGCCGGTGAAGAAGTCCAGGAAGGTAAACCGTAAACTATTAGCTTCTATGGAGATCATTGATATTGAGTTTTTTTGTTTATGATTTATATATTCATTTCTGGTATGGATCCATGGATTTGCGTTTGATTAGGGTTTGAATTAGATATGTGTTTGATTTTTGTTGGATCGGCATATCATTGAATCATCCGAGATTCTGGAAATGATTGCACTAGGCTTCTGTAGACAGTGGTGCATGATATAATGATATTCCTTCTGGATAAAAGCTACATAGTGATAAATTTGCACTTGTTCTTTGATCTGTTACTGTCAATGAAATCACTTCCATCCTATTGGTTTTAATTTAATTGTTTCTGGAGGAAGTATATTGAAGGCTTCTCCATCTCCCTTTATATTCTATATGCTTAGAGATTTATTAATGTTTACACTAGTTATTAAGAAACTCTTTGATTTTGCTTGCATATAATTTCTTAAGTATCTAATGTCTTAATCATTGGTTGTAACTTTAGTAGATGGATATACTTATTATAAATAGTATTGCTTTTCTTGCTGATCAACGTAATGTCAACCCCATCAACATTGTTAACATCTAGTGTTGCTTTGTGACATACTTGTATTTGTAGGATAAACTAGACTAGTAACTTGGTTGTCCCTTTTCCGGTTAGAAGTGTAGAGATTTAGAAAATCTGGGTTTTATCTAATTACACACATGGTTCATTCTTCACCGATGAAATTCTGGGGTTCCACATCATGTGGTGACTTTTTATTATTGTTGCTTACACATATTCCTGAACATTAAACTTAGAAATGAGTGCTTTTATATTGTGTATGTATTAAAGTCGTAACATACTTTTCACGTGAACTTATTTTGGAATTTTATATAAGCTTATTAGCCTTTTAGTCAATGAATTTTCTTTTTTTTTTGGGCTCAAGTGAGAAGACAAAATTTGACCCCACTAGAGACGTAATTATATCTTAATCAATATATAACTTGGCTTTTGTTTTCAAGCAATCCTCCTAGTCCTAGGTATACTGATAAAAGATGGACTATTGATGAAAATAGGAATTGAATTTGATCCTTAGATTTACCATGAGTCGTGGCTATTGGTGCTTATCTCATTCTAATATAACAAACAATGGTGCTAACAATAGGACCGAAAAACCTTATTATTGTTGTTAAATGATGCTCATGTTTTGGCTTCAATGGTTATTCAAATGTTATTAATGTTACTTTAGAGGTTTTTAGTTGATTATTTGCCTTATTGGTGATTTGTTAAGGTGTTCATTTATAGTATGCTATATTTGCTAAGATTTGCAATTGCATAACTACTATCACTTTTCTTTGTTTCTCTTATACAATCATTGGATTTCTACTTCTATAAACTTATTTTGAGACCATGGATAATTTGAATGAAAATCCTCCAGCTCATTTCTTGTCCATTTCCACCTTACACCCCACTACCTGTGGTTAGAATATATTTAGGGTTATTGTGATATCTGTTACAAAATCTTTTTTAAAAGGGTATTTTGAAAGTTTTTGTATACACTTGTTTGGTTTGGGATTGTTATAGCTATAGTAAAGTTCTTATGTTTCTCCACCCTTTTGCATCTCGCTTCTGGATTTCTATGTGTTTTTGCACTTGATCATGACAATACAAGCTAACTTAGCCAACTATTTGTATTAAGCCTAATTATAGGCATTATATCCCTTTTTTTGCATTATGAAATATAGCAATGATGGATCTGTATTTTCTGCAGTTGATATCATATCAGCAATTGAGTTTGATAAAAGTGGTGATCACCTTGCTACTGGTGATCGTGGGGGCAGGGTAGTATTATTTGAGAGGACCGATAAAAAGGAGGTTGGTGATGCTGGAAACTGTATTTTCCATATTTTATTGAGATATTTTTTTGGGTACTCTACACATTTTTAGGACTAATTACACAAATGGACATGTGTTCATATTTTAACTTAGAGGCCTAACTATTGAAAAATTATGGATTTGGTCCCAACCTTGTAACACGTCTAGCCTCTAACAGTAACCGAGTTAGAACTGGTTGTTAAACTGATGTAACGACCAATTTACCCTTCAATTAAAAAACCTAGTCCCTAGTTTGACTTCTAGATTGGTTGTGTTCTTTTCTTCATACAACTGGTTATGTTTTCTCCTTACAATCACCACCCACCACGAATCACGTCACCTCGCCAAACCATTGTTGAACTTCCCTAGCCTTAACCACCGCCACTTCTCCTTTTCTATCATCTTTTTCCTTCTTGTTTCCTTTGTCATTTCTCTTCCAGATACTCCACCCTTGTATTTTCTGTTGACACAGACGTTGGAGTTCACGATAGAATGGTTCAATTTGACACTGTGTTATCACATAGATACATAAACCAATCCGCCTATTGATAGATATATGGTTTGAAATTGACACTATGTTATCACATAAAGGGACAACGATGCTTACCTATCATCGCCAAGATCCTAAAACATTGTATAATGTTGTACCCTGAGTATTGAGTTGGGATAGAGGAAGCACATGTATTGAGTTGGACAGAATAAATATATTGTGTCGGGATATGGTGCGCTTAATTGGGCAGTTATGACGTTGTTTCTCCTATTAATTTTGACCAAAAGGTCAACAAGATAATAGCTTTTGTTCCAACATGGAGGTCCTTGTTCTCCATATCTCTCATACCATTAAACTGAATCAAAACAGTGAGTAGAGTGTTAACAATAGCATAATCACGCACCACCGAGCTCAACAACATGAATATCCTTTCCAACAAGATCCAGGACGATTTAACTTCTTCTTCAAAGATTGAAATTATGGTACTTTATTGCTAGAAATTACATTTTGCTATTTCTGAATTTTGTCAAGAATCATTCAGCATTGGAACTTTGTGATATAGTTTGAGTTTTCCTTCAGCCAAAACATGATGCTTGATCGTGGTTTTTAGCTCCTAATATAATCTATTACGTTTTACGATATGCTTTTCTTTGTGTTTCATTGCCTTTTCAACCTTGTGGCATCTGTGATCTGTCCATAGTCCACCCACAACACTTTTCTCAGTCTCTACTTCCTTAATCTATTTGAAGTTTGTCGTAATCTTGTTGGTGGCTCTTACTTCTTTGAACAAAACCATTTTTGCAAATTCACATAGCTTGCATTTGACATGAATATCTTGGTGACAGTGATCACAAACAGTTGGATGGGCTATTATGTAATTCCTCTTTTAGGGAAAAGAGTAAAGTGGTCATTTCACATTAGTTTAACTGCTATTTTTATCCTCATTTAGTGTTAGGGTCTTAGGGACCAAATCCGTAATTTCTCAAAAGTTAAGACCAAATTGATCAAAATACATACTACAGGACCATTTGTATAATTTGTCCTTTTTATGTTATTTATTACCTTTATAAGTTTTCTTGCTACCCACAAATTTCAATGATTGGTTGTGTAGCACGGTGGAAATAGAAGAGATTTGGAGAAGTCTGATTATTCAAATAGTAGGCATCCAGAATTTCGCTACAAAACCGAGTTTCAGAGCCATGAACCTGAGGTTTTTACTATTCTTTTAGTTTTTTCTTGTATCATTATTATTGTTGTTTTCTCCTACACCAACTATTTCCGCATTTATTAATCCCTTCCCAATTTTTGCTTTTAGTTTGATTATTTAAAGAGTTTAGAGATCGAGGAGAAAATTAACAAGATCAGATGGTGCCAAACAGCCAATGGTGCCCTCTTTCTTCTGTCTACAAATGACAAAACCATTAAGTACTGGAAGGTAGCCACTTTTGCATTCATATTACTTACAATTTGCTGGTTGTAGGCTTATATACTTATATATATGTGTGTGTGTGAGTGTGTGTTTATATATTATTATCTTGTACAACTACTTGTTTGTTTATAAGAAGGTATAGTAGTTTTGATTGATAACTTAATGGTGGATTTGATATTACATATCACTTTGTTTAAGAATTAAACTTCCACTCTCATGCTTAAATCATTATGCTTTAACCACTAATCATCAAGTAAGGTGGTTATGCTTCAATTATTGTACTTTAACCATACACACACATATATTCTTTTCATCTTGTACAGTTCCTTTTTTGTTTATAAAGAAGGTATAGTAGTTTTGCTTGATAACATATTGGTGGATGTATGTTACATAAAATTTGTTTTCTAATCAGAGTAGCCTTGAATTGTATCAATTGAGTATGTTTTCAGTAGTTAAAGTACAATAGTTTAAGCATAACCATCTTGGTTGATGATTAGTAGTTAAAGCATAATGAGTAAAGCATGAAAATAGTGGAAGGTAAACTATTAAACAAAGCCCAAGCGCTCTGATTATCAAAACCCTTTTTTTATACTTGTCATCACAAATTCTATTTTGATTCAATTCATTGTCACTATGTCCACTCATCTAATAATTAGCTTATAATTACGAAGGGTGATATTTTAGATGTTGAATAAATGACAAAATTTACAACTTTAAAAATGTTCTTTTGATTTACACAGGTCCAAGAGAAGAAGATTAAGAAAATTGCTAACTTTAGCATGGAGCCTTCTAAACCAACTGGAAATGGCAATATTCCTAGTTCAAGTGTTACTTCCACCGCAAAACCACATCTTGCAAATGGCAATTACACTGACAAAGCGTACACTAGCTTAAGCAATGACTTGTTATTTCCTCCAGGGGGCATTCCGTCACTTAGATTACCTGTGGTAGTTGTAGCTTACCCTATATGCTTAGTCTTGTTAATGCATAGATGCTTTCAAAAAAATTATCTAAAATAGAATTGTGTCAAACGGATTGAAAGTCATCCGAAATGTATTAAATGCGTACAAGTGTCTAAATCACTTTCAAAAATATTAAAATGGTCACAATGTAATTTTAATCATATTTAACAGATTAACAGTTATTAAGAACAAAATGTGTTTGTGTGTTGACACTACCTGTTCGAACCTATACTATAAATTGTGAAGTGTTTTGACTTGCACTATAAATTACTTGTTTAATTGAAGTCATTGTTCAACACGTCTTATGTCTCATTTGAGAACCTATAATCTTATTAATTTGATAAAAACCTATGAACGTGGACTAGATAATACGGTGTACATAACTGCTGCTTGTAACTAAGTTTTGGTGGCAGTTTTGACCCATTTGTATAAGAACATGTCTATTTGGGTTATGTTTGATCTCTAACATGTCAAATGTGTTGAGCTAAAAGTTTTAACAAAAAGTATGCATATGCATAGAATCGTTTGTCTTGAGGTTTTATTCAAAATTGGGTTTTTAACTTAAACATTTAAAGCATTTGTCTTTTCTTTTAAAATGGCATGAAAACTGTTTATAGTGATCTTACAAGATGATACTTACACGAGGATATGCATGTGCATAGAACACTCCGATTAACTTGCATCATATTATTTTCTTTAATTTCTAAATTTAACACCAAAGTTTAAAAATTGTAGGTAACTAGCAACGAAACCAACCTTGTTGCAAGATGTAGAAGAGTATATGCTCATGCACATGACTATCATATCAATTCTATCTCGAATAACAGGTTTGGATTTCATTTTTTGCAAATTATCAACAGTCATTTTCATTTTAATAAATATGTCTGTCATATGCTTGACTCTTGATTCATATTTACCTTGAACGATGCTAATCTGCTATCTCTGATTAATGAGACCTCTTGATATGTAAATATTGATTTTTGTGCTTAGTTGAAAACTTAAAATGAGAAGCTGGTCAAGAAATCAGATCTTTCATCTGATGTGTTGTTAACAGATAGATATTTGATATGTTGCATTAATTCTTGGCAGAATATCAATTAATTATTAGTACCAGTATCACTCCCCCAATCCCCCGCCCCCCACTGGAAATGTATGGTTCTGCCCATGGTGAGGTGGGATGTGTGTTTTGAAACTGGTTATATGACATCACCATTCAGAGTTTAATAATCAATTATGATAAAAGCAGCTGTAGAAGATAGCGTTTCGAAGTGCTTTTGACTGTTTGAAGTTGTGGATTATAAGATGCTAGGTTGACAAATCTGACAATTCAAGAAATTAATAGATAAAATGACCACAAAGATGACTTTGTAAAAGAAGGAGAGAAGTTTTATTAAGTATGAGTAAAAGTCTATCAATTTAGTTTCTATTTGACTCTTATATAGTTTATTTTGTTGTAGTTAGTATGAAACTGATTATTTGACTCCTATGTAATCAAAATCAGAGTTAAGTATGAGTAAAAGTCTATCAATTTAGTTTCTCGAACATTGGTACACTGGTGCTTTTATTCGACTCTTATATAGTTAATTTGGTTGCAGCTAGTATGAAACTGATTATTTGACTAATATGTAATCAGAATCAGAGTACGTGTACCCAAACACTTAAAAGCTGGGAATTCTGGTAGTTCAAGAAACTAATAGATGAAATGACATTGACAACATAAGAATATTTGTGAAAAAGCAGAAGTTTGGTCAAACAGAGAGTAAAAAGTCTATCAAATTAGGTTTCAAAGTATGGGTAACTTAATTAGTAGATAATCAATTTTGCTGTAGTTGATAAGACAATCAAGAAGTAGGATATGTTTATCCAAACACTTAAAAGACTGACGAATCTGATAGTTTGCTAAAAAGGAGAGTTGTTTTGTTAAACATGAGTAAAAGTTTTTAATTAGGTTTCAAAATATAGTTAATTTTTAATTGAGTTATATAGACAATCAGTCTCATTGTAGCTGGTATAAAAACTGATTATTTCACCCCAGGTGATCAAACAATCAGAAGCAGTATACACTTAATAAACTAATTATTGCATTGATTCATTTGGCTGTTATCTTTTGCATGCGTTTGTTTCCTTAATTATCTACTGACCCCCCATCCCTCCCTTCTTCCCCTTTTTTTTGCATTAGTGATGGTGAAACATTTATATCTGCTGATGATCTTCGGATAAACCTTTGGAATTTGGAAATTAGCAACCAGAGTTTCAACATTGTGGATGTCAAGCCTGCAAACATGGAAGACCTAACTGGTAGAGTATTTTTTTAGTAATTATTAAATTTACACACATGTAGAGTAAGTCGGTAAGCTACCTTTTTCGTTCCTCTTATTAAAAAGTTTTTGAATTTTCTAAAGCTTGGAAACACACACATAGGGTCTAGAAATGACCAAATTAGCCTCTATCATTTTCAGCCTCTATTTTCGTCTTTGATTTTCATTTTTTATGCCTAAATTTGTAAAACTCACGAGCACATACTTAATTTGATTTAATCAAAGGGACACTGTATTTGGAGGCCACCCTTGTTTTCAACCTTTACATTTACGCCACCAATATATAGAAACTACTTTAGAGGTCACCTGTATATGTACATACATAGGTGCCCTATAAAGTAGTTCCAATTTATGGATGGCCTTAATGAAAAAAAGATTGGGTGGCCTCGAGGCTCCACGTACATGACACCATGATGAAATCCAAACTCATCGACAGTAAACCTAAAACACATAAACGATCTTAAAACTAGACCTTAATTTAAAATCATAACCATAATTATGCATCTAGTTGTGACAATCTCCTTGATATCGTTAGATTAATTATTTCCCTCTTTCACAATCAATCCATGATGTTAGTGAACCTTGACTTCAACTCCACATTGTTAATATTTCCGGCTATTTGTTTCATAATACAAAAGTTTGTGATCGTTGAATTTGACTCCATTTTGTTGCAGAGGTGATTACATCAGCAGAGTTTCATCCTACCCATTGTCATACACTAGCATATAGTAGTTCAAAAGGATCTATTCGCCTTATTGACTTGCGTCAGTCTGCCTTGTGCGATAAGCATTCCAAATTGTAAGTGGTATTTTATTTTGTTCTTTCAGCTTCTAGTTGTAGGGGTGTGCAGCGGTCCAAATTGGACTGAACCGGAACCAGATATTTGAAAATATTAGAGCTGAGAACCAGGCCATATAGAACCGGTCCCATACCAGACCATGAACCGGACTGAAACCTTTAGCTAATGATATAAGCCTAAAGCCTAATTTCTTACCTAAACTTCTAGGAGGGTATGATTGTTCAAAACCGGACCAGAACTGAAAATTTGAACATATTAGAACCAAGAACTGGACCACATGGCACCGGTTCAGTTTTACTTTAGTATCCGTTCGGCCCCAAAACCACACCATGAACGGGGCTGGGACTTTTGGGTTAGTGATACAACGCCTATGTCATTGGCTAAATGATGCCATTCCATTAAATTGACAAAGTAATCTGGTTATGGACCTGACTGATGTTGTTTCATACTACGGGTGGACCATACTTAACTAGTCCGAGTCTGATGTCTGTCAGTTTGGCTAGTTTCAACTGTTTGGACATAGTTTTGCCCACTCCTATAAACAATGTTTTTTCATTAAAATAAAAGAAAAATATCTGGTTTTGGACCCGATGGGAACCTGAACCGAAATGGATAGGTGCCAGATCTGACCAAGTACCAAATCATGTATACCCAGTCCGGGTCTGGTCCGGTGCGGGTTCGGTCCAGGTTGCTGGATTTAACGGTATGGCCGATTTGTGCACACCTCTAGCTTTTAGCTTCTGCTTTGTGCAACTGTGCATCTTTCCTGAAATTACATGGTAGGCTTTAGGATCTCTGGTACTGTTGTTAAAAGTCAATTTTTTTATTTTTCTTTGCTGATCTACTCTGATCTTTATAATGTTAAAACAACAATAGGTTTGAAGAACACGAAGCACCTGGTTCAAGATCATTCTTCACTGAGATAATAGCCTCTATTTCAGATATAAAATTTGGGAAAGACGGAAGATATATACTAAGTCGTGATTATATGACCCTAAAGGTTTGTTATTCTTTCCTCCTATGCTATACTTGGTACCTTCTAGATGATTTTTATATGTGAAATACTTTCGAGCACTCAAGATCTCTGTTTTGTTTGCATCTGAAAATCTGATCCTTTAATTAGCTTAGGGGGGTGATTTGTTCACAATAAAAAAATAAAATATTCTTACAAATTTTACCCTTGCATCTTAAACACTTCCTTTTGTCTTTTCCTGTGATGTAAGGGTGAAATTTTAAATAACTATTATTTTTTGCGTACAAGTCCTATTATGCTTGTGTTAGCACAGCTTGTTGCACTTGTTTGGGTTAACTTTTACGGTATTTATAATCTATTTGCTACATTATATCTGATAATGATGACTGCATGAATGCTGTGCATGCCTATAATTAGTGCTATTTCAAAGGTGAATCTTATGTAGCATAATATGGTGAAGATATTTAAATAGTTGTGATGAGGTAGCAAGATGGGCAGGGCATTGAGTAGCAGATAAAAAATTAAAAAGTGGTTTGGATTGACACATGCATTTTTAGTACAGGTCTACATGAGTTGGGTTGACCTAAAACACTTTTCTATGCATTTTTACTCCCTCCATCCCGAATGTATTTCCCACATTTTTATTTTGATCCTTCCCAAGAAATTGTCCTTTTCTTAAATGGCTATTCATAACCTATTAACTTTCCTATTTTGCCCATAATACGCTGTCCTTTAATTTAGCAGCTTTTCAAGTTAATTGGTATCTTAAATGCATTAAACGTAAAATTGGCATTTTCAAGTCAATTGCCACCTCCTAGTAGTGGTAGTTGATCATGTTACAGTATTTTATTGGTGTCAATGAGTGTATTTGTTAATTCTATTATCTCAAAGCTGGTTACATTTGTTTTGTTTGATCCTTTGTTACTTTATTAACTTTTTTTTTTCAACTTATGCATTTTAATATAAAACAATTAGAAGTGGCTTTACATTCATATAACATGGTAAAGATATTCTTGTCTGTTATATATCAATAACTAATCTTAGTTTGTATTTATGGATAAATATTAGTCTTTATTGATTATTATATATTGAATGTAATTGATAAGTATTAGATTAGGATCATAATTTTAGTAAGGTAGGATTGCTGTTAATATGGGACTAGAGTTAGTAGTTTATCATGCTTGACTCGGTTATTTACTTAGGGTTGAATTGGACGTCACTGGGGGAGACTCAAAAGCAGCAAGAATTATATAGTTTGCTGATATTTGTAGTAAAAGATTATTTTGTTAGTTTTATAGCTAGACATAATTTGGGCTTGTATATGATGACTGTGTGAGCAATATGCAGTATAGGAATGGTGCAGGCTGAATGGAGAAACAACTAATTAGTGACTTTTAAATAATATATTTTTTGCTGACTCCAATAACTGGTGTAGTCTGCCATATATGTAGGCGCATCAGAAATGAAAAAAAATCCATGTTCCTGTTGTTCAAAGCTGAGAATTTCCCACGTGCTAGCTGTACTCTTTATGTGCAGTTAATATGTTGCTTGTCGCGGAATCCTTACCGTTAGCCAATTGTTACATGTCACAGAAAACAAATAGTCTGATATTGTTTTCTTAATAAGCCACTTATTGCTCACAATTTGCAAATCCCACTTTCTTAGAATGAGTAATCTGTTCAGTTGGAACAGGATATTTTAGTGCGAGTCGAACGGGGCTGGTCGAGTTGACCTGCAATGACACTTTTGTGCATTTTTAAAATAAAAATATAAATCATTTTGTGGTATGTATAATTACACTTGTAATTTGAACCTTTGAATAAAATAATTAGGAGGTTGCAACTTGTATGCACTAAAGGAACAAATTGTGGATGGATGTCAATCCGTTTGACCTGCTTGATACATTTAAGGGTCCTCTTTTAGTTATTTTTTTTATTCGACTCGTTTGAAATAACTTAACCTGAATCAACCCGTCTGTAAGTAACTAGGTCCAAATTAATCCTATCAAAGCAGAGGCATCTCTACCATTTCCTCATAGTTCTATTAAAATAATCATCCTTGTTTGAGTATTTGTTATATACTGAGACCCTAATCCCATTGTGCAGTTATGGGACATCAACATGGACTCTGGTCCAGTCTCGACATTTCAGGTCCATGAATATTTAAGACCCAAGGTATACTTTTTATCATTTTCTAATCAAAATTTTGTTGCTGATTTTCTTTTAGTATTGAGACGGCTGATAGTGTTACAAATGATTGTTGCAGCTGTGTGATTTATATGAAAATGATTCTATTTTCGACAAATTTGAGTGTTGTCTGAGTGGTGATGGCCAACGTGTTGCAACTGGTTCCTACAGGTAACATTACTCTGGACTATCAATTTACAAACCAATCTTTTTTCATTGACTTTGCTTTGACCAATTTCTCATGTAAAATTCATTTTACCTAAATCTCATGATACTTGTGAAATACTTCAAATGTTTAGTGCATTTAGTTGTAAGGGGTAATGCCACAATTACAAAAGCCAACTTACTTTCATTCTGCATGAAATAAACCCTCAACCAAAATTCGGTATGTTCAAGTCCATGAACTTATTTAAAATACATTACCTGTGGATTTTTTAAAAAATAACTTCCCTTTAGACCTGTTCAGATTTATATGAGGTGATTTTCTAAGGTGTACAAAAATGGGTGGATAATTTTTTGGATCGTGTAAGATGATGTGGTTTTTATTTAAAGCGGCCAAAACTTGATGGGTAGTATTCCACGTTAACGAAAGAGTCAACTTGGAATCCATGTTAGGAAAAAGGCGTCTACATATCCTCCAAATATGTTGTGATCGTGCTAAGTACTGGCAATTACTCTTGATTTCACATGTATTTGTACCTTAAAACTAGTTTAGGGATTTTAGTACTAAAATTAGGGTGAGGGACCATTGCGTGCAAAATGAACAAGTATGTTGGTTCTTATGGTATTAACCCTTATTATTATTGTTATTACTATTATAACTATTACTATATTTTAGTATTTCAGTTGTTTTTAATTTAAATCTTTACCTTTCTTATCTTCATGATACTAATGCATATCAAATTTAATCGTTTTTTTTTTTCTTTTTGCTTTTCTGACTGCTAACTTGTTAAATCAATATGATTTCAGCAACTTATTCCGTGTGTTTGGCTGCCATCCGGGCAGTACTGAAGCAACTACCCTGGAAGCTAGCAAGAACCCAATGAGGTATCTAACCCATGTCCGAGATATTTGACTAAGGTGTTCGGGAAAACTGGAATTTTGATTTAACCTCTCCTAGATCATACTCCAATATTTAATATTTAATTTAAAAAGATCTTTGCAATTGCCAGATTTTTAAACAGCAAATATGCAGTTCAGGACTCATGACTAATTTTGCGCAGAATTTAAAATTTTCATTTTTTATATAATGCTTTGAAATATTTTGAAAGAATTGGAAGAAAATACTTTGCATTTGGCCGGAAAAATATTGACTGTTTTTTAGAGTACAAAGTTTTTATGGATAACTGAAAACTGTGGAATAATGTTTATAGTTAATTTTTTGCAAATCCTATTTGACATGAATTTTTAAAGGAATTATATCTCTAAAATTTTCTAATAATCATGCATTACAAAACTCTGAAGTAGTCTTGTGTTACGTTTTCAAAATTTCATGTGTTCCTTTTGTATAGTGTTGATCATCTTGAAACAACTAGAAAAAGTGTGATACAATTTTATTTCCTGATTTTTTTACTAAGAGATGGTTGGCTGTTTTTAAAAGTACAATACTTTTTAAAGTTTCTAAGTATAATTTTTACCTAAAACGAAAAAATCAATTCTATTGGTTACAAAAGTCAATCTACAATTGAAGTAATGATTGTATTTGCTGTGTACCTTAGTGTCTCTCAGAGTGTCCCATTCCAATTTATTCATTGTGATAACATTTATGTGTTTTATTAAATCATTTATACATCTTGTAGGAGGCAAGTGCAGGCCCCCTCAAGACCTTCTAGATCCCTAAGCAGCATAACCCGTGCAGTTAGACGAGGTAGCCGTCTTTATTTCTTTAACCTTTTACAATCCCAAAATCCTTGCAAAATTTTCTTGAGCACAAATTGATTATTAGTTACTTATCTAAAACATCCTAAAATAGTGATGAACTAGGAAGGAAAATTTTGGTGATCTTTATACCAAATTAGTCAAAAATTATAAAAAAGAAAAAGAAGGAAAATAACTTTAACTAAATGGAGAACCTCCAAGTCGTTTTATACATATATAGATAATTATATCATATTTACCCAAAAATTAACAAAATAGTTACTTATAGACATGTTAGAAAATGGGAAAAAATATGTCTGCTGAACCCAACCCAGCTCAGCCTGTTTCGAAGACTGTAGTAGCATGACCCGTCTCAACCCGAACTCGTTTTGACATGTTATCAAACCACCTAACTCTTGCATCTAGCCGCTTCTAAATTTATGTATTTATCTTGTGGGGTTAGTTGCACCGAAATGTAACTTTTGCCTTTCTTTGTCATTGTATCCAAAGTAAAGGTTTGGTTCCATTGTTTGTTCTATTCATTTTGTTACTATCATGTGCAAGTAACCCTCTAAGCAGGTCAAATAGTGACGTGGCACTAGTTTTTTGTGGCCATTTACCAAGTTTATTTCCATACAATGTAAAAAATTAATAATATGTTCCAACGAACAATGACAAGAAGGTGAAAGTTACATTTTTATAGTATCATTGTAATTTTGTTTTTGTACCATCATTAACATATTAAATAAATTTTCACAAAAAAAGAACCAATACGTGTTAGTGGGTTAACTCTGCTTATTCCAACCCATACTAAAATGACCCAATTCAACCCGAACTTGGTACGGCCCACCCACTGACCCGACTTCCGCATTTTGCCACGTCTAAAATTTGTTTTTATTTTATCTAAAAATATTTCAATGTTACCTACAGGTGGAGAGAGCCTCGGGGTTGATGCCAACGGGAATTCATTCGATTTCACAACAAAACTACTCCATCTTGCATGGCATCCTACTGAAAACTCAATTGCTTGTGCCGCTGCAAACAGCTTGTACATGTATTATGCATGAAACTAACAAATTTTTGGTTTCCAAATTCCCATTCCTTTTTTTCTTTAAATCAAACCTTCACTCAAAAGATCCCAAAATCCAAAACCCAAAATACAACAACTTTTTTTTACCAATTTTCCGGTCCACCCTCGATTCGTTTTTTGACCCATAAAGTACTGTTTTTATTTTATTTTATTTTATTTTATGTTGGGATCTTTGAAATCTCAAAAAGGGATGAAATGAATGGATGTCAGTTATTTAGGTCTAGTTTTAGACTTTTAGTTGTGAAGGATCAAGTTTTAGTTGGGATCTTGAACTTTGATACCCAATTTCATGGCCAGTTAACTTGGTGGAGTTGATATGAGTGTTGTGTGTTTGATCCAAATTGTATTTGTTCACATAATTAGATACTTCTGATTTCTTGAATGGGTATATTATGCATATAACTATTTTAGCACTGCACATTCTTTGGCATGTGACTCATATCAGGTACTTCGATTATTTATTTATAAATTTACTTGAGGTTCTGTGATTTTTGTTACAACCATATGAATTATAAAAGAATGCACTACAAGATGTACTAAATGTGATGGTAATCTACTAATTTTTGTTGCAAGTAGTAGTTTGTAAAGAAAGGGTAAACTGCATGTATGAAAAGGTGTCAACTTTAACGTGCTAGTACTTGCAACAAATATTATTACATTGTAGAGCTTATATGAGTTGCACATGTGCGTATATAAAGATAAGTATGGATGTATGAGGTTGTGTTTCTAAAATAATAAAATCAAGTGAAGAGGGGTATTTTTTTTTCCTGTGTCAACCAAAATCACCTTTAACGTCTTTGCTTGGTCGTTTTGCTTGTGGCGTCTATCATATGCTAGACGTGGTGGCATGCTCGGCATGTCATGTTAGTTGTTCATATGGTAAGGAAATCTCCACTAGAGATGCAGGATCAACATCCTAACTGTTCCTTGTGTTAGTTTGCTTATTTTTTTCTTCTCTCTTCTCTTTTCAGGTTTTTTATCTCTTTGTCTTTTCACCGAGTCCTTATGAAGTAAAATTGGAAATAAATTTTACTTGAAAATAAATCTATTTTTGTGTTTGTATATATGCATTATATGGGTAGATTAATTGAATGAACATGTTAAACGTATTTTTAGTAACTATGAACGACTTTAAGCACCATTACTTATTTATTGACTGGTAATTTGGATCATTAACGGGCCACTAGGCCACCCGATCATCTTCATTACTCGAGTACGAAACCTTGGGACACTAAGCTGGCACGTCCTTGAAGAGAAGCTTGTACGTCTCTCCGTCCCAATCTAAACCCAAGACCACCATTAGAAGAAAATTCACCTTAGGTTAAAAAAATCTCATGACCCAATATGAAACCTCCTTTTCTTTCTTTTTCCTAAATGGGACCCGAACCCAAAATCGTCATCTATTTTAATATAATTTTGGGATAACTCACCTCAGCCATTTGGGCTAAAGATTATTGTTTATTATACACTTCTAACAAATGACAAGTATCCAATAGAGCCGGTTAAAGGAGCCTTCTTTTGAGCTAGCCTAGATATAAAAGAAACTAAGTAGGCCAATAAAACGTTACTTGTGCTAGTTGACGGATACAGTGGTCGGCTAACCCGGAGCCGATACGTAAACTTACAATGAGTGGACTAAGTTGGCGATACCTTGGCCACTTAAACCTTTAACCACTTAAAAGAAATACCACGAAACATGATACTCGCTGCACTATCGGCCCTTTTGCTAAGCCTTATTTGACGGGGTTGCCCGGATTTCGAGCACCGACAACTATGCTCTTAAAGCAATCACAGCTTGTTCCTTATTTTTATGTGAGTGTGTACCCTATATTATAGGGGATGATTGTGAGTGAAGGAGAAAAAAAATTATGGGGGTTGTACCATGATTTCCCATATTTGAGGAATCACAGTACAACCCTATAAATTTTTTAATATTTTTAAAAGTGGTTGTGACTGGATGAGAGAGAAAAAATAAAGATAAAAATATAAAAATATTATTTAATCGAAAATAAGTGAGAAAAAATAAAAGTTTTTAATGTAATTATAAGAATAAATACGGAGGATGGATTATGAACGTTCTTGGCTTGCTATTCGTAAATCGACCAACATCAATAATAAACTAGTGGGTCCTACTCATTCACTGTTTAGGCAAGTTTCATTCATTTCACCCAGTCCACTCTTGGGTCCCACTTCAATGTCCTTTTGACCCTACCAAATGACGATATGCGATATTATATATTTTCCATGCTTAACTCTAATTAGGGCTTCAAACGAACTGAAAATTTAATGAACAGTTCGTGAGTTGTTCGGTAGGAAATTCGTTTATGTTCGTTAGTTTAGTAAATGAAATAACACGAACAAGAAAATTCCATTAATTTAGTTAAACGAAAGAACATGAACACAAACCGTGGTCGTTCATTTATGTTCGTGAACGTTCGATAATGTGTTCGTTTATGTTTGTTAATGTTATTCATGAACGTTCGATAATGTGTTCGCTTATGTTTGTTAATGTTATTCATGAACGTTCGATAATGTGTTCGCTTATGTTCATTAATGTGTTCTTTTATATTCTTAATTTTTGTGTCAGTTGTTTTTATGACTATCATATCAAGGATTTTTTGATATCTATGTTAAGTACTTATTTATTTTTTATTAATTTTGTGTAATGTTTGTAATAAAAATATAAATTTCATTCTAAAATAAATTTAAAATCATTTGTATTCATGAGCTTCTTTGTGCTCGTCATGTTATGAACAGTTGTTTGTATTCGTTTGTTTTTGTTTGTGTTCATTTACGCTCGGTAAGTGTTCGTGAATAGTTCATGAGCATGTTCATTTTCTTAATGAACGAACACGATTAAATAATCCCGTTCGGTAAGTGTTCGTGAACAGTTCATGAACAAGTTTACTTCTTAATGAACGAACACGAACAAGGCCATGTGTTTTAATACTTAGCGAACTACAGCCTACAGATCCATGGAGATCATAAGCTCCTTTGTTGATTTTGCTTCGAAAATCATTAAAACAGCTCGTTTCGTTGCTTGAATCTCTTCGCCTCCATTAATTGTTTGATCAGAAGCTCAATTCAGCAGAAATAATTGATCCAGCGAGTTTGAATTTGAGAAAGGAAACTGCAACGAGGTGATTCATCGACATGTTCATACTCATGAAGCATCTTCAAGCCATCGGTAAGTAATCTAATATGTTCATATTTTTTGATCTCTATTCGTGATTTTGTTATCGAACTACAAATCCATGGAGATCATGTGGTTTTGTTACTGTTTCTGCTTTGGAAATCAACAGATCATGATCAAAGCCAGTTTCGTTGCTTGAATCTCTTTGTTATTCGTCGTTGTTCATTAGGATCTCAATAATCGATCGAACAACGAATCTGAATACGAGCCCTAAATGTCACGAGCAAGAGCATCTGAAATGCCCTAGATGCGAGTCATTCAACACGAAATTCTGCTACTACAACAACTACAATCTCTTTCAGCATCGTCATTCCTGCAAGAACTGCCAGCGATACTGGACCAAAGGCGGTACTCTCCGAAACATTCCGCTCGGCAGCGGCAATCGTAAAGCCACCTTTACATTTAATGATAAAAGGTGAAATTATAATTTAGTATTTTGTATAATTGAATTAGTGTTTCAGAACTAGATATGATCTAAAACCAGTCATAGAACTAGTTCGTTTATATCTATTTGGATCGTTTCCTTTTATAACGGCTAGTTATTGGTCGGCCGGTGAACCGGATGGTTGGATCAAACCGTATATGATTGTTGGACTGGATTCAATTTCTTTTACTTCTTTTTTATTTTTATTTTCTCTCTAAAATCTCTTTTTAGTTAATTTAGTATTTCAGGATCCATATTATGTCTAAATAAGACTTTATATTTTGTTAAATTTATAAATTTACATAAACACATATTAAACTTTTGTTTTCACAAAGTTCAAATTATTCACTTCAATTACATTTATCCCTCATAATTCATCATTGAGTTTGTCTCCTATCTCATCCACATCAATTGTCACCCCCCCTCTTTCTTATAAACTTCATCCATATGTGTTTGTTCTCACAAATGTCTCAATCCTTTCCGTACCTCTATCTTCTTCACATTAGACACATATGGCTTTATTAAAATTTTTGGATGCTATTTCGAATTTCCATTTTTACCCTCGTTTTCTGGCTATTTGCCAAATTACAATTTTATAAAATGTATTTATGTGTTGTTATAAGAACACACACGTTTACAGGACCGGTGAAGGGTGGTCACTTACAACACAACAACACAAAGAGGAGATTAACCAAACTTAATCAAACAGTAAACTGGATTAACCACAATAATGATACTAAGAACACAAGTAATGAGTAAGAGACAGAACAAGAGAACACAAGAGATTGGGTTTCAAGGATGCAGTATATTGCTTTCTCAAGTTCTATTACAAGTGTTACAAAGCATAAAGAAAGATACTAGAACATGGAATACTTATACTACAACCTACAACCGGCTATACTTTGAAAGCCAGCTGGATACAATTGACTAGACACAAACAAAATCAATTGTAGAATCAAAAGGCATATTTGTCTTTTGACTTGTGACTATTACATGCCATAGCTCACATCCTAATATATTACAAAAAGGATAAAAGTACATAAAGTAGAAAGCATGGACTCAAGACCTCAATGTACAGTTACCAAAAGCATGGACCTTTCACCAACTCATGTAAGTTGGTGACTTTACAGAGTTGCAGCGGAAAGGTGGTCCAGCTTTATGGTAAAGTACATCGGATAAAGGCATATCTCTAAAAGTCTTCGGAAGAAATCTGTCTTCACTATTTGGCTTCGGAAGACTTTGTCTCAGAAGCTTCGGAAGACTTCACTTTTGGCTTCGGAAGATATTGGTCTTGGCTTCGGAAGATTTTACACTTAGAATATTTCTAGTGCATGGTGTAAAACTTCCGAAGCAATTCTACTTCAGTTCTTTAGTGCATTGCTTGCAGAGAGACTTTGGATGTTTTGTGTTGCATCAGACTTATAAGAATCCTTACAACGTTGTTTCTTTCTATACTTCTATTTATTTATTTTAAAGGGCATTTTTCATGATTCATGCACTCTCCATCTACACAGAGATGCACGTGTGCATGTGTAGATATAGATAAGTTTCATTTTTCCACATTTTTCAAATAATATTAACCAATTCATTGATGCATATACGGATTAATAATGGACATTAAAGTTATACAACTGTGAATGCGTCTACACTCTACATTACATAAAATTGAAAAGTAGGCTAATTTTTTTTCTTAGAATAATACTTCTTGTTACACCTGTTTATTTTATTTTACATTTAGCTCATAAAAAAAATACAAGGTATAAGTTTTTAGAAATCCTTGCGCTCTTGTATAAAACAAGCATTCAGTTCTTTAATTATTCATTATTGTTAATGTTATTATTTTTTTATTCACAGATGGTTAGTTAAAAGATTTTAATATAATTCAAATAGAGGATGGTCAATGTCTAAGGTTGGTTAAAAGATTTAGTTAGATATTTTAATGTTATTTGACTGACTTGTAATTAACCAATATAAATCATAATATTCACCAAAATATTAAAAAAATATAAAGTACATATTTGTTTGAGTTTATTATTATTAATTTATATATGAATCTTGTTAGTTCTTAGGGGCGACGCGTCATTGGCAGGGATACAAAACATTACTTTGTTTTATTTGTTTTAATATTTTGTTATTTATTTATTTTAATCATACTCATACTTTTAGCTCCATTGAGTTATAATGATCTCTTTCTAAATTTAATATTATTTTTTATTACTTAAATTATTTTTTATACATAATTTCAACCATATTTTATTTTAAAAACATTTTACTGTTCTTAAATTTAGTTACTAACTATTTAATTAATAACTTACTATTTAAATATTTTATATTTTTTTAATACGTGTAATACACAAGTTTCTAACTTATTCTTACATAAAGCTAGAAACTTTTGTTTGCCTCAAAATAACATGACCTCTCATGTTATTTTCAGCTTAAGAAATCTTACTTACAAACGAAATAATTTGTAATTACATAAACATTTAAACACAATGTGTCTTCGATTGTAAGAGAGTATGGGAATTGAAATAGCTTGTTACCCAAAACTCACTAAAAAGTAGCCTAGCAAAATTTTAATAGAAATCAACTGACATAATTTTCGAGTCAAGCCGAGCTAGCTCGTTTATATTTCAAGCCAATGTGAGCTTCCTCGTTAGCTCGCTTGAATAATTTGTTTTTGAGTTAATTTGTTTATGTTTAATTTTAACCCTTTTATTGAGCCCAATAACCAATCATACGTCGCTACCATATTGTATTCATTAATATCCTTAATAGTTTATGTTAGACCACTTGACATGAATACACATACACAGTCTATTTCTCTCTCTCTCTCTCTCTCTCTCTCTCTCTCTCTCTCTCTCTCTCTCTCTCTCTCTCTCTCTCTCTCTCTCTCCATCATTGCTTATAATAAACACTTCTCTTGTTCTATTATTTACTCTTATCATCTACATACTCTACCCTTTTCATAAGAACTTCTTTTCTTGACACCACAATATACTTACCCATCTTCGATATGCAATAACCACAATTTTAGTGCAAATGACTTGATTATTGAGATCATATAAAAAGAAACCTTGGGTTTTCGGTGTGTTTCTTTTTATCTAAATACACTCCTAGAGATAGAATGGTTAATATCATTATATTTTCATGAAGTTATAGACAAAATTAAAACATTGCATAAAAGACAAAGATGGCTCATCAAACTACAAACTTGTTTGAATTTTATCCAATTTAAGTTTAAGCTCAAATTTCTAGCTTGATAAATTATTTTGAATTCAAGGTAATTCATTTATTTATCTAAATAAGTTCCTACCTATGTGTTTTTTTCTTTCCTCTCTTCTTTTAGCAAAGTAGGCTCAAGTCAAACTTTTGACTTGCTACAAGCTGTGCTTAGAGGCTATAGTCAACCGCTTACCCTGTAGTTGTCAACTTATTTTTAACAGATCCGATCGGGTGTTTATAATCTGAATTAAAAGGATTCGAACTTTTGCATGCCAGTATCAAAAAACGATGCCTTACCATTTGGTTATATTCCACAACGCCTGTTTTGAACAGTAAACAAGGAGAGGGGTAGGGGAAGCCGGGCTAGAAGATCAAAACCCGGTCTACCCCACTTGAAATGTAACACCAAATAAAAATAAAATTAATAATAATAATCCCAACACAATCTCTCACTCACACCGCTCTTTACACACACACAAAACACAAACACACACTCTCTCTCATACTCTGTTCTTCCGTATTCGGCAAAAAGATACCAACAGGTACATCCATTCTCGCCCCAAATCAGAACCCATCAACATCTTAACATCCATCGATCACAATCTCCATCTTTCCAACCTTCTCGTTTCATTTCATATCAAAAATCTTAAAGAAAAACAGTGGAACACACAAGAACCAAACGATTGATATAAACCCAATTCAAATCGTTTCTGAAATTTGAAATTTTGAAACATCAAGTTTTCAATTTTATCTTTTTTTTTTTGTTTTCTTCGTGGATCTGCCTAAGAAACCCACCATCAGTTTTTCAAGATTTTGTTTTTTTTCCATCAAATTAATCGTCTAATTTAAGGGTTTTTGTCTTTGCATGCAGGATTGCAGATATTTAATGTTTTGAAACCGTTTTAGGGTTTGGGAGCAAAGACATTGGGTCATTCGGATTTAGGGTTTTAGGGATTGCTGATATATAGTCTTAACTCTTAAGTATTATCCGATAAATTTTAGCTTTTTTATGGATGATCTGAGATTGGGTTAAGCTATCATTGAGGGATTTTGTACTGATTTTTGGAAATGGGGAGTTCTTGTGAAGCAAATGGTCAAAATATTGACCCAACAGTGGGTGGGTTGGTCTGGGTCCGGCGTAGAAACGGGTCATGGTGGCCGGGTCGGATACTGGGGCTCGATGAGTTGCCGGAAAGTTATTTGGTTTCACCGAGAAGATCGGGTACTCCGGTGAAGCTGCTAGGGAGAGAGGATGCAAGTGTGTAAGTTCCAGTGTCTCTTATATCAGTTAACAGTGATTAACAAATTATATTGCATTGTTGTGGTGTTACTAAAATGCATTTGAAGTTGTTGGCAGTACTTATTGTGTTAGTTTTACTTTGATTTTGGTGCATATCAGCATCTTTTGGAAGCTGCAAGCTAATTTAGGGGGGTTTTGAGAGGTTATGTAATCAATCTGTAGGGTTTGGTTAAGATTTAAGGGTTGCCACAGACATGTTGTCAAATTGCAGAGTGATTGTTACAAGGTTATCTACAATCTTTAAGGGTTGTATTATGGATCTTTATCTTTAGCTTATCAACTGCTAGACACTCAACACCATTAATAGTGATTATTACAACTTCCAAGTAGTTCTAGCACATCCAAACACTATGTCCTACACATGTTTTCTTGCAGTTGATTATCATATTTCAATAATTAAATCTTATCTTAATAATTTATATCATATAATCAGTTATAAAACAGACAATTAAACACCCTTTCTCAATAGACCTGTAATCTGTAGCAAAACACCAATACTGATCTTAATTGCATTGATTTCAATGTCAAACTTTTAAATTTGGTAGCCAAGGGGAGTACTAGCTACAATGACCTTTCAATTGACCTTTCAACATAATCCCATAAAAAGCTCAATGCTTGAACACAATCTGCTACAATGGATGGTAATAAATCGACATGCCAAGTTAGGGAGTTGGGTATGGGTCAAAATTGGTCGTTTAGAAGTGGACCATTTTGGATGAATACCTAGTAAATTAATAATAATATAACATTACTAGTTAAGGTGTTTGTATAAAATAGTTTAGGAGGCCGTGTGCGTGTTAAAAATAGATTTTGAGCCGAAAAATATCTTGCTGTACAAGCTTTATTGCCCGAGATGGATGTGGAAAACCCTGTCTTTCTTTCCATTAGTTCAGCCGCACCTTCACCTTGTTTGGCGCATTTCACTTCTAGCCTTTTATTTTACTGATTTGGCCTGTTTGAGATGATACACAACCAAAGCTGTATCTTTTTAGTAAGTGGACTGAAATTACCGTCTTTCATTCTCAGCAGATTATCTTATTTCTATTAATTTATATCATTACTTAGAAGCACACAATTAAACACCCTTTCTCAATAGACCTATAACATTTACTTGGGTAAACATGTAAAGAGGAAATATGCATGCTGGGTGCTAAATTGAGTTGTTATATCATAAAAACTTGGAACTTCTTTAAGCTCCTTCACCCTGTAATTTTATGTTTGTTATTTGGCATTCTACTATTTCTTTCTTGTACTCCTTTTTGGATGGTAGCCTGCTTATTGCCTTTTTGACAGCAATCCTTATACTTGACGTGGCTAAATGGTGGGGGCGGGTTGACTCACAAACACTATTTATCCATTATTTTATATTTGTAAATAGTTAATGTGCTAAATATGATTACGAAAGCTTTATTATGGTTATCTTATTGTGTGTCCTGTGTTGTATCTTTGTATGCTGTCTATTACATGATACCTTGTCACTATTATTTCGCTTGCCCCCATCCAACCTCTCTCGCACCCTACACATAGTCAGACTATGCATGGGATATACTGGCCTACTGGGTATGTTTGTTTGTATTTAAGTGGAAGGGTGTTATGCGTTTAAATACATTTCGAATGACTTCTGGCCCATTTGACCCATTCAACCCTCTACCCTTTAGAGATGTAACTTAACCAGAATCAACCCTTTTTGTATGTAAATATGTTAAAGTTTACCGCCCGGGCTTTATACCACAGCAGTTTAATTAATTGTCTAAACTGATTGGTTTGCTTTATTCATTTTACTTGCTAGTTTAGGTCATCATAGGTTGTAATTCATCTTGTTACTACACATCTGCTCATCGTGTTTGTAAAAGGATGGTTTCATGGTACTTTTCCTTTTGTAAAATTCATATGCTATGGATTCATGGATTCGTAGGTTGAAATGTTTGCATTTATGTATCTTGACTCATTTTTCTAAAAACCTGATTGGTGAAATTATAATGCAGGGACTGGTATAATCTTGAGAAATCTAAACGTGTTAAAGCATTTCGATGTGGTGAGTATGATGAATGCATTGAAAAAGCAAAAGTTACTGCGACTAATTCTTGCAAAAAAGCAGTAAAATATGCACGTAGGGAAGATGCGATTCTTCAAGCACTGGAGCTCGAAAATTCCCAGTTATCAAAAAATAGTAATCGTGAGACCACTTCTGAAACAGACAAAACCGAAAACATATCTGATAAATTGAGTGGCTTAGATTTCATCTCAGTTTCCCCACAGGAATTATCACGCACTGCTGCTTCAGCAGATACCTCTTTAGAGGGTATTAGGCAACAGACCCCAAATGATTCAGAAGATGATGGAACAGAAGGAAGTAGAAAACGCATGCGGGGATTACAGGACCTTGGAGTAGGAAGGGCAAATTCGTCTTTTAAGAAAAAGCGGACCCGAATGGTACACGTTCATGATTTTTTGAAGAAGAAAAATCGTCGCTGTCAGTTGACAAAAGTCTTAAAGAAAACCGAAATGGTAACCATTCCCGTTATTTGTGAAGAACATAGGGTTCAAAATGGGTCGGGGTCTCCCAATGTCAAAGTGTGGGGAACAGAATATAATGAATTAAAAGGAAGTTTTTCTGATAGTACAGGTGATGTCACTAATAATGCTAATGCAAATAATTGTAAACAGAAAGAATATGAGAACTCCAGTATTTCAGAATTACTAGAAACCAATGATTCTCCTGGAAGGCTGTTTGACGTTCCTTTTATTCGAGAAGAAAAGCAAACTGCAGGTATTTTTTTTTGTACAAGTTATCATGTTTTGAGCAACTTAATCTTATTATTGCAATATGAAGTGGGTATACTTAGCTTTAATTTTTGTGATTATCTGATTATTTAGGGGTTAAGTCATTAGTTTTGGATATGAAAAATGATTTATAACACATGGTAGAATCAAGGGATAAGATGAGGAGAGAGAGAGAGAAGGCTGAGCCAGTTGTCAACTAGCCCTAATTTTTAGGGCATATATATAATATTGTTCAAGTTTTGAGGTGCATATATGAAGTTGCCCCTTTATTTAAAAAAAAAAACACATTTGTTGCGGCTCGTATGAAACTTATTATCGTAAGAGTATTGATGTATATATTTACTTATTTCATGAAATACAATATATAAATGACCATTATATGCTTTTCTTTCTTGTTACACTCCGAAGTCTCTTATCCTAATCCAGGTTTTAAGGGAAGGCTATAAATGTTATAAATTTGAATACGGGTATATGTAATATTATGATTTTTTGTTGGGTAGATATGATATTATACCAAGTATTTAGGGGGATGTATGAATTATTTTCTTAGAAAAAGTACTTAGTACTTATGTAACATAAACCTTTTTAGATCTTTACTTAAAGTACTTCTCATTTAGACTTTCTCATTGTTAACAATTTCTTTTTACTGTAGTACATGAAAATAATCTTTTATTATATTACTTGAACAATAAACGGAGAAGTCGTTTATGTTCAGTTTATTATAAGTTGCTTAAATAATCATAATCTGTGAACGATAAAATGAGAAGTCATTTATGCTCAGCTTATCATAAGTTGCTTAAATAATCATAATTTGCCATTCACTCAACGTTATGTTGTCTGATCATTTTGACTTGAATCTGCTGTGATTAACTTTTAATGTTTGGATATAGTAGTTTTGATTATCGATTATTTAGGGGGTTGAAACATCAAGTTCAATCACCAATAGTTCCTTTACACTGATGCAAAAATGTTTCAATCACCAGGTTCTTCTCCTGTATTGGTACCCGAAACTGGCCAGGTCGGTACCAGACCTCAGTCCGGCCAGAGTAGCCTCGTCGAAACCATATCAGTGGGACCTGATGAATTCCAAGAATCTGGTTCAATCAGTTCAGGTGCCAACATCAGCCATATTATGGATAATGGTACTTCAAAATGGCAGCATAAAGGGAAAAGAAATTCAAGAAATAAAAGCAAAACAAAAACCATACAGACTTTTTTGACCCCGGATGACGAGCCAAGAGAAATCAACAACACGGTAGAGGTAACGGGCCCACAAAGATCGATGTTTATTTATCAGTCCTGTCTTATGGTTAATTCCGGAAATAAGTCCTCGGATCTTGCTAACAAAAGAAGTGATGCGGGGTCCCTTTATGATGTCAACATCGAGGTCAAATCGGGTCATTTTCCTCAGCATCTTCCATACACATCTATTTTGAGCAACTTTACAGGCCAACCCATAACCGGCCATTCACTTGAAGTCGAGGTCCTTAACGATGCTGTTTTTGATCTTTCATTAAATAGTTCCGAATGCCTTAGTAATAGCTGCGAGTTAGGTGGGGCCAGCAAGGTCAACAGGGATGTTGAGATGGTTCCAGAAGCATCTAAAAGACTTAGGAAAAACGGGCTTTCATCGAACAAGAAGATCCGAAAGTTATCGTCATTAACGGGTTCCAAGAGACCAAGTGAAAAGGCGGTAATTTCAAGGCCTGATTTAGCTTGCGTCCCATTGAAGGTTGTTTTTGGTAGATTATATGCAGCATTGGGTATTACATCTGCAGATGAGAGCCTCACTCGATGAAATTTTTATACGGGTCGTTGATGAAGGGCGTAGAAACTACGTGTAGGGGTTTTGATCTTGTTAGAAAGTTCGGATTTTAAGTTAACGTTTTGTTCGTGAACCACCAGACTCCCGTTGTATAATAATGGAGGTGTGACTGATATAGTGTGGAGCCTGGTTTGGTTAACAGTTAAAAGTTTTGTATAGCAATGGTGTAACCTAAGGCGCAATGATTCTTGAGTTTCAAGTTTATGTTAAACTATTATCGAGTTGCTAGGTATCGAGGTGGTAATGCTTATTTTGGTGCATCTTTGTTTTTGTTCATGTTTGGTTGGTGTTTTGTTTAGAAGAACTTGGCCTGAAATGTTGTGTATGGTCTTAGTCAAGTGGTCGCTTTATGACGGCGTCCTTGGTTGTTTGAGGACTAGCCACTTCGTTCTGGCTTTGTCATGCCATAGACTTGTACAAAGCGAATGGCTCCAGTTCTCGACCAGTGGACCTAGAAGAAGTTATGTACTGAATCGGATTTTAGAGAATGTTCAATAATTCATTCGTATCCATACTCGAATTAACCAGGCCTTTAATAGGTTTACAGTCAAAGAAACTCACAAAGACAATACCCACTAACATGAGCACTCAAGTAAATAACTACTACAATGGAATGTTTTGACATTACAATGGCCGTCACTCGGTTCTTTTGGTGGCATGAAGAGAAGTGTTAGCCAAGCGTCATGGTGGGCGCCACTCTTTTGCCAAGCTTGCATCTTAGACTGGTGCCTTGTTGTTCACTTGGGGACTCCTGTTGGGCATTCGAATTGTGAAGGCTCAAGTACACTAGTCGTGATGGCAATCGATTCGATCAGTGAGTTTGAGTTGGTGCACAAAAATGGAGAAGTGGGCACGCCCAAGGAGGGCCTGAATAGTTCGTAACCTGGCTAGGATAGCTTGGAAGGTGGGGTTAAAAGCATACATGGTTGAGCCGAGATGTATTGGGATAAACCGGCTTGACGGCTTTGATACCACTTGATGAAGTATCAAATCGGATTTTAGAGATACAGAAGAACAAGAGAGAGCAATCTTTGGTGATTCATTGGTATTCATACTCAAGTTAATCTAAGGTGTAAAAAGTCTCAAGTTTCAAATTGTAAACTATTATTTGAAGCCCGCACTATGCGGTTGGAAATACAACACCTTGGTTGATGATTTTAAGAGTATGCATAAGGTGGTTCAAATCAAGTTTGAGACAAAAGCATAGAGAACCCGGAATACTTATGAATTTATATTCGTATTTTAAAGGTCCTTAATATACAAACAATATATATTTTTTGTCTTTAATTCTGTAATGTATTTTTTTAAATGCATATATTTATAAATTGATTTTGTAATAATAATCTATACTACCAAAAACAATACTAATTTTGTTCATCTCAAATATACATGATATATTAGTATAGATTATTGATTTTATCACTATCGGGTTGTGAATTTTCCTATTTTGACTTACCTTTGTTATTGTTTATGGTTTTGGATTACTTGTTATGGAATGCTGTGTGTTGTCGATAACTTCTGACTAATAATGTAAAAAACAAAACGTTGAAGGGCTATCCTACAAATTATCGATCAATTACTCCTTTTTGTTAATTTGCCCAAATCGTAACAAAACCGCTGAAACCCCCAAATTCACCACGAATCGAATACCAAACCCTAGCTCTCAAAGCGCAAAATCTCAGCGTTTGATCGCAATTTCAGCAACCACCGATCATCACCAATGGGGCAAGCGGAGAAACTGATGAATCAGATCATGGAGTTGAAGTTCACGGCGAAGAGCCTTCAACGCCAAGCAAGAAAGTGCGAAAAAGACGAGAAATCGGAGAAACTCAAGGTCAAAAAAGCAATCGAGAAAGGTAACATGGACGGAGCACGAATCTACGCCGAAAACGCCATCCGTAAGCGCAACGAACAGATGAATTACCTCCGATTAGCCTCTCGCCTCGACGCCGTCGTCGCAAGGCTCGATACACAGGCCAAAATGAACACCATCAGCAAATCCATGGGATCCATCGTCAAATCTCTTGAATCCACCCTAGCGACGGGTAATCTGCAGAAGATGTCGGAGACGATGGACCAATTTGAGCGGCAGTTTGTGAATATGGAAGTGCAGGCTGAGTTTATGGAGAGTTCGATGGCTGGAAGCACCTCGCTTTCGACTCCTGAAGGTGAAGTTAACAGCTTGATGCAGCAGGTAGCGGATGATTATGGTCTGGAGGTTTCTGTTGGTTTGCCACAGCCTGCTGCCCATGCTGTGCCCACTAAGAATGCTGAAAAGGTTGATGAAGATGATCTGTCTAGGCGTCTTGCAGAACTTAAAGCACGCGGGTAACACGAAAACTGTTGGTATGATGAGGTTTGATTATCCCTTATATGTGTTCTATACTATCTGCAAATTGGAATAAGTATGTAGATTTGATTGGCTTGTAAGTTTTAAACTTCTAATGTGGGTGTGTCTCACAGTTTATACTGCTTAAAACCATAAATCTCTGCATATTATCTGATATTGGCAGTATGATGTGTTTCAAATTTTAAATATGTGTTTATAATTTATAACTATACCCATATATATGATATTATGATTTGGATTTAATTGTTGGAATTTTATGCACATTGAAGCTTGTTTTATACTTTGAGCTAGATCATGTATTCATGTTAACATCAAACTGCCTTGGATGCTTTATTTTCATTAACCATTAAACTGTTCCTGTGCATTGCTATGTTTTTGTCCATCATTCAGCATTGGATCTTATGAAGTTATGATCTGGTTATATTCTAAACTAGTATTCAGATCCCGCTTCGCAGTGGGTTACACGTCTGTTGTTATTTTTAAACCAATTTGTTAATATAACTAATATATCAATTCACAAAAAAAACACACTTTTATGCAACCTTCTACCATTTTGATATTAAGGTAGGAAGAAAACTAAGAAAACATAGAAGTATGTCCAAAGCAATCACAGGACAAATTTCAAAATTCCAAATAAATATACGGAACTTTTAGCTTCTCCATTAATCAACCTTCAATCTCATATTACCATAATCATACAATTACCAACTAAGATCAACCTTTTCTGAACTAGCTTCTCTGGGAACATCATTAGTTTGGCGATCCCATTTAATTTTAGATATATGAAAACCAAATTCAGTTTTTAGGATTTCAAGCATAATCTGCCTGAAGATGATATAATTAAATTCAAATCAGCCAAACACAAAACCTAAGAAACTTCATAAGAACATAAGAATTGAAGTTAAGAAAAGATGCAACAAAAGGAAAACTAATCAAAGTGTAAAATTGAAGTTTTTACATCGGATAGAGCTCTATGTGTGAAGGCTAGAGATGTAACAGCGTTAGGATTAGTGGCACCCTTCTCTTGCAAAACCTGATCGGAGGTTAAAGCTTTCGTTACGGTCGGCAGGGAAAAAATAGAACACAAACAGCCAACATCAGGGTAAAAGACGTTCGGTGTCCCCTATGTGCATAAAGTGTTGTATAAGAAATGCGTAAACACCTAAGCTGAGGAAAAAATAAAAATTGGCAGTGGGTTTCTAACCCAGGACATTACCCATCAGGGCTCAAATCACCAGGAGCAGCTTGACTTATGTTGTAAAACTAAACCAGAAATACTATACTTCAGCTGAAAGGTAAAAAAAATCAGCCAATCCCAAATTAGCGTTGTAGACGTGGCTTCTAAATGTTATATAGTATAATACCTTTGATTATTGCTTCAATGCTTCCATGTCCTATCATTGTTGAATTGTTGCATACTGTTTGGTCTCTGCTAAACGGTGATTTTCTTAAAGAGAATCAAAATAAGAAGATTGGTTGTTAGGATTTCATAAAGCAGATAAGAGTTTGTTGTGCTTCATGATACTGGGAATTCTTGAAGTTGTTTTTTCAGTACTCGTAAAGCCAAATTTAAAGTATGCCCGGGGATAGTACTTGACAGTTAAGATCTAATAACTGTTATTGAAAGAGGATAAATCGATTAGGAAGTTTTAGCCTCGGCCCGAGTAGTTTTGTTATCTTTGAATATGATTAACTGTTTCTAGTATCATTTAGTTCAAAGCCATAACATACCATATGATTATTGCTCTCTCTTGTGATTCTAATAAGATTGCTTTGTGAATTTATGTTGGTTTTTACTTATGAAGAGATACTTGTGGGTGTATATTTGGTTTTTTATATAACAATCCTGAGTTTGAGGTTATCTTGTATATGGGTATTGGTTAACACAATATCTTCATTGTGCTTAGATCAAATCTTCTAGGGTTGATACCATTAAAAAAAACCCAACATACTTTCATGAAAATGTCACTCAACCGAATTTGACATATTAAAGTTCGTGAAGTTGTTAAACGTGTACAAACCTGTGCGAAATTAATGTTAAATATCGATTACTTGCAGAGTCGGCACACACATAAACACCACACTTGTGTATTTTTGCTGAGGTGTATGCCATGCAGACCCTTTTAGTGACATGGATGTTTGTTTTAATTTTAAGTCGCCAATGTGACATTAACAGAAAAACACGAAATCGTTTATTACCATCAACTTATTAATTTAAAAACTTTATGACTATGACCCCCTTAAGCATGCAAGTAAATTATAGGAATGTAGTGTCATTGCCATATATTAACTGTGCAACTCTTAAGGCATAATGTACGATACTAAACAGCGACATGCATATTGTTGGGTTTTATATTCTGAATGAATCCCCCTCACACTAGAGGTAGCAATCAGGCGGGGAAAACAGGTTAACCGACCCGACCCAACCTGAAAACCGAAAAGCTTTATACCCTAGCAAAATAACGCGATTAGTGATCTAAAATATATCTTTGGGTTTGATTAGATCGTTTTGTCTACTAATTACATGGTACATCTTAAACCTATTAATAAAATTTGTAGAGAAATAAAGTAATCTATAATCAAAATTCTGATTGAAGTGAGTTCCAGTCAATTGCACCACAAACCGGAATCGCGTCTTTAAATCTCCTCTTTACACAGGTTATTTATTGCATGCATCGCAAATAAATTATTAACCATATCTCCAACAAACACAAACATAATTGAAAATAATGAGAACAAAACACGAATCGTTTATTAGTTTACAAGTACGCACACAAACATTACATAACATATTCAAGCCATTTGATACATCAAAGACATCTTTGTTTGTTTGTGTTTATCTTATAAAAACTATATAAGAGTAGGCGAGTTCAACAAGAATTAAGAAAAATTAGAAGAATTGTTAAACACACAATCCCCTCAATCTTCTAAATCGTTTGAATGTTAAACATATCCGAAAAATCAAGGAAGCACTCTCAACGTAGAATGCATGGGAAAAAAATCTCATCTTTTTATATGTGTATTAATGTTTTTTTTGCCAAGATAAATAAAAGACTGTGTGAGGAGCTTAATTTATCATTTGATATGTTCCTACCAGCTTCAATCATGTAAAACTGTTATATTCCATATTGAACTCTATCGTGAACCATTCTAAAATCAAACCAAATGCGTGGCACCCATCTAGTTTTATTTTTTTTTTTTTTTTTTTGTGAGATTGAGGAGAGGTAAACATATATAGATATAAGAACACATCAACAATAAAACAAAAATATAATTGAAGGAGATGGTGAGTTTCTTTCATGATATAACAACACATCTATTGTAACACATAAGGGGTCGTTTGATTCGCAGAATGTTTTGCAAAGAAAATGGAATTGGAATTGAAATTGGAATCTTGTTAAAATTGATAACGTGTTTGGGAGGTCAATTTTGAGTGAATTTGAAATTTTAATTTTGAACATTTCATTGGATTGTTAAACATTTCATGGGTAAGTGGAAGGAATGTGAATTCTAATGAATGAGGAAAATTTTTCCAATTCCAATTCCATCCGTTACCAACCAAACATGATTTTGGATAGAAAATTTTCTAATTCCAATTTCTGAGAATTTTGTGAACCAAACGGGGCCTAAGTGTTGGATCTCTTTTTACATTTCACTCCCTTTTGAAAATGGCTTTTACAACCATCATATATTACTTTACCAATTTTTTTGATTATTTAAAAATGCATGAGAGAGAGAGAGATTGGAGTTTCGTGCGCATAACCACACTTACAACCACTAGGTTAGACCATATAAGAGGGTGTTCACATTGTGAACCACTCTTCATATCAAACCACACCGTGAGGCATGAATAGTATGCCTTTCAACCTAAGAAAAGGGATCCATAAATTCAAGACTGAATTACACAAATGGTAAATACTAGTTTGTTCGAAATTACACGCATGGTCCAACAATATGTAGATGCGCTAACGCATAGTTTTTGGAGTAAATAGACACTAAAACCTGTTAACTTTATAAAAAGATAATAATGTCTTTTTTATTAGTAGAACAAAAAAATAAAAAAAGAAAGAAAAAAAATTACAAAGACCTAAAACAAGATCTTATCTTCTTGATTCGGGTGAACAAGAATACCATCACCATCCCCCTTCATCGTTGTTGGCAACCTCCCTCAACCCTTCACAGAACCTAAGCGTATACTTTTTAGCAACTTTTGTGAAAGAAACTAATTCTTTTTAGCATTGTCTTTCGTACATATTACACAACTCTTTTTATTAAACCACTCTCTATGTATACTTATTACACCTCAATTAACTTGTTACATATGTGACATTTCGGCCATGTTTGGCAAATAAAAAAAGTAACTTTTTGATTTTTGGAGGGGTAAAAAGACCAAAATACCCCTCAAAAAAGTTAAAAAGTTAAAAATTTTGACTTTTTAACTTTTTTAAGATGTATTTTGGTTTTTTTACCCTCCAAAAAATTAAAAAGTTATTTTTTTTTTCCAAACACCGCTTCATCTATTAACACTATTTGATGTTTTTGGAAGTGACCAATTTAGTGGCACGTTAACCGACCAATACAATTTGTCATCAACACTACCCGCACGTGCGTTTCCATAAAAAGCACGTGGAGATATCAGGTGTGTGTGGGCCACGTGGGCTGTGGCAGCATACGGCGGAAACGACCATAGTGCGATATTCTCATCGACGAATCCGCATCTCATCAACACAAGACAATCATCATCTTCATCACCTACTCAATTTCCTCACTAATCTGATCAACTCTCACTCTTTCAAACTCAATTTCATCATCATATGATCGATTAACCACCTCCCCACACCAAAACAATGAACATTTCCATTTGGGTTTCACTAATTTTGATCATCTCCCTTCTTAAACCTCAATTCTCAATTGGGTTTTCTGAGATTTCGAACCAATTTCTCGAATTCGCGAAGAAAGATGAAGTATTTGAGTGGATGGTAGGGATTAGGAGAAAGATACACGAGAATCCCGAACTGGGTTATCAAGAATTTGAAACGAGTAAGATCATCAGAGAAGAATTGGATAAATTGGGGGTTTCTTACCAACACCCAGTTGCAGTCACCGGTGTTGTTGGGTTCGTCGGCTCCGGTGAGCCTCCGTTTGTTGCTTTGAGGGCAGATATGGATGCTCTTCCTATGCAGGTTTAGGGTTCATTCAAAGCTTAATTTGTTCATTTCTTCTGTTTAAGTAGATTTTAGGGCATGTGTTTGAATTTTCAATTCCCTGGTTATAATTCTTTAATCCTTCTTGAACGTTGACTTTTGACATTTGAGAATTAAGGGTTTCTTACATCTTCAATATTTGAAATTGTCTATTCAATTACTGTAAGTTTGTTTATTTTAGAAACGAAACAACGTAGGACACGTTTCTTGTTGGTTATTAAGGTTAATTTGTGTCATGGTTTTGTTCAAAGAAGTTGAGTATAGCCCACTTTACAACCCATATAATTGCTTACTGGTGATGTTTAGACTTTAGTTTGAATATTATTATTTACTTTGAATTGATGTCCTTTTTATGTTCCTTTGTTCGTGTTCTAAAACCATTGGCCGAGTCCATTCCAGTCCGTTTGTGTTTCTTTGTTTTCATTTATGTATGTTTGGAATATTAACATGTGAATTTACACGAACATGAACATGTTCTTTTCTCAATGAACGAAGATGCACAAGAAAACTCATTCGCTTTAGTGTTCATGTTTGCTCGGTTAAAGTTAAACGAATGAACACAAACACAAGCCCTTGTTTGTGTTCGTTCGGTTCGTTTACTTGCATAATGACCACTATGTTTTTTACCCGAAAATATACACTAAAAAGTGCCGACATATAAAAAACACATACATGGCTTGAAAAACTTGATAAAACTGATGAATTAAGTTTGTGATCAGGAAATGGTGGAATGGGAACACAAGAGTAAAGTTCCTGGAAAGATGCATGCATGTGGTCATGATGGTCATGTCACCATGCTTCTTGGTGCTGCCAAGATTCTCAAACACCATAGTCATCTTCTCAAGGTATGTTTATTTTCTATATTTGTATATTGGTTTTGGTCAAAATGTAGGTTTATGATATCTGCTTGAAGGATCCTAAGCAACACTTAGGAGGTGTTTGGATGTGTGTATAAACTGATAACTTAAATTTGAAGTCACAGTGGTCATTTTAGAGTGTTTGGCAAATCCTAACCATAATTTCGAATTTTCGATTCGTGTTAGCTATGGTCAAATTAATCAGATTTTGACCATTAATGGCTTAAATATTAGATGTAGGAAAACTGATTATTAAACTAAATATGAAATTACCAATCTTTTCCTAACTTTAAGTATTACCCTAAACTTGATTCTTAATAAAGGTATACACGACTACACTTGCATACCATCATCATATGTAAGTCCGCCCTTGTCCTAAATTGGAAAGATAACAGGTCAAAGCAGCCTGTCGGGCAATAATTGGTTCAAAGTTGTAAAGAACACGGGTATGTTAGGGTGGGCAACCAATGACACTTTTGATTAAACTGAACAATGAAACCACAACTGATTATATAAACATTGACCCTACTTATAAGTTATACCAGAAAAATACTTGAAGAACAATCCACCCTAAACTAGAAACTCAATCTCTATTTTAATGACTCAAAAAATCTTATCATCTTACATTAAATACCAAATCAAATCTTGACTAAGAACTGACTAAAAAACACAGAAAACATTGACGAAGATGAAAACTCACAAAGCCAAAATGCAACTTTTATTAATATGTTAAATACTATTATAGAAACTATATTATAGTGCTGTTCCCTTTTTACTTTTTTTTAAGGTTTGACCCATTTGAGATAAAACATAACCCGAATGGGTTGAGATTATCATCTCTATCCCGTATGGATACAAATTATTTAGGACATTGTACATATGATTACACAAAAACGTGTGTGTTACTGTTGGCAGGGAACGGTGGTGTTGGTTTTTCAACCTGCAGAGGAAGGTGGCGGCGGTGCAAAAGTGGTGGTAGATAGTGGATCTCTTGAGAATGTGAAAGCCATATTCGGATTACATGTTTCTCCAGAACAACCTCTTGGTCAAGTTTTCTCTCGTTCTGGTACTATATTGGCGGGTAGTGGTTTCTTTGAAGCGGTCATAACCGGAAAAGGAGGTCATGCTGCCATTCCTCAGCACTCAATTGACCCTATTGTAGCCGCCTCAAATGTTGTTGTTAGTTTACAACATCTTGTATCAAGAGAAGCTGATCCTCTTGATTCTCAGGTAACTTTTTTGCAGTTGCAAAATCCAACTAATTAATGCAAGAATGGGATTGCAATCTGGGTCTTTTAATCTGTAACACGTAAAGTAAAGAAATGTTGCTACAGATGAAACGAGTTAAATGGGTTGAATAGGTCAAACTACAGAAGTTACAAAAGTGTTGATGTTAAGGCATATAACATACTACTCGCATCATTTTAAAAATATAGACAAAAGTGTTTCAGGGTGTTTGGACCCCACCCGACTCATTTTGACTATTAAAAAAGCTACCCATTTAGCCATCTATACTTTTGAACCTTGTATAATGATATGCATACAATGAATTGTTTGTTTGTACTAAAAATAGACACTTTTTCAGGTTGTTACAGTTGCCAAGTTTCAAGGTGGTGGTGCGTTTAATGTTATTCCAGATTCTGTCACCATTGGTGGAACCTTTAGAGCTTTCTCTAAAGACAGTTTTATGCAACTCAGGCAACGAATAGAGGAGGTGCGAGTGTATTTTACTATTTATGTTTTCATTCTGTCGTTCCCTCTTTAATTTTGTGCGATCCTCGACCGTGGGACTGACAAGACGACATTAAAGTAATATGAAAAGTGAGAAGCTTTAGTTCTTTCATAGAACTAGATGTGTCAAGATGGGGCGGGTTGGGTAACAGGTCAAAATGGGTTCACATAAAACGGGTGATTTTCTATTACGGGTCTAAATGTACCTTGGTCAGTTGGTTGACCAGAAATTTTTTATTGTCTTATTATTTTATTTTTCAAAGATATATGTGTCATTAGTTATTAATTTGTGATTACAAAACAGTATTGTTACAATACAGGCAATACAATAGTAATCTATAGGGAGTTCGGGAACAACACCATATCTTTGAATAATGTTATTTAGGAGGTTGTATGCACTAAAAATAGAGAACTTTAAACAACTTTCAACCCATTTGACCCGTTCGACCCTGTCATCTAATTTTTCTAAATTTGTTTTAGATTAAAAAACACAAGTTGCCCAATTCATAATGAATGACTCGAGATTCATCTCATAAACAGGTGATAGTAGGTCAAGCAACTGTACATAGATGTAATGCAACTGTTGAATTTGCTTCAAAAGATAAACCGTTCTTCCCCGCCACTATAAATGACGCAGGCTTGCATAAGTTCTTCCCAAAAGTTGCAGGAAGTGTTCTTGGCCTCAATAATGTTAAAGAAATGCCACCATTAATGGGAGCAGAAGATTTTTCATTTTATCAAGAGGTTATTCCTGGTTATTTCTATTTTATTGGAATGAAAAATGAAAAAACCGAAAAACCCGAATCGATACATTCCCCATTTTTCGAACTTAATGAAGATGTTCTTCCTTATGGGGCTGCAATGCAAGCATCTCTGGCTGCAACATACCTGCTTGAAAGTCAAAGTCAAGGTCAAAGCCAAAGTCAAGATCACAAGCACAACGACGAATTGTGAAGTGTTTTACTCGAGTCTTGGACTCTTGGTGTTATAGGACTTCTGCTAACAAGGAGACTAGTTTAAAGTTGTAAACATATAATGTTGTTGGTTAAAGATATATTTCAGACTATTGCAATTTGGAGAATGAGAGCCAAGAAGTCAAACGTTAAAACTTGTTATACACCCCTACAGATTTTAACCACTAAACACAAGGCATCAAAGCTTCATGAACCAAAGGTTATATATAAATACAAACACTCAATCTGTATTATACAACTGTCAAACTACATAAATAGGAACAACAATAAAATTATTATTCGGCCATAAGCTGTTCAATAATGCATAATAAGCTTCCATCTATACTAAAATCATCAACTGTTCTCAATTAAAAGCCAAGAAATTCTAAAGAATTTTGTAATAATGGTTCTAGAGCACTGGGTGCAAACTTTCTTGCAAAAAGAAAGCAAACTGAAGTCGGCTGATTGTTATAAATGCAGGTTTGATCTTCAAGTATTTTCTTGAAAAATTTCTTTGAAATATCATTCTTCCCAAATGTAGCCGGATGAGCACCACCCCTTGACCAGTCAACGTAAGTCAAACTCCTATTCGCCAATAATTTTGGAGATTGAATCGTAAGCATAGTAGGAAAATAGTGTTCATCAACATAACATGCTGGCCTGCAAAATCGTTCAAACTTGGGGTAAAATTTGGTATCTTTGATGATATCGACTGCAAGTTTTCTATTGGCTTCAAACCATTGAGACCCTTTTCTCCATTGACTGATGTTGACTTCTGGTAACATGTTGATGTCATAGCGACCCCTGCCATACGGGCCGGGCTCATCAACTGCACCCATGAAGGAGACCCGTGATCTTGAAATGTAACGATAAATAATGCTGAAATTATGCAGTGGTATGCATGCTTCTGATAAAAGTACAAACCACTCGTTTGAAATGTCTAGTAATGCATTGGCTAAAAGTCTTCTTTCTGCATCGCACATGCTCATTCTTCCCCATTCTACCATCTAAAAATAATAAAATAAATATTAGTTTAAGTTATCTATATAAAAAGATATAATAGAAAATAAACGGAAGGCTGAAACCTAAACAACAAAATTGGCATTTGTAATTAAGGTAATAATTGAAAGAACCTATTGAGCATGGACTTTTAACTGAATTTGCACACATGTCCTTCATTTTTGCAAGACTATGTCTTTTTAACTTATAAAACTTAATGATAAATTGAGTTTAAATTCATTATGTAGGAACCATCAAATTTAAGAGAAGTCAAGGGCGATTTTCCACCAAATGAACAGAATTTGGGTCAATTATGGCCCTTTGTCAATCTTTTAGGTTCATTTGGGTGAAACTACATATTCAAACGCTAAAAGGAAATGAATTGCTTATATTTTGTGGGGATAAAAAATGTGTTGACATGTAAACACTTTCTGGTCCTTTCTCTTTGAAGTTGATAAATAATAAACATATTAATAATGATTACAAACACTATGATATTGAAATACTAATCTCATTTTTCGGATATAACTTAGGTGATGTTGTAACTCATAAAAATTGATACTTTTGACCCAAAACATCAGGCCAACTCGATCCAACCCAGGCCCATTTAGTGACCGTTTGAACCCGCCCGTTTCAAAACATTACCCAAACGCTCATGTTTCCAAATCTACTAAAATCAAAAAAATGAAATTATCAACTGCATAAGTAAAGCAAACGCCATGTTCAAACCAACTATCAAATATGATGTCCTCAGTACTACAATAAGAACTGAAAAAGGGGGCCACTTAAACTGTGGTTAATGAACTGTATGAAAAATCAATAAAGTCACAACGGGTATAAAGCAACCACTGAACCACAAAATGTCTATTTAAAGAAACAGTCCACTATAGTCAATATCATGCAATTATACATAGAAAACATTATCATTTTGCACGTCAAGGCTAATTTGGAAACTCTTACAATTTGAAAATGAAATTTACGGCATATATGAGACCATAGTAGGTTAATTATTGTTTTCGGAATATGTGATTTCCTTAAAGATTTCAATTCATGGAGGCAGTGAAAATGAAATTTACGGCATATATGAGACCATAGTAGTCTTTTTCACCTAATTTGAGAGAGTAAGTACAACTACTCATATGAAATATGCATCTTACATATCAAAAGCAAGTAATATATATGCAGGTTGGATGCTTGGATGGTCATTATTACTTTAAGTTGAGCTCAAAGATGGAGTTCAAGAATACAAGAGTTTCTAAGACTAATTACTGTAGAATCCATGATTCCAAACTGGTCTTATAAATACTGAACATAGAGCTCATGGTGTGAATACGCTCTAGAGTCTAAGCTAAACAGTTTTTATAATCTCCAAAGTCCAAGCAACTTAAACAATTAGAGTTTGATTATGACATCAGGTCACAAGATGACGTATCAGTGTATCACAACATTAGTTACTATTTGTCTATATGATCAACATTTAATTAAAGGTAATTCCTTGAGCAATCGCTTGACTTTCGTAGCACATAGAACAAAGGAACATAAGAATCAACAATATCCATATAATCATAAAGACAAACTTGAATATGAGAACAACAATTAATGCACCCAACCCTGTTACACTGAACAAAAAATGGATCTCAATTCACGTATAAGAATTTAAAAAAATTATCTTATGAATAGTGCTAACTGCTTGATAGCTATGAATATAGATTTCTTAAGTTTTACCATAAGAAGCCATATAACTTAATACCTATAAGACAAACTTTTTCATTTTCAAAACGGCTATCTCGTAAGTTACGTATTATAAACATGGGTTAGGGGCTGTTTGACAACTTCTGAATGATTAAGTGCTGAACCAATAAGAGGTCTGAACCATTAAGTGCTGAACCATTAAGAGGTCTGAACCATTAAGAGTAGCATATCGTTTAACTATTCAATGCAAATGTCTGACCAATTCAGATAAGAGGTCTTAACCATTCAGCATTAGACCTCTTAACCATTCAGCACTAGTATATGCTTAACCATTCAGAGGCAAATGTCTGAACCATTCAGATATCTGCTTGCGAAACAAACAGTCTGAACCATTAAGTGCTGAACCATTCAGACATCTGAACATTAAGAGGCTGATTAAGAGGCTGCCAAACAGCCCCTTAATACCATATAAAACCAACATACATTCTTATTTTCCGCAAAAAAGTCCCTGAACCTAATTTCAGTATATTCGAGTTCCCCAACTTGTAAAAAGTACACGAAAAAGTCACTAAATTTATTTTCAGCAAAAGACCCTCAACCTAATTTTGTTCCTCAACTTAATTTTGGTATAATTGAGTCTTCCAACTGTACAGGCTTGCGTTTAGCATATACAAGCTGTCACTTTTATCGAGTGCCAACTTGTGTCAAACTATACTCATACATTACAAATGAAAGCTCTAGCTTCAATTTAGCATACATAATTTCACCAATGACCAGACAACTCGAACCAAACACATTATATGATCTCCAAATTCCAACACATTCCTGTTTCAGTCTTCCTATCATAGTTTCTAAGAACTCAAGTAAATATTAAACTCAAAACATAGTTACTTTAATACCATACAACAACAAGCATCTTATAAACAATCTAACAGCTGCAAAAAACAATGTCAAACAGAACATAAAAAATAAATCTTGCTGACCTGACTAGGAATTTGCCTCCCATAAAAGACTGAAGACGTCGAAAAGTTCGAAACATAATGAGGCAAAGAATGAACATAAATGGAATAAAGCCCTTCATTCCCTGCAAAAAACTTCTCCCACAATGGTGACAGTGGCAATGGCCCTCTTGTCAAGAACATAAACGCAATCTTAGGTATTCTTTTAAATGGGTATTCTTTAATTTGAGGAACAAATGAAGCTCTCCATAACAGCTCACTGTCATTCATGGTGTGCAAATAATTTGATGGAGTCTTGATCAGACTCCGTAAGCTAATGGGTTCTTGAATACAAGGCTGTTGTGTACCAAGAACAATATTCCTAACGCCTAAACTTCGATTCATGCGTATACTAATGATCGAAAGAACAATGCCTGCAACTAAAAGAATCAGCATGAATCTGAGCAATCTTGATGGCAAAACCCTCGATTGATTTGTTCTGATTGTATTAGTGATGGGATCTTTGCCTTCCTCCATCGTCACCAACCTTGATTGCATCTTTTAGGGCATTAAAAAGAAACAAAAACGCAGATTCGTTCTAAGAGGCAATTTCACAAACACCTTGAGTGCAACATGAACACCCAAAACCCAAAAGGGGATCCGACAACAAGTTTGGAATCAGTGATTATTTCATACTTGTTCTGTGAAAAAACGACACATGTCGAGGAAATCAAACATCACATGCGATATGTTACAATAGATTAAGAAGAAGAAAGAATCTTTAAACTCCAAAATCTAAGGTGATTGGGAGGGGGTGAAAGGAACATGAGTTTAAGAGTGTTTTGGAGTGTTCGAGTGTGATCTATGAGGAGTGTTGGTGAACGTGCCAATGGGAAGAGAAATCAAGAAACAACAAAAGAATGACCAATTTAATGCAAGTTTCTAATGTTTCTGAACGGTAAATATGCGACACTAGATCGAAATATAGGTAGGAAATTCATTACAGAGAAATACTTTGGTTCAATTTGAGTATTTTTTAATAATGAGACTTAAATTTATGATCTTCCATGAATACGTCATATTAACCAATTGGGCTAATGATCATTAGTTAATGTTATTTTGATGTTGTTATTTAAAACAATACATTCGGTAAACTCGTGTATTATAAGAGTTGAATAAATAAAACATTAAGTGTAAATAAAAATTATTTATTACAAAAGATATTTTAAACTAATATATGATTTAAATTACGTATATGTAAGTACTATATATAATAAAACAATGATATCAACTTTTTAACCTTTTATATTTTCCAAAAAAATTAAATATATTATTTTAAAACAACGTTTTAAAAATATAATTTTTAATTATTTTACTATAACTCCCAATTTTAATTATTTTATTATTTATAATTTACTTTTTAAAAATATCAATTTTAAAATATTTGTATTTTTAAAAAGTTTGATGTTAAATAAAAGTTTCTTATTTTATATAAATTTGTTTCTCTATAAATAATATTAATTAAAAGATCTTTTTCTTAATTTATTAAAAAACTATTTTAATCTAAAAAGTTAAATAACATTATAGTAATTAATTTGATTATTTAATAGGAGAGATAATCGAGAAAATTTTGACAAGTAGGAATGTGGTGGTGTTATGTGTCCTCCCTAGTAACACTTTTATTAGAGTAAGAAGATTTACATCTCATTTTTTATTTTAATCTCTATATTTAATAAAATTTAATAATATATTTACTCTATTCCATTCCTTATTTCTATACCTCATCCGTATAATATTAGAAGAAAACAATCTCGTTCTTTAAATATTAGGGTTCACTATTCATTCACATATTTTTTAATATTTTTATTAGTGGATCTTAGCGGAAGAAAGATAAAAGTAATATCAAAAGAAGAACAAATAAATATTATTTAATAAAGATATAGAAATATATGGGAATTTTGATATGAGAGTTTTAGAAAAAGATAAATAAATTTATAAAAATGTTGTATTTTTCGGGAAATTAAGAATGAGTATGGTTTTGACATGTGTTTTTCTATTATCTTTAAAGGGATTGATATTTTTGTCATTGTGTTAAAATAAGTAAGGTAATTATGTCTAATACGCCAAGTCACTGTGTCAAAATTTTTAATCATTGTGTTTTACGTTTTAGATCATTTCATATTATCTTTGTCATTGTTATATATTATATAAGTTTGTTATTTTCTTATTATGTTTTAAAATTAAATGTACATAATGATGTTATTTTACCTATATGTTTTTCAAAACTAATCATTATATATCGATCGCACTAAATCATTTGCACCTTGACCGGTCATATTAAGTTTGGGGTGATCACATAAAGCATTGCAAATCTATGCTCAACCTAGCCTATGTATGTTCTCTATTTCAAGGTACGATTATTACTATACTTAAAAACAAAGATCAGTTGTCACTAAGAAGCCACCGACCTTTGTCACATTAAATATATTGTTTTTTGTAACAAGACAAAAGGTTTATGTTTCTTTGTTATTTCTTATTTTCTAATTTTTTCACTTTCCTATATTCTTTATAAAATGTTTTTTCTTGAGCTTTTTTTTCGTTCAGGGTTACGTACTATTTATGTTGTATCGTGTTACACATATTGTCACACCCCGACCGACGGCGGAATCATCGAGGCGGACGAATGTGAAACGATTGTTCATAGCTTATGGAATTAAATAAGTTGTATTAATATTAAATTCCATTTTTCATTGAATAAAATCAATCAAATAAATCATTACAATACTAAAGATTCAAACAAAGCAATAAGATATTTAGTTAAGCTAGGTCCAAGTCCTATATGTGCAAGAAGAATTCCTCAAGTAGTAAACCTGAAACATGTTAAAAATAAAGGGTCAACTTTGAAAGTTGGTGAGTTTCCATGTGTTAAACACACACACACACACACACACACATATATATATATATGTATATATATATGTATATATATATATATGTATATATATAAAAGATTTACAAGTAGCAATTCATGTCAATGGTTATGAATTATCCAAGTTCATAGAACACATATAGCTACAATAAAACCTCGACGAAGAATAAGTTTACAAGTTTATAACTATTGGCTAAGTGTACTTGGTTCCCATGATGAACAAGTCATACGTCATCAGGAGCCGGCAATACATCGGCTTTAGCACCAAATAGGCTTGTCAGGCCCATAGATCTATAACGTCGCCAGGCTAGCAATAATTAATGATTATCAACATATAATGTATCTCATATAACACTCACAATAATACAAATAAACATGACAAAAAGTATTGATGAATTACATGTGCATTTACAAGTATCAAGATGTTTACAAATGTAAGTTTATAAGGTTAACATGTTTCATCCAAAAGGTGTGAAATAAACTAAAAAGGGGGCATGGATAACTCACAAGATGTAGGATGCACTTAAGATAATAATAAGAAAATAAAATTGCTCCAACGATTTCTTCACGATTCAACCTAATGGTTGATGTCTCAGAATTAGAATAAAAGTAAGATTCAAGAGTAAATATGAACTAGGGTTTCATTTGGAATTTGAGGGTTTTTAATAACTAAATCAAATAAAATAAAATAAAGCAATCGATTATGTTTTGGTTCAATACAGTTGGAATAAATCAATTAAAAATAAGAATTTAATAATTTAATTTATTGAATTAATAAAGATTAAATATGATGTGTGAAAAGAAATAATTAATTTAATAATTAATTATTTAAAATTTGATAAAGGTAATTAATTGAATATTTATTTTAAATGACCTTAAAATTATCTAAAATCATTTTATAAAGTTTTGAGCTTTTATATGATTTATTATAAAGGTCTTATAATATCAAGCCTTAAAAATAAAAATAAAGTATAATAAAAGTTATATTATTTTGTAAGTTTTAAAAACTTAAATAAAATTTTAAGGAATAACTTTATTAACTAATTATATATAACATGGTTAAATGAATAGATGAATAATTAATTATTTAAATAATTATTTAAATAACTATTTGAATAATTATTTATTTAACATATAGATTTATAATGTTTTAAAATAATCTACACTCGAACCATAATAGGTTTATAACATTTAAATTACATAAAATAATAAATAATGTTTTTATAATCTTTGTTATCCTTTATAAAGTAATTAAATTAAAAATTATAAGTTTTAAAATCTTTAAAAATTATTTTATTAATTTCCAGAATGTTTTAGTTAACCAAGTAGTTTTTATTTTGACTTAATATTTCTGAATAATAAAATATACAAAAAAAACTAATTAACAAAAAAATGGCAGAGGCCCGGTTCAAACCCGAGACCTCGTGCTCATGGTGAACGCGATTTACCAGTTGGGCTATAGCCCAATCTTGCTTAAAATCTTCCTTTTAAATGTTTAAAACATTAAATGATTAAACCCCCAAATCCATATGAACCCTAGAACGATTTGGATCCAAATTGATCATCAATATCACTATATTAATGAAATTAAAGTTAGGGCTTTTGTTTTTCATGAACATACGAATATGATTGTATGCTTGATTACCTGAATTGAAGCCGAACCCGATGATAACAAGAACAGATACAACCGCGGCTATTATGAATCCAATTCGAGATGCAAATGGTAATGATAAACCAATTAATTTAGTATGAAGCTTCTAAGGGGGTTTATGATTCGAAGCCCTTTACCAATTTTGGTTTAAGATGCCCAGAGGATGTAGTTCGACTAAGTTGCAGGTGCGAACAAACTTGGTACTCGATTTTGATATGTCAAGATGTTTGAGTGGCAATTGATGTTTCAGAATGGTTGGGAGGACCGAATAGGGCATTAGCCCTCTGTTGTATGGTATTGATTTAATCGGTTTCACTACGAACGGATTAAAGTTTTGATTTTATGTTTCGGTTTCGGGTGCATAGCCTTAACGACCGATTTAATTTAATTAAAACCGAAATTAAGTTCGAAACTGATACACGATTGAATAGGAGCGGTTATTTGACTTGTAACGATTGAATTTTGAGGATTTTAACCTCGCCGGAGTTAGCCGGAGAGGTGGCCGGAGAAACAGGGCCGACGGTGAAAGAAATCTGGTTTTAAATCATATTTTCACTTTTGGTCCATGTTGTTATCAAGTTTGTTATTTTATGTTTTAAAGCTTTTATTTCAAGTTTCAGAAATTACAAGTTAGGCCCTGGACTTATAAGACTAATCTTAATAATAAATCAAATTAATTATTTATAAGCCTTTATAACTTTTATAAAGCTTGTAAACTTTATAATTTGATTATTTATTTCCACTTAATAATTAAAATTCATAATTACTAATAAAGCTTTATATGTTTATTAAAATTCATTTTATAACTTTATAAATTTAAATAAGTCTTTTCCATTTAGGTATTTATTGTAAAATGTTTAATAAAACTTTATAACTTTATGAAGAATTATTTATAATCCATAAATTTTTACAAGTTACTTAGATGATTAACGAATGAATAATTCACATTATAAATTGCACATTTAATGCATTTGATCCATTACAATTATTATAATAATTTTATAATAGAACTTAAAAATGGGTTTTAGCTTGGAAAAATGGCGGTTGTTACACATATTCTTTTCTATCTATAACGAATCACCACAACTTCACACATTCCTATCATGTGCCTAACCTTAATTTTCCCCTAGAGCAATTTTTCGTGTCAATATTAGGTCATCTTTACGTCTCAATGTGTGAGGTATAATACGCTTCTCTATCAATATTAAACCGTCGTAACTTCATACATTTCTCTAAGTACTTAATCGCGTTAGTGTCAACGTCATAACACACGTAACGAAGTTAACTACCAAAACACACTTAACGAAGTTATCAAACACGCCGCATCGTGCGGGCTTAATTTCTAGTTATTCTTTGAAAACATGATTTGCTAAAGTGGCGTGGCAGTTGTAATGTTGGATGGAAAACATGATGATTGATGAGGGAGTTGTAGTCAAAAGTGAGTGTAAAGTCAAAATGAGACAATTATTTTACCTCTAACTTTATTCTCATCTTTACCATTTTTTGTTTTTTAATATTATATATAGTACTAATTTTCAACTTTGTTATGCATCATTAGTTGTACTCCATGCTTTATAGATTGTATTTTTGTATTTTCTTTATTATTTTTTCTTTTAAATTTTAACACTAATAGTTGTTATCTTTTATATTTAACACTAACATTTTTTACTTTCAACTTTGATCTCATATACTTTTCGTCTATTATAAAATTTTCATTTTTACGTTTCATGAATCTAAAATTTTCGAGTTAACATGCCGCAATATGTGTATGTGGTTTAATGTTTTTACCTCATATTTCTATTTATCGACCGCTTCGTCTTTTACGTTTCGGTCTAATTTTGTGCGTTAACACGCCATAACGGGCGTCAATGGTTCAATGTTTTTACGCTTACCTTTTCTTTTCATTATTATTTCTTTTGTTTTGTGGGTTTTTCAGTGTTGGTAATAACGGGCGTCAATAGTTCAATGTTTTTACACCCCCACCCCAACATGGTGGGGGCATAATACTATTTAAGAGTAAAATTCAAATCTTAATGACCATTCATTTCAAGAACCAGCAATGTAATCACCTTCGAGCATATATGTAATTTAAAAATATGGAGACTAGAGGTAATGTGACCTAATCATAATATTGAATGTTTTACTGTAAAACTTGAATCTTGTTAACCATACTTTTGAATCAATATAAGGGGATATTATTTATAATATACTAATTATCAAGTTTTGTGTGCATTAAGGTTTGTACCTTAAGCTTAGTGGGTTGTACCTACTTTTTGGTTTTTAATCTTTAATTTTTTTTAGTTTTAACCCCAATAATTTTACATCTTTTACAATTTAACCCCTATGAATTTTCACTTTCCACTTTACCTTATACTTTTCATATTTTTACAAGTTTTTCGCTTTACGTTTCGGCCTATATTTTACGAGTTAACACACTGCAACGTGCACTCTGATTTAAGGTTTACACTTATTTTTCCCCTTTAACGGCCTGCCACAACGCGCGAGTACTAGATCAACTTAGTTATTTTTTAACGTTTTACGTTTCACATGTGTGGTTTAACGTTTTTACGTCTACTTTTCTGTTCGGTTTTATATTTTTCGTTTTTATTTTTTCTAATACGAGTTTTTCAGGTGTTGGTGGTTGCTAACGGTAGTATGACATTTTTGCTACTTGACATGATTTTACGCCCCCCACTGCAACACGAGGGGCTTGATGTGCTCCAAATTATACATAAAAATCCTATCAAAAGCACATCAATTATTCCTTAATATCTCCCTTAAAATGATGATATTGTACTTAAAATTGTTAAATTGTGTTTTGAGGTGTTAAAAAGGGCAAGATGGACAAAAGAAGCATATTTGACAAGAAATTGACAAGAATATTGGCTGTGGATGAGATGAGAACTCCACAGTTAAGCGTGCTCAGGTGGGAGCAGTCCAGGGATGGGTGACCTCCCTGGGAAGTTTTCACCCGGGCAACCAAAAGCAAATCCGTGAGCTCCTCGTGGGCAAAGCGGACAATATTATTGGTGTGAGGGGCCGGGTGTTACAGAATGGTATCAGAGCCACTCCTGTGTCGTTCGAGATGTGGGACATACCTCACACAAGGATGGTGATTTCTCGGGCTCATCGAGGACGATGAGTCCAAACAGGGGGTGCTTGTGACACCCTACACATATCCCACATCGGCCGTGAACAGGAGAGATTCCTGGTTCATAAGGAATGTCGTGCCTCTAATATCAACAACGCGTTTTGGGCATATTGGCTGTGGATGAGAGGAGAACTCCACAGTTAAGCGTGCTCAGGTGGGAGCAGTCCAGGGATGGGTGACCTCCCTGGGAGGTTTTCACCCGGGCAACCAAAAGCAAACCCGTGAGCTTCTCGTGGGCAAAGCGGACAATATTATTGGTGTGAGGGGCCGGGTGTTACAAAATCAGAGCTTTGGAGTTCAAGCATGGGGTCGTGCCTCATTAAGCACGCCCCCATGCCTTGCATGAAACACACCACCGTGCACAAATTGGCACACCCCCGTGTTTGGACATCTGACAGGACAAAAAGTACTGTCCCCCAAAAGTAAGCACGGGGCCGTGCCCCATGAGGCACGGGGTCGTGCCCCATCTCAAACACGGGGTCGTGCCCCATTTAGCACGGGGTCGTGCCCGACACAACCTGCATGTACGAGCCGACCAACTTTCGTAAGCATTGTACTAGCACGAGGCCGTGCCTTTTAGGCACGGGGCCGTTATTAAACACTCTAGAAAGCCTAAAAATAGAGGCCTAAGTTCCCTATTTTGGCAAGCTTTGCTGGGGGAGTTACTCTGCAGAATTCTCTCAGGAATCAAGTCTTCAAGACTATTTGGAGGCTCGGGTGGTGCATACAACACTTGGAAGAAGCTCAGGATTGTCTAAACATCATCCATTGTGGAGCACCGGTTTGATTGTTCCACTTCACCGATAATTTCATATCTATCTTCTATATGATATGTTGTTATGTTCAAGCGCATTATGTGCTAAACTCTCATGATCATCCTAATTGGATGAAACTTATGTAATTTGTGATGAACTAATGGTGTGAATTATATCATGTTAATGTTATGGTGGTCTTGAGAAAACTTTTGATGGGTAGCATCTACATTTGAACGGGAAGTTACAACTCTATGATTGTAATTGTGATTGTCATACACGGTTGAAAAACGTATGATCAACTTTTATTCGCGAAACCGGTCTTCATAAAAAATCCATGGCTAATTAACTAGAGATGATTATTAGAAATCATATCACCTTAACTTTTGGATCATTTGCGGGTTCCCTTTATTAGTCTGAGAAATCTACAGTAATTGTTATGGTTTTCTAAAATTAATTGTATGTTAGAAAGTAACCTGATCAACTCTCTTTTAACATTAAGTTATGTTTTCAGAAATCGTATGTCAAAAAGGTCACAAAAGATTTACCTACATTACTAGGACTTTGATCTAAGAAGTAAAACTCACCTGATCCTAGTCACTACGGAGCGGATAGACAAGAAATCGCGCCAGCTCACCTTTATAAACATTAACATAATTACATTAATTAATATCTTTAATCACACCACTAATTCATCACAATTACATAAGTGTAATCTAATTAGGATGATAGCTTTTATTCCCTGGTACTAAATCCAACGCTTCAATCTTATTTTACTCTAATTTAATTATTGTTTTTAAACCCTAAAAATCTTATCAATGCAATTTATCATATTCTCAAACAAAAATCAAATCTGGTAGTCAAATATTAAGGTTGTTGAGTAGGCTAGGTGTGTCCACGGATTGATACTTGGTTCTTACCATCACTATATTACCACACGATAGGTACACTTGCTTTTTGTGTGTGTGGTTTAGTATTAGTAATAACCAACTAAAACTGAATCTGTGCGAACAATATTTATCAAAATATATACATTTCACACCGCATCAGGGCTTAATACTAGTTTAAATAGAAAAGTCAAATGAAAATAGTAATTTATTTGATAAATTAAAGAGAGAAGGTGAAACAAGTAAAATAGCGGGGATGAAAAGGTGTACATTTAGCATCACCCGGTTTAAATTGTATGCAACGATCACGTTCATATCCACTCGCTAAAACTTATGTGGTTTCCAATTTCTAATACAAGAGTGGCACATGCCTTTAATTTGAATCGATGTATCTTTTTTTAATAGAATGCTCAACCCATGTATACGTTATTTGAACAAACGCACCGGTTCACGACGAACATGAGTTGCATATATATAGCACATTATTTATGATTTTTAATGATTTAGTGACAAACAAACAATTGTTATATAAAACTCATATTTTGTTAACTTTTTGCATAATTAGTAGACGATTGTTCAGTAAAACTCATATCTCGTTACCTTTTCTGCATATCTCTTTAACAATTGTTCCTGAAACAATAATTATGAGACAATATGAACCGGAAACCGAAAAACAACAAGAATGTTATTGCTTGAACACAATAACTAACAAAAATACACAAACGAGATATGAGTTTAAAAACGTAATTTGTTTTATATTTGTATATCAATACTGTACTCGTTTAAAGATAAATAAACCTCGTTTTTATGGTGCAACTTTTATGAAAATAATGTTGTACATTAAAGTTACAAACGTATTTAATAAATGGAGGAACTTGCAAAAAGTCAACAAAAGTTGTTATTTCTAAAATACTGATTTGATAAATTTTTTCTTACAATTTAATCTTAATCATTGATTTTGGAGATTGATTATTGAGATTACCTCTTACACTTTTTAGTTTTAGAAGCCTTTCTATTCGAACCTTTTCTAAATATTTTGTGTTAACAAATTAATTTTCTTATATGTTTTTTTAATAAAAAGTACTTAATTTAATATATGTTTTGACCTTAAAAAACATTGAGTTGTTCCTCCTTTTAACCAACAAAACTAAAAAAAAACAATTGTGCTTTTGTCGTTTTGAAAATATTCCTATCATCATGGCATTTTGATAACAACTAGTATCAAGCCCCCAGCGTTGTAGCGAAAAGCGTAAAACCATGTCAAATAACACTAATGTCATACCACCGTCAGCGACCACCGATACCGGAAAAACTCGTATAATAAATATGTTAGGACCTGGTATTTGAACGAAATACCTAGTGATTAGCGTGTTAAACCAACTCAAATAGTGCGGAATCCTATTTGATTGGCGATCCAATCAGTGAGAACACACGAAGAATCAATCAAGAATTGAATCCACGTTAGAAATCGATTAGGAATCGATCTAATTGTTCTGTGAACTTGGAGAACGATTTGGGAGGTCTCTGGACGGCTAGGGTACGTCTGGAATCGTAATGGGATGAATGCTTACGTTTTTCCACGAATTGGGTCTATTTATAGGTTAGTATTGTTCAATCGTGCGACTGGGACCTGGTATTTGAACGAAATACCTAGTGATTAGCGTGTTAAACCAACTCAAATAGTGCGGAATCCTATTTGATTGGCGATCCAATCAGTGAGAACACACGAAGAATCAATCAAGAATTGAATCCAACGTTAGAAATCGATTAGGAATCGATCTAATGTGTTCTGTGAACTTGGAGAACGATTTGGGAGGTCTCTGGACGGCTAGGGTACGTCTGGAATCGTAATGGGATGAATGCTTACGTTTTTCCACGAATTGGGTCTATTTATAGGTTAGTATTGTTCAATCGTGCGACTGGGCCATAAGTATGGTTCAGTCGTGCGATTGAACCATGCGGTTGATTCATCCGCACGACTGAATGTTCAGTCGTGCGATTGAGTCAATCTTATGTGTCAATCATACGACTGATCCAGTCTCCTGGTTCAGTCGTGCGATTGAGTCAATCGTATGAAGTTATTCATGCGTGTGGTCCATTCGCATGGGCCATTCGTATGAGAACTTCATTAAGTTAAGTTTGAATGTTTTAATTAATATAACATAATGTGTAACCATTCAAACAATCATAAACCCAATCAATTCAATCACGACTCATTAATGAAATATTAAACATCACAAGTAACAAACAATTCATGTCATTTCATTAATCAATACAAATTACATCATAATCAGACAGACAAGATTCATTACATTACAATCATGATCTAGGGACATACATGCATCAACAAACTCCCCCTTGGACCTAGATCTATCTAATCTCTTGTCTTCTGCATAACCTCCTTATACTTCTTGTACTTCTCCTCTTTGGTGACTCCTGCGTGAATCTCAAACGCAAAGCAAAGTCGTATAACGTTTTGGAACTGGAGGGCTTGTACAATGTCTTGTGTGTCATAGAACAGTGGCCACTTGTATAATGTATAGACATCATTAGCAGACAAGTTGGTTAGCCACATCGGGTCGAATACCCTGATTGTATCCATTTGGCCCTCTTTATTTAGAACTATGACAGCTTCAGCAGTTCTCCAATCATAGTACCACCATTTGAAGTGTGGAGTGAAGTCCTGTGGCATTTCCCTGAGAGGGATTCTCGACATAGTGCGCGGAGGACTCCCTTCAACACAATCTTGGGCTTGCCAGTAATGGCATCAACCTCAGACCTTCTTATATACCTCGTAGGCTGTTGTGGTCTGTGAAGTTAACCCATCTGTGTCTGGTACTCCTTCTCAGGGCAGCCTCGAACCAGTCTGACATCTTCTTGTGTCAGCATACAGCAGCTTTAGCTTAGCAGCTGGTTGAGCTCAAAACCAGGTAGAGTCTTCAGATCATGTGGAAACCTGAAGTACTCTAGCCCTGTTCCATCTTAACTGCATACACGTTAATGTCATCAAAATAAGCCCATGCAATAATCCTGCTGACACTTATGGTGTTTCTTGACTCTGTAGAGCTTGGTGTAGGCATCTTCTTGGTGCAGCACGCTGGGCTCTCACTTCTTTAAAAACAGGCAGCCCATTAGCCTTTCGAATGTCTACGTCATCATTTGAGGCTGGGCTGTTCCTTTGGTTTTTCGGTTTCCTGCTCCATCTTGTCTAGTACCTCAAACGTATCACTGACTAGGGACTCACCCAGATTGGGGATCACATTACCCTCGGTGTCAGCATACTGAGGATACTCTTCTGCAGTAAATCTTCGACCTCAACTTCATCAACGTCATTCAGCTCTTCATCACTGGTCGAATCAACTGTTGGAGCATCCGTGAACATTTCATCAGGATTGAGTCTGAACATCTCTGCAGTTGCTCGTTAGATAGGTCATGAATTATTCCCTTTCTTCAGGGGTATAACTCACAGACCTTCTTACAATCCCTTGCAGATCAAGAATCATGGTAGTTGAGTCTTGACCTGTTGAAGGGGAGCAATGTCAAACTCATCCTTTAAAAGTTTGGATCTGTTTGATTTAAACATTCAACATATAAATCATAGTAATTAATCAAACAGAATTACATTAACTTAATATATAAACATTCAAAACATGTTTTTCATTACATGATTCAAGCACAAAAATAATTAATACATAAAACATCTAATCTGTACTTTTGTCTTGAATCCTGGGCTCGTCGCTCGGAGGGCAGAGAGTGGTAGATGACTGGTCCTGTCGATTCTTCGATCTTCGCTCTTGACCAGAAGCAGAGGCCGATGCAGCCGCATCCCCTCCTTCTGCTTCGTCATCATCATCTTTTCCTTCTGTCCTACTTCCTCTGTCTCTTCATCACTCATCCTCCTCCTCATCCTCATCATCATCTCATCGTCATCATCACCATCTCCATCATCCCCTCACCCTCCTTTATCTTCAAGGGCTCATCCTTTGACCCCTTTAACCCTCAGCATAATCGTCTTGTTGGTAGTCTCCAACTCCTATATACGTTTGGCTGATTGGCCCTGCTGGTCCGGAGTTGGGACATCTCGACTCTCTGAGCATCAATTAGCTGGGTCTGCTGCTCTATCACCCGAGCCTGCTCTGCCATCTGCTGAGACTGGGCAGCAGTCAGGTCGGTCAACTGGCGGAATCTGCGCCGCTTTTCTCCTCATCTGCAGCTAGCAGGCGCATCACCATACGGTTAGCGCCGACAGCTGCTCCTCTACCCCGATGTGAGGTAGAGTAGATCCATATACATGTGATGGCTGGGCTGAAGGTCCGGCATGATGTGAGGTGGTGGTGGTAGTAGCAGGTGAATATGGGTCGGTAAGCAGGTGCTGGTGATGTAGGTGTGAATGGTATGGTGGTGGATAGGAAGGATACAGTGGTGGTAGGTAAGGTGGTGGCTGTGGTAGCAGTAGTGGATGTGGTGGTTGTGGTGATGGGTGGTATGTCAGTGGAGGTGGTATTGGTGGCTGTGGTGGTGGAAGTAGAGGCAGCAGTGGTAACGAAGGTCAGGCGACGCTTCTTCTTCTTCAGTCCGTGGGGTTGAGCCATCCTCTTCCTCCTAGTCCCGGTGGAAGTGGATGCTCCCCCTGCAGCTCTGCCCACTGAACCCGGAGCATAGCTCGGGTCAATATCTCTCTCTATGGAGTCCCGAGGGTGTTCACCAACCACCCTAAGCCCGTGTTCTGTGGGAACAACCTTGCTTCCCACAGTCCTAGTGAGGGGCTCCTCATCTGACTCATCCTCCTCCTGATCACCAATAACGAACTCCTGATGGAAACCGGCCGTCTCAGCAACCTCTCCGGCAGGGGCAGACCCCGGGGGAATAACATCTGAATCAATGCCTCTAGGTGGAGCAGGCATATCATCCCCGGCGTCGCCGCTATCATCATCATCAGAATCCATATCTGGTAGAAGCAACTCTCATCATCGGAGTCGCTGTCATCATGACGCCATTTGCGTCTGCCAGGCGCCACATACCTCTCGTTGGCCAGGTGGCCAATCAGTCTCTTCACTTGGGGCTTTACCTGCTTCCCCTGTAAACTCTTCATCCTGCCCAGAGTAGTATCATCCATAATCTCTAAGGCCACTGCGTCATGACTCTCTTTGGGCAACTGTGGCAGCTTCTCGTTGAAGACGAGCTGTAAGAATCTGGGGTACATACAAAACCCCTCTTTACCCTTGGCCTCCAAGTTCTCCACCAAGTAGGAGAATATCATGCTGGAAAACTGAAGGGGTGGTTCAGAACCAGTGCCACGTAGGCATTTTGGATCTGGTCTGAGAGGTCGTCAAACCCACCCCTCCTCGATGCAACACACTTGAGGATCACGTGTGCTAAGTACTTGTACTGGGGGCTCAGGTTGCTCTGTTGAGCACACCTGAGTTGATGTCCCCCGCCTTTATCCTCAGGAAGCATCCTCTCACTGTCAACGGATGTAGTCTAGTAGGATGATCAGTGTCGTCCCCAAACTCTAGGACCCGCTGAATGTCGGCAGCAGAGATCTCAATATCATGGCCCAATATAGAGAGCTCCTAATACAGTACGGCTCACGGGAGCGGTCCACCGAGGCATTCTCCCAGAATGCCTGATGGAGTGATCTATATGGTTGCAAGGCGTGGAGATAGCCTTATGAATCCGGGACCGTCTCAGAAAGGCTATAATGTCACTAAACTCGCCCCGTTCCTGGTGGTGTGATCCAAATGCGCACAGATGTTGTGCTTTGGATTTATGGACCACCTTTCTGCCATTTTCCTGAAACACACAAGACATAGAACCATTAGTACATAAGACATGAAAAATTCTGTTCTAAGTGTAATGTTGAAAGTCATTCTGATTCATTCGTGCGAATGAATCATGCGGCTGAAGTCAGTCGTCTGTTCTTTCATGCGACTGGACTCATTCTGGTCAAGGTGACATGCGATGGGTTCAGTCTGCTGACTGAGTCTGCGAATGGTTCAGTCGGCCGACTGAGCTCAATCGTATGGTTCATTCGGCCGAATGACCCAATCGCAAGATTCAATCGTGCGATTGAAGTTCATCCGGACGACCAGTCGCCTGTCTCAATTATTCAGTCGCCTGTGGTTGAGTCTTGATCAATACAAGTGATTTAACATGGATTACCGGTTCAATAGACTCGCATTCTTGTTACTAATAACCTATTAACCTTAATTTTAACATTTTGCATAGTTTAAGTAGGTTATTAGGTCACGTTCTGTCGTTTCTTGTTTTCGTTCGAATATCACCAAATTAGGGTTCAATCCTTCTGATTCAATGAAACAAGACTTCAATCTACCTGTATAATGAATGGCGAACTTCAGTGAATCAAAAGCAATGATAAAACTAGGTCTAATAAGATTTTGGCAGCGTAACGGTAGGGAGTGCGATTTAAGGGCGATTGGGAGTGATGAGGAAATGCGATCGACTGAGCCCTTTAAATACTGAAGCTGGACTCAGTCGGCCGACTGGCCTCAGTCGCCCAGTTCATTCGGGCGACTCAGGCTCAATCGTACGATTGGCCCAACCAGTCGCATGCAATTGACCGACTGAGATTCAGTCGGTCGACTGGCTCAGTCGCCTTTCATTCGCATGTTCAGTTGACCGAATGAGTTTCAATCGGTCGACTGACTCATTCGCCCTCTTCCAATCGGTCGAATGGGCTATTCTGATGAGCCATTCGTGCGAGTGGAATCCATTCGCATGGTTGGTCCATTCTCATGGTCCAATCGTGCGAATGGGTCACACTTAGTTAATTTTCTGCCATTTTTACCAATTTACTTTTAAACCCTTTTAATTAATTGAAATTAACGTTATGAGCTTTGATCATCTCAGACATGATCATCTTATCTGTAAAACATTTTGATCACCTCAGACGTGATCCTTTTAAACACTTTAGTCACCTCAGACGTGACCCTTTTCAAAACTTTGTCACCTCAGACGTGACTATTTTAAACTTTCAAAGCACATATGGTCATCTCAGACATGACCCATTAGTGAGTTGATTCCTTTCTGATTTCCTGATGTAGTCGTAAAATTAAACACAACTAACTAATTTAAAATTAAAAAACATAAACAAAGACTAATAATAAAAATGAAACTAAAACAATTTGGCTTTGTGAGAGAAATGATACTTGTTTTGGTTGTGGAGATAAACCAGATGAATCTACGGGATTTTGGAGTAGATGCTTCAATGATATCTGGACCAATTCAATTTTGGAATCATACAGGCAAGTCAAATCATTTGGGACTGTTATCAATACTTTTGATGCTCAATTCTCGGTGTTCATCCAGAGTCGTTAGCAACTTAAGGAAATCATACTGAAACTCTTAGATTTTCACATGATTTGAACTTTTGAGAATGTAGCCACAATGATTGTCAGTATGTTTGTCCACTTAAATCCATACACAGACTTTTGACACAGACTGGTGACTGATTTAGGTTTAATTATTTCAACTAACATATTGTGGATCCCACACTTATATGGTAATCAACATTCCTCGGGAGCTTTTGAGCGGTCTACGGGTATTATTACAAGAAGAGACTATTCTTAGAGCTTTCAAAGAGAAGCCTGTCCTCAGGTCAGTGCCATCGCACAGCAGAGAGGCGGCAAACAACAATGAATTCTAGAATATCTAGGTTATGCTTATCCTCAGTTCAGTGCCATCGCACAGCAGAGAGGCACACAACCTATCTCCTTGTTAGAGCAGCTTATTTTATTTTACACAAAATGCACCAACAACATAAGTCATTAGCTTTATTGCATTTGTCTTCATTTTTTTTTTCTTGCTTTGCTCTAATTATGGTTCATCCGCACACATTTGTGGCGTTTAATGCTCATTACCCCTTATTGGAATATGTTGATTGTGTTAACCAGTGATAAGATGGAAGCCCATAGTCAGTTGAACAACTTAGTTTGATCTTGAGATCACCAATCAGGTCTAATTGTCTATTGTGTTGAATCTACCAACATATCATTTGTGGTCTAGCAGCCTCTAAGTCTACTTTCTTTGTGTCACCTTAGGAGTTGCCAGTTTTCTATCATCTTCCCTTTTTATATTGCTTAGACTGCACAGACTTATACTTTGAACTTTTGCATCTTTTCAAAACTTAAATTTTTAAAGTCCTTCTTGATTTGTTCCTGTGTACTATCATTTTCCAAAGGTATTGATTCGGTATCACAGACACAACCTACCTTATTTCAGCTAGTTACTCCTTCTCCCTCAAAATTTTTTTTTTTTAATGTTAACTTGCTGACATATTCTCCCCCTAAAATACTAAGATCATTTCTGGTTTAATTATTTTAGGATTTTAATAAACAACAACATAACATGAGTTTAAATATAACAGACGAAAATAAAACAAATAAAATAAAATAAAATAAATACACTTTAACTAAACTACATCGGACTACACATTATCATCATCAGAATTACCTCACTTTTCTTTTAACGCCGTTGACCTCTAGCAAATATTGAAAACATGGTTTATCAAAGGCTTTAGTATAGAGATCAGCGCGTTGAAAATCAGTATTAATTTTAACCACATCAATTAAGTTATTTTCAAAGCAATCTCTTATGAAATGGTATTTAATACCGATGTGTTTGGTCTTAGGATGTTGAACCGGATTTTTAGTTGCTGCAATTGCAGCAGAGTTATCAACAAAAATGGAGTAGATGAGAATTTTAACCGTAATCCCGCATTTGCTGTTGAATCCAGATGATTTGTGACAGAAAAACTTGCAGCAGCAACATATTCGGCTTCACAGGTTGACAAGGAAACCGATGTCTGCTTCTTACACTGCCAGGTAACTAATCTTCTCCCAAAGAATTGACACCCTGCTGATGTAGACTTGTAGTTCATCTTGCAGCCCCCGTAATCCGAGTCACTATACGCGGTAAGCTCAAAGTCATCATCATGAGGATACCACAATCCAAGTGTGGGTGTACCCTTCAGATAACGAAAAATCCTCTTGACCCCGATCAGATGGTTGACCTTAGGTTTAGCCTGATATCTAGAACATAAACATGTAGCATACATAATATCAGGTCTTGAGGCAGTGAGATACATGAGGGATCCAATCATTCCTCGGTACATAGTGGCATCTACAAGATCTCATTCTCATCAGGTGCTATATCGTGATTCGTAGCAAGTGGAGTCCCAGCAGCAGAAGCATTCTCCATGTCAAAGCGACTGAGAATGTCTCCTACATACTTGGTCTGATGTAGAAAGATCCCATTAGGTGTCTGATCCACCTGTAACCCGAGAAAGAACTTCATCTCCCCATAGCACTCATCTCAAACTCTTTCTTCATCACTGCTTCAAACTCTTTGCATAACTCTTCGTTCTTTGACCCGAAGATTATGTCATCAACATATATCTGTACAAGCAGTAGGTCGCCATCCTTTTCTTTAATAAACAGTGTGCAGTCAATGACTCCCCTGCGAAAGCCGTGTTTCACAAGATGAGTCGAGAGTTTCTCATACCAAGCTCGAGGAGCTTGATGAAGCCCATATAAAGCTTTGTCGAGCTTGTAAACTCTATCCCGATGATAAGGATCTTCAAATCCCTCGGGTTGACTTATAGATTGTTTCCCTGATTTCCCCATGAAGGAATGCACTCTTCACATCTAATTGGTAGACTTTAATCTTCATGTACGATGCATAGGCAAGGAAGATACGAATAGCTTCCATTCTCGCCACGGGTGCAAACACCTCATTGTAGTCAATTCCCTCGACTTGGCGAAAACCTTGAACCACCAGTCGAGCTTTGTTCCTGATAATGACTCCTTGGTCATCCTTCTTGCATTTTAGTACCCATTTGGTGCCAATGACTTTAGCACCTTTAGGTCTATCAACCAGAGTCCATACACCTAACTTCTTGAACTGCAGAAGTTCTTCTTGCATGGCACTCACCCACGCCTCATCATTTAGTGCCTCACTGAATATTTTGGCTCAACCTGCGAGACAAAACATCGATAAGCACCATCATGAATGTAACCCTTCTCCATAACTGAGGCGTAATCAGCTGAGTATAGCTGATTTCGGGTTTGTACTCCTGATCTGACATCCCCAATAACATTGTCAAGGGGATGATAGACGTTTAGTCGTGATCCTGGAGTAGTAGGAACAGCCACCTCAGAACCGAGATTATGAACATTTGGTTCTGCATCTGAGGTAGTTGGAGTTTGAGGTTCCGAAGTCGAAGGTGCATCAGTGGTAGATGCTTGTGGACTTTCAGGAACTGGAACCTGTTCCTCCTGACTGTTCTGGTCATCTGCTTCAGTTTCATCTTCAGAGGAGGAGTCACTGTCATCGACTACTCCCCCTGACTGAGTAGATGATTCTCCTTGTGTGCTAGATGGTGTATTCAGAATATCATACATCATCCTAGTAGCTAACTCATCATCCGAGGGAGAGAGAGGGATGTTGAAGGACTTGAAGAATCCATCATAATCGAAGAAGTATGCAGGTCCTTTGCCTGTAGGTGGTGTGGTATATCTCTGAACGTCGACATTACACCACACTTCTACAAGACCTGTTGAGTTGTTGTAAACTCGCTTGTTCGGTATGTTGTATCCTAGAAAGATTCCTTCATCGCCTTCTCGCTGAATTTGCCTTCTTGTGTCTTCTTCAGAAGTGTGCACGGCGCGCCAAAAGGTTCAAGATACTCCAAATTCGGTTTGCGTCTTTGTAGTAGCTCGTAACATGTCTTTCCGTGGCGCTTGACTATTAGGACTCGATTCAGTGTATAACATGCATTCGCCACTGCCTCATTCCAGAATTGGATAGGCAGTTTCGAGTCCGCCAGCATGGTCCGTGCTGTCTCTATCAAGCTTCTGTTCTTCCTCTCAGCAACACCATTCATCTGAGGCGTGTAGGCAGAAGTGAATTGATGCACAATTCCCTTTCCTTGCAGTATGCCTCCATCCATTGATTCTTGAATTCTGTCCCGTTGTCTGAGCGTACTTGTCTAACTTTTAGCTTGTAGAGAGACTCCAGTGTGGTTACTAATTCCTTGAATGACTCAAATGTTTCTGATTTGGATTTCAAAAACATTACCCAAGTGAACCTTGAGTAGTCATCAGTGACCACAAAACAGTACAAGTCGCCTGCAATGCTCTTTGTACTGACTGGACCAAACAGATCCATGTGAAGAAGTTCAAGAGGAAGTTCTATTGAATGAACTTTCTTTTCCTTATGAGACTTCTTTGTCTGTTTGCCTTTCTTACAAGCTACACAAAGTCAGGAAGTTGGAAGTTCTTGACATTTACTCCTCTCACTAAATCCTTCTGAATCAAATGATTCATCTTCCTTTGACTAATGTGTCCCATTCTCCTATGCCAGGAGATGGAATCCTTCTCAGTAGCTTTAGATAGAAAGCACTGAACCTCATGATCCGTTGTAGCAGCTGTTGACAGATCCAAGACATAAAGGTCTTTATATCTTGAAGCAGTCATCAGAACTTGGTCCTCTGGGATCATGTAGTCTTTCTTCAGCACGTAACACTTCTTGTTGTCGAAGATGACTTTAAATCCTTTATCACAGATTTGGGAAACAGAAAGTAAGTTATTCTGAAGTTGTTGAACGTAGTTCACCTTATCAAACTTAACTTTCTGATTTCCCACTTCTCCTGAGCTGTGATATAGCCTCCTTTGTTTCCTGCAAAGGAAACATGCCCTCCTTTATTTGTTTGACGTTTGATAAAAGGGGCTCTATTTCCTGTCATGTGCCTGGATGCTCCGCTGTCTATAATCCACGTGTTAGTCTCAGCACTGTATCGAACACCCTGCACATACAAAGTAAATGAATTAGTTTAGGTTAGGAACCCAAGCCTTTACTGTCTTGGGTTTCCCAGAGGCATCACACATCATAAACTCCACCCATTGACCCTTAGAGGGTGAGGGTAGCTCAGGTTCCTTCTTGTCATCAGTATCAGACACGTAGGATGACTTTTCTTTCCATAAGCCAGATTTGTGCAATGCCTGTTTATGATAAACAGTCGTCTGGCTTACAGGTTGGACTTTAGGTTCCTAGATCTTCTAGGTGGAGTCAAAGAACTCCTCTTAGAAGACCTAGGTCTAGAGTCCTGAAGATCAATCTTCTTCCTAGGTGTCTGATAGAAAGGACAATAGGAAGCAATGTGTCCACATTCTCCACAGTTGTAGCATGACCGGCTATCAACTTTATGAGTAGACTTTCTTTGTGGAGAAGTGCGTGACACTCTAGTAACATCAATCACTTTAGGTTTTGACTCTTGAGTGTTTGAAGTTTCTCTGGTTTAACAAAATTAACCGTTTTAACCTGTTTAACATCTTTCTCTTTTTGGTTAACTGGTTTTTGACTTGTAGCATGTGAAAAAGTAACATTTGAAGTCCTTTTAGGTTCTGATTTGACTCTGTTTGACCCTGACTTTAAGTTAACTTTTTCAAATTCCATTTAACACAAGGCAATTTACCCTTTGCCTTTGAAGTGGCCTCCTTTTGTTGTTTCCAGATTCAGTAGATGAACATGAGGTGTCTGATCAGTAACAAGAGGAGTAGTCACCACATGATCCTTGATGGGGTTATATTTACTGGTCGAGACTTAGTGTTCATCAAGGTCTCAGGTGGTGGTGGAACCACTTTGTAGCCTAATCCCTCCCCGTTATTCCTTTCTCTTACTAAGTGTTGAACTATGTGTGAAGAGCTAGTCCAACTATATGCAGTTTCTGTTTTAATGAATTAACTTCTACTTCTAGAACTGCCTTTTGCTTCTTAGTGTCTTCTAGGGAGTTTAGATAGTACCTAATGTCATTTGCTTGGTTAAAGGCAACTACTTCGGTTTCCCTAAGCTGTTTAGTCAATAGGTCTATCTTTCTTTATAACTATGCTCATTTTGTTTTAATACTCTATTAGCCTCAGTGCACAGTTGTAAATCTTTTACTAAGTTATCATTATGATCTAATAACCTAGCAAATTTTCATCTATGCTATTCCTAAAAGTATCACAATCAGAACAAGCATGATTATTAAACATTTGGTCAGTAGTACTTACCTGAGTTGGTTCAGAAGAGTTAGCCATCAACGCAGCATCAGATGTCTCTGGTTCTGGTGATTCTGACTTTTCTGTCTCTACGTGGAAGTCTCCTCCTTTGGCTTGTAACTGACCTCGGCTGCAGTTGTTTCTTCACTATGTGACATTGCTATCTCAACTGCTAGATCACCTTCACTCGCAATCATCATCAATATCCTCAACACTGGCAATGTTAGATTCTCCTGGTGAGACAAACCTAAAACTCCAATCCTGTCCTTCATCATCATGAGCAGTCAAGGCTTTTGGATCCTTGTTTGATGAAGTAGAACTGGAAGCTTGCTTGTCTTGGCGAGTAGAGTAAAGGACGAGAAGGGTTCCCATTACCCGTCTTCTTTGGCTTGACACATTCTCTTTTGAAGTGCCCCTTCTCTCCACAGTTGAAGCAGGTCACTTTGCTCTTGTCAAAGCCAAATGTGGTATCCTTAGTAGCTACCAAGTTCTGTCCAGTCTTCTTAAACAAACTTCTTCGCCCTTCGGACAGCGCTAGCTAAGGCCCACATTATATCCATCCTCTCAAGCTCCATTTCATCCACCTGCTCGTAGTCCTCATCTTCCAGATGGCAGTTTCCAATCTTCCCGGCAACAAGTCCATCATATGAATGAACCACTGCTGCTAAAAGATCCATATGCTCTCGAGCTACTTCTACGGTCACATTACCGAGGTTCTCGGTCTTCAATTTGGTAGCACTTGCTTCTGATCCAATATAGTGGGTACATGACGACCCTGACGTGTCTGATCCAGAAGGAGAAGCATGTGAAGGAACCTGACGAGCTAGACACAAATGCAGTCTGGAGAGGTGCTCCAGATGTCTTAGCTTGAGGCGTGGCGTTGTATAAAGCTGGATTTTGTGTGTACGAAGACTTCTGAGCTCTATACTTCATCCTTAGTGCTTCTTCTCGCAACTTAAGAATGAAGTCATTAATATCCAGCTTTACAAGCATTCCATTCTGTCTCAGGTTAGACACGAATGAAGCCCACTTATCAGGCAATCCGTCTGCGAAGTTGCTTACTTTCTCTTCCATGGTCGTTTCCACTCCATGTGTATGCAATTCGCTCATCAAGTGGTAGAATCTGTCTATGACTTCGTCTAAACTCTCGTTACCAATCGATGAGAAGTTATCGAATTCCTTCTTTAACTCCTTTGCCTTGATTGCCTTCAATGAAGCATTCCCATCATACCTCTTCTCTAGCTCATCCCACAGTTTCTTGGACTGCTTATTCTCTGAATACTGGTGGAATATGTCTTGGGGATAGACTGAGTGATCAATGCATAAACCCTTTTCTCTGCATTGTACTTTACTTTCTGTGCGTCTGTCATCCCGCTTAACGTTAGCTTAACTCCATCAGCTCCCACCGGTGTACTATAACCGATCTCAATGGCTTCCCACAGATTAGGATCTACTCCATTGAGGTAGATCTCAAAACGTTGTTTCCAGTGGGGAAACTCATCTAAAGTCAAGAGCTTTGGTGGTTTATTGTGATTACCCACCTCACTCTCAAGCAACAACAGGTTCTGTATCCTCGAGTCCTTCCCAGCAGTAAAGGCTGACATCTGATCTTCCATGGTGAATAAACTTAGAATCTAATCAAAAAAACTTTCACTGATGCGACTGAAGGATGCGAATGGTCTAATCGTGCGTATGAACTCTGCGACTGGTTCAATCGTGCGGCTGAACTGGGCGATTGGTTCAGTCGTGCGAATGAATCTGGTGCGTATGAGCTATGCGAACGAACGGTTCAGTCGGCCGAATGAGGGTGCGACTAGGTCCAATCATGCGAATGAGCAATGCGAGTGGAGTCCAGTCGTGCGAATGGGTCACTCGTGCGACTGAAGCTGCTGTTTTGCGAAAATTTCTAGGTTTGACGGGTTTCAGCCGTAAAAATTCGAAATTTCACAAGTCCTAATCGCCTAGTAGTCCGTAGAAACCAAACTTGATGAGCAGGGAACGTCCAAGATCACTTTGATGCCAAAGATTGCGTTTTTAGTGCAAAAAACACAACTTTTATGCAATCTTGATTGAATCAACACGTAATCAAGAGCCAAGCTCTGATACCACTTGTTAGGACCTGGTATTTGAACGAAATACCTAGTGATTAGCGTGTTAAACCAACTCAAATAGTGCGGAATCCTATTTGATTGGTGATCCAATCAGTGAGAACACACGAAGAATCAATCAAGAATTGAATCCAACGTTAGAAATCGATTAGGAATCGATCTAATGTGTTCTGTGAACTTGAAGAACGATTTGGGAGGCTCTGGACGGCTAGGGTACGTCTGGAATCGTAATGGGATGAATGCTTACGTTTTTCCACGAATTGGGTCTATTTATAGGTTAGTATTGTTCAATCGTGCGACTGGGCCATAAGTATGGTTCAGTCGTGCGATTGAACCATGCGGTTGATTCATCCGCACGACTGATGTTCAGTCGTGCGATTGAGTCAATCTTATGTGTCAATCATACGACTGATCCAGTCTCCTGGTTCAGTCGTGCGATTGAGTCAATCGTATGAAGTTATTCATGCGTGTGGTCCATTCGCATGGGCCATTCGTATGAGAACTTCATTAAGTTAAGTTTGAATGTTTTAATTAATATAACAAAATGTGTAACCATTCAAACAATCATAAACCCAATCAATTCAATCACGACTCATTAATGAAATATTAAACATCACAAGTAACAAACAATTCATGTCATTTCATTAATCAATACAAATTACATCATAATCAGACAGACAAGATTCATTACATTACAAATCATGATCTAGGGACATACATGCATCAACAAAATAAATAAATATGAAATATATAAAATGAACGGAAAGTAGACGTAAAAATATTGAATCACGCACGTGAAACGTAAAACATTAAAAGCTAAGTTTATCTAACAACTGCGCGTTGTGACGGGACCGTTAAAAGGGGAAAATAAGTGTAAACGTTGAACCACACACGCACGTTGGGTGTGTTAACTCGTAAATTCGTAAAACGATAAATTATAAAGGATTAAAAGTATAGGGGACAAAGTTGAAAGTGAAAAGTATAGAGGTAAATTGTAAAAAATGTAAAAGCATTAGGGTTAAAAGAAAAAATTAAAGATAAAAAAACCCAAAGGTACAACTCACTATGCATAAAGTACAACTCTTGATGCATAAAAAGGTTAGTAATTAGTAATATATATAATGTTAGTTTTAGGATTTCAGCAACAACTAGTATTCAGCCCACGCGTTGCGGTGGGGCCATAAAACCATGTGAAATAGTATCAATGTCACACATTTGCTAGCAACCATCAACATAAAAGAAAACTCGTAAAACAAAAGAATTAAAACCGAATTAAAAATAGACGTAAAAACGTTAAACCATGCACGTAAGTTATGGCGTGTTAATATGCATAAATTAGAAATTTAGAACAAAACGTAAAATACAACGTGGCCGTTAAACAGAAAAAAAAATTAATGTAAAAATATTGAACCACATACGAATGTGGCAGTATGTTTACTCAAAAAGTTTAGACCGAGACGTAAAATGAAATTTTATAAAAGATTTAAAGTAAATAAAACTTAAGTTCAAAGTGAATAAAATTGTTAGTTTTAAATATAAAATATGAAAACTATAGGGTTAAAAGTAAAAAAGTTAAGAAAAACAAAGCAACTTACAATTCACAAATCATAAGGTACAAACTATTAAGCAAACCTAAATTGATAATTAGCATTATATAAATTAGGCATTTAATTTTCTAGTGTCTTGGATTGAATAACAAATATTTAATCAAACCATAATAAAACTATTGGATGTCATTAATTAACAAATAATGTATTTTAATATTGTGAAGTTGGTTAATGAGGTCCTTTAATATATTAAAGTACATCAAAAAATAATATGACAAGAAATCTAGTTTCACATGATTTAATGATTTCAAGACTTCACTATCTTGGGTACAAATCACTCGCACTATCCATGTTTAAGGATATGGGTTGAGCTCGAGTATTTTCTGCTTGCAAACATTGCTTGAGTTCCGTCACCACATTGTTCATGGTTGGCCTTTTGATGGATATGGGAGAAACACACGCAATTACGATTTCTATTAACGAGCGAGCCATGATGCGGGCTTGCTTTGGCTCGAGCTCGCCTTGTTTACTAACCGACCCAAGTCAGCTTGACTTGTCTTCTGTTCGAGCCACTAGCTTTTTCAACAAACCTACTTATGTACGTGTAAATGTGTATTCTATTGCTAATTGAATTTAAAATAAGGTTACAAATAAGGTGGCATATATACATAACCTATTTACTTAATACTATATCATTAAGTGATCTAATATTGCATGTTGTTCATCAAACATTCCAATGAATTTCTATTTCTAATCAATGTAAAAAGTAAAAAAAACGTTAAAGGGAAAAACTCAATTGGGGTCAAGGTATCCAATGGTGTCCACAACTTTTACCGATGATTCATGAGTAGCATCTTCTGTAGTAAAAACTCTAGACAACCCAAAATCAGACAGTTTTGCTTGGAAACGTTCATTCAACAATATGTTTGAAGCCTTCACATCTCTATGGAAACCATATGTTTGAGTATATTGAGTTTGAGTATCTCAAACAGCTTGAACTTCAAGTACTCAAAGAACAAAAAGCAACAAAGAAAAAGATGAGGGAAGAGGCTGCAAAGTCAAAAGCCATCATCCAAAAAAGTATGAAGAAGTCTGATGACAGACAAAGGATGATGAGCTTCTTGAAGCTGTATGGATTCTCCGGAAGGAGACTTGGCCCAATGTCTCTATCCACAATGGATGAGCACATCAGGGTAATCAAGCAGAAGATCAAAAGATGAGAGCTCATTGACTTACACTCCCCATCAAGTCAAGCCCCTCCTGAAGTGGATGTTAAGGTTGAACAATTTGAGACAACACAACCTGGACCTCTTGCTGAATCTTAGCAAGCTTCATCTTCTGATCCGCAGCAGGGCCAAACTCCCTCTCCTTCTAAACCTGTGAGGGAGGTAGACCTAACTGAGAAAGACAAGACTGAACAACAAGGTGTTGCAGGCCAGTCTTCTCAATTAAAGTCTTCAAAGAGGAGGAAAAGGATGACTTCTAAACCCAAGTCAAAGAAGAAGAAGAAGTCAGAGTCATCCACCTCCAAGCCTCAGGATGAATCAGATCATCCTGAGGAAGTGCATGAAGAGGCAGCCCCATCAACTCCAATTCAAGTGGCTCCTCTTGCAACTGAAAGACCCATCTTATCCTGGACCTTCACAACTAATCTAGAAAGATGGCATGTCATCAGAGATCAAGGTGGTGAAGATGTCTACACATGGAAAGACTTATTCAACCTACCTCTGCATGATCTCTTTGAGATGAGAAGATACTATAAGAGTCTGAGTGATCCTGACCATCTAATGAAGAAGGGTATGGTCATCATCATGATGAGGACTGTCAACATATAAAGATCTTCAAATGTTTTGGTAGCATCAGCCTAGGGGGAGTTTGTAAGGTTTCATATAAGGCTGATGCACCCAAAACATCCAAAGTCTTTCCTGCATGCATGCACAGAAGTACAGAGTATAGATGCTTCGGAAGTTTTACACCATGCACTAGAAAGTAACATCTTCCGAAGCCAAGACCAACATCTTCCGAAGCCAAAAGTGAAGTCTTTCGAAGCTTCAAAGACAAAGTCTTCCGAAGCCAAGAAGTAAAGACAGATTTCTTCCAAAGACTTTTGAACACATGCTTTATCTGATGTACTTTTCCATAAAGTTGGACCACCTTTCCGCTGCAACTCTGTTCAGTCACCAACTTACATGAGTTGGTGAAAAGGTCCATGCTTTTGGTAACTGTACATTGAGGTCCTGAGTCTGTGCTTTCTACTTTATGTACTTTTATCCTTTTTGTAATATATTAGGATGTGAGCTATGACATGTCATAGTCACTAGTCAAAAGGCAATCTGCCTTTTGACTCTACATTTAATTTTGTTGTCTAGTCTTATGTTTCCAGCTGGCCTTCTAAGTATGGCCGGCTGTAGGATGTAGTATAAAGTATCTCAAGTCCTTGTAACTTTCTTTATGCTTTGTAATACTTGTAAAAGAACTTGAGAGCAATATATAGCATTCTTGAAAACCATACACTTGTGTTGTTTGCATCTTTTTCTGTCTCATATTTTACTTGTTTTCTTAGTATCATACATAAAAGTTACCAGTTCCCTATTTGATCTTTTAAGTAGTCTAAAGATCTTTCCTCATTGTGTTGTTGTGTTGTAAGTGACCAGCACTTAAGCGGTCCTGCAGTTTGACCACTAACTTACTTGAAACAACTAGCAATCTCACTCAATCCCTTGAAGTATTTGAATTAATATTGAATCTATGAATAATATGTGTGTGGGTGTGCTGTCATGAGTAAGAAATAAGGGCAGGAAGAGATATATATTCTTGTGGATTTGAATGAAGAAGATTTTTTCATATTTAAAAGTTAAAATATTGGGTACACATACAATATTGTCCAATGAATATAAGGGCACGGGAAACAAGATTTGACAATTTGAAAAAGTCATGGAACAAGAAAGCAAGATGGATTTGATGGATGTAATAGATGAAGGTTTAGCTCCGGTATGTCAACCGGGGGGGGTGTTAGGTGGTGGTGGTTTGGTGAAACTATTATGGGCATGATTTTCTTATATTGTTTTATTCATTTAGTGTGTTATATATATATATTGTACTTAGGATAGCTACTAACATTTTTTTGAAAACACTAGTTAACTCAATTATAAGTTTACAAACATGATCGTTAAAATTTTGGTTGGTTTCAACCACACATTGAAATGAAAAATATTTCATTCTTTCCTTTTTCTAATTTTCACCAACGTTCGTGCGTCAGGTTAGACCATGGGACCAGTTAGTTTCCACAGTCACCAATGCATGGATTTTATTGTGCACGAATGACCTACTTAACCAAACTTATGACTAACATGTAAATGTCCTCATGCGAGTATGATTAGTATATGAATGAAAGTTGACTTGGAATTTCTGATTGTCACACAGGGAACCCAAGCCAACTGACACCCAAACCCTAAAAGGTTCAGACAACATAATCGAAGTGAAAGAGACGAAATTCATTAAAGAGAAGGGTGCCCCCTACTGTCGCAATAAGCGACAGAGCTAAAAGGGGCCACACATCACCCAAGTCAACACTAAAGGGTTCAGACAACAAAAGCAAGACGAAAGAGATGAAAAACAGGGAAGGCAAGCACACGCCACGACCACCGCAAGGAGCGGAGGAGTTAAATTGTCATCAACCAACCCAAAGGCGGTCGAAAGCAGCGACAACACACCAACCCCACTTTCCTTCTCTTTATGCATGCAATTTCCTTAGCCATCATAAAACCCAAAAAGAATTCGTAAAGAAACCCAAAAGGAAGCTGGAGACAACCGTCTCTAGAGGCCGGAGAAAAACCCAAAAGCAAGCAGGAGAAAAACCCCAAAGCAAGCTGAAGACAAAGCATTTCTCTCTACTAAACATAGAAAATGGCAAATTATACGTGTAAAAGATACCAAAGCATCACTGATTTGTACCATAAGCAAAGAAGTTTACATATGCATTACCCACTTGTACCACATGCATATAAGACTGCAACTACTGTTCATCACATTGTTAAATTAATATACAGGATAACTAGGCATTTAATTTTCTAGTGTCTTGGATTGAAGAACAACTATTAAATCAAACCATAATAAAACTATTGGATTTCATTAATTAAAAAATAATGTATTTTAGTATTGTGAAGTTGGTTAATGAGGTTCTTCGATACATTGAAGTACATCAAAAAATAATATAACAAGGAATCTAGTTTTACATGATTTAACGATTTCAAGACTTCACTATCTTGGATACAAATCACTCACACTGTCCATGTTTAAGGATATGGGTTCACCTCGAGTATTTTCTGCTTGCAAACATTGCTTGAGTTCCATCACCACATTGTTCATGGTTGGCCTTTTGATGGATATGGGAGAAACGCACGCAATTGCGATTTCTATTACCTTCCACGCAGTGTTGATGTCAAAACGTCCCTCTAATCTGGAATCGATTATATTTTCAATGTTTCCTTCTTCAACTGCTGACATAACCCAACGAATTATGTGAATATCCTCTGCTATTGCATGTCGGCTTGTAATCAACTCCATAAGTACCACCCCAAAGCTATAGATATCACTTTTCTCCGTCAATGTATAAGTTGAGTGACACCTGGATTTTAATAAGAAGTTATAAGCTACTATTACTAACTTTCTTGAAAAGTATAACTGCAAGATAAACCTTATGTGTAGGACGTGCTACAAACGAGTCGAAGTCGAGCCAAGCCAAGCCGACTCATTTATTGACGAGTTCAAAGCGTGGGTTTGGGCTCGTCTCTTTTATAAGTGAGACGAACCAAGCTGGCTCCGGAGCTAACTTTCTTATTTTCTTAAAAAAACAATTATGTTACTTTTTTATATTTGTTTGCCATAACTCGTTGATGAAATAGTACGATATTGGTATTTCAAGTACTATGATTAACTTTTATATTTTTATATTTTTATATTTAGTTATTTCACTAAAAGCATTAAAATATTCATTTGTCTATAGTTTATTCAAATATAATATGTCAAAATTGTATTTAGAGTTTATAAATTACAATTTAAGCTTTATTGTATATGAGGTAACGAGCGAGTCAGCGAGTGAGCCAACGAGCCAGCTAACGAGCGAGCCATGATGCGGGATGGCCTTGGCTCGAGCTCGCCCTGTTTACTAACCACCCAAGTCAGCTCGACTCATTTTCAGATCAAGTCACTAGTTTTTTCAACAGCCCTACTTATGTACGTGTAAATGTGTATTGTATTGCTAATTGTATTTAAAATAAGGTTACAAATAAGGTTGTGTATATACATAACCTATTTACTTAATACTACATCATTAAGTGATCAAATATTGCATGTTGTTCATCAAACATTCCAATGAATTTCTATTTCTAGTAAATGTAAAAAGTAAAAAACGTTGAAGGGAAAAACTCACTCGGGGTCTAGGTATCCAATGGTGCCCACAACTTTTACCGATGATACATGAGTAGCATCTTCTGTAGGAAAAACTCTAGACAACCCAAAATCAGACAGTTTTGCTTGGAAACGTTCATTCAACAATATGTTTGAAGCCTTCACATCTCTATGGACTATTGGTGGCCTGCAACCATGATGCATGTATGCTAGCCCTATAACATAAAGCAATGCATACTTAACAAAAACCACCTAGTACAAGATGCATGGTATTAAGTAACTTAATTACTAACCTTCTGCTGCATCACATCCAATTTGTAACCTTCTTTCCCAACTCAAGACATTTGGATATTCATCTAATCAATCAGGTGAAATGTAATGCAATAAGCTCAAAATACAGTACACTAAAATCTTGATAAGAGGACAAGTGATGTGTTTAAACAGATAAATATGTACGTAATTAAGGAAGACACATTTAACTACATCAAATTACCAAATAGATGTTCTCCTAAGTTCCCATTAGCCATATAATCATAGATGATTGCCTTGTGATTGTTCTCATTGCAATATCCAATGAGTGAAGTTATATTTGTATGATGAATTTCCATGAGAATCTTGACCTGTAGATGAAAATTTGTTAGTTTTTCTTACTAATTTTCTTTGTTTTTAAATATAAACAAGTTGTCTTTTTTGCAAAATATCAAATTTGCTTCCATGCTTATTTTAAAGGTTATTGTTTAAGTGTTGTTGCACAATTAGCTATTTGTTGGTGATCAGGACTTCATCGAACATAACAAAAAAGAAAAAATACAACTAAACAAACTATATGTTTGACTCTTTTATTAATTGATTAAACGTAAACTTAGAGAACAAAACTTGACCACACTACATGAAGAACCGGAATGACTAATATTAAAGGAATCCAAACCATACCCGAGTATGTTATAATTTATATTTTATTAGTATGTATATATATATATATATATATATATATATATATATATATATATATATATATACATATATATATATATAGATATATATATATATATATATATATATATATATATATATATATATATATATATATATATATATATATATGTATATATATGTATATATATATATATAGAGAGAGAGAGAGAAGAGATAGAGAGAAAAAGAGAAAGAGAGATATGAGAGATCCTAAGAAAACTACATATGTGTATGTATATATAAAAAGAGGTATGGATCATATACTTTATAGTTTTCTATCACTACCCTTTATATATGTGTATGTATATATACAAAGAGGTATGGATCAAACGAAAACCACAACATAGTTTTACATATAATCACACATAGGTTATGTATACTGTAACGATTTTTCATTCGACATGATGTTACGTATGCGTAAGACTCTTCATTCTCATATTTATGTTTAATTATTGGTTTTTTCACGAACCCTCCCCTGTATGTATATATGTATATGTGTGTATATATATATATATATATATATATACATATATATATATATATATATATATATATATATATATATATATATATATATGTGTGTGTGTGTGTGTGTGTATGAGTTTATCTCGTAGCTAATTTATCATTCCTTGTTTGATATATATTAGTTTGCTTCTCTATACTATATCATGTTTCATCAATGAGATTTCTTAAGTGTTTTTGATATTATAATTATTATGGTATGAGAGTGTCACCCAAGATCAATAAACAAACCCTAAAACACCCACTATCGTTGACATTTTCGGAGGAAATAAAGAGGCTAGTAGTGGTGACAATCAATCCCAAACTCATTGATCCTAGCTCTCTATATTATATTCATGCCTCATATTATCAAAGGAATATGCAGGTTAACAAAATGTAATGGTTCTAGAGAACTTCAACGCTACACTCACTATGGTAAGAATGGTCATAATTAAGAAGGATGTTTCGAATGAACATGCTACTAGAAAAATGAAAGAAAGGGAGACCAAGGACTGGTTGTGTCGATGTTGAACCATCCATGATAGGAGGATTGATCGAGAGTAAGTATCAAACCCTACTAAGACACATCACAGCGTAGGAGCGATCCAAGATGACAAAACGCCTAAAACGAACATGATAGATTCTAAATTAAGAAGCGTTGATGAGTGGATTATAGATTCTTGCTCTCATAGAGCACATAAGACATGTTTTCGAATCACTTGAGAATGGCATGAATGTCAGGAATAAGGTACACCTTAATTGGTGCGATCAAGATTAAAAACACTTTATACATCCCTAGTTTCTATTGTAACTTGCTTTTAGTTAGTTGATTGGGAAAGGATTTACTATTAACTTTTTTGTCTGAATTTCTATGTCATGCAGGACTTACGGTCAAGGAACTGATTGGTGTGGGTAAGTGCATGAATGGTCTATACCAGATGGGCATGGTGGTAAAATAAATAAATGCTATGATGACAAGACTTGACGTAGAAGTGTGTCATAAAAGGCTTGGCCATGCCTCTTACATAAAATTATGTCAAGTTAGTTTCATCAAAAATGTTTCTTTTGATTTCAAAGACAATCTTTGTGATATTTGTGCTAAGGCAAAGCATACTCATAATTCTTTTCCGAGAAGTTCCATTAAAAACAATGCATGTTTGATTCACTATGATGTTTGGGGCAAATATCATAAGCCCTCAAGAAATTATGCATCTCACTTCCTTGCCATACTTAATGACTTTAGTAGATCCGTATGGACTTACCTCATCAAACATAAAATTGATGCGAGTGAATGTTTAATGAATTTAAAATAATGGTTAAAACTCAATTTGGAGGTTTGATAAGAAGGATTACATGTGATAACGGGAGAGAATTTGTTTCAAAACACATGTCCACGCACACCTCAATAAAACAACTTGACGGAATAAAGACATCGCCATTTGCTACAAATAGCTTGTGCATTCATGTTCCACGCAAGTCTACCAAAGAGATGTATAAGTGGAATGTGTACAAGCAACCACATATATAATTAACATATTACCGTCAAAGGTGATCAACAAAACGACTCCTTATAGGTTGCTAGGCTTCTAGAAATTGGTACAAAAAATTATGTATGCTTTTGTTGAGGTTGACTTACGACAATCAAAAGCGGACGATTCATTATTCATATTTATTGATTCTAATCTTACAGTTTCATGTTGTTTTGATATATGTTGATGATGTGATAATCACCGGGAACCACATCGACAAGATACATCAAACAAAAGAGTATCTTGACAAGAATTTAGCATTGAAGATCTTGGCATCCTAAAGTATTTCTTAGGGGTGGAGGTGGCAAGAACACCGGACACTTTAGTTTTAAGCCAAAGGAAATACACAATGGACATTCTTGAACATTGTGGCACTCTTGGATGTTGGCCAAGCCCCATCTTGATAGAGCAAAATCTAAAGCTTGATCGATCATCATGTTGTAAGTGATAAAAGGCACACCAATATAGGCATCATATTGGACGACTTTTATATCTTCAGGCAACTTGCTCAGATATTGTTTATTCTGTTAGTTTTCTTAGGCGGTTTGTCTTGGATCCTAGACAGGAACTTATGGAAGCCGCCATGCATATTCGGCACTTATCTTAAAGCCACGTTGGGTCAAGGTATTTTTCTACCGAAGGGAGGTTCAGATCTTGTTGCCTAATGTGATGTTGATTGGTTGGATTGTTCTTACACAAGATGTTCATGTATAGGATATTTTACTTCTTTTGGGAGGTGCTCTGGTCTCGTGAAAAACCAAGAAATAGTTGGTTGTCTCTTGTTTTTCAGTAGAAGTTGAATACCAAACAATGGCGACTGCCATTAGTGAAATTCTTTGGCTGTGTTGGCTGTTGAAAGATCTTCAAGAAACTCCTATGGGTGTTGCTTTTTTATTTTGTGATCATCTAGTTACTCAACACACCGCCAATAACCCGATGTTTCATGAACGCACTAAGCATGAGAAATGGAAAGTTATTTTGTTGAAGAAAGAGTTGAGTCCTGGGAAATTCTACCGTGACACATCGACACAAAACATCACATAGGCGGTTTATTTACCAAGCCATTTGGACGCACCACCTTTGATTTCTTCTAGACAAGCTAGGCATTCATGACCTTCATGCTCCAGCTTTAAAGGGAATATAGGAATCCTAAGCTTACTAGATTACGTTATCTAGTTATAGATTAGTTAATACAAATTAGTTTGCTTCCTAGTATTTATATCACGTTTTTTATATCCACACGAAGTTTCCAACTTCATGACCCACATTCATGACCCGTCAAGATTAATCCTACAGAATATAGTTTTATACTTTAATCTGTTAAATTACCTCGGATTGAAATTCTTTGTAACCTTGAGATGATGATTCAGAAAGCATCTTCACAGCAACTTGCTTATCCCCAACAGTTCCATGGAACACACTTCCAAATCCTCCTCTTCCAATTTCATTTTGAAAGTTGTTAGTTATACTTAACACCTCAGAATATGTATACTGTTGTTTTCTCAGTGTAATACCCTCCTCCCATTTGATCAAAGCTGCATTTGTTAATTCAAGTTTATTAAGGTACTTTTCCATTTTAGATGAGAAGATATAATATATTAGGTGATGTGATTACAAGGTTAAGAATGATGCAAACCTTTTTTCTTCTGTTGTATTCCTAAGAATACGACGAGGGACAATGCCATGATGCATCCAATAATTATCGCTATAATGACACCTATTTTAGCCTTATTGTTACTGCTTTCTTCACCACTGCTTTCATCACCACTGCTTTCATCAGTACTGAATTTGTAAAAAAAAAAAAGAAAGAAATGTTAGAACATGTAAGATTGTGAGTGTTGATTTGATTTTGTTTTCTTTTCTAAAGTATGTATCAAACCTCAACAATAACAACCCATTCTTTGATTTTTCTAGAAGTTCTGCTGGAAGTGGTCTTGTGAAGTTGTTTCCTGTTAAGTTGCTATAAGAAAAATCATGCAAGATTATTATGCGTCATGAAAAGATTTAACCTTGATCATGTACCGACAACTTGATGACTTACAGAACCCTCAAGTTATCTAGTTGGGCAAGAAACTTCGGCACGTTTCCTGTCAAGTAATTGTAGGACAAGTCCCTAGAAATGAAACGAAAAGAAATAAGAAACATGAGTTTAATATGTTAAAAGATCAAAGAAAAATGTAAAAGAAGTTACAATGATTGTATCATAGTTAGATTTGCTAAGGCAGGAGCTATCTCTCCACTCAATCCCCTTGAAGACAAGTTCCTGCATCAAGTAGTTAATTATCAATGGTTATAAAATGGAACAATATATATGATTCAATGGTGATTGTGAATTGAAACAGATAGAATACATACAGGGATGTGATTTTAGCTGCCCCCAGAGCGCTATAGTTGCACTTAAGACCAACCCAAACATATTCCTGTGGAATACATGGATCCCCTTGCCAGTTTAAATTTTTTAACCCGTAGATTGACTTGGTACTCCAGATTGCAGCAGCTAGTTTTAACAGCAAAGGTAAGAAAATGGAAAGAGCGCGATAAATATAATAGCATTAACTCTAGTAATATATAATCTACCATCTTGGTCATCTGTTTGGTTTTGTGAGAGCTGCTTCAAAATATAAACCTCTAGTGCATTTAACAAAGGAGGGAGGGTTGAATTTAAGGTTCTAGTTACTGCAAGTTCGTAGGTTGACCTTGAAACACCTGTTATTTGTTTTCTGATTGTTGTTATGTTAGTTGTGGGAGAAAATGTTCCAATCCGGGTGCCATTAATACTAAGGTTGAATTCTCTCTTCTGATTGCTTTTCAGTGTTTCAATTTCAGCAAGGTGAATGTAGATTATATATTCATCGCTGGTCGTGGGCCACACGTATGATAATCCATGTGTAGAGTTCATTGGTGTAAGGCCAGTGCTCATGACCTTCAATGGCACTTGTTCTTCACTAAAAGGTCTTAAAGAACCTATGTTCGAAGTCTGTACGACTCTAAAGCCATTCAATCCAAGCGTATTCCATACTCGGTCATACTTGTCATCTTTGTACCTGTTTTATTAAAAAAATGAACAGCAAAGAAGGCTATACGATAATAATGTTAAGAAGTTTAATATATATGCTGACCTGACAGTTTCATTTGTTCCAACATTAAAACGATGCACGAGGAATAATGATCGTGGATATTGTTCTTTGTACATGGTGTTATCCAAAAGCCTTAGTTCTAATGATGTAATGAAAGGATCTCCTTGACCCGTGTTAACGAGGCAAACATATATGTAATCTGATGAGGTGACATGTATCATCTCATGGATGACGGAATTGGTTGGGTCTGATATATAAACTGTAGCCCAATAATCTGCTCCAATATGAAGATCAAATTGCGGGGGTTGACCTCTAGACTCGGCGTAAAAAAACAATGCTCTTATCAGATACTTATTATTCTTCCCTTTCCGGGGTCTCAGAGTGTAGCAGTTTCGTTCATTTTCATGAAAGCTTCTAAGGCTGTTGTAGATGAGTACAGAGTGGTTACGAATGTGTGATAAGTCATGTCTCACGCCACCTTCTACGAAGCCATCGTCGGAAACATAATGTATGCCTAAGCCTTGTTGTGTGTAGTTTGTCATACTTCCACAATCTAGGCTAATGAAGTCTGCTAACAACATGTTGGTTGAAAACTTAAAGCATGCATTTTATGCACATTATTTAGAAAGTAACAAATAAAAGAATGATTCTTATGATCGATCGATACGTACCTGATTGATCATCTTGAGCATAAATCATAGCAGTTACATGAAGAATCAGAATGCAAAAGAAAACTCTCAACAATGTCATTTCCACTTCTGATTGATAGCTTAATTTGTGTGTGTATGCTTTAATAGTTCAACCTCACATTCCTTATACATCCACCAATAAATATGACAAGTGTGACCTTGCTTGGTATTAGTCAAATATTCAACATATTCCTAGAAGAATAAAATTTCATCGTGTGGAAAAAGTTGTTGATATTTGAATAGGTTAGAACTTACCGATTTTGGTGGCCAAAAGACTATAAATACCATATTTTTACAAAGAAATATTAAAGATATAAAATTTTACATGTTTTTTTTTGTTTTTGTCAATTTAGATAATAAGTAGTATAATGGTTAAAATGATTTGTTGTAGTTCTCAAAGATATTATTTGCTTTTACATTAACGGTAACTTCTTTTGATATATATTATTTAGTTTGGAAATTCTAAATGAAAGTACTGGGTAATTCCCAAAGAAAGTTGACAATTCAAGTCTACATATTTGTCTATTTGGGATAAGTACAAGTTATATTGTTTTCCATATGAAAATTCCAAATAAGTCCTACTCAGTCTTAAACGTTCACTATTTTAAGAACCATAGGAAATAGAAATAATAACAACATGATTAATATTTATATATATATAGTTTGGAATGTAGGTAGTTTGCAAAAAAAATTGACTATTCAAGTCTAAGAATTTGTCTATTTGCGATGACTGCAAGTTGTTGATATTTCTTTGAAATGGGAATCATACACTGAAACTTCTTTCATTATGATTTTTAAGGGGGTATCAAATATTAAAAGTAACATTAACATCGCGAGTTTAATTTTAAAAACACGCACACATATATAAATCCTTAATGATATATATTTGAAATTTGACAATTCAATTTAGGTACAAAAATTAAGTTTACTGGTTCTAATAACTGTGATATAACCAGGGGGTAAATTTGGGTAGTTAAATGTCTAGTTTTCAAGTTTTGCTTACACCATTTGTTTTTGAGGATGCGGTGCATTGATTATGAACTCAGCATCTCTCGTGGTCATAATTAATGCAAGATTTTCCTAGTGGTGATATTCCGCGGCGCTATTTACTCATCCTCCTTGATGATGTTTTTCCTACCACATCGATCAAGGATGTGAGATGTTGTAAGCGCGCATATAGAACAAGCAAATCAAACAAAACGAACCTGAAACTTGTTATTGCTCTAAAGTTATTTCCTCGATCAACAAAATAATACAACCTACTAAAATATACTTTAATAGCACTAATATTACCAACATGAGATTCACCTAGGTGTCACAAACACTCCCCGAGAACTCATTGACTTGGAGGTTTGCACCAACATCCTAGACAGAATAAAAGTATCTATGATATCATTTGTAACATCTAACCCCATATTAGCGAATCCGACTTTCATATTTTTGAGGGACCCAACCAAGGGGGCTGTTAGTCAGCTTTGCCCATAAAATGCTCAATAATTTGTTTTGATTCTTCCGATGGAGACTTCTTAAAAAGCCACCCATCCTTGAATCACCCCACCCAAACAGACTTAACTATGTAGTTCACATCTTCTCCATAACAAATACAAACATTTTGGTGCTACCTGAGGCAAAACATTCCTTAATTCTTATCAACCTAATAATTATCAAGATGCTAATTAAATGTACTGGTTCTAAACAACAATTAAGTATAACCACTTGTGTGTATTTGCATTAATTGATATATCTTTTGGTTTTCATGTTTCACGTAATAGATTATTTTCATGGAACAACTTGTGTTTGATGTATTGTTACCCAATACTTTATTGGTTCAAATCCTTTAATAGACATAGTTTTTCAGCTTATTAATTTGATTAGTTAAGAACTTAGCGTTCATAAAGTATCAAACAAGATGTTGTAATGATTTAGTGTTATATATGTTGGGTATAGAGGGACTCCAACACACTTTAACACAGAGATTTCTATGTTGAGAATAACAATTTAGAGAGATTTGAAAGAATATAGACTTGTATATATTACATACATCATAGTTCAAATGAGGGTACAAGAAGGGTATTTATACCCTTGCTTTTAACGGTTATATTACTACCTTTAACTACCCTACTTATGCTAATGACATTTATCATCCTTAAACTTTACAAGATAACACTTTTGACTCTAAACTTTAATATTTAGTTTAACTATATTTACTTCAAAAACAAATGTTTCTTATTCTAATAATTATATAATATAAAAAGATGAATATTTAATATTTTTGTGGATTTCAACTCTATAATTAATCAATTTGAAAACAGAATTGAAATCTAATTCTTTCTCTTTCTTGAAGTCAAAATCTCTTCATCCTCTCCTCACATTACATCACCATAACAACCACCTCAACACCACCACCACCACCGTGACCATCGTAGAGCCACCGGCACCGCAGCCATCGCATCACAGCACCACCAGCACAGCAGCCATCGCAACACCGCACTCATCGCAGCAGCAGCAACAGCACCGCACCAATCGCAGCACCACCACCAACTCAACCATCACAGCACCACCACCAACGCAACCATCGCAGCACCACCACCTCACCCATCGCAGCACCACCACCACATCCATCGCAGCACCACCACCGTCGCAACCATCGCAGCACCACCACCGCAACCATCGCAGCACCACCAGCACCGCAACAATCGCAGCACCACCACCAACAAAACCATCCCAGATTATGTATTTGTTTAGAAAGTTGTACATTGTGCATCACCTTTGGTACGGTGGCACTATAGCCACCGACAAAAGGGATTAATATGTATATATAATTTGATTAACTTTTTGCAACCCTCGGATATGTGACAAACTACAGTGTCCAATTTCATTCCGAGCATGGGCGGCCCTAAGGGTGAGCACGATGGGCAACCGCTCAGGGTCCAATCTCCTTAAGGGGCCCGAAATTAAAATATATATTTATACATATATGTATATTAAGAAAACTATAGGTCATCAACAAACTCAATAACAATTTAATTATTTTAGCATATTAAACCTTAGGGTCTCATTATCATTTTAATTGGTTTAGTTCATTGCCATTTTCCCAATTTAAACCGATTCTAAAAATGCTAGGACAGACTCATGGTTCGCTTAAATAAACTAAATTATTTTGCTACCATACATTTGTTTACTGATATAACAATTATTGTCGTATTACAAAATTTACATACGGTTTATTAACTTTATATTATATGAGCCTATTTTTTTCTCTACTGACTCAAATTTTTTTAAAAATTATAGGGATGACCCTGATTACAAGAAAGGTTAAGATATGTGCATGGAGAATTTTGTACCATAGACATTAACAACATGTGAAACAAAAGTGCTATGTGTCATCGTTTATTAGCATTGTACTATTAAAACATAACTCATTAACAACATGTGAAACAAAACATCATCATTTGAATATGGAACTCCACACCAATGCTTTATTAAACCTGAGACGATTAGGCAACCATCTCATATTTGTTTAACTGATGTAATACATCGGATCAGGCAACTTGAACGTTCGATTACCCGAATGGACTCCAAGTAGATCGGTCCATTGATCGCCTATATTTCCCCAAATTCGATAACCGCTTTCCACTAACATTGTCCTCTTCGCCGACTTGTATGCTATAGCCGAGATTCCCCGTTCTGACTTTCCCCTATGATCATACACGAATTGAAATTCACGTATCGCGTGATCATATCCACAACACATTTTTGTAGACATATGTCATAAAATTGTTATAAAGTTCAATATTTATAATTCTATTGATCCATTTTGGTATATATAGAATTTTTTTCTTAACCAAGACCAATTGGTTGAACTGGAACCGAAGTGTCAAATGGTTGTTTAAATAGACCAGTCGGTTAAACTAGGAATCGATTGGTCAAATGGTTTAGACTTTAGACTAGAACAAGAGAAATCAGATTGTTTTCTTTTGACACGTTCGATACTCGTAACAACTTTTTATAATTTTAAATTATTTATAATGTCATCTGATTTTTAAAACAGTTTAAAAGACATACAGATCAATTTGATTTCTAATCAGTTTCGCTTCTTAAAATAAAGTTTTACTTGGGTAGTTAAAGTGCTTTTCCGCATTATGGTTTATTATTATTTCACAATAATGTGAAATCATTGGAGATGTTAATTCACTTACTTAAGGATGAGCTTCTCCCACTTGTGATATCCGACTTTCTGTAAATTAGAAATTCTTGCTTTTTCAAAAGCTTCGTTTGTTCCAGTCAAGAATATAATCTTGAAACCGAGTCGAACCAACCTTTCGTATAACTTCAACGCACCAGGCACTGGTGGCGCCACCCCTTGTGCCACCCACTCATCAAACGAGGTCTCGTTATATGGCACTGACCTGCACCCATCGAATAGTAAACATATTATGTTACACCATTTGTCGTCTGAAATATTGTAAGTTAATTGAGATCGACTCGCTAAAAATCAGTATTAAAAAGAGCCTAAACAAGCTTTAGCCTATATTGAGACTCATTTAAAACGAGCTCGATCTTCATATGTTTAGTTTGACTAAGCTCGTGAATTTAAACAAGACTCATGTTTATATAACTTTTCTTTAATAATGTTAATTATATTTACATAATAATCACTATTATATATAAATTATGAAAAAACTAAATAATATATATGTGATATATGCATATTAATTGTTGCATGTCGGTGACAACATATATGTTCGAATGTTTTATATTTTGACCACAACAATTTTAGAGTTTCATATTATAACCACTAAAGTTCATCAAATAAAAACACAAGCCTGAGATCATTTAATTTTGCCAAATCTTCCATTTCTTCCTCTTCAAATGTCTTCTTTGAGCCCCGTAAGTGTTTTTAATTTTTTTTGAAAATACATTGTATTTTTATAAATTATATTTTCGCTATATAACACAAAGGCATCTACCGGAATTTGTTAGTTTACTACACTTCTACAAGAGTGGTCCATGGTTTGAGTCCCCCAAGTTTTTTTTCTAAACAATTACATATAAACTGAACTAGTGTTATAATTGGGTACCAACGAGTACATTTTTAGAAATCTCTTTTTGGGATTAAATTACAAAGTTAAATAAACTACTATTTAATTTATGAAAATTGGCAGATATGTTTTTGTTACAATTGTTGGTCGGTATATCACGTAGAGTATGTAGATATCTAACCAAGCTATCTTTTTGTATAATCGTGGGATGTATGATGTCAAGGTATTCTTATGTTTAAAAATGTTATGACCGACATTTCAACGCTTAAAACATGTTAATGATTTATTACTCTTTTTGTGCTAATATGATTTCCAAAACGTAGTGAGTAGACCCAGCGGCAACGCGGGGGGTTCAATCCTAGTTATAATTATATAGATATGTGTGTGTAAATATAAATGTGTATAAGTTGAATATTAAATAAAAATAAGCCAGGCTTAGAATTTAAAAACTAATCATGACTCGGGCTCGTGCTTTAGAAATAGTGTAAAAAAACAAATCGAGTAAAACTTGAGCTTTTTTTTAAATAAAATGAGTCAAGCTTGAACCTAGCTTTACTCATTTACACCCTGTTATGTGAATATAACTTTTAAAAAAATAAAATTGTAAAAGAAAAAAATAAAAAAATCATGGTTACCCAAATGCGACGTCAGATCGGGCAAAATAAGGTATGTTAGAGAGGGTAGTTTCGTCAATATCAAATATCCAAACGTCTTTGCCATCTCCTACGAGCTTAAGCGTTTTAGCATAGGTATAAGCAGTTTCAGCCACCATGATACAATCTTCATGGTACTGTTTTCCCAACATGTAATGACCGATGTACCCCTCACATGATTTCGGGACCAATTTCCATTCTTGAATATTGTTAGTCTCCACGGCTAGCCTCCAACTCACGCAATCGAGACTAGGGACCGGGAAGCCAGATGAGCCCGAATGTGGTCGAAGTTGGTGTATTTGGTTGCTGGTTGTGATGGAAGTTGCACTAGGAGTTATAAATATAAGAAGTAGAAATATAAAGGAGAAGCAAAATGTGACCTCCATTGATTTTGTTATATTTTTGCTGTTAGGCAATGAATAAAATTATATAATGGTTTAAATTTATAGGGGAAGATGTGTATAATAATCCAATATTAAAGAATCTTTTTCTAGATAAATAAAATAAAATTGAGAAAACCATTGGAGAATCCTAGAAAAAACTTCTATTTGATGGTGTTTATTTACTTTCTTGGTGACAAAACAAGTAATCTTTCCTCATATTAATTGTATAAAATTAAACATGTTTTGTCTATTATTTGTTCTTATTGTTATACCGTAACAACCTCGATTTTCTAAAGGTAGTTGATATTAAAAAAATTCTTTAAACTTATAATTATTAGCTAAAGTTTCAAGTGCCAATGTGGGGCTAGCCCATTTGGTAGAGGCTTTGTCTTTTAGAGGGAAGATCTTGGGTTCAAACCCAAGCAATGGTGTAATTTGGTGTAATGTAGGAGTAGGATTCATTTGTTTAAAAAAAATTTCAAGTTAAGTGTCTACCTATAAAACCATTACTATATACACATTTAGGAAGGTCGGTGGCTTTTGCCACCGATATGCCTTGAATCATTAAATTAAGTCAATAATCTATTAAATATTTACAAATTTGTCATTGTTTAATATCAACCATTGATCGATTTTGATCAATGGTATAAAAATAGTTTTTTTAGTTTTTTTATAAATAGAGATTTTTCTTATAAATAGAGGTTTTTTTAAGAACCCTCCCCATAAAAAATAATGGTTAAATATGAATAATCAATTGATATATCTCTAACTAGTTATGCCACACAGGTTAAACAATATAAAATATACAATTCAGTAATTTTGTAAAAAGTATTTATAAACAAAATACATATTGCTTTAAATAACATGTCACATACTGAGTGTGTATTTATATGTGTAAAAGTGTGTTAATATAGAAGGAGGTAAAATAGATTATATCAATAGATTATATCTTTTGAGGTAAAATAGATTATATCTTTTGAGTGTGTCATTATATATATAACATTTAGAAAGTTAGGTCTAGGTAACTGTTTTTCTTTGGTCCACATGGCCATTCTTGAGTGATCCACGTGTATAGGCCACTTTATTTTATATATATACTAGGTTAGTGTTCGTGTGATACATGAGTGATTTAAACAATCAGACTTTCATTAAACATTGATTACATGATAAACATTATGTAAAATTCAAAGTATGAAAATAGAAATTAAAGAATATTCATACTGTAAAAACTTTCTCATAGATGTCTAAACACCTCTTTGTATACAACGTTTTGTGTCTCATTGGTAATGTTATCATTTTGATCTAAAATGAGTACTTTTATCCCGTCTGTAGTCTTCACCCTTGACAAAGCCACATTTAATTGTCCATGAGTGAAAATTGATTCTTTTAAATACAAACCAACTTTTGACAATGATTGTCCTTGACTCTTGTTAATCGTCATTGTAAAATAAACAGTTAGTCGAAACTGTCTTCTTTGGAATTTGAAAGAGATTTTTTTAGTGAGAGTACACTTAGGGGTTGTTTGGCAGCATCTGAATCAGCCTCTTAATGGTTCAGATTTCTGAATGACTCAATACTTAATGGTTTAGACTGTTTGTTTCGCGAGCAAATGTCTGAATGGTTCAAACATTTGTCTCTGAATGTTCAACATTATACTAATGCTGAATGGTTAATAGGTCTAATGCTGAATGGTTAAGACCTCTTATCTGAACTGGTTAGACTTTGCCTTTGAATAGTTAAGCGATATACTAGCTCTTAATGGTTCGGACATCTTAATGGTTCAGACCTCTTATTGGTTCAGCACTTAATCATTCAGAAATTACCAAACAACCCCTTATCTAGTTGTTTAGTGAGAGTACACTTATTTAGTTATTTTATTAATTAACTCGTGGACTTTTCAAAGTTTGAGTTTATACTTTTTTATAATTAATGGAGTCATCGTAAAAAAAAACATTGTTATCACTCGAAAAACTCGTACATCTACTTCCATATGCATGCGAAATTCACTGTATTGCAGTAACTGTTGGGTGTCGAATCCAGCAAATAAATAATAAAAATGTGAACCTATCGTGCACACACTAAGAATAGTATTAGCGGAAGTAGAGTTCGTGTCCTCAGGGATACGTGTCAATTATTTTATATCAAAATCGTTTTAGCATAGTTACTTTGATTGCTTACGGGTTAAGGAATGTGGCGGTTTTAACTAAAAACTAAAACTAGAAGTAGATTGCAAAACATAGAAAAATTATAGCAAGCTGACACGGACGTGTCAAAACTGTAAAGGAAATTTCACGCGGCCGTGTTAAGGTTCTGCTAGAAAAACATAAATTGATATTTTTTTGTATTTTTTAATTATGAAAAAGGGATTACTGAAAACGTTAATTAAATTGTGAAATTAATTCAAATATTAAAACTAATTCCAACACTAAGGTAATTTCTTGATTCGATTTGGCTTACGATCATTAACGATTACGGTGCAATGACTATTTTTAATTAATGATTTGTATCGATACTATACATCATGTCGTTCAAATATCCACTCTATCTAATGTCCAATCAATCGCAGTTGGTTGATTAGAGCCAACCCGCTACTCTAAGCTCACGTCGTTCGGATCTTAGCGTGCGGGTTGCAACGATAGAAGTATCAATTATAATTAGACACACGTCGTTCGATATGTTTAACTAGATTGTGTGATTCTATAACGAGAATGAATTCATAGACAAACTCAAACCGTTAATTATTCCTTATATCAAAAATCAAAACTTGATTAGGATTTTAAATCTTGAAAAACCTTATTAGAAAAATTAATAAAGTGGTTAATTTTATTAACAATCTAAAATATGACAAATTAGATCCGGGTTTAAGATTAAGAATCAAACAAATAAACTATTAAAATAAAAACATTTCATAAACGTTTCACATAAGTTCAAACCAAATCAAAGAAATCAAACCTTAATGTTGAAACTAAGATTGTTCTAGCCGGACATGGCAACTAGATCAATCAAAACTAAAATAAAAATAAAAACTTACGAAACAAAAAATACGAATGATTTAAGTATATTCGCTGAAAAAAATTCCACCCACAAAAATAACTAAAGTGCTACAGCTCTCATTGCTTATTGAACTTGATTCATTGCAATGATTAATAAAATTAACTATATATGTAAGTCATGAATATAAGTTTAAGCACCACCTGGTTAAGTTTGTCAAGTTTTGTTTTTATAGATATCTCTAATAACTAAGTTTGTTTTTATTTTTGTATTTTTTATCATTTAATACTATCATTTATTTGGTAACTTATTATTAGATGTAACTTGTAAACAAGGGCGGTTCAACAATTGTGGGGTGCAAAGCAAATTCTTATTATCGGGGCCTAGTCCCCAAGTAACTCATACGGTCAAAACTTATAAGATACACATAAGCTCTATCAAGAATTGAACCAATTGATTAAGATCTTTAAGAAAACATAGAATTTCAATGATAATCACTTTATACTTCCTCCATGGTAAACTACTTTTTTTAAATACTTGTAGAGTTATAGGTCTCTTTTATTTGAAGCATATGCAAATGATTTTATGAATCTATTTAAAGGAAACATAAACCATTAAACCATTGTCTACCATACCTGCCTATTAGCTAACATTGAGAATAACAATTATTAACCCTTTGATTAAACATACACTTTTGCATCGTCTAATCAAAGTTGCTTTCGTCATTTTTTTAAGCAACAACATCAAGATATGCTGCTAGTGTCATTGCTAAATTGTGAAGACCATTATTATGTTAACGCTACATTTCATTAAACGCTTATAGGCATTTATTCAATATACTACATAAAGGTTACATGTTGTTCTTCAATAGCCATTAATAGAAAAACATATACTTCATATCCACTCCAAGGTCTTTTGATACATAAACTTGAAATATTACTTCCAATATATCAGTTGAACTTGTTGAAAATTCATGTTGGAATTCAATTTAAAGTGTAAATAATCTTTTTATTTTAGTTTAATTTTCAAATTTTGTTTTTTAATACGTTATAATATTTGTTTATGGATTTGGGCCGTTTTGAGTTGCTATGGATTATTATTTGGGCTCGTTCGAGGTGGACTGGATATGTGGGCTTGTAGTAGCTCCTAAGTAGAGGTGGGCATTTCGGGTATTGGGCTCAACCCGGAACCGGGTTTTCCCAAAAACTGGGTCAGGTCCGGCTACGGGGGGAGCTAAACCATACCCACTGGAACTGGGTATGGATAGGGTTTGGTTGATGGGTCGGGTTCAAAACCAAGTACAAATCAGGTGTGCTTTTTTCTATTTTTATTATGTAAATAAACATATATAACATGAAATTACATAAATCGGGTCCAAAACAGTTTATTTACCAGGTACAAATCAGGTCGAGGTTCGGTCCGGATCGGATACTATCTTGGGAATAAAATGAGGAATCGGGTTCTACCTAATGGGTTTAATTGGGTTGGAACTAGGTTGGGTACTACCCTTAACCGCGTACGGGTCGGGTCCGTACCCACTTTTTATCCCAACTCTACTCCTAAGTATCTAGATCAGTATCTTGTGGAGGGAAAGGCTAAATATGGAGTTGACCGTGTGATAAACTATTCAAATCTTTCTTCTGAAAAGTTATGATTTGCTTCATCCCTCAATAAGAGTATAGAGCCAAAGTCTTTTAAGAAGCTTTTAGGGACCCAACTTTGGTATGAATAGTGAAATAGAAGCTTTACTCAGTGATAGAACTTGGGTTTCAACTTATTTACCAAGTTGTAGAAAGTCCACAGGCTGTAAGTGGATATACAAGATTTTGTATAGATCCAGTGGTGAGATTGAATGGTATAAGCTCGGCTTGTAGCAAAAGGTTAGAACCAAAAAAAAGATCTTAATTTTAATAAGACTTTTTCTCAACTTGAAAAGATGGTTACCGTCTGGTGTGTTGTCAGTTTAGCTTTATAAAACAGCTAGACTACGTTTAGTTGGACATCAATAATGCATTTTTATATGGTTTCCTTAGTAAGGATGTGGACATGACTCCTCTAGAAGGATATTTTTATCAAAATGAACCAAAAGTGTGTAAGTTAGTCAAATCTTTTTATGGTCTGAAGCAGACCCTGAGACGATAGAATGAAAAAACTAATTACATATTTTAATAGAATATGGTTAATGATAAACTTAAATGCTTCTTTGTAACAGAAGTCTTAGAAGTTTAACTAGGTTGGTTTTGTCTTAAATAAAATATTGTATAGATTTGTTAGAAGATTTTGGTGTGCTTGCCTCAAAACTGGTTATTTTATCCAATTAAGTAAAATTTAGGGTCTGTTTGGTATGAGTTAATGAAATGGATGAAGTAATGAAATGGATGAAGTAATGGAATGAATAAAAAATGGAATGGATGAAAGAATAAAATGAATTATTACATTTTATTATCCAATTTGGTTATCCTTTAAGAATAGAATTAATCATTATTTTGTGGTGGCTGGTGGTGGTGGCAGCTAACGAAGGTGATGAATGGTGGTCGGTAGTGGCGACCGGTGGTGGTGGCTATGGTGGTCGGTGGTGGTGACCGGCGATGATGGTGGCCGGCGGTGGTCCCTTTGGTGTTCAGTGGTGGTGGTGGGCGGTGTTGATGGTGGTGGCGGCTGATTGTGGTGGTGATGGGTGGTGATAGGTGGCGGTGATGGTAATTGGTGCCTCTTGATCTTGGTGGTCAGTAGTGGTGCCTGTGGTGGTTGGTAGTTGTGGTCAATGGTGGTTGTGGGCGGTGGCAGTGGTGGTCGGTGCTGGTGGTGGCCAGTGGTGGTGGTGGTCGATGATGGTGGTGGTTGGTGGCTTGTGGTGGTTGGTGATGGTGAGTGAGTGGTGGTAGTGGTGGTGACTAAGGATAAAATTGGATGGAACGAAAAAAAAGGGGGGTGGATGCAATGGATCGGTATGATTATAGGGAATGAGATTACTTATGTAATGATCCATTTAATTTTATTTAACAACCAAACATGTTACTTTTATAGTGTAAATATCAACATGAAATATTAATAGTTGGGTGTAAGTGAGTGTCACTAGGCTTGCTTTAGTGGGCCGGCCACATATCTATTTCACAAGCCCAGCAACCAATCAACATACTAGGCGGCCTAGTATTTAAATATGATGGTAAAATGGTGTTATATTTATCACGTTTAAAAAGATGGATTAAAATTTTTATTGCTCGTTGGCTTATATTAATTTATATTATTAATTTGACTAGTGGTAATTTTAAATTTTATTTTTATTACTAATGGCAATCTTGATGGCATAAAATTTACACTTTTACGTTTATTTTCCTCTTGATTTTATTTTATGTTATTTTATTCTGTTCATAATCATTATTATAAATTAAATCAAGTATAAATCAAACATAAATATTTGATTGTTATATTACTTAGACTGTTATTGGTAACAAAAGTGATTGTTGAGACTTGAGAGTGTCACCGACTAAATTGATATTATTAATTATTATCGGTCAATTAGTAATAATTTAGATTATTAAAATCTAATTCGCGTTAAAAAATATAGTGTAATACTTAAATCGATTAATTAAAGAAATACATATAATTTAGTGAACTAGTAGCATGAAGTTTGTCCTACTCAAAATACGGATTTAAAGCTTAAATTCTTGTAGGTGTAAATTTAAATGAATCTAGATAGCAAAAGAACTTGTTAAAAAATTTAAAAAGATAAAACTAATATCTATTTGCCTTTTATTTATACGATGAGCGCATCATATTTCAGTATTTCACTATGAGATGTTAATCTGCGTCCATTAAGCATTTTAAAGAAACAATAATCCAGTCACTAGTAAAAAAATGATTTAAAAGATTCAAACTTAAACCACGACATCATAACGTTTATTTAGTGTTATATAGAAATCGTCCCCAATAAAATAACTTTTTGGTTTAGAAGACATAAAGTTCAAACCACGACATAAAAGTAATTGTTAAAAAGAGAAAAATAAAAAGCATGACATAAGACAAAAACACCAAACCCATCTTGCAATCAAATAATTAATCAATCTTATTATTATTAATTTATTATTATTATTAATCAAATCTAAAAGCTATCAAAGACAAACACGCAATTAGCAAACACCAAACAGTCCCACAAAAACAACTTCAACTCTGGTCCCAAATCCCACTAATCAATTCTCAATTTCAAAATTTAATGCTATGTTCTTCAGCATCAATTCTCCACCCGTAACTTCCTTCTCAAATTCTCTCGAATCTACGTCATGTTCATAGAAAAAGAATCACGGGTTTTCTTAATCTGTTAGTATTCTCAAATGGGTCGTTCTTAGAGTTATGATCCAGGTGTCGGAGTAGGTGCAGAAGAAGACGATCAATTAAGGGGTTTGATCCGATGATTCTACTCTGTTTTTTCTTCAAAAGATACAAAGTGTTTGATTTTGATTTGAGTTAAAGGGTTGATTTTGCTATATTTTTTAAAGATTTTAAGGGGATTTGGGTTTGATTTTGATTCTGATTTGGATATGAGTTTGACAAAGGATCATTTTCATGATTATGATCAAGGTTTGATTTTGCTCTGTTTCTGAAGGTGTAAAACTGATTAGGGTTTGATTTTGATTTGAATTTGAAATGGGGAGGGAGAATAGAGACATGAATCCAGTGATTTTGAAAATTGGGATTGCTTTAGCTTTTTCACTTGGTGGGATGCTTTTTACTTTCATAAGAAACAACAGGATCAAACCTGATAAATCTCCACCCAATCGTTCGAAATCTTCAGGTTTGTGTTTAAATTTGAGCTTTTTTTGTTTGAAGTTTTTGATTAATTCATGTGTTTGATGAACATATGTTTGTCTAGATTGCAATAATCAAGGGATTTCACGAAGGAGTTCGAAAAGTGAGCATCATGCATCTAATGAAACTACAAAATCTTGCAGATTTGATCCGTTGCCAACGGATAAACATGTAAGATTCTTGATTATACTTTTGACTCAAGTTTTATATATTTGTGTGTTTGGATGTTGTTAGATTCTTGATTGGTTTCATGCTAATCGTGCCATCTAGCCATATAATTTACTGATTTCGGGAGTGTTTGGAAGCGCGATTAAACTACTTATTGCAATTTGATGTCAAGGTTGTTTGGGTAAAAGTGATTACAGTGTGTTTTGAGTGTTTGGAAAAGAAAAGTTACTTAATTTAGGGTGAAATAAGCCGTTTTTAATAAGTATATGACAATGCTAATGCACCCTTTTAAGTGAAGGATTAAGCTATAACATAAGTTTAATGATGCTTAAATCATGTATAAACTTTATTTGACCGGTGAACTTCAAATTGCATACTGATTTTGACTTTTGAGGTCAAATGTGTTAAATATTGAACTTTTATCAGAATCTGAATCTTCTGAACTTTGAAGAAAATTTTCATGGTTTATTTAACTTGTTTACAATTACCACAGTGCTAAGTCATTGGCCTTTGATATGTGAGAAAATCAATGGTAATTTTGATCTTGGGACTAATAAGTTTGACCTCAGATTTCACAGCATTTGTTGTATGTTTTCTGTTGCAGAAGTCTTTATCCGATAAAGATCCTTACCTTCTGCCTGAATTTAATGACCTCGTGAAGGAATTCGATTCAGCTGCCATAAAAATGAGTCCCGAGCTCCCAATATCAGATACAAATCCATTACCAAAAGTCAACTCGATTGTCAACACTGATAGTAGTGAGCAAGAACTCAATAGTTTAAGAAACATGGTCACAATGCTTAAGGAACGAGAGCGAAGTTTAGAAGTTCAATTACTCGAATATTATGGTCTAAAAGAACAACAAACTGCAGTCATGGAGCTTCAAAACCGTCTTAGATTAAACAACATGGAAGCCAAGCTTCTTGCTTTAAAAATCGATTCATTAGAGACTGATAACAAGAGACTAGAATCACAAATGGCGGATTATAATAAAGTTTTAACGGATCTTGAAGCTGCACGAGCCAAAGTCAAAGTTCTTAAGAAGAAACTAAGATCAGAAGCTGCACAGAACAAAGAAAGGCTTTTGGATCTTCAACAACGCGTTGAAAAGATGCAGGAAGATGAACACAAGCGCGGTGTTGGTGTTGATCTGGAGACTGAATTAAAACTATGTAAATTGAAGGATTTGGAAGATGAAGTCAATGAATTGAGAAAGTCAAACAATAATTTGCAGGCTGAAAAATCTGAGTTGACTCAAAGATTGGAGCAGGTTCAGATTCTTGCTACATCAGTCTTAGAAGACAAAGAAGTAAGATATTCACATTATTCCATTTAATTTTTTTAATACAAACTAATATTTTTTTGAGAAAAAAAGTACAAAAATCGGTTCAAACAGCTAAAACCGAACAGTAAACCTGTTAGTCCGGCCGACCCATTGAAACCATAGTTAGTGGTTTGGTCTAAAATTCTCGTCAAAACTGGACCATAAACACACTGGTACCAACTTTTGGTTCATATGTAGTTGATTACTAATCTTTTTTATTGCAGACTGAAAAGCTTAAAAAAGAAAGGGAGCATTTGAAGAAACAAAACGAAGAATTAACCAAGCAAATCGAGCAACTTCAAGCCGATAGATGCAGTGACGTTGAAGAACTCGTGTACATGAGATGGATCAACGCTTGTTTACGCTACGAGCTTAGAAACTATCAGCCCGAACCTGGTAAAACAATGGCCCGAGATCTCAGTAAAACATTGAGCCCGAGATCAGAACAAAAGGCCAAAACACTAATCCTTGAATACGCTAAGCAAGAAGGCGAGTGCGAAATGGGATTATACATTCCCGAACTCGATTCAGGTCAATGGTCAAGCCCTCGTTCTTCCAACCCCAGTGAACGCGATGAACCAGCTATTAATGATCCATCGGCTCATAAGAGAAACCACAAGTTTTTCGGTAAGCTCGTGAAGTTTTTACGAGGGAAAGACGAAAATAGCCCAGATCACCACCACGACCGCCATCGCAGCCAATGTGGACATAGTAGAAACTCGTCGTTAGGACAAGCGGAATCATTTGAAGAAGATATGAATTCGTATAGTAATTATTCTTTCGCGAATTCGTCTATGGATTCGCAAAGGCTGATTCATAGGCATAGTGATTTAGGAATACATAGAAGGGTTGGTTCCATTGCAGAAAGTGGTGGCTTTGATGATGCTTTTTCGGGCTCGCCTTATTCGTCGGAGGGTCAAAAGTCCGAGCTCGTAAAATATGCAGAAGTGTTACAGGACTCGAACCCGAAGCCTCGGACCAGATATCGTCGGAGATCGACACCATTTAGTTCGTTTTGATTAGATCCTTTATAACTTAAGTTTATAGATCATCGTCTAACGTTCAAGTCAGTATTGTTATGAATTATGAATGTAAAATATAGTTGTAGTGTAAAGAAGTGTGTAATAGAAATTTGTTGTATAAATTGAAACTTGAAGGAATTAAGTTTGGAATTGAAATCAATAAAAACTGAAATAAAAAAAAGATACTACACGAATGATACAAATAGTTATTTTCAAAATTAACTATATATTAATTATCAACTTTTACATGCTTTATGGGTTGTACATTGTGCTTTATAAGTTGTACTTCTTGGTTTTTTTTCTTTTTTTTAAATTATTTTTACTTTCAACTATAATACTTTTATATATTTTACAATTTAATCCTAGTATTTTTTTTCACTCTCAACTTTTGTCTCCCATACATTTCAATTTTTACATGTTTTCCTTTTTACGTGACGGACTAAGTTTACGAGTTACACGCTGCAACTTACGTGTGTGGTTCAACGTTTTCACACATGTTTGTTACTATTTAACCGTGTTGACGCAACGCACGGGTTTAAAATCGACTTAGTTATTGTTTTCTATGTTTTACGTTTCGCATGCGTCATTCGATGTTTTTACGTCTATTTTTCGTTTGGTTTTATATTTTTTTCCGTTTTTATTCTGTTTTTTAATACGATTTTTCCGGTGTTAAGTGGTCGTTGACGGTAGTGTGACATTGGTGATACTTGTTATGGTTTTACGTCCCCCGCCGCAACGCGAGGGGCTTAATACTAGTTATTATACTATTAAATAAACAAATAAGATCTATTTATCCAATTTTTTTGAATCTAATGATCAAACAATATAACAAAAAGGAGGGAAATGAATTGAAGAATAAAAAACGGTTAATAACAGACTAACAGACTCAATCTCTCCAACTATAAATACAGTTACACTTTACAATCTTCATACTCATACTACATACGCCATTGATACACACACTGAGCTTCAAATTCATCAACAATCACTCTGCATTTGATTCCATTCGTTACAGCAATGAAGATCACATCTGCAACTGCAACCCCACCACCACCGCCGCCGCCGCCGCTGCAACTTCCGGCGAACCACCACCGCTCCGCCCTCTACGTCGGCGACCTTCACCCCGACACCAACGAGAACGATCTCTTCCTACTCTTCTCCATGATCGGACCAGTGAGTTTTGTTCGTGTTTGCAGAGACCGTTTATCTCACAAATCGCTTTGTTACGGTTACATCAATTTCTACACTCATTCTCACGGTAATTGTTAATCATCGAGCATTGAACTGATTTGTTATGTTATGTTGTTTGTTTGATTTGATTGAATCGATTTCGTTTGTGGGTTTTTGATTTGGATGAATTTGGTGCAGCGGAAGCGGCGTTGTGGAGTTTGAATCATGCTGAATTGAGGGGGAAACCGATGAGGATAATGTGGTGTCAACGAGATCCGGTGACGAGGAGAACTGGAATCGCGAATTTGTTTGTGAAGAATCTGGATCCGTTGGTTACTGATGTGAAATTGGAAGAGGTTTTTGGGAAATTTGGGAGGATTCTTTCGTGTAAGATTGCGAAAGATGATCATGGTAAGAGTAAGGGTTTTGGATTTGTTCAATTTGATTCAGAGGAATCGGCTAATAACGCGCTTGAAACCCTAGATGGAACTGCTCTAAATGAGAAAATCATGTATGTTTCTTAATCATTCAACCAATTGTTATTAATTTTACATCTGTTGTTTACATCAGTTCATGCTTTTCATCTAATCACATCATCATATTATCAACTTGTGCATGTATGGAAGCTAGAAAAACTTGTATGATCAATTTGGACACATGTTCATGAGATTGTCATTGATTTGGGTTAATTTTCTGTCTGTTCTTTTACATCAATATATGCTTTTATCGAAACCAATCATCGTATTTTGACACATGTTCATGAGATTGAACAATCTTTTGGGATATCATCTCCCAACATATATTATCAGTTTGTGCAATGCTTATCGACTAATAGAATTTGAGTTTGTCAATGATTTGGGTTGGATTATGTTGAGAGTTTATGTTCACAACATTCTGATTCATGTATTAGTAACATTTTAACTATGTTTCTTGTTAAGATCTGTGGCCAAGTTTCTGAAGAAAAGTGAAAGGAAGGAACCCATATTTACAAACGTGTATGTGAAGAATCTTGATTCGGATTTCACTGAGAGTCAGTTGAAAGAGAAGTTTTCTGAATATGGGAATGTCACAAGTGCTGTGATCATGAAGGATGCTAAAGGGGGGTCAAGAGGTTTCGGGTTTGTCAACTTTGAGTCACCTGATAGTGCGAAAAAGGCTATTGAAGCTCTAAACGGTGCAGTGATCGGTAAACAAAGCTTGATAACTTGTTTATTATGGGTTTTTACATGATATATTTTTGTTTATACGTGTTTGAGTACTTAAATTTGTACATGAAAACAGGTTCTAAGGAGTGGTTTGTTGGAAAGGCTATGAAGAAAGCCGAACGAGAAGGGTTCTTGAAACTTTCTCATCAAAAGAACAAGATAAATGCTTCAAATCTTTTTGTTAAGAATCTTGATACATCTGTAGATGAGAAAACTCTTGAGGCAACTTTTGGTGATTTTGGGAATGTGGTTTTGGCCAAAGTTGTACGCCATAAAACTGGGATTAGCAAAGGGTTTGGATTTGTGTGTTTCTCTAATCCAGATGAAGCAAAGAAAGCTTGTGATTCCCTTAACGGTGATTAATTCAATTGCATCTTGCATCAAGATTCATTAATCTTTAACCTTTGTTCATTTCTGACCTAATCTTGATCTTGGTTTCACTGAATTCATGTAGGGAAACTTTATCATGGAAAACACATGAATGTTAGTGTTGCTATGAGTAAAGAAGAATGTGCACAAAGATTACCGACTCGTTTTGCATCAGAAAAGATACTTGGTAACAATCAGTATTTCAATCCGTATTATGGTATGCAATCATATGGGAGACAACCAATCTATGATCCATACTGGCAACAAAACATATATAGAAGTATGCAAGTTTTTCCAAACTTTAAACCAGAGAACCATCAGGTATGCAAAATTGCAAACCATTTTGTTTCTGCTAATTGTTTTTGAGGTTTCTATGACTAATATAAACATATAATGAGATTAGCAAGGTGTTAACTTGACCTATGACAAGGATCAAAAGCTGTTTAAGAGCTTTAAAGCTTATTACTCAGAAGGATCATTAACCAAGGAGGCTCATCAGGTCTGTATTACACGTTCCTTATATATTAGAATTTAGATTATTAACAAGTTACTTATTAAAGTTTTTGAAAAAAGACAAAGAAAAGGTTTGCGGGTCAAACCAATTTGAGCAGGCCTGTTTCCAAATGTGGCAATTTCAACCATTTACATTTCAATTGGTCAAATTTGGTACTAGTTCTCTCAAAAGGGTCAAATCAAATGGGTCCAACATGTTGACAGTTGACTAAAGTGTATTGTAAATGTATACAAGTGCCAAAACCGTTCATCTATCGATCTGGACTCTGTTTTTGCAATCTGAATTGACGAGCTGCTGATATGCATATATACCAAACTTGTTTCGGATGTACTAAGAAATTTATTAGTAATGAAAGTGTTGACCCATAAACTTAATTAACGCGTGTACTAAAAAAGACATGTTTCTACGCAAACCAGTCATGACCCGTTACCTTTTTGTGTTGCTGCAGAATCTAAATGTCATGAAGAGTTCTAGAGTGCTGTGGGACATGAAAAAGCCCAAATTACAGGGGTCGAGAAAGGCGTTTTTGAATGTGCAAGTTAAGAAGGAAGTTGGAGCAAGAGCAAATGAAGGTGTTCTTGGTCAACAAGGGAACTTGGGCTACTAAATGACAGTAGTGGCAGCCATGAATATAAGTACATAATAGTCTTTGTAAAATGTGAAAAGATGTTTCCATCTTTTGTTCACTAATCCAGTGATGTGAATAGTCTTTGTAGATGTGTGTTTCATACAACTTGTGATGACAAATGAGGCAAAAGATAATGGGTCAAAAGTTGGCCTTTTGTGTTGATGGGAAATAATAATGGTTTTGTTTCTGTGTGCTTGTTGTTTCATGCTTGAAGATTTTGATGATATGAACATGCTTTGATTTTGGTATGCTGGTAACTATTTATGGTTTAAAATATAACTGATTATGAAATGAGACCTGAAGCTCAAAAACTTTGGTTCTAAAATAATATGAAACTCTTTTTCCTTGCTTACAGCAAAATAGTATATATTTTCATGTTTTTACATTGTAGACTACTCAAAATATTTTTACCGTTGCATATATAATATACTCATTTTTCTACTCTAATAAAAGGGAAAATGAGGCTGTCACGTGTCAGCATCATATTCATTCTCATCAAATTTTTCTCGCTTCTCTCTCCTATTAAATAATTGTATTAATTACTAATAATATTATTTATTTTTACATTATAATTAGTTTTTAAATAAATTAAGAAATAGATTCTTTTATTAATGTTATATATGTAGAAATAGTTATTTATAAGAAGAATTTTTTTCTATAAAAGAAACTATTTTTACGTAATATTTTAAAATTAGTTTTTCTAAATTAACTTTTTATAAAACAAAAATAATTAAAATAGGGAGTTATAGTAAGAACATTTTTAAAAATGAAACTTTTTTAAAATTTGAAACAAAATGTTTAATTTATCTTTGAAAAAAACAAAAAAAAAACTTAAAAAGTTCATATTATTGTTTTATTATTTATAGTTATTACTTACACGTAATTCCAATGATATCATTTCTTAGTATATCGTTTTATAATTAATAATTTTTATTATATTTAATATTTTATTTGTTCAACCCGTGTAATACACGGGTTTACTAAAGCTAGTATTTTATATACCACATTTGGTAAGGTCGATGTTCACTTGGCATGCATATGGTACAACACATTGAAGCTTGACTTTTGTGTATTCTTTTGCTGCTGCGTGAATCAAATGGATTTTCATGTTTTCATTAAATTAGGCAAACAATAGTTACAACTTTCCCCTCAAAATTTATTGGTTGACCATTGTAAACATAATCATGTAATCGTTTTTCATTATATCAAACTTTCACCCAATTTTCATTGTATGCAATGATTCCAATCTTTCATTACAATTCGAATGCAAAACTTTAACCGATAACTAGGTAGTTGTTGGTAGGTTATTGCTAAGTCAGCAATCATGTTGACAGTTTTTGCGGCAAAGCTGGTATTAGTGACGTGGCATGTTTTCTATATGGTTGTCATGTCACCACTTATGTGAAATGGTAACAAGCCTAGAGTTTATTACATTAAAATTTAAACCACCTCAAGGTGCCCTAGCGGTAGGAGGCTTGGGTACTGCAGTGGACCCTGGGTTTGATCCTCCATCGGTGAACACTTTGGGGGTGGCCGAGCCACGACGATGATCAAGAGACCAGAGTTGGGTTCGAGCAAAAAGCAATGTTGAGGCAAAGATAGCAATTCAAACTCCATGCATTGCCTTTGGGTGATCCCATAATCTACATTAACTCCTATGGATTTCTGGGGTGTGGGTGTCATAGATCGGTTAACATGCATATTTTATCATAAAAGCTAATCTTTAGTGGTTGTAGGCCCTAACCCATAAGTGTGTCTAACAAAATCGTGTGTTAGGGCAAATTAATTCAAGTAGAATTGAGAGATAGACCACCAGCGAGGAAAGTTAATTATGAAAAGGGAATACATTTTGGTTTTTAATTGGAGATAATAAAAAAAGAGCTCTTCGTCTTGAATCAAGATCCTATGCTGTATAGTTGTTGTTATGCAATTTTAAGTAAAAGTCGATAACATACTTTTATTTCTGTCACCACTTAATTACAAGTGTAAATAAATGTGTTATTGGTTTTAGATTTGAAAAATAAGGTAATTTTGTAACCACATCACCGTCTATCTTTTCTCTTACAGTATATTCACAACACTATGTATAACTTTATATGCATTTTTCGATTCTTTACTTAAAACTAACAATATATCAAACTTGCTCGCATATGTGTATGTATATTTGTATAATTGTATTTTAGATTTCAGTAAAATCAAAATCTAAAACATTTATATTCATTTTAAAAGCTCAAAATAAAGATAAAAACAAATTCAAGAGCATCATTAAAGTGTAATGTATATATAATTTCATTCTACTAATATAAATTTCAAAAAGTTCAAAAAAAATATAACATATACTTCGTGTTTTTTTTAACGACAAACTCATACACACTTTAAATTTACTATTAAATCTACATCATCACTTTTCTGCTATAAACAAAACTACAAACGACTGCCAATCGGATCTCATTTTCCTTCGGCCCATAAAAAGTTGCCCGGCCCAGACCGGCCCATTTCGTCCTTTCGAAGTTCAAACGTGTATCATTAGGGTTTATCATCATCATCATCATCATATTGCTCGTGTTGCCGCTATAAGTATGCATCCTCTGTTACAAAACCTAAAATCATTCACGTTATCAATAATAATCATGTCGATTTCGCAACTGTTCTTCGTTTTCTCTTTCTCCGTTCTTTTTTCTACCAAATTTTGTTTCTGTTCAACACATATTGTGGATCGATGATGTGTATGAAGAAACTGCGTTATCTATCTGCAATTCCTTCACAGGAACTGATGATAATATTATCTTCCTGAGATCCCATTCTGTTTTCATCACAATCTCTTTTAAACCTTCATAGATCTAAAATGATTTGGCTTGTGTTCTTCCAGATCGAAGAATAATTGTGTAGTTATCGGTGTATTGATGATGTTTTTGACAAAACTTCGATCATGCATCCGTAGTTTTTTGTGGTTTTTTTTTACTTTTTTGATGAATTGTTGAAGGAATATTGAAATTAGAGCATCGATGATGATACTTTTGACTTCGTTATCCTTGCACTTTGATTCACCATGAAGAAAACTATGGGGAAAGTAATCCTGAGATCCTCTAATTTTTGCTTGTTCTTTAACAATTCAGATTTTTTCTATTTCTTTTTTGCTATACAAAAAAAAATTATATTTTTCGTGTGTTGTAAAAGTGTTTTTATTAAAATTGAAACGTTTATAAAAATGAAATTGTTATGTTGAAAGAAATGTATGTCGATTGTCGAATAATAGCAAACCCTGAAAAGGAATACAAAATAAATAAAGAATTTTAAAACTAAAAATTGTAAAAGAAACCTAAATTAAAAGACTAGATAAAAAATGTTATGGTAACGAAAAATGTAGAATCGTTGTTTTGAAAGAACGAAGCTAAGTCCTTTTTATGATTTTATCCATAACAAAGACTTTTAGTGTTATGTGTGTGTTTGAACTTATTATAACAAGTATTAGGTCTTGCGTTTTGACGGAATCGTAAAATCATAACATCAATGTCGTACTATTGTTAGAGACTACTAACACAACACCCGAAAATATCGTATTAAAAAGAAGTAAATAAGGAAAATAAAATTGAACAAAAATAACAAAAAAATGTTAAACCACACATAGGGTAACTTTTAAAATTTAGATCAAAATATAAAATAAAAAATTTATAAAGATAAAAATACTTGATAACTAGATTTTTATATATTTTTTCAAGCTTAAAATTGAGATCTTGTTTTACTACAAGAAGTGTTACTAACTCTACCTATAATTTATGGATAGATATAATTTAGTGGAACTGAAAGGAAAGAAAATTTTAAAATCGAAAAGAATGTTATGTTTGAGTGGAAACCAAAACATAAAAAAAAAAATTTAGGTTAGCATTTGAATTAGTGTTTTAATGATTTAGATGTATAATGACTCAAACCAATTGTTTTATGAGCAAATATTTGAATGGTTGATATGTTTGTCTCTTAATGTTTTTAAGCATTATGTTGATGTTGAATGGTTAATATGGCTAATGTTGAATGGTTAAGATTTTTTATCTGAATTGGTCAAACATTTGCTTTTGAATAATTAAACAATATACTAGTTGTTAATGGTTCAGACCTCTTAATAGTTTAACATATAATGGTTCAATTCTTTTATTGGTTCGACAATTAATCATTCAAAAATTATCATATAACCCTTAGTGGGTTTAGGCTAGTCTACATGTGTGTAGATATATAACAATGAAGCAGCTGCTAAGAAAAAAACAAATTCAATGAAGCAACAGGAAAAGAAAATCAAACATTCGAACTCAAGTTTCGCAAGCTGAGGAGAGACGCGAAAGCCAGCAACCCAAGGGTCCATTTATGTTTTCTATTTGCTTAATAGATATAAACCTCAATTACAAAGGTGAAACCTTCAACAAATAAGCCAAATTAATAACCTATCATCACGGACTACTCAATTGCTGTAGACCAACGAGACTAAGCCAAATTTATACATGTACTATTTGATCGAACGCCATCTCATTCTATTCCCGCATCGATATCACCTGTTGCTTGAGTGTCAAACGATCGGTTGAATTTGTTATTGATTTATGGTTTGCAGGTTATGTCAAATTTCACATATCATTTGTTTTCAAACAATTGTTTGAGTTTGTTGTTAGATAGTTGTTTGCATGTTAGTTCAAATCTCATGACTCTACCTTTTAACTGCCACTTGAAGCGAAATTTAGGCAACCATTTGAGTATGAAATTAGAGTGAAGTGAAGTAGCTATGTTTCCAACTAGACCAAGTTATTATAAAAATTTTAAGGGTCGGGTTTTACAAACACTTATTTATATTATTGAGACATCTTATTGTCTCTATCTCTCTATATGTATTTATATGTATGTATAGAAAAAATAGAGATGATGAAAATAAATTGGGTGTACCAATGACATACCTTATTTTTACATAAGAATTTTAACCATGAGAATAACTCTGTTTTAATCTAATCTTCAACCTTTTTAAAGACCATTTGACCTTGTTAGATACCAATTCAATTTGTGCTTTCCAAATGAATCACACTGTAGAATATAAAATAAAACAATTCAAACTTATGAAATAAAATAAACAATTCAAACTTATGAAACTTTTCTATGTTAAAATCAAATTCACACCACCATAATATCATTCTCCAAACATCTCTTGTGAAAGCACACTCGTAGATAATATGATGTACTGATATATTGTCGTTGGCACATAATTGACATGACAATGATTGAAAGTTAACATCTTTGGTTGTAGTATTACACAAAGATGGAATTCATTTTGGGTCATTCTTCATGTAAAATAAAATACCATAACGTGTACCCATTTTATCTATACAAATTCTTTTTACTGGTTTATTGAATATGTAACATTCATCATGATGTGTTTATGAGGTTGAATAGAAAGTTACTCGAGCTCTCGCCATTCCAAACCCAATCATCCTCTTCTTTCATGAATTTGATTGACTCTAATATGCTTATTAAAACATCTAATTTCGTTTGTTCCTTCTTTTATTTTTGTTTCCTTATTCCATGAAAATATTATTTACATCATTAACCACTGTTATCTTTTGAACATCATGCCAACTTCTTATTTGTTGATTTTAAAAGTTCAGGCATTTGATAACACAACCAGACCATAAATGAAATTAGACAAAAGTAAACCTTAAGGAACCATCAAAATGTTATTTACGAGATTGAAGAATTAAGGTCAAATAGAGTGGTAGTCGGTGAAACCCATCCCCTGGATTCTCGATTTCTCTTATTTCCGAGAGGGGGAGAAGCGAGGTGTTCCCGTTTTTCTCAGATTCAGTTCTCCGACTCCAACTTTCTAACTGTTTCTTTTTTTCTTTGTTTTCATCCTAGCGGGTACATAGTCACTGTTTGTCTGATCCATAGCCATCCTCCACACATCATCATCATCTTTCCCCATACTATCCAAATCGGGACGACTCCCTCACACCTATTGTACAACGTTATGAACATAAGATTTGTTATGTATACAACCTTTTTAGAATAATTATAACATTTGAAATCACATATAACTTAGAGTATATGTGAGTAGGTTACTTACTAACTACCTCATGAACCACTCTTGTCCTCTCTCCTTTCCCATAGACCATAACACTTTTCTTATTGGTCGTCTTTTCATTAGGGCAGAAAATATTTTACGTAAAAAATAGATTATTTTGTATATTATAAGCCAACTTCTTAGCCATAGTAAAAAGTTCACCCAATAGAAGTCTATCACGTGACAGACTTTTGTTTATTTATTTATGTATTTTGAATAGTCTAGTAGTTCATATCAAATATATAGAAGTGTATAACATACTTCACAAATGGAGGTGTTGGTCAGGTGGTAGAGGTGCACTTGCTATATGTGGGTTCGAGGCATTGTAGCCTCCTCCCTTGGCCGGTTCTTTGGGATTTTGTTAGGTTCTTTTTCACTATTTCTCCCCGCATTCATAAACTTTTTTTATTTTTTATTTTTTATTTTGACTTTGTAATGAAATGAGACAAACGAAAAATATGAAGACTTGTGTTTTCATATTTTTTGAGTTTTCTTCTTTTTTTATTGAATTTATTTATTTCGTTCAATTCCTTAAATATCTTTTTAGAAATTACATATGAACAACTTATTCGTACTCCAAATACTCATTGATTAATTACAATATTACAATCCGAACCCGTTTAGTTATAGTCATCAATCTTACTAACATTATTCACAAAATAATTTTTATTTTTTATTTTTTACTAAAATAATTTCTTCTATCATGTTGTTCATTATATATAAAACTCTTATGTCAACATGAGTACTACACTACCAACATCCAAGTGGTCTACTTGTCAAGATCGTAGTGGTCTACGTAGCGTTGGACAATGATAACTTACATTCTTTGAAGAAGCTACAAGCTCGATGCATATTTTGTAATTTTTTGTTTTGTTTTGTGTGTACGTGAGATGCAAAAGTAAACCACAAAGTGATCGGGCAAGACCGCAAGGAGGTTCAAATTATGCTTTTTTTTCTTTACAAATGGAGGAGTATGCGATATTATATACTCGTATGATTCACTAAACACTTGTCAGTACATATGACTGTCCAACTTTAGTCATCTTCAAGAGTTCGCCCAAAAAAAATTTAATTTTGTCTTTCTTTACGGGAATGTTCAAACTCCGTCACTGATCATCTTGATTATGCAGGCCAACAGAATATGAAGTCTTCAAAAGAAGCCATATGAACATCAACCGTCCAACTTTAGTCCCTTAGTTATGATATACCTACACTTCTACATTTTCAATAAATGAATTACACCATAAATAAATTTTTAAAATTAAAATATATAAAATTATATATATTCTAATTTGAATGTACATATTTTTATGCATATGGTACAACTATATAATTTTTTTATTTTATACCCAATACTTTTACACTTTTTACAATTAACCCTACAAAATTCCACTTTCAACTTTGTTACCCTATATTTTTCATCTCTAACAATATTTTCATTTACGTTTCGTTCTAAGTTTTGAGAGTTACAATTCGTAACGTGCAAGTGTGGTTTAACGTTGTTACGTCTATTTCTTTCCGTTTAGCGGGCCCGTGGCAACGTGCGGGTGGTCCTAATTTGATTTATTTATTTTGTTTTTAATGGTTTTACGTTTCATGTGTAAGGTTTAATATTTCTACGTCTATTCTTCCGTTTGTTTTTATTTTTTTCGTTTTTATTATTTTTAATACAAGTTTTTTCCGATGCAGTTGACCGCTAACGGTGGTGTGGATATTGGTGCTACTTGGCATGATTTTACGCCATTACCGCAACGCGAGGAGCTTAATACTATTTATATACCATCTTGTATTTTATATTTTGTCACAACCTTATAATAGTAATAAAATATAGAGTCTAAAATAAATGGTTATTGGATTTTAATAATCCCAAGTTTTATTTATTGGTCGGGATTAATTCAAACTCAGTAAATATTTATAGATACTCCCAACTTTGAGATTATTTTCCTCCAACGATCTCTACTAACTGAGAGTTAACCCCGTTAGTTTTTTTGATGACGTGAACTGTTTTTGTGGTCAAAACACTAAACAAAAAGTTAAATTCTATCATCAGATCTATCAATTTGAAACTTTCGCACACAAAAACCCACCAATCTCCATCTTCTGATTTGAACCACCGAACTCGTTGGATGTAGATTTCAGGTGATGATGGAGGTGAGACAATAAAAAATGGATCTAATTGAGACTAGGCGGTGCTAAAGTTAAAAAGTGACTCAAAGTTACCCTTATTTTATCAAAAAAAAACTAACGAGGGTTAACTCTCAGTTAATAAGGGATCATTGGAGGAAAATAAGTTCAAAGTTAGGAGTGTCTGTAAACATTTCCTAAGTTGGGATTAATCCCGGCCAATAAATGAAAGTTGAGATTATTAAAATCCAATAACCCTAAATAAAATATGAAACATGAAACGGTAAACTGAATTTCGAAAGGAAAAAATTCTGAAATATTTAAATATATATAGAGTCGGTTTAAATTTTATGCAAATTAGATCTATCGCAACACATGAGCCTTCACTACTATTTTATAAGACAACTGAATTAAGCTTGTCAAACTTATCTAAGATAGATTATGTTACTCTCATTTAAATTTATTCAAACCCCACTATGCCCAGGAAAACATGATACTATTCGTTTGGCCAAAGCCTCGCACATGAGTATGCACGTTTTATACACCACATGTGTAATTCAAGTTGTATCTTTTTCATTGTAATTGACACGATCCATGTAAATTAGTAATGTTTCATAACCATCTTGTATACAAGTTACAACTATTCTTATGCATGTCGACATGTTGAGGGGTCCTTTGGCGAGGATGGAATTGAGGGGGTTTTCAAAGTACATGTATCGTTGCTAGAAATAAGATGATGAGTCGAGTTGATTTGATCAAACTTTATTAGTTTATTTGTTTCTTAAGTAAATCCGATACAAATTATATTCACCATTATCATCCTTAAACTCTATAGGTATCGATAACATACACACATGTATTATTTAAAACACAAAAATTATTACCCTAATATATATAACACTCTTTAACTATGATTTAACAAATACATGTTCAAAGAGGATACATGAAATTATCTTTTCTTATTTATTAGTTTTTTCCATAAATAATTATATAAATCCAAATCACATATGGTAATAACTTAACAATATGTTATTATTATGCGACGACTTAACGTATTTTGATATTAGTAACTATATGTATATGATTTAAGAAGGATGAGGAATAGCGTCACACAACATCGCAACTACCCACTTGGTCCTTTTTTATAATAATAATTAAAATTAATAACATAATGTAACAATAATATTTGTAGACGATTTACATATTTTTAGAATTTTAAACTCCTTCATTCGTAAAAGCTGTAAATATAAAGAACTACACGCTTAATAAAATAATGTAAAGGCGAATTTCAAAGTAATTAGTAAGGTTAGTTGCTTGTAACATCAAGATAATTGATTAAAGTCATGGAAAACCACTTATTATACAAAACTATAAAATTTAAATGTATATAAATAGATCGCGAATTGATCCTATCTGATACCACGTAAAAGAGGACTTAGAGCATTCACAGTGCATTCATCTTTATCCATATAATTACATCAAAAATCATTATATTTTCTCTTTACTTTTCAATTAAATAATACTTTTTATACACTTATCATTATTTTTTCTCTCTTCTTCACCAACAATTACTTTAAAATATATTAGGGTTATTGGATTTTAATAATCCTAATTTTCATTTATTGGCCGAGATTTGTCACACCCCCGCTTATAGCGGAAACACGAGGATGTAACGGACGGGATCGTCATAACACATTGTTAAATTAATAGAGATGCATAAATGATGAAGGTCAACGTGTCATGACGTCACCGGACACAAACGGAGACTTGTGCCATGGTTAGTCAGTTCCACGACAAACATAGTCATACAAAACATATAAGTATAAGTCCCACAACCCGGGAACAAGTAATCAAATGTGAATAACAAGTAAATGTCAAATGCAACTGTCGAAGACATCCAAAGTTTAAATGATGTAAGCCTAAGGTCATCGCTAAGGCAGCATCCCTAGCAATCCTCAATGATTGTTACCTGAAAAGATATGCTCAAAATGGTCAACATAATGTTGGTGAGTTCGCAGGTTAAATAATAAACAAACTTGATGCTGTATAATAGTTTGGTGGGACCTGAGTGCATACAGTTATAAGCAAGTAATATCACATGAGCATCACAACTAAACCTATGACGTACACAAAGAATTTGTCGGATCATATTCACCCTAGGGCCCGTTCCTGGCCACTGTCAGTCCCAACTAGTATACTAACAAACAAGGGTGGGGTGTCAGCCCAATAGTACTATCAATACCTGTCCGTCGGCTCCAACACCGGAGTTAAATAGTTGTGAATACAGAACCACAACCAACTCATGCATGTTTTAGATAAATACTTACAAAACAGTAAACACAACAGTCCCAAAAGATTGAATAAGTTCACACAACATAGAAATGGTTGAGCATACTTTTCCCCCTTGATGTTTGTAAATAATTGTATTAAAACGGGGCCGCGAAACTCACCTTGAAATGAGGTGAAGATAAATGAATAAAGACTTCTACAATTGAGAGCAACGAACGATCAAATACCTATAATGGTTGTAACTAAACTTTTATCATGTTCACAAGAATTAGATAAGTCCGGTCGTTTGGTTTGGTTCGTGTCGACTCGGGTCCGAGGTGCAACTCACACACATAATATAATATTCATATCCTCTACGTACTATATTAGCAATTAATAATAATAATAATAATAATAATAATATAATATAATAATAATAATAATAATAATATAATAATAATAACATACACAATTACATAAACACAATATCATACACCCACACATATATATATATAATATATATATATTATATATTATTATATATATAATATTATACTCATATTCATCCATCTCCCATATCTATATATATACTTACATGTAGCTGCAAACACACGCATACGATATCAATGTATACACGCCAAACGCATCCATTCGTCGCGAATATAGCAACCGAAGGCTGCTGCGTTTGTTCCGCTTGAAAGACACGCACACAAACACACGTTCAACAAACACACGTGCACTCGATCGACCCACTCATATACCCAAACAATACATATATATACATACATGCTAATACACACACACACACATACATGCATTATACATACCCACATCATCTCACACACTCAATCAACCATATACATACATACACACCAATTCACACACACTCAACACACACCACGCACACCACTGACACACGGACACACACACACATCGCATACAACACACACCATCGCATACACACAACACACACATCCATACACACACACACATTCGCATACACACACACACACTACGCACACACTGCACACACACACACACCACGCACACAACTGCACACACGGACACACACACACATCGCATACACACCACACATCGCATACACACACACACATCGCATACACACACACACTTCGCATACACACCACACTGCACATATATCATACATACATACGCGATATATACAAGCACATATACACACACCGAAACACACATTCGCATATGGATACATACCCAAGAGCTGCGTACGAGCCACGATAGGGCCCGATCCAACCGAACCGATCATGACGATAAAACTAACGATACGAAACGAAACGAAACGAAACGAATACCACGACGAACGGTTACCTGCGAAACGACTAAACGGTGAGGCGGCGGCAACCGGCGGTGGCTAACGGCGGTGAAACGGTGGTGCAACGGCGGTGAAACGGTGGTGCAACGGCGGTGTCGTCTACGGTTTTGAGATAATGGTCGATTAGGGTTGACCAAATAAATTTATATATAAATATTCATATTTACACTTTAAACCCTAGACTTTAAATTAATTAATCCCTCAAGTTTAGTTAATTACACTTTAAACCCTGAACTTTAATAATAATAATATTATTATAATAATCACAATAATTATATAATGGTTTTAATATAATAATTAGAATAAATATATATATATTTATTATTATTATTTATATAATGTTAACGATTTTATATTATTAGTAATATTAGGGTCACACGAAACATACATACGAGGAGATTCGATCGGAAAATAATTAATTACGCAAGAATAAAATTAATGCACGAGAAGAAAGAATTAACGGGTTTCGAGTCAATTGACGGACCTGATAGTGACGGATGTCACAGTATCCCCCAGTTGAGAGAATTTCGTCCCGAAATTCAGCTGGAGTTAGGTCCTGAGGTTGTATCCACGAACAAATGCGGATACTTGGATTTCATCTGGTCTTCCCGTTCCCACGTAAACTCAGGCCCTCGCTTGGAGTTCCATCTCACCTTAACAATTGGAATCTTGCTGCGCTTCAGTTGTTTCACCTCTCGGTCCATGATTTCTATTGGTTCTTCCACAAAATGTAGTTTCTCGTCAATCTTGATTTCCTCAATCGGTACATGAAGGGATCCGTCGGCTAGGCACTTCTTAAGGTTCGATACATGAAACGTATCGTGTACCCCACTAAGTTCTTGAGGTAACTTTAACCGATACGCTACGGGACCAATTCTTTCAGTGATCTCGAATGGTCCAACATATCTCGGAGCCAATTTCCCTTTCTTCCCAAAGCGCACGATTCCCTTCCACGGAGAAACTTTCAATAAGACATGATCACCAATGTTGAACTCTAAGGGTTTGCGACGATTATCAGCATAGCTTTTCTGTCGGTCTCGGAGCTGCCTTAAGCCTATCCTTGATTTGAAATATTTTGTCAGTCGTTTCTTGGATAATCTCCGGGCCTGTCAATTGGCTTTCACCTACTTCCGCCCAACACACCGGAGATCTACATTTTCTTCCATACAACGCCTCAAACGGAGCACATCCAATGCTCGTGTGGTAACTGTTGTTGTAAGAGAACTCGATCAATGGTAAGTGGGTATCCCAACTCCCACCAAAATCAATCACACATGCCCTAAGCATGTCCTCTAAGGTTTGTATCGTTCGTTCACTTTGACCGTCGGTTTGTGGATGATAGGCGGTACTTAAGTCTAAGCGAGTACCCATCGCCTCCTGAAGAGTCTTCCAAAACCGAGATGTAAATCTACTGTCTCGATCAGATATAATAGACACACACAGCACTCTGTCTAGTCACTATCTCATTCACATATAACCTTGCTAACTTCTCCATTTTGTAGTCCTCGCGAATAGGTAAGAAATGAGCAGATTTCGTCATTCTATCCACTATGACCCAAATTGAATCATGCCCACTACTTGTTCTAGGCAACTTAGTGATGAAATCCATCGTTATATTTTCCCACTTCCATTCGGGAATTTCTGGTTGTTGCAACAGACCTGACGGTTTCTGATGTTCGGCTTTGACCTTGGAACAAGTCAAGCATTCACTCACATACTTTGCAATATCCTTTTTCCATGCCTGACCACCAATACAACTCCTTAAGATCTTGATACATCTTGTCTGCACCAGGATGAACAGAATACTTGGACTTGTGGCTTCATTCATAAACTAGGGTTCGAATATCACCCCACTTAGGTACCCATATACGATCCACGAAATACCGTACACCATCTTCTTTACAGTTCATCTGTTTGTCTAACCCTCGAAACTCTCTCACATGCCACATTTTCTTCCTTTAGCGCTTCACTCTGCGCCAACAGTATTTGCTCTTTTAAGTTCGATTGAATAGTCATCCCTAATGCTCGCGCACGTAGTGGTTTAACACGCTCCTTCCTACTCAAGGCATCCGCTACTACATTCGCCTTCCCTGGATGATATCGAATCTCACAGTCATAATCACTTAAGAGTTCCACCCATCTCCTTTGGCGCATATTCAGTTCCTTTTGATCAAAGATGTGTTGAAGGCTTTTATGGTCAGTGTAGACGACACACTTAGTCCTATAAATAATGCCTCCATATCTTTAGGGCGAATACCACTGCGCCTAGTTCCAGATCATGTGTCGTATAGTTCTTTTCGTGAACCTTAAGTTGACGTGAGGCATAAGCAATCACCTTGTCCTTTTGCATAAGCACACAACCTAGGCCTTGATGTGATGCATCGCAAAACACCACAAAATCATTCGACCCATCAGGAAGGGTTAATATCGGTGCGTTGCATAGTCTTTCCTTCAACGTCTGAAATGCCTCCTCTTGCTTTCGTCCCCAATCAAACTTCTTATCCTTTTGTGTTAACATTGTCAACGGCTGTGCGATCTTAGAGAAGTTTGCAATGAATCGTCGATAGTAACCAGCCAATCCCAAAAATTGTCGTATCTCTGAGGGTGTCTTAGGAGCGTCCCACTTTTTAACTGCTTCGATCTTTCCAGGATCAACGTGGATTCCCTTTTCATTAACCACGTGTCCCAAAAACTTCACTTCCCGCAACCAAAATTCACACTTCGAGAACTTGGCGTAAAGTTTCTCTTCCATCAACAATTTGAGTATCGCTCGAAGGTGTTGTTCGTGGTCTTCTTTGGATCTAGAATAGATGAGTATATCATCTATAAACACGATCACAAACTTGTCCAGATAGGGTTTACACACCCGGTTCATAAGATCCATGAATACTGCTGGAGCGTTGGTCAGCCCAAACGGCATGACTAAGAACTCGTAATGCCCATATCGGGTCCTGAATGCTGTCTTTGGTATGTCCGCCTCATGGACCCGTAACTGGTGATAACCTGATCGGAGATCGATCTTAGAGAAATATGACGCTCCCTGCAATTGATCAAATAGATCATCGATCCTGGGAAGTGGATATCGATTTTTCACGGTCAGCTTATTCAACTCTCGATAGTCTATGCACATTCGAAACGTTCCATCCTTCTTCTTTACAAATAGTATCGGTGCTCCCCATGGCGAGTGACTTGGTCGTATGAAACCCTTATCTAGCAACTCTTGTAGTTGACTTGATAGCTCTTGCATTTCCGACGGAGCTAACCGATATGGCGTCTTTGCTACTGGTGTCGCCCCAGGTACCAAGTCTATGCGGAATTCCACTTGTCGAGGAGGGGTAAACCGGACAAATCGTCAGGGAATACTTCCGAGAAGTCTCGCACTACCTACCGGAATGTCTTCCAGTTTCCCTTCCTCAGGTTTCTTCTCCACTACATGTGCCAGAAACGCATAGCATTGCTTCAGCAGATAATGACGAGCTTTCATACATGAGATGATCTTTAGACTCCCTCCTGCCCGTTCTCCTTGAATCTTGAGCACATCACCATTAGGCATAGGGATCCGTACTACCTTCTCTCGGCAAATAATTTCAGCTCCACGCTTCGACAACCAATCCATTCCCACTACCACATCGAAACTTCCCAATTCAAAAGGTATTAAATCTATGTCAAAGGCATGATCTTCTAATGTAATCGTGCACCCTCTAATTATTTCACTAGCTCTCACAAATTTACCGTTCGCCATTTCTACTGAGAAGCTAGTCTCTAAACAACTAGGGTTCAAACCAAGTAAGGGTACAAATTCAGCAGACACGAAGCTATTGTCTGCCCCGGTATCAAATAATACAGATGCAAAGTGATTATTGAGAAGGTACGTACCCGTAACAACGTTCGGGTCCTGGCGCGCGTCGTTTGCACCAATTACAAACGCACGCCCTCGGGCAGCATTTCCTTGATTACCTTGCCCTTGATTACCAGCGATCGCCATCACTTGATTTTGGTTATTCCATTGTTGACCCGGTGCCCGATTCAGCCTGGGGCACACATTCCGATAATGCTCTGGGCTCCCACACTCGTAGCAAACTCTAATGTTTCCAGTTGGATTGATTGCATTGTTTGGTGCAACCAAGTTGGGTGCCACTCTACAGTCCCTTCAATATGCCCTGGGCGCCTACAATTCGCACAAACTCGACACGGCGCCGCAGCAGGATGATGATAATGGCATTTCCCACACTTAGGATGTGGCCCAACATAATCCTTTCTCCCTTGATTCACTGCCACAAAACCTCTAGTCACCTTTGCCTTTTTATCAAATCTTCCGCCTGATTGTCTGCTTGATTCCCCCGCGTCTCTCCTTTTCTCACCACCTTTGCCTAGTACTCCAGTTCTTACCATCTCATCAGTTAGAGTGCCCGCCTTCAAGATTGCACTCTGGATAGTCGGGGGTGCCGCAGCAGTCACCAGGCCACGTATTTGAGGCACTAAACCCCAAATGTAACGCTCGATCCGCTTTGATTCAGGTGTCACCAGGTGTGGCACCAGTCTTGCCAGCTCATGAAACCGGTCGGTGTAAGCAGCATGTCCTGACCCTACCATCGCATGATTCCAGAATTCATGCTCCAACTTCTGCATTTCGTTCATTGGACAATATTCTTCAGTTGCCAAGGCTTTGAATTCTGCCCAGGTCATGGCCATTGCTGCTGCCTCTCTTCCACGAGCCTGCACTTGGGTATTCCACCATGTTAATGCTTTTCCCACTAGCGAACATGTAGCATACTTCACCTTTTGATTTTCAGCACAATTGCTGATGTCCATCACAGATTCCATCTTCTCAATCCATCGGGTCAAGGCGATGGCTCCACCTTTTCCATCAAACTCTTTTGGTTTACAAGTCATGAACTCCTTGTAAGTACAACCGACTCTTCCTCCATTGCCATTTCCATTCACGTTTCCATTACCATTTCCATCACCCATTCCACCTCCTTCACCATGTTCATTTCCACCTCCATTTCCATGTTCATTTTCATTATTCTCTTCATGACCATCATTTTCATCATCATGCCCATACCCTCATTACCACCTCCATTGTTATGATTGATGATATTATCACTCACCTGTGCCACTATGGTCGGAATGAGTGCTGCAAGTTGTTGAGCAATCATGGCGGCTATATCAGGGTTTCCAGCTCCCTGGTTATTATCACCATGCCCACCTTCATTTCCACCTACAGGTGCTTCATCCCCCTACCTCCTGCACCTCTTCCTCTACCTCTACCTCTTGGAACAGCACCACCACGACTAGCACTGCGAGTAATTCTCCTGGGCGCATCTTTCTAGTCAACATAAACAATACGTAAGCCCCAAATCTTAAAGTCAATCAATAAAGTAATACATGTGCAGTGAGTATCATTGCTGAGCTACGACCCTTTGAAGACCAGATTTTTTTTTTGGAAATAGTTGGTTGCATAACCATTGAAATGCTGGAGGGTGGTTATCTCATAGGGACAGGGACCATTGTGACAATATGATCCCGTGAGTCTTTAGGTGAGTTAGAACTCACGTAAGTAATAAGGTGATGGATGATTTATCAAGATTGATAAGGTCTAATAAGAAACAGGACACTAATGTCCTAAGGTATGGAGTTGAGGATTCGTACTAACAATGACAGTTATCTTGCGGCAAGATTGACTAGACTTCGCATGCACGACAAATTGCATTTACGTGTGCACCCGTAATTGTAATTTGCTTTGCATGGTCAACCCCATCATCCTAACCGAGTCAAACCGCCTTGTCAAGTACAAAGTGTTATTCAAGATAGAAGTATCAAAGGTATGATCGATAATCAAAAGTTAATTATCCGAAGTTGAACAAAGGAAATGAAATAGAATTTAACACATTACGGATCATGAATAGTTTCAATATTAAAGAACATACACGCATAGTCAAATGCACATAAGTCCTAATATGCATTCTACATGTAGGTTCTTAGGTTATAGTCTAGGTCGAGTGATCCACCTAATTCTCTATAACCAATGGCTCTGATACCAATCTGTCACACCCCCCTTATAGCGGAAACACGAGGATGTAACGGACGGGATCGTCATAACACATTGTTAAATTAATAGAGATGCATTAATGATGAAGGTCAACGTGTCATGACGTCACCGGACACAACGGAGACTTGTGCCATGGTTAGTCAGTTCCACGACAAACATAGTCATACAAAACAATAAGTATAAGTCCCACAACCCGGGAACAAGTAATCAATGTGAATAACAAGTAAATGTCAAATGCAACTGTCGAAGACATCCAAAGTTTAAATGATGTAAGCTAAGGTCATCGCTAAGGCAGCATCCCTAGCAATCCTCAATGATTTTACCTGAAAGATATGCTCAAATGGTCAACATATGTGTGGTGAGTTCGCAGGTTTAAATAATAAACAAACTTGATGCTGTATAATAGTTTGGTGGGACCTGAGTGCATACATTATAAGCAAGTAATATCACATGAGCATCACAACTAAACCTATGACGTACACAAAGAATTTGTCGGAACATATTCACCCTAGGGCCCGTTCCTGGCCACTGTCAGTCCCAACTAGTATACTAACAACAAGGGTGGGGGTGTCAGCCCAATAGTACTATCAATACCTGTCCGTCGGCTCCAACACCGGAGTTAAATAGTTGTGAATACAGAACCACAAAGACACTCATGCATGTACTAGATAAATACTTACAAAACAGTAAACACAACAGTCCCAAAGAATTGAATAGTTCACAGCATAAAAATGGTTGAGCATACTTTTCCCCCTTGATGTTTGTAAATAATTGTAATAAACGGGGCCGCGAAACTCACCTTGAAATGAGTGAAGGAAATGAATAAAGACTCTACAAGTGAGAGCAACGAACGATCAATACCTATAAAATGTTTGTACGAAACTTTAATCAGTTAACGAAATTAGATAAGTCGGTCGGTTTTTGGTTCGGTTCGGGTCGACTCGGGTCCGAGGGTGTGCAAACTCACACACATAATATATAATTCATATCACTCTACGTACTATATTAGCAATTAATAATAATAATAATAATAATAATAATAATAATAATAATAATAATAATAATAATAATAACATACACAATTACATAAACAAATATCATACACACACACAAATATATATATAAATATATATATATATATATATATATATATAATAAATATATATACTCATATTCATCCAATGCTCCCATATCTATATATATACTTACATGTAGCTGCAAACACACGCATACGATATCAATGTATACACGCCAAACGCATCCATTCGTCGCGAATATAGCAACCGAAGGCTGCTGCGTTTGTTCCGCTTGAAAGACACGCACACAAACACACGTTCAACAAACACACGTGCACTCGATCGACCCACTCATATACCCAAACAATACATATATATACATACATGCTAATACACACCACACACACATACATGCATTATACATACCCACATCATCTCACACACTCAATCATACACATATACATACATACACACCAATTCACACACTCACACACACCACGCACACACTGCACACACGGACACACACACACATCGCATACACACACACACATCGCATACACACACACACATCGCATACACACACACACTTCGCATACACACACACACACTACGCACACACTGCACACACACACACACCACGCACACACTGCACACACGGACACACACACACATCGCATACACACACACACATCGCATACACACACACACACATCGCATACACACACACACTGCACATATATCATACATACATACGCGATATATACAAGCACATATACACACCGAAACACACATTCGCATATGGATACATACCCAAGAGCTGCGTACGAAGCCACGATAGGGCCCGATCCAACCGAACCGATCATGACGATAAAACATAACGATACGAAACGAAACGAAACGAAACGAATACCACGACGAACGGTTACCTGCGAAACGACTAAACGGTGAGGCGGCGGCAACCGGCGGTGGCTAACGGCGGTGAAACGGTGGTGCAACGGCGGTGAAACGGTGGTGCAACGGCGGTGTCGTCTACGGTTTGAGATAATGGTCGATTAGGGTTGACCAAATAAATTTTATATATATAATATTCATATTTACACTTTAAACCTTAGACTTTAAATTAATTAATCCCTCAAGTTTAGTTTAATTACACTTTAAACCCTGAACTTTAATAATAATAATATTAATTATAATAATCACAATAATTATAATAATGGTTTTAATAATAATAATTATAGAATAAATATATATATATTTATATTATTATTTATATAATGTTAACGAATTTTATATTATTAGTAATATTAGGGTCAACACGAAACATACATACGAGGAGATTCGATCGGAAAATAAATTAATTACGCAAGAATAATAATTAATGCACGAGAAGAAAAGAATTAACGGGTTTCGAGTCAATTGACGGACCTGATAGTGACGGATGTCACAAGATTAATCTCAACTCAGGAAATATTTACAAACACTCCTAACTTTGAGCTTATTTTCCTACAACGAACCCTTACTAACTGATAGTTAACACGATTAGTTTTTTTGATGACATGAACACTTATATGACCAAAACACTAAGCAAAAAGTTGGAATCAACTGTCAGGTCCGTCAATCTGAAACTACTGCAACCTGAAACTCGCCAGTCTTCACATTCTGATTTGAACCACTTGACTTGTTAAAGGTAGATTTCAAATGACGATGGAGGCTAGACACTGAAAAATGGGCCTAATAGAGGTTGGCCGGCGACAAAGTTGAAAAATAACTCAAAGTTAGGCCCATTTCATAAAAAAAACTAACGGACGTTAACTCACAATTAGTAAGGGATCGTTGAAGGAAAATACGTTCAAAGTAGGGAGTGTTCGTAAACATTTGCTGAGTTGGGATTAATCCCCGCCAATAAATAAAAGTTGGGATTATTAAAATTCAATAACCCAAAATATTAAAATATTTATAGAGATTGAACAATGATTCCCTTAATATACTAATGAACCGTAACATTTTTTCTTTTTTCCATTTAAAACCAATCAAAACCAAACCATATAATATAAAAAAAAACAATAATATATTTTTACCGACTTCACTGTTAATGCTTTTACAACTCATAAGTAAGTGAAGTTCAATCATGTGTAATCTAATACATATCAAGTTTTCATTACATAAAATCCTTTCTTTGTTTAGTGTAAAAAATCAAATTACTTCAAGAATCAAGATTAGATTGAGAAATTGAACGCCTCTCAGGTAGCGTTACACCGTACGAACACCTTCGCCGCCTTCACCTTTTGCATCTCCGATCACTTTTCCGGCCACCTCCTAACAACACACACACACACACACACACACACACACTATACATACATACATATCGCTACACATTCTTCAATCTTATACATCTGTTAGTCTTCATATCTCATCATTCAACTCTCGAATCGCCGCCTGAGAGCCCGACACACATCATTCACGCACCAGGTTGATTTCAACGTCATCGTTATTACATCCGTGAGTTTGTTTCATTAATTCAAAGGAATTTGAAATCATTTCATGTTCCTCAGGGTTTTGATCTGCTAAATTTGAAGAAAAACGGTGGTTTTTACGTGATTTCTCGTTCTAGGGTTTGAAATTAGGCGTTTTTTCGTTCGTTGAAACTGTTTGTATAGCTTTTGTGTAGAATATATCTACGAGATTGTAAACTGTGAGTTGAATTCCAGAAATAAGGCTCCGATCTCGCGATTATTATTGTTATTATTGTCGTTTTTATTGTCATATCATATCTACTGGTCTCCTAGGGTTTAGTTAAACAGTAATCTATTGCTCTTTGGAGTTGAAAATCTGTAGGGCATGGCGTCATACAGGCCATTCCCTCCACCGCCAGCACCTCCGCTAACCAATCACACTCCTCTTCCACCTCCACCTCTTGCTCCTCTGCCTCAGCCAAGAGGAAATCAGTATCCTCAGAATTGGGGGTATCCCAATTCGAGCTTTCAACAGGGTGGATATGCGGTTCCACCGGGAAACCTTGTTCCGAATCAACAACAGCAGTTTACATCATATCCACCACCACCACCGCCTCCAGAGTCCACGTATCCACCACCACCGCCTCCATCCCAGCCCGCACCACCTGGACAAATGTACATCCCATCTTCTCAATATGTGCAGTTACAAAACCAGCCGGTACAACCCCCTCCACCACCGCCTCCACCTTCCTCTCCTCCAAGTTCTTCGGTCCCACCTCCTCCACCACCGTCACCGCCTCCTCCTCCACCTCCTTCGTCTGCCCCTACAAGTAATCAAACCAAGGAAAACAGACAAGATGGATATAAAAGGCCTTCTAATGACTTGGAAAGTTCTAAGAGGCATCATGCTGGTCCTTCTAGACAACATTCTAAACCTTCTAGTTTACCTCCCGTGCCAGCAAGAAAATCAAATGGCCCTCCGGTCCGAGTCGAGACTGAAGAAGAAAGGAGGTTGCGGAAAAAGAAAGAAATGGAGAAGCAAAAGCAAGAAGAAAAGCATAGGCAGCATTTAAAGGAATCTCAAAGTAAAATCCTCCAAAAGACTCAAATGTTATCTTCAGCGATCAAGCCACATGGTTCAAATACTGGGTCCCATGTAGGTGATAGGAGGGCTACGTCATTCTTGAGTGGTGAAAGGGTAGAAAATCGGTTGAAGAAGCCAACTACCTTTCTTTGCAAGCTGAAGTGAGTATGTCATGTTACCAAGTTAGTTATTTATGTATTTATTTCGTTTTAACTGTGTGCTTTATACCATCTATTATTATTTTGATTCGTTGTAAAACAGTATGTTGCTCTCTTAATGATTTTTTTTCAGTTCTGTTAGATTTATATGATTCTGAATGTTCTTTTCACATTTGAGCTCTTTGAAGGTTTCGCGATGAGTTACCAGATACAACATCTCAACCAAAGCTTCTGTCTATAAGGAGAGATAAAGATCGGTATGCATGATTCGTACTTCTGATTTTGTTTTTCACTGTTACGTGTTTTATATTATATCCTTCACATATGTGTGCACAACTCTAAATACTTAAGCTATGTATCTCTACAGAACTCTACCATCTGCGCATGCTGGTTGCGTTATTATATAGGTAGTTAGATACTGTAAAGTGATGTATTTGTTATCAGTTGTTTCTACCGTTCTCCCTTAAAGTGTCAAAACTAACGGTGTGAGCCTATCATGTCAGGGACATTCGTATTCATAGTCAGATGTGAAATTCTTGGCTCTATGAAAGAAGAACACAAGGATAGTGTGAACCTATTAGAACTGAGAAACACAACACTAGTTACAAATAAGGCAATATAAAAGATAAGTAATTTCGTGTTGGCACTAGTATAACTTATAATGTGTAACTGACTAAATTCATAGAGTTTAAACCTTTTGTCCCACATCTAGCTAATAAACAAATTTGAGTCCTATGCAAGTCTAATGATTGTCTAGATGCCTTCAAACTAAAAGTATGTTTAGTCATATGTGAAATCATTATATGTTGGTAGGTGATGAATTTTGTAGGGTCAAATATCCCAAGCATTTAGTACCATGTTTTAAATGTTGGACGAGATGATTTGGTCCAGGTTTAAGTACATTGACCATAGTATCTTCATGTTCTATCGGAGCAACCACACTGCTTTTTGGAATAGGCAACGCTAAGCTTTCTGTGGTCTGGTATTTAGAAATTGCATTACTGTTACGTGGTATATAGTTTTACTTCTACTGTGGAGCATCAGAGCATTTATGGATTTATATTTTATCATGCATTTATTTTGACAAAGATGTATCTGATAATATGTATTTAGCAATGCTTTTTGAAGGATGAAAAGGAAGTTACTGGGTCTATAGTTTCATTGCTTCTGTTTCCTTATGGTCTGTTGGTTCTCTTATTCAGAAAGTTTTATACAAAAAGTTGAGTTTATGATTGATTAACAGAAACCATTGTGCAGATATTTCTTCCGAGTTATAAATAAATTACAAAACATAAATGAGAGAAGGCAGAAGTTCTAGGTTGAATAGGAAATAAGAGTTAAGCAGATTTGCTTCTTAACTGATTTTACATTTTCTGCACACTTCCGACTGCTCTGTTACTCTTTTTTTTACTTTAACATTAATTTCACCAATAACTACTAGCTGAATACGTTATCAACTACGTTGTGAATAGACAAAACTACCTCAAAGGCTCAACTTCAATTCATGTCAAATATCTACGATATTGATAATATATTTTAGAAGATTATTAACTACACCTTTCTTATCTTTCAATGTTAATGTGTGTAGTAGACACATAACCCATTATAGTATATTGGAGTATTTGAAGTGGAAATATCATAAGTGTTACATATGATTTTAAAGCTGATTACTATTCCACTTTTAAGTAAAATATTTAATTGTAATGTATGAATGACCAAGTTTTTTGCAGTAGTATTAACTTATTAGTTATTACTGCTATACTAGTAAAACCAATGCATGCATATTATTTTCTTATCTCGGAACTTAAATATATCGCAATAGAAAAACCCAAAAATGTTGGATTTATATATTAAACTCACTAGAATTTTATGTGATTCACTACAACGTCACGACACCTTTTTTCTTATGTTACATCATGGTTATGTAACAATTGATCGATACATACTTTTCAAGTAAATGATAAACCCAAGAGAATCCCTTTTGTAACATTTGTGATTTGTCTTTGCAATTTTTATGGTACTTACAAATAACTTTTGCAGAGCTGCTAAATACGCAATCACTTCATTGGAAAAGGTTCATAAGCCTCAATTGCATGTTGAGCCAGACCTTGGGATACCGCTTGACCTACTTGATCTCAGTGTATACAAGTAATAGATCACTCCACCATTGACTTATGTTCTTTTTTATTTATTTAAAGTATTAGTTTTTGTTAAGTCTTTTGTTTTTTCTTCTAATAAATCATTTTCATATTTTTCACTTTTTTTAGTATTTTGGTGTTTCATATTTTTGTTTTAGTTAAAAAATCTGGATTTTTTTATAGAAAAATTAGGAAAGAAAAAAACAGGAAAAGTAGATTACTTAATGCAAGGGTAAAATGGGTGGAATAAAAAAACTAATAGATAATTTATAATAGCTATTTTTTATAAATGGATATTTATGAACATTAAATGCTGTTAACCTGTTCCCTTAGAAAAGCTCCTTCTATAATTATAATCTAGTAAATTAATACTCATAACTTCTTTCCTTTCTTAATTAGTGCTCCCAAGAATGAAATACTACATATTGATCCTGAAGACCAGTTACTGTTGCAAGAAGATGTTTGTTCGACCCCAATAAAAAAAGATGGACTAAAACGGAAAGAACGCCCTACAGATAAAGGGATGTCTTGGCTGGTCAAAACACAATATATATCTCCTATTAGCACAGACGCTACAAGACAGGTTAATTTAAAGATTATGTATCAAAAAGCCATGTTTACATATTACTAGAGGTGGCAATCTGGACTCCTTTACATACAAATGGTTCAGTTCGTTTTTTTTTTACTTTTCTATATTATGTATGAGACCAAAGTAATCAATTATTAAGTTTAGGCCACCGATATATTGGAACTACTTTATAGGCCACCTGGTCATTTATACCAATTCTAGCCAAAACATGCTGAATAACAAAAATATCCCCTTAAATTTTGAGAAAACAACAATTTTAACGTAGAACATGTCACCTCATCAAAGGTATTTGTGTTGTTTCAAATCTGTGTGGCCATTTTCATCAGCTGACATTTTTTTTGGCTCAAATTAGTATAAATACCATATATGTACTTGCGTGGTTCGTATCAATATATGGGTGGCCCTAATGAAAAAGTTGAGTACTTGGGTGGCCTTAAGCATATATTATTCTTATTTTTTATCTACTGTCATAAGGGTTAAGATAAAATATGTAACAAAAAAGGATATCTGATTGAGTGAGTCAAAAAAGTTGGAAGTCATTCTTTACTAAAAATAATTGAGATTATTATTGTTAATGGTGTAGTTTTGTACTTTTGTAACGTGTGTGACATGTTATTTATATTTTTTAGTTTTATTGAATCACTTTATTAAGTAAATTGAAGATCGCAATTGTAATAAATCAATTTCATATTTAAAACATCAATTGTATATTTCTAGCGAAGAACAAAAAACTGCTAGCAAACACGTACCATAAAAACCTGTTCTGAACTTCTGATATGTTAACCAACTCGCCCAACCCATTTTGCCAACCCTACATATAAAACTGTAATTATGAGCTTGTTTATTTGATCAAATTCTATTTCTTTGATGCAATTTGCAGTCTTTGACTGAAAAACAAGCAAAAGATCTACGGGAAAAACGCGGTAACGCCTTACTGGACAACCTCAATAGTAGGTATATAATAATATATTATCCGTATCCTTCTCTATATAAAATTTGCAGGCTTTTGTTTAATCATTTGATGTTTTTTTACTTCTGTTACTTTTACTTTAATCAGAGAAAGGAAAATCCAGGACATTAAGGCATCGTTCGAAGCTTGCAAATCACGTCCTGTTCATGCAACCAACAAAAAACTTCAACCTGTTGAGATTTTGCCATTGTTTCCAGATTTTGACCGGTATTTACTAAATGTTTTCTCTTATTTTACCCTGCTAATATTTATTTGTAAGAACTGACTTTGATATTGCGAGTAAACAAGCAAAATAATAAATAACAAATACAAGGTTTAATATATGTTTGGGAGGTCAATGAGCTTTTCCAGTTGGTAGATACCAAATCTGTTTATAATAATTAGCATAAATGAAGTTACAGCCCTAGGCCCTTATTTATAGAATTTCTTGATAAGTATCAATTATTGGTAAAACTTTAATTACTAATATCATCTAAAATTAAACCATCTTAATTTTAAAATTATCTAATAACTTCTAGATTTGTCTAATACATAAAAAGGTGTTAATACATCTAATACATAAATGGTGTTAATACAACAACAACAACCATACCCGGTAAGTCCCACCCGTAGCACAACAATTGATAGGGTCTGGGAGGGTAGGATGTAGGCAAGGCATACTTCTATCCCATAGGATGGGAAGGTTGCTTTCAGTGAGACCCTTGGCCCTAAAAACACCTGCACAAGAAATACTACAAAATATAGGATGTTAGTGTGGTAGTGATGTATATGAATTGAGGTACTCATGGTAAACAACCAAAATAGAAAAATGGGTGAGAATGTATGATAAAACATATATGATTGAAATATATAACACTCCACATCGGCACACAAACAAATAATAACATGTAGAAGTGACTAAGAAAAATCTAAGCTCGTAAGGCTAGAATCTAAATATGTGTCATCCTCCTAAATGTCCTTAACCATATGTCTACATCTTCATGAACTCCTATCCTCGACCATGTCCTCAGGATGGTGCAAGTCTCAAGTTCTGCCTAATCATCTCCCCCAAAGTTAGACTGGTACTCATCCCATCCACAGTGATGGCTTTCATGGTTTTAACCGTGGCAGACGTCTGTCTCCTCCTAACATGTTTATACCATCTCAACCTACCCTATCTTATCTTATTTATTGTACTAGCCACTCCTAATCTTTCTTGAAAATCCTTCCTCCTTATCCGATCCATCCTAGTGCACCCGCACATCCACCTTGACATCTTCATCTTCTCCCCCTTTAGTTTGCACATTGAGTCTTCTTGATGACCCAACAACCCGATCCGTAGAACATAGTCGGTCTAACTAGAACCCCATAAAATAGCTTTTGAATTTAGTTGGGAATCTATTGTCGCCGTAATACTCTAGTAGTCTAGTGGTTGCTCTCCATCTACACCAGCTTGCTTGAATGCGGTCGGAAAACGATGTTAACACAACATCCATAAATAATAACAATAATTCAGAGTCTTGTCACTTTTCTCATACAAGCCAATATAAAAGAAATTAGCCATAGAGTAAATGTGTTCAGATCATCCGAAGTATATTTTGATTGATACGTCATAAATCAGTTTATTTAAAAATATAGTTGAAATGTTGTAATGTTATGTTTTTAATCATATTAAAGGTATTATATATGTGTGCAATTATCCTTAATAAGAAGTTATCTAAATTTTACCTGTTACCACCATGACCCCCCAATTTGCTATCCATAAATTTTGGTGACTGTAAAAATATTATTGGCACACGATAAATTTCATATGCTCAGAGCACTTGAAGACATGTAATCACATGGAAGTGTTAGTACATGATTTTTCTAATGATTTGGTGGACATTTGCTTTGACGTTAGCAGTTACTATGTGTATGGGTTTAATAGCCGGGTAGTATGAGGATAGGAATAAGTTTCTAAACCCATCCCTTTTGCATGTATGGATGAACCATAAGTTTATGGATGTGATTATTGATAAACCATACCCTCAAATCAGACACCTCTTATTTCTTTCCCCCATTTCCATAATCCCATTATATCCCCTCATTTCAAACCCCCTTTACTGTAATTAAACTAATTATTTCTATTTTTAGGTTATTTAAACAACAAGCATTTTATTCTAAACTATTTAGGTTTTGGCTGAATATATAACCAAGAAAATTTTCAAATTTGGTTATTACATGACTTTTGCAGGTGGGATGATCAATTTGTTATTGCAAACTTTGATGGTCCTCCTACTGTTGATTCAGAAAGCTACAATAAAATGGATAAATCAGTTAGAGATGCCCATGAATCTCAGGTATGATTGTTGTGCATATTCTGTGAAATATTAAATGTAATTATTAGGCCTACAAATAAATAGCTCTTAAGGTTTGCTTTTATTTTTAATTTTGGACTAAGTAGCTGTTTGGGATTACTTGTTAAAACTGCGCATCTACTTACTGTGTTTTGAATAACTAGTTTGGAATAAGCAGCTGTTAACTGCGTATCCAAAAGGGCTAATTGCAAAGAAAAAAGTGGTAATGAACTTCTATTGATCTTGCGAGGTCATTAAAGTTTTTCTTGGTCCTTTTCGGGACCTAAACGCCTCGGAGCGCTTTTGCACTTTCTGAAACAAGGTCAATTTCGAAAGTCGCTCAAAGTGTCTTTCAAGTATAAACTATAAAACCTTCTATATCATCTCTTTTAATAGTTTCTTTGTTATTGAAACATGATAAATTTTGTAATTACTTCTGCCACACCACTTGTTTACAAAAAAACTAAAAGTTTTCAGGAAAAGTGTTTCGGGTTGATCCAGCTGCACCAAAAAGTTACATTTTAACTCTAGCAGGCCAAACCTGGTATAATTATAATATCTAGCCTAAAAGGAAATGGGCCAAACAATCCAGAGGTTGCTCTTAGTGTATTTCAATGCTTAACACTTCCTAATTCATCTTATTAAGAAATTAGATTATTATACAGTATATTTTGTAGTCATGTTTTTGCTCAATACTTGTTCTGAAATTTTTTTTTTTTGGACCGGATGTGTTCGGTTACCCAATATGTACCAAAAAACTACCAATTCTTACATGTACCAAATTTAACTGATTTGACCTGTCATGTAATCTTCCCATTGCCACCTGTACTCTTGTGAATACATTGCATTATTATAGTAACAGTTTATGAGAAGGTAAAGGAAGACTTTTCTTGTGAATTTACAAGATTCATTTTAGTAAATCTCCATGCTTTCTATGCAATATCTTTGGTTTTATAAAAGTAAATATAAAAGGTAATTTTGATTATACGCTAAAAGGGCAAATGTCAAAAAGAGCCCTATGGACTTTTGCTGAATTCAAATACACAAATCCTCAAGCCTTAGTTTTGAACGGTTTTATCCCTAAACTGATAAAATCTCAATGAGAAGTCCTCAGACTTTGTTTTTAACAAATACGTTTTTACTCCATGATTAAGTTCTAAACTTTAAAAAACTGAATGGATGTCTTTTTTGCATGATTAAGTTACTCCAATTTATGCAAACTCTAAAGGACCTTTTTGTTGAGTTTTTATAAGTTTAAGGAATTAACCATGCAATCAAAGTCCAGTGACATGTGTAACTTCAGTGAAAGTCCATAGGGTTTTGTCAACATCTGCCCTGCATATATGCTGTTCCCGACATTATAAGTACTCTGACAGCTGACAGCCTTCAAATCATCTAGTTGACCCGTTTGGCTGCTTGTATGGGTTGTCTTGAATTTATTCTTCATTACAGGCTGTTATGAAAAGCTTTGTGGCAAGCACCTCTGACTCGGCTAAACCTGACAAATTTTTGGCTTACATGGTTCCTTCAGTTGGTGAGGTAATATTTGCCTCAGAGATTTTCTTATGGTGAGAAGTGAGAGTAGGGGTGGCTCAGTTGGTGGGTTGGGTAACACATCAAAGCTGGTTGGTCAAGTCACGCCAACCCACAAGCTCTTTTTTTCTTTATTTCCTCAATCTGTTAAAATAGTGTTAAATATGATTACATATAGTATGTTATTTACAATACTAAACTATTTCTTTTAGGCATACCGGTTTTGGAGGTTTTTCGCATTTTGAATACTTTTTGGGAGACTTCTAACCTGCACCTCATCTTAATTTTTAATTTATTCATCTATCCCGGTTGAGAAAAATATATTCCAAGAACGTATCGTTGTATGTGTATTTAATTTTTTTTCTTAAAAAATACTGTAATTGTATCTGACATTCTGACCTTTATACTTGGGCCACCTCTAACTGAAAATTAGCAAGATGCTTCTGTTTTAGTTTCACCAAATCCATGTTCTGAAACTTGTTGCTATCATTGGTAAATTCTTGTATTTATTTGTTAATCTCTAATACTTCAGTGGATTTATTAATGTTTTTTTTCAGCTCTCAAAGGATATTTATGATGAAAATGAAGATATATCGTACACATGGGTTCGTGAATATCACTGGGATGTATGTTCTGGACAGTTTTGTAAACCTTTGAATTCCAGGGTTATATGTGTTCACATAATTGTGTGTTTATAAACGTTTCTTGTTTTTAAACAGGTACGGGGTGAGGATGCAGATGATCCTACAAATTTTCTTGTGGTATTTGGTGAATCAGAGGCTCGCTACATGGTAACAGAAAAAATAGACATAGGTTGATTTAATTTTGATGGTGGTAAAAATTGGACGGTTTGGGTAACGGACTAACGGGTAAGGATGGGTAACTTTATGTGTTGGAGATGCTTATAACATATATCAACATGACAAATAAAATCTAAATCTTTTAGTAGTACGATTTAGTAGGTCGTACGCTTTAAAAAAAAATAAAACGGACTACTTTAAACTAATTAGACCAAGACGGCCAGGTGTTTGGTTCTGATCGGTAAGGGCCAAGTAGGGTTACTTGAAACACTTTTTTCCATTTTCTAGAAGTAAATATTTTGTGCTAAATGTGGTTTAAAAAAATTGACACATTAATAATCTGATTTTTTTGTGTGTGTAATAAACTACTGATATAGTGATGCAATTATTAAAATACTTTCGACATGTTTGACCCATTTGAGCTTTCCCATTTTGGTTAAAATTTTCAATTTTACCAGCTTGACAAGATTAAAGATAACCCAAATCAACACTTTCATAAGTAAATTGGTCAATATTGCCACATGTATTCTTTTATAACATTCTTTCATGTATAGAACTATCCTTGCTAACTTTTGTTATTTATTCAGCCTCTGCCAACGAAGCTCATTCTTAGGAAAAAAAGAGCCCGAGAAGGAAAAACAACTGATGAGGTTGAACATTTCCCTGTTCCTGCAAGTATCACGGTGAGGCAAAGATCGCGTGTTTCAGTTGATATAAAGGAATCTGAGGTACCTATCTTTTTCTGAGTTCCTTCTTGAATATATTACAAATTTCTTCTTCAAGTTAAAGTTCATCAAGCTTGGTGGTAAAATGGGAGTGTTGGGCAATGGGTTCACTTCAAAATGCCTACCCCTTTGACCCATCAGAACCTCTTCTAATTTATTTTTCTATTTTACTTGTTTGACCTGTTGAAGATAGGTGACAACCTGAATTGACCCCTTTATAACCATTTTGGTCTAAATTGTCACATGATCTTATCATCGTTGGTAAATTCATTACACAAGCATTTCTTGCAGAATTATGCTGGCTTAAAGGGGAGGAGTTCAAACCAGAGGCATCATGGTAGAATGGATATGGATGATGATGTCCATCGACACCATCATAATGACATGGATGATGGTGATATGGACCAATCAAGTGGAGCCGAGTATTTATCTGATTAACATCTTCAAGTGTAGTTATGGTCATGGAAATATAAAAAAGTCGAGCTCCAAAAGTTGAACGAAAAAACAGACTATACAAAACCTGCAGTGTGAGGTGAGTTCATTTTTCTGACTTCACATGTTATCCTTTTGTCCCATTTTTACTGTTGCATTTCATTATAATACGTAATTATGTTACAAACGTGTAGATTATGTTTTGCAAGTTTTTACAAATTTCTGTTCGCATAAAATCTGAGTGAGTTATGTTATTGATTTTGAGTTTTAGATTGTTGTATTTACTGAATCCCGCTCCCGGAAACTTAAATGATCACTATCATCCGGAATTTGAGACCACCTTGGGTTGAAACTAATAAAGGATGGTTATTTTTCCAGCTACACTATCAGAAACTGAAATATGATCAAGGTCACTCCAACATTGTATGTCTTGTACTTTTGGTAGATGGTAGCTACCTGCCGAACTACCAAAATTGTGAAACTTGGGACGTGTTGGGTAAGTGGTCAAAAAGAGTTCGGGTTAAAACTAATTATTTTAGTACAATAATGATGTATTTCTTGGGATTCATACTCAGGTTTTTTATTTTTAACATAGCGGTAGTGTGTGCATGAACCGATCGTGATCCAACTTTGGATCGCCTGCTAGGAATCCGAATGCAAAACAAAAAATAAATAAGTAATAGATCTAGGAATAGAACTTGTACCTTTCGTTTCGTAGTAGCTAAATCAAGATGTAACACCTCTAGACCGTGATCCGGTCTTTAAATCCGGAACACGAGATCACCAAAGCGCTAAACTTGAACCTGGGTATCCATCCGGTCGGGTCGCAATCGAGAGGAATGAGACAACCAGATTCGGCCTGTGCAGACGGCTGCTGTGGGCAGCAGTTCATGGCACCGCAGTGAGCTGGCGTGACGACCATCGAAGGTGGTGCCGCACTTATGCTACTAGTCTAATTGTCTAAAGAACAATGTGCTTAATCTAATTAGAATCTTACACCTTTTATTTTTAAAAGTAAACTTTGTTTTTTGTTCATGTGACATCTAACCTGTTAAGTCCAAACATTTAAAACTACGTTTTGGGTGTCTAAGGTTACATTTTCATTGTAATTTCGGTCATTTCACTAACACGTAATTTTAGTTTGTGGAATGATCAGAATTGCAATGAAACTAACGTTAAACGGCCAAACAAGAGGGATGAAAAAATGAAGTCTACTTTTTTAATAACTACATCCGAATTAGTATGAACAACTCACGTGTTACGCTTAATAAGAACAAATACCATTAAAATCAATATATTTTATGTTTTATCTTTCAATATTTTTTTACACATAAAAACCATCCTTTTTTGTTTTTTCATTTAAAAACCCTTCAACGACTTTTTAAAGTTAAAAACCAACTTTCTAAGGATGCCAAGAAGCATCGATTTGAAGTAAATAATCAACTTTAAGTAACTTTTTGTTGATTAAGCAAAAACCCAAGATTATGCTAATAAATACCATCAAGAAACCCCAAAACTCAAGTTGTATGAATGAAAACAGAAAACCCATTGTCAAATGGAACAACACCACCAGGAAACACTAAATGACTAAAATGTAAGTAAATTGAAATAAATAAATATATTTTCAATCGAAAACACATGATCATATTGGATGATACTAAGCATCTTCCTCGATCAAGATTTCCAAATTGCATCAAGTCAATAAAGATATATGTATGTCAAAAGTCATCAACGTTAATACAACCTTTTACATATATAGTTTCTTCTGGTCACATATTTTTGGAGTTTTAGAATTTAATAATCTAAAATATTAGCTATTGCCTAATCTACATTATTAATTTGATCAGTAACACTCAACTTTTATTTTCACACTCGATTTCGCTTATGATAATGATTATAAATGAAATGAAATAACATATAAGGTGAAATTGAATAGAAAACGAACGCAAACCAATGATGAAATTATGATCATTATACTACTAGGATTGCTATTCGTAATAAAAGTGAAAGTTAAGAGTATTCCGATCAAATTAAAGTATGAATCATTATTAGCAAATGAGTAATTGTTTGTACTATTAAAATTCAATTTCTCTTAAATTAAATTTAACTTAGTGTAAATTACATCGATGGTCCTTGATATTTATTCAAATTTTACTTTTCGTCCTTAGATTTCACAAATTACTTATATAATGTTTGCCTAATTATATTATGTTAATGATTGTTTTGAAAGCTAGACCGGACCACCTGGTCTGAGTGGTTGGATCTGGAACGAGACTCAAGCTAGTTCAATTCAGTGCTTAAAACCATTGTGACGTTGAACCGGTGGTAGGACGGCCCGGGAACCGAACCAATTGAACCGGTTTGATAATATATTTTTTTAATTTTTCAATTTATTTTTACATATATTTATTAAAATTTATTAAAATAATGATAATTTAAGTTGATTCTTATATTTTTACATAATTTTTCACTGTCCGGTCCGATTATTAAAATATTAATATTAATATATTTAATACATCACGAATAATAACTCTAGTTACTTCTTATATTACAAGTTCTCTTACCTAATAATTATGATCCCTGGAGATGAATAGTATTAACCTTCTAAAACTACCTCCACACTTTGCTTTCACCTCCCATGAAAATGATGACTTCTATCTAGGGGTGTTCAATATTCGAATCGCATTCGAAAACTCGAAATTCGATTCGATTCGAGTCGAAAATCACTGATTCGAAATTGGATTCGAATTTTCAAATTCAATTTTGATTCGATTAGATTCGAGGTCTAATTATCGAATTCGAATCGAATTGCGAATTTGTGATTTTTTATTCGATTCGATTCGAAATTCAAATTACAAATACACACACACATACATTTATTTATTTTGTATATTAATTTAGAAATATGCATATGAGAAATTAAGAATTAAAAGTTTAAAAAATATATAATCTAAAATATTAAAGCCAAATTGATACCGTTCTGACTTACTAAACTTGTAATATTTCATATGTTACGCTTGTTTAAATATTTTGAGCATTTGAAATTGAATTTGTTGAATGAATTTTAAAAATGCTATTCGAGTAAAACATGTTTTATTAAATATGAATCGAATAATTTCAAATTCGATTCGAATTCGAATTTTTTTCGAATACAAAACGAATTCGAATCCTGCTTGAAAGATTTGAATTCAATTCGATTCGAATTCGATTTATCTTTTTCGAATTCGAATCGAATTTGGATTCAGTTTGAAAATTTAAAAATTCGACTTATTCGATTCGATTAACTTGAATTCGACTCGATTCGATTAGATGAACACCCATACTTCTATCAGTTGCAATCAAATGACAACAAGATGAGAACAAATTCATTATCATTAACAGTAGAAAAACATCGAAATGTTTTAAAACCCTAAAAACATGGCAAATATGTTGGATTTGCAAAATGGTGAGAAGCCCTAGAAATTGCAATGGTGAATTAGACAACAATAAAAGCTGCAAAAAGATATGTGGTACGTATTCTAGTAGTGTATCAAACCATGTATGTTATACAAGTTGAATAAATATATTGTTTTAAAAATGTTCAATCTCTCAACTTATTTCTTGGGCCGCCACTGATTCCATTATATTAGTTAACTAGGTTAGAACATTGTATGTTATACAAGTTAAAGAAATAGTTTTTAAATACTTATTTTATATAGGTCATTGCATATTTCTCCAAAGGTTTCCTAAATATAAAGAATGGAACTTTGGATATAAACAATTATACACTTAATAAAATAAATTAAATAGTTGAGTTTGAACAATATGCATACTATTACATATCTTATCTTGCTACTCTAATAAAAGAGTAATTAGGGAGGATACGTGGCACCACCACATTCTTTCTCACAAAAAAATTTCCGCTTCTCTTTCATATAAATAGTTACATTAATTACTAATAATATTACTTAATCTTTTTAGATTAAAAAAATAGTCTTTAACAAATTAAGGAAGAGATTTTTCTATTAATGTTATTTAAAAAAAGTTTAATAAAATAAGATTTTTTCTAAAAATCAATTTTTGAAAAATACAATATATTTTAAAATTGGTCTTTTGAAAAAATTAAATTTATATAAACTAAAAATAATTAAATTTGAAAGTTAACATACAGAAATTTTGAAAATGACATATTTTTTAAAACGGTATGCTTTGAAAAAAATGTATAAATTTTTTAGAAAAAACAAAAAAAAGTTTAAAAAGGTTGATATTATTGTTTTATTACTTAAAATACTTACTTATACGTAATTTCAATCATATATATATTATTTTAGAATATTGTTTTATAAACAATGATTTTTTATTATATTTAATATTTTATTTATTCATTCAGTGTATTATACGGTATACTAAAGCTAGTAAAACATATAAACGATGATTGATTGTAGAGGAAAATAAGAGAATGGTAATTTTATTAAGTATAGATATTAACAAGAGAGAGATGTGAACAAACAATACTAAGAATAAACAGAAACATGACATACGTCTCAAAAGCTAGTATTTTATCTAGATAGAAGATATGTTTGCGATTTGATTAACTGGATTGTTGTGTAAGGATGACAATATAACTAGTCCCGTACATAAATGCAAAACTATGTCCCATACTTAGTCTCATATCCATGAGGTAATTACCTATTATCTATAAGCGTTACATTTTATGGCGGTGTGACAACCGTTATGATGTGTTTTTTTTTGTGCCTTTCTTGAAGTGTTAGAGTTTCACGATGGAATGATTGTTGTTGCGACGTGTTGTTGCATTCACCTTTCAATCTAGTTAATTAAATGAATAAATGGATTACTTATCACCCAAGACCCAAGGAAAACAATATATGTGTGTGTGTGGATATGGTTTAGGAAAAACGGTATGTATATTCAAGCACAAGTGTCACCTAATATCACACCCATGACATACCTCTAAACATTCTTATAACTCATTTAATACCTAGTTTGATACGTAAATACCCATCTCAAGTGTTTCGGGTTTCATCTTTACATGTCTATTTTGGGTTTCATCTTTAAGACGAAATTGAAAACACAACCCAGAGATCATAGGCTCAGGTAATGGGAAACAACTTACACAAAATATATAAAGATCACGTACGTTACATCGCGAAAGAATCCCGCTCATCACCGAACCATAAGTAAATAAAGTGATAGCTAAGTGAAGTATCACATATGTTCTATATTATTAGTTTATGAAAAAAAAATCTACCCATTTAAAATAAGGGAGCATCTAACTCGAAACATTTATTACTTTATTATCAAAGATGATGAGAAATGAATATAGAATATAATACTTAAGAGTTAATGCCTTAAGTTACAAGCTAGTTGAGCACCACATTACAACCGATAATTATCTAGGCCTTTAGGTTCAAAAAGGGAGAGAAGTATAGAGGAAGACAAAAAAAAAAAAAAAAAAATACCAAGTTAATATCAAAATTCACTCATATATTTATTTTCATTTAAATATTTAAAAACATTAGCTAATGGTTGTTCCACCTAACGATTTTGAATGTTGACATAGAGACGTACTCATCTTCGATCCTTCAAGTTTAATTGATATATTAGCACTTGTTTTTAATGTTTTTCAACAAAATTACAAAGAAAAAGTTAGTTAACACACATAACACGAAGACACAAACGAAATACTCAACTGCAATAGGTTAACGTGTCACTATTATAAAAAAACAAAATACAGTTTATAATTACTGAAACAAAGGTCAATAAATGAGTCCAAAAGATATAATTTACAATTCAATACAATATTCAATTTATACTCTTCAAAACTCTAAAGCTGTTAATCTTGACTTGCATGAAAGAAAACAAAAGTATACATATAAAATATGTTTTCGTAAATAACAATTAGAGCATATCAAATAAAATAAAACAGTTGTTCTCGAACCCGAACACGACAAGAAAACCTAAAACCCTGGGACAGGTATTCGGGCATAGGACCAAGTATGGAATTAGTGTTAAAAGAAATGTCACACGTACGAGCGCGTAGGGCATTAGACTAGCCGGAAACATTATTTTTTGTCCTTGGGTAACAGAAAATCTACCAATCCATTAACTTTTTATCTCGGGTAATAAATCTATATCTATATATAAAATGAATTAGTAACACACATATTTGAAAAACTCAACTCATAGCTTTTAACAACGTAACAAGTAATCTGATACATGAGCAGTAATTACCCGACAAATACCTAACAAGTTTAGGATACGATGTTTCAATCAGGGATATGAATGAAATTACAAATGTGCGTCTCACTCCTTTATTACCATCCCTAGCAATGTTTTTAGAACCAACCGGTTGTCTTGAAGGTTCACCGGTCGAACCAGAATTAACAACAGTTAATTACTTGGGATTCTAACCAATGATCTCTTGACCTAGTGGTTCAAGGGAGAAGGGGAAGGCGGGAGATTTTGACTCTTTTCGAAAAACAGTGTTCAAACCTTAACATTAGTGAATTATTACTAAGTTGATGTTATTAACTTCTAACCAGCCATTCAAAAAATAATTACTTAGGAATTCTAAATTTAACCCTATAAATAGACAACCAAAATGTTGCTTCTATGTGAGAGATAAAGATGGATAATAAGTTGTTTAGAGAAATAAGTGTAACCCAACAAAAAGATTGTAAGTTTCCAAAAATATTAACCCCAAACCACATGCAAACATGCAACCTTAGTGTTGTAATAGACACCATTAAAGCATGTAAACCATGGCTGCAGCTTCAACTTCACCAAACTGGTGCTATACTCTTCAGGGGCTTTCCTGTGATTTCCGCTTCCGATTTCAACGACGTCGTTGAAGCGTTTGGATTCGACCCCTTTCCGTACGTCGGTGGTTCCGCCCCACGTACACATGTGATCGGAAATGTTGTAACGGCGAATGAGTCTCCACTTGATCAGAAAATCCACTTCCACCATGAGATGGCTCTGGTGCTTCATACTTTTCATAGTTTTATTTATTTATATATATATATATATATATATATATATATATATATTATTTGTTTTTGTTAATTTCCTACTTATTAGAGAGTTAATTTAATCTTTAATATTGAATTGATGTATAATTTAATTATTTGTATTCATATATTATAAAACATTATGTGTGTAGGTTGAATATACTTCTCTAATTTATACATGTATACGGACTTGTCACGAGAAATATAGAATAATGAAAGTAGGGACAATAACTCATCCGAGAGAAATTGCTAAATAATTTATATTATACTCTTTTTATTAATCTTTAATAATAAGTGAATGGTTTACACTGATTCTCGTGTGTTTTCTATTGAACCATATATATAGCATGTTTGTCTCGGAATCAATTATATATAAAATGTTTATTTAACCCTCTTTGTTATGATCATATTTATAATGTATGGTTTTTACGATTCTCAACATATTATTGATTTTAAAATTAACATGCAACATATATATGTGTGTTTTTGTTAATATAAGGAGTGCTTAAATCCAATTTCTAACAAATCAAGTTTTTATTTCTTTTTTTTATCTGTGCAGCATCCGGAGTCTCCATCCAAGCTGTTCTTCTTTTGTGAAGAAGAACCGCTAAACGGTGGTGAAACTCCTATAATACTGAGCCATATTGTATATGATAAGATGAAGGAAAGACACCCAGTATTTGTCCAACGGTTAGAAGAACTTGGATTGATCTATAGCCGAGTGCTTGGTGAAGAAGACGACCTTACATCCCCTATCGGTCTTGGGTGGAAGTCCAAATTCGCAACCTCCGATAAACATATAGCCGAAGAGAGGTACGTTTGTAAGCGAATCATGCCTTTATATCATGTCTTTACCTGATATCTAACCCGCCCCTTTATACACTTCCACGCGAATAATTTGAACATTTTAGTTAACATTTGCCTGTTCAGTGTTCACTATTAGCTTATGGTTCCGATAACCACAGGGCTGCAATGGTTGGAGCAACATTACGATGGATGGAAGATGGTCTTGTTGAAGTTAAACATGGACCAGTACCAGGTATCAGATACGATGAAACACGACAACGCAAGATTTGGTTCAACACATTGGTGTCGGCAAGTGGGGGACTTGAAAACAAGCTGAATAATGATCCGTCAAAACAGGTGACTTTCGGGAACGGAGAACTGTTGCCAGCTGATGTTGTTCGTGACTGTGTTAGGATCCTAGATGAGGAGTGTGTTGCGATACCTTGGAAGAAAGGCGATATACTTATGGTAGATAACTTGGCAGTTCTTCATGCCCGATTACCATTGATTACACCACCTAGGCGTATACTAACTTCGTTATGCAAATGAAACAAATGATGTCGTTTTGGTATTAAAAATTTCTTACTATTTTTGTCAACATCAAATTTTTCCATATAGTTGTATGGATTTGAACCCACAACAAGGTGGAATTTCTTATTTACACGGTTATAATCAAGTTCTTGGCTATTCGGTCGGTTATTTCATGATTTGACGCATCATAGGCTTTAAATCCGCCCTGAAAAGCTTACCTCAAACAACATCTTTCATTTCTACGTTTATGCTTCGGTTTTCTTATTTACGTTTGTGTTTCATTTCGACGATACTAGGCCAAAGTGAAGTTAACAGAGGTGGCACCGCTTCTACGGGCTAGACCCCACAAAATAAAAAACGAAATGCAACTGAAAAAAAAGATTGTTAAACAAAAGAGTATAAAGCCTGGGAGATCCTATTAACACTCGGTGAACAGTCTATATAACTATACAAACACTTATGCGGGTCAGTTCTAGCAGCAGAATGGCAAAATTTGAGAAAACTAAGGTAACAGAATAGACCCGCTCGAACAAATAATACAAATATGAAAGATATATGTATATTAAAAAGATGGTAATTAAAATTAGCGAAAAAATTTATCTACCTTGAACAAGACCACTGAATACCTGGCTGTTTCCAGCAAGAGTAGCTTCCCATTCCACAGATGACAAAAGAATATGTGAAAGTGAAATTACAACTTGTTTCATGTCGGGTCTCAAGATCGGATCATCCTCCACGCATTGCTTTGCCAACATGGCCATCTACAAATCAGTCAAATTATTAAAAAAATATTAAAATTTTTACAGATGCATATATTTGATCTATTTTCTTATTTACCAGCACTGGCAGAGCCAGATAAACTTTGAAAGTTAATTGAATTATTTTAATGACGGTAAAGATTCTTGAACTTACTAACAATGAACGGGTCAAAAGAGATCATATTGTATGACTTATGAGTAGGGTCAGACTGAGCCGGTGACCCAAAACCATTTCACCCAACTTTTTATCAATAATTAGAGTCAAATATGATTACAAAAGTTATATTACTAGTCTAGTTTCTAAATGAACTTTTGACATGTTCAACTCATTTACTCTTTCATCTAATTTTTTTATGTTGTATTTTACCTATTAGAGGTAAAACATACAACATTAAAACATAAAGTAAATCGACCCGTTCAATTTAAATGGGCCAAAATTCCCACATGTTAGGATGTTATTCACTACCCATTAGGTTCAAGGGTCCATAAGTATCAAAGTGCACCCATATATGGTCTTATGTGACTAAATATTACATGTTGGGATGCCCATTACCTAAAACCCTCAAAAAACTACTTAAAATATCAAAAACAAACTGCACTTCTAACAACTAAAATAATTTCAAATTCTATTAACTTTAACATAGTATCTATTATATATTTGAAATATATAATATATAAATATATTAGGATCAATGTGGGTAAAAGGTTCAGGTAAGTGGAAGGGTATTAACTAATATCATAATCGTCCCAAACCTGTAAAATTATTAATAACTAATCTCATCCCAAATACCCACCCTGAATGTGTTAGGTTTTGGGTTTTTACCGTCCCTAGACATGCCAGAAAGATTTTCAGAACGAACAAAGTCGTTTGGTTTTTCTTGCCAGGTATGACCAGCCAAGCATACATTTGTAAAATGATGCAACAATGCTTAAAAGATGAAGCCAAAAAGCACCTTGAAGACACAGTCATGGGGATATAAATCCATCAAATTTGGATCAATATAATCTTTTAGGCTTGATGTACTTATAAACTCGGATGCATTTTTAAGAACCGCCACCATCTGCAATTTTTCACAAAATAATAGCAAATTGTGAAATTCATGTACTTTTTGCGTTAATATTCTTGTTTGCTAATTTCTTTAATTGTTGGGGGCACGAAGCCATGAATTATAAAAGATCTTGGTACTTTTTCCCAGATTTTAGCAACCAACTTAAATTAGGGACTTTACATTATATAAATAATGACCGATTTCAGCAACCACATCATTCTAACTGAGTTTTAGTGTAGATTGCTGATGTGGCATTAATTGATGGAGTGTCAGCCACCAAATAGATGCCACATACTAAAAAATAAAATGCTTCTTTGAAAAAGATTTATTAATTTACAACTTTCAAAATCAAAGCAGATGCCACACGGCACATACATCAATTTCTGAAAAATCAACGTAAAATCACCTACTACCTGTTGAACAAGTCAATCGTTGCTAAAGTTGGTCAAGAAACGTAAATTGGTTTCTAGAATTGGTAACAGTGTATGTTAGTTACCATTTTGCGTGCTATCTAAACTCTAAAGTTGGTTGCTAAAATAAAATAAAAAATTTGTAACGCCCTTAATTGTGAAGCAGACTTACAGCAGATGCCAAAGTCCGTCTCTCAGGATTCTTTGTTACACCAGCTTCGGTTCGTATTATGGCATCTTTTCCTGATATTATCTCGAAAAGAATAACACCAAAGGCATATACATCACTCTTAGTTGTGGCTAAGCCGTCCCTAAGGTATCTGTGACAAAAGAGTGATCACTGATCAGCAAGAAGTCAATTAAGTAGTTGTAGGCAGCAATTTTGACCCGTTTATCTAAATGGACCAATTTGGGTTATTTGTCCATCTTAAGCAATTTATATTCATGCATTTATGCAAAAAAAAAGCAAGCAGCATCTTAATGATTTTATATTTTATTTCCAGTATTGTATCAGAATTTGATGGTCAGCCCATTGTAATGGATCTTTTTAGCAGAAATGGATGGAAAGTTGGTCCTTAAGTGGACGAAAATCAATTACGTTGCTAATTTGCATAAAATAACATAGGTTGTAGTCTAAGATGGGAATTGGCTTAAATTATGTTGTTGTGTGTATTTAATCTGATATCCTCTAACAAGTCAACTGCAGTAATTTACTACATTGATCTCTATATGGGTGAATTACACCAAATGTAATATCAGTTACATCCTTTATCCTTGATTTAAGAAAAATTGTTACTTTTTATTGTATGTAACATACTTTTAGTTTTTAACTTTTTTACCATTTAAGTAAGTAACCTTCCATAACATATAAAATGGTGACTTGGAACCTTTTTCTGGCGACGTGTATTTGATGACACGGTGGTGTGCCACGTCACCATGTTACATGCTAAAGAAGGTTACTTACATGGCAAAAACTGTACGAATGCTACATGCAATGTTCAAAAAACTTTATATGCACTAAGAATAGAAATCAGAACATAAATTTTTGACATGCTAAAGAAGGTTACTTACATGGCAAAAAACTGAAAGAATGCTACATGCAATGTTAAAACACTTTATATGCATTAAGAATAGAAATCAGAACAGAAATTTTTTGGGGTCATGCCACCAGGCCCACCCTGACCCGTTTTGATCCAAACTCATTAATAAACTTACTCTGGAGCTAAGTAACCATACGTTCCCACCACTCTTGTCACTGAAGCTTCACCATCATTACTTCTTCCAACAAGTTTTGCCAACCCAAAGTCTGAAATCTATATTTTTACCACAATCAATCACACGTATAAATATGTAACATTAGGGTTTTCGTATTTTCATATGTTAGACAATGATGCAAGCTGGATTAAGTACCTTGGCTTTGAAAGCACCATCAAGTAAGATATTGCTTGTTTTAACATCACGATGTACATAATGAGGTTTTGTATGTTCGTGTATATATTCCAATCCCCTTGCGGTGTCGAGTGCAATTTGAACCCTCATGATCCAAGAAAGTGTTGGATGACCTAGTATGAATCATGAATGAGGAAATTTCAAGTCAAATTAATGAATTATGTTGTCAATATTTAGTTAAAATAGGAACTTACCTTTGTTTGAGGATCATGCAAGTGACTTTTAAGGGAACCTTTTTGAGCGTATTCATAAATGAGAAACAACTCATCATCACTAGCTGCATAACCAATCAATTCTACCTTAAAAAAGGAAAACCAAACAAAAGTTAATTTGATACAAAGAAAGAAAAAAGGTGACAATTTCAACCTAGTTACTTCAAAAAATATGTCGTAAGGGTTATACTTGATCTCCAACGGGTCAAATGCTTAAAATCAATACTTACTCAAAATGAAAGAGGTCAAATGAGTAGAGAAGGTTGCCTGAATTATATTTAAAAGGCTTACAACCTCCCAAATTTGCTTTACCAGAAAAGGTCGTTATTAGTATTTTGATTTAGTTTGTCAATCATATTTACCGCGTTAAGCATTAATAAATTCAAATAAGTGAGAAAACATGTTGGTGAGTCAAACCAAGCGAGCGAACCCATATTAAAATTACTCATTTTCACCCATTGCAAAACCGGCCCATCTTGCAACCTCTAGAGGTGGTCAGTATTGAAACATAGATAATAGATATAGATTCTATTAAGTACCATAGCCTTACCAAATTTGTATGATGAACCTTGCACAAAACTTTCATTTCTGCTATGAACTCCTTAGTTTTTGTTTCGGTCATTCTTTTGATAGCAACTTCCTACAATTATTCATGAGCAAGTAAGACACTCAGGGGTAGTTTGCTAATTTGGAACATGAAGCAAAAAATAAAAATGCCAACCTGATCACGAAGTAAACCGTAATAAACAGCACCATATGTTCCATGGCCAAGAAGATTGGATTCAGAGAAACAATCTGTAGCCGAAAACAATTCTTCATATGAAAAGACAACAGGCTTTTCAATGTCAAACACACCAGTCTCAATAACTGCAAGAGCAAGAGAAAACCACTTTAATCATTATGAAATAATGGATTGGGATTGCTTATTTATGGTGTTTAATAGAAGCACATAAACTTTTGAATATTTGGATTATATTTATGTTTATATGTTTATTTTGGGGTTAAATAAGTAGTTTTCAAATAGCATCTGATATCGACTTATTTCAAACTGATTACTCTTGGCAAGCTCAAAATTCCAAGTTTACCTCTAGGACGAGGTAAGTTGTTTCTAATATGCTGATTTTCTTCTTCTGCTTATAAATAATGAGCATAAGCAGTTTCAATAAGCAATCTTAAACACCTACCCTACGTTACAATAGTTTAACCAAATATATCCATTTGCAGTATGCTTGAACCTAAAACAAAACATCAAATTCTTTGTCTGCAAAACATATATAGAAACAGTTCAGTTAACCTAAAACCAATACTGTTAGTTTGCTTTCCGGTTTTGAATTTTTTAACAGCACCCTCGCTCCAATTTTTGTAGTTAATAGAAAGGTTTAACAACTTTAATATGAAATTTATATATTAGAGAATTTCCCTGCCCCCACAAGAAAATACATACCCGGTTTTATAAATTTTTGCACCCCTACATATATTTTAAGACATAGTATGTGGAAGCCACATATGTATTTATAGACTACCAAAGCATGTACCAATTTCATTTATGCCAAACCTGACCAAAACGTGTCTACGATGTTAGAAGTTCTAAAAAGACAAGAATACAATTGTAGCAAGCTACCAATATGCAAAGATTGACTTAAGAAGCCCAAAATTTCAACCTTTTGGAATATTCGTATGACGGCCACTAGATTCCCCAATATTTTCTTTCCAGTTATCAGATTCACTGTCGAATTTCCTTGAACCAAAACAAGAGCTTGTTGTCCTTAAGATATGAAACTTATGAGAAACATTTTCAACTTTTGGATCCTTTGCATGACCCCCCTGGGTATCATCAAAGCAAATTGATGATCTTGAACAGATAAGAACACCTATGACCATTATGATTAGTGCCAAGACAACCCCCAAGCTTCCTATGATCCATAGGTATGGTACATGAGCCTTATGATTGCCTTGATATACTGCATAAGAGAACAATATTGTTAGTTTGCTCTCTTATAAGCTGTAAGAAAGACTATTTATTTAGATTTACTGATTAGCATACTAATTCTGTATAATTAACCTCTTTATTTACAATATTAAAACAAAAAATTATCTTGATCTTTATTTACTTAACTATGTAATCAACTTATTAAAAACAACTATATATACAAAATTAAAAAATAACTTAAATATATTCAATATGGTATTGATTTTGTTGTTCTCAATGAAATGATTCAATAATATATTTTTATAAATTAATCATAATAAATTATGTGAAGTATAAAAAATTGGTGTAAAATGGGATTATATACAATGCTACACCAAAAGTGTACAACAATTTTGGTGTCTTGGATGGAGATGGTTTACACCATTTTGGTGTTTTGGCACATGCATTGAAGGTGGTTTAAGGAATGGTGGTTGAGCAATACATGACATTGTTCTGCCATAAGGATCTTAGTTGGCATACATCAATGTAGTTCATGGCTTAACATGATTATGCACGTCTTTTGTTTATACTACAATCAACAAAACATATAACAGGTTAACATGTATAAAGCTATATTACAAAATTACCTGCAACATCGGTAACAAACAGTGGTGCTGGAGCTGGAGCAGGAGTGACATTCTCAACAGGATATGGCTCACCAGGAGCTACAACAAGATTGATGTTAAATCAGATAAGAGGTCAACATGGTGCTGCTGTACAAGAATTCTGACGGTGAATATGCTTATGTTGTACAAACTGCAGGCTAGTTCGCTGATATCAGAATACAAGGTTATGCCCTGTATAGATACCATATAACTAAATTTTGCTGGAAAAAATCAAGCCTAATGATGAATAAAGCAACTGATATGGAAAAATTTAGTGATAAAATGAACTATAAAATTAAATTAATCTTACATGACCTGCCAGAATTTACAGATATGTTATAATGGAACTATGTAATTAAATTAGTCTTATATGACCTACCCAAGTTTGCAAGCACTTTCCTCTTGTAAAGCTAGAGTGTTCTTAACTTCTTATTAGTTATGACCAACTATACCTAATAATAGTTCTTCAATTTCTTCAGACCTACAACGTAAAAATCAACTCATATAAGCTAAGAAAACATAAACTAATCTAATAAACATCTAAAATTACTGAATATTTCAATTAATCTGCTAAAATGTAGCAATAAAATTAACTCTGTAATTAATTTAAGCTTGTGGTGACCTACCAGAATGTAAAGGTATGTAATAAAGTGCAGCACCAGTAAAACTATATCTGAATTATTAATCCCATTAAAACACCCAAGTGTGTAAGCATTGCCCTCTCGTAAAGCAATCCTCAAGTTCATTAGTTTGAAAGTAGAATGTTCTTAACCTAGGTAATCAACAGCATTAGACACACTCAAGGCTCAAAGGATGCTTAAAAAGCAAGAGTTTTTTTAAGCAACGACCACAGTATAAATACGTCATTTTAGGGGTTTTAAACACGTTTCAAGCCATTTCTAGATGTTCCAATTTGGATGGAAGCCTAGCCTGAGCTCCCTGATGGACGCAAGGCGGTATGGTTGGGCCTCGCCTAAGGCGGGCGCCTTGTGCACCTTCAACTACATAGTTCTTAACAGATCTGACCAAACAATCTAACGAACTTTAAACTAAATCATCTTCAGCAGACCTACAGTGTGAAATTCAAAGCTCACAAGCTAAATAAACAAGAACTAGTCAAATATAATACATTCTGATCAAAGGTAACAGTAAAAGAAACTCTGTTATTAATTAAATTAAACTAAATTAAGCTTGTATGACCTACCAGAGTTTAAAGGTATGTAATAAAGTTCCCCAACGGTGACATTATCCGAATCACTAATCCCATTAACAGCCTCAATACCATCCATACTAACACCAAACCTACTCGCCAACAACTCAATACTATCCCCTTCCTTCATCACGTAACTCATCAAGTAGTTCCACAGCCCATTCGAACACCCACACATCAACTGCAGCGACACCACCGCCCCTACACGCGCCGGGCGCGTGAACTTCCCCAAATAACCTAATCCACCGTACGCATCCACCACCATACGGTACAGAGATCCACCATTCTCCCTCACAGTATACGTCGTGTTCGTCAAAAACTTATTCACAGGTGAATCAGCACACGAACAATTCTTCCTAACGAATACGTAACCCCTACCGTTACCTTCAACTGTAACATCCTCCGGTGAGACGTCGAACATGCTCATGATCACCGCTAGGGTTTGGTTTGGCGACGGAGTGAATGCGAGAAACGAGGTGCAGAGGCGAGATGCTTCAGTGCAATTCAACGGCGTTGTGTATGAATCACATGTTTTCATCATCTGCAACATAAACACAATTAGCATCAACGATTTAGAACATGAAGCGGTTTTCGCACCAACAACTCCATTGTTGAACTGTTAACGAACGATTGATCGAATTGAGATGCAATTAACGAATCTGAACGAAGAAAAGCTGGAAAAATGGAGGATGATTGTGAATTTGAGATCAAATCGTGAGTGATTGTGATGATTTTATGGAATTGATGGAGTGATGTTGTAAGCAGTGTGTAGAACTGTAGATGAATTCAAGTGTTTGTTGGTGGTGTTTTTGGAGCAAATAGCGACGTGACAGTAAATGTTGATTGACTAAAGAACATGTTGTGTTGATTCTCTATTGTTAAATTTGTTCATTACTTTATACATATTACTTGATCAATCAAATATAAACAAACATATACAAATGACAAATCTATTTCTCTATACGACACACATATGCTAAAGATATATATCTTATTAACATACTATATATTGTTTAACAACATTAAAATGCATCTATAATATAAACTGATATATTAATGTTAAATTTCATATCATTTTCTATTCATATTTCTTTTATCTCTTACCAATACAAATACATATAGAGAGAAACAAAAAGTAAAGAGTGTATCAATAACATAAATAAGTATGTATATAACTAATGTCTTTTAGTATTAACTCAACATTTAAGGTTAGATTTCAGCTTCTCTTATTTCACTTGTACATATTTTATTTCTTAACCAAAAAGGTTAATTAAAAAAGTCGTAGTTTGTGGCTATTTAAAATATTATTTATTCAATCATATATTATCTTATAAAACAATCATCTTATCTCATAATATTAATTTTTAATTTTTAATTAGTTATTAGTTAATTTAATATTTCTATTATTTCACCGGTGTAATATATACAAGAGCTTTAACCTAAATATATATATATGAACATATTCATGTATATGTATTGTGTTTTGTCATAATATTTTGAGTTTCTTGAGTTTGGTCAATTTCTTAAAAAAATTAAACTAGATATATGAAAATAAATATGATAAGTGAAAACTTGATACTCAAAAATATCAACGTAAAATAAAAGTGAGACAGACATTATATTTAAATAGATAAAAATAATACATGCATTTCATGTTTACATATATAAGATTTGTCTGACATGAAATCACTGATATATAAGATTTATCTGACATGAAATAACTGATATTGAACTATACCAAAAATTTATTGTTCTTGTGACTGGTTCAAAATATCATCTTCGTTTTTAGTATGTATTCTGGTTATATCGTGTTAATTTTCGAGATTTTATGTGTAAATACATAGCAATATGTAATAGTGTCAATGTTAAAACTTTGGGGAATAGAAGATAGACAAAAATATTTATGCTTTTCTGGATAGAATTGTAATACAAGAGTTACTTCTTTCCAAGACAAGGGTAAATGTTTTGATGGTTACATTTTCTTTAATAATCTTGAAGGAGGTAAATAGCAATAAAAGGAACATAATTAATTGTGTTTGGCTTGAGTTCAAACAAGTTTTTAAAGCTATTTTCATGTGTATTGTGATGGACCATTGATGGTGCATGAGCCACATGCTACTATGAAATTTGAACATGTAATTAGTGAATTCAAAATAATTTGTATAAATGAGCATGCAATTTTGTATAATTGAGTTGGATTTTATATAAATATTAAACGAATTTCTATGAACATAAATACAAATTGCATGTGAGTTTAAAATATGAAATTTTAGGCGCATAAACTAATTAATTAAATAATTGTAAATGATGAGTTCGCATGTGATGGTCGCTTGGTTTCATTTTCTATCAGGGTGATAATATTATATAATTGTAACAACGTATTTATAACGAATTTTATTATAGTTGATAAATCTTTACTCAACTTATTTTAGAATATTATAGTTTTTTCCTACATTTTAGATATTTCTTAATTCATTGTCACATGTATATTAATCATACATAGGAAAAATGATGTATTTAAAAAGTTTAGAATTTAATACAACTTTATTTAATTATAATTAAACGTGTTTGATCAAGAGTTATAACATAGTACACGGTCACTATATGTAGAATGTATAGTTTTCAAGAAAAGAAAATAGGAGCCGATCATGCAAAATGGACAATGTCACAGTGTCGCATTTACTCTTTTGAGTGAGCTATTGATACCTATATAATATAGTTAATATCGTAAAAAACCTAAAGCTTATTAAATATGTATAAAAATACTTTATTGGTATATTAAAGTCCTTAAACTCATCAAAAATACATGAAAAATGCACATATGTGTGTGAATATATTTAATATATGACCAGTAAACTCTTAAATTTATTAAGAAAACCTGGATATTTCTTTTTTATAAAAATAACAAGTATCACTCTATCAAATATCGGTCAGTTTACAAGTAACAGTTTATTAGAGCACTCACATCTCATTCTTTATTTTCATCCTTATAATTACACTAAAAATCACTACTTCTTCTCTCTCTTTCAATTAAATAACATATTTTTTATACATTTTTCATTACCTTTTCTTTCTCCTTCACTCACAACCAGTTTTAAAAATATTAAAAAATTTATAAGGGTTGAACAGTAAATCCTTAAATTTACAGATGAACAGTAACATTTTCTCTCTCCCTCACTCACAACCACTTAAATCATTCCATATAATTTAAGAACTCTCACTCACAGCCCATTCTTTAAAATATGTGAGTGGGAGTTCTTAAATTATATGGAATGATTTAAATGGTTGTGAGTAGAGGAAAGAAAAAATGTTATTGTTCATCTGTAAATTTAAGGATTTACTGTTCAACCTTTATAATTTTTAATTATTTCTAAAATAGGTTGTGAGTAGAAGAGAAAGGAAAGGTAATAAAAAATATATAAAAATATATTATTTAATTAAAAAAATAATGATTTTTAATAAAATAAAAAATAAGACGTAAGTGCTCTTGGTATGTGTAAAATATGTGACATGAAATTTACACTTTTTTACTTTACATTCCACAAACCAATATGATGACAAGTTGACAAGAGTTCACGGGAGTAAAATAATGCAGGATCGCAGTCATGAATTTGGATTTGAATATACATATTTTTTTAAAAGGAATGTGATGATATAACTGGGATAATTATTGAACCTAGGGGTGTACAAAATCGGGTTTTTTTTTAAAACCGGTTGGGTTTTAAACCGGAACCGGTTTGGTCAACGTGGTCAAAACCGGTTTGGGCTCAAACCAGTTCGGGTTCTAAATTGGTTTGGACTTAAAAAAACCCAAACCTATAAAACCGGTTTGGGTCAGTTTGCCCAAACCGGTTGTTTTTTTTAAGCGTTATAAATTAAATAAACAATTAATTATAAAAATTTAACAAAACTTATAAGATGAATGTTACATATTAATTGTATAAATTAAATAAACCTATAAGATGCATTTACATATTTTTATTTGTAAAAATTAAAACATATAAAACTAGAAACATTCCATAATTGTTTTTAAAAACAAAGTACGTAATTTCAAATTAAGTACACATTTTAAAATCAAAGTGAAATATGTAATATATAAAACATAGAAACAATTAGACATAAAATTTTAAATAATTGTTTGAAAACCGGTTGGGAACCGGTTTGGAACCGGACCGAGTTAGAAACCGGTTTGAAAAAGGAAACCTACAAACCAACCTAAACCGTCGGATTGGGCCGGTTTGAAAACGGTTTGGGCAAACAGGTTTGGGCCCCAAACCGATTTCGGTTTTTTTTCCCGAACCGGTTGCCAAACCTGTTTTTCTGAACACCTCTAATTGAACCACTTTTTTACAGGTTCATTAGTTAGACGAGCTAACATCATAAAATATTAAAAATCAACAAACACTTGTAACTAATTAAAAAAAATATGAAGCTACTAATATATATATATATATATATATATATATATATATAATATATATAATATATATATATATCTATATATAAATATATATATATATATATATATATGTATATATATCTATATATATATATATATAATATATATCCATCTTATCTAATTTGATGCCTAAAGTAGCGAACAAATGAGTAAGGATTTAAAAAGTAAAAATAAAACTTATAATCAGCCGACACAAATAAAGGTTGGTAAATGCATTGCGGAGCCCAGTGATAGAGTCGCAAATCTCTTAAAAAGAAAGTTACGGGTTCTATCCGGAGCAAGAATTGCGAGACGAGTTAGGTGTTACCGTCAAGAAAATAAAAATTAAAAAAGGTTACCAGGACAATTAATATACTATTTATGACAACACTGTTTATAACTTCAAAATGCTTTTTATGTTCATATTTTTTAGTGAACCTAAATAGCTTTACGAGTCAAAACAGTAAAATAGCTATACTGTTTGTAAAAAGTTTGAAAATGTTTGATGACCTGATATAGCTACAATCTTTTAGTAGGGGTACGGAAATATTTTTGTTTTTGTTTCTATAAAATTTAATCCTTCTACTTTTACATGTATTAATTTATAAGATCCTAAAAGTACTATTGTCTAGCACTATTACATTATAAGAACTTTTAAACTAACTTTTAAATAATATATCACTTTTCTAGTAGAGTAAATTATTGTTTTGCCCTTGTCATTTAGCCACTTTAACCATTTCAAAGTAATAAAAAAACAATTTTTTGACCTAAGGTTTCATGTTTTAGTCTTTTTATCTAATTTTTTAATATTATATTATTGCTATTATTATTACTATTTATTTAATTGACAAAAGATGACTAGTAGTTTACAACTATTTAATGCAACAAGAAGCACGTGCTTGATACAAAGTTATCTTAAAAATATATATTATCTTTTAATTATTTTGAACGGAAAACCATTTTATCACAAAGGATCACTAGCAAGATGCTAGGATCAAAGATACATACAAGACATATTACACCGTAAATCTACTAAATGAAAAATCACACCAATTTTGTTATGCTATATCTTCAATTTTCACCAATATGGCATATATTTTTCGTCAGTCACCGCTGACACCAAAGTCATAAAATTGAAGATGTCACCGTCCCGATGTCACGACGACCTTGGCGTCGCCCGGCACCATCGCCTTCTACACTGCAATTTTTCGTTTCTACAACATGTTCTCGCCGTGCATCTCTGTTTGTTGTGTGTGTAGGGTGGGGGGTATAGTGATGTAGTTTGATATAATATGGTAACCAATGTTGTTGAGACCGGATCGGACCGGCCGGTCCGACCGGTTCAACCGCGAATCAGGGGCTTATCCGGTCCGGTCTGGTGTGATTCGTTTTGTAGTGGTCGAACCGGCCGGTTCGTCCCGAACCGATGGTCGGACCGGGAAACCGGACCGGTTCGGACCGGTTTTTGTTTTTTTTTTTCTGATTTTAATGGGTAAAAACGGGGTGTTAAACCATAAATTAGTACGTCGGATATACAAATATAGTTAAGTTTTATATATAACTTAAATATATATATAAATCATATATAAATTACTTATATTTAATTACATATATAAATATAATTAAAATATAGTTAAATCCGGTCCAACCGGTCCGACTGGTCTGACCACCAAACCAGTAAGACGTCCGGTTCGACGTCCGATCCAGTTCTGAAAACATTGATGGTCACACCCGCTATCACAATATTTGAGTATGTGATGTAATGTGAGCGTGATAAATTGTGATAGATGAATATATGATGTAGTGTGGTGTGTATGGTATGTATGGGCGCCCACACCACCGTAAACCCTAAAAATGTATATTATCTCCTATTGAAAAATAATTATTAAAATCCAAAACTTTATTTATAGAAACTAGTACTATATGTCTTGTTAAATATATATGTTGAAAATGGAAAGATTCCAAAAAAAACATCACTTAAAAGCAGTAAAAGTGTGGGGGACGTGCAGACAGTAGCATGAAAAGAGAGTTGGAGTGGGCCCCTACCATATCAGCAATTTTGGCGGCAAATTTAGGGTGTTTGATACCGTTGAAACCGACGTTGACTAGAAAGAGTCAAAGTCTACACCGACAATGACTTATGACTCATACACCACTCATTTATTTTTATTTTAACTACACTTTTATTTTACACACTTACAAAGCTACAAGTTAAAAGTGACTCTTATTTTATCTTTATATTTTTATTTCTAATATTTTATGTCGTTTAGAAAGAAATTTAATAACATAGATATTTTATACGGATAAGCTTTTCTATATTAAGATTAACTCTTCTTAATTTTACATAATTGGGTTTTAATCCGATTTTCTTGATTACTTAATCTCAAAGCTAAACAAAATATAAAAATAGTCCTCAGAGATTTTCAATCTTATTAGTTAGCATAATATTAATAGGATTTTGTGAATTTTCTAGTAACATTATATTTTTTAAAGGTAAAAAAAACAAATCTATTTCAAACTTCCCAATTTTTTTATTAACCACTAATGACCTCCACAATTGAAGAATCACAAAACTCAGTAGCAAAACAATGCCACTTTTAAGTTCTAAATGAATCCATACATCTTCAACATAAATCAAAGCATTTGCCAAAACAGATCTCATCTAACCTAACAAGTCTCAAGGAAACTTCAACAACAATGTGCATTGAACAATCACTACACCGACGATCGGAATAACGTCTCTGACCAAATAATATTGTGTTTAAATAAACTCGTAAACGGATTCTGGTTACCTTCTTCTTCGAGCTCCATAAACACTAGATGTATTGGGAGTGAGAGGCTGCAAGAAGGGCAGCACCGATCCCGGATCCATCATTGGAGAGTGTAAGTTTGACGTGTTGTGCGAGTTTATCACCAACCAATTCTCGCAAAGTGTTCTCAAGACAGTTTCGGTATTTGGTGTAGTGTTCGTATAATCCTCCGTCCATGGCGATGACGGTCTTCGGGATCTCACCGTCTCTAACGCCGTCTCTTCCGATTTTCTTCAGGATGCCCAAAATGCCCGCGGCAGCGAGGCGGGCTCCACGTGTGGCCATGATATCACATACCTCAACCACTGTCTTTCTTGTGGAGAATGTTGTATTAGGTATCTGCAAATTAAGTGATAATTAAGCATCTTATCTATCAAACAAGATATAATTTTTGATTTTTAATGTTTCATAACCATTTCTGGTGGTTGATAATTTATGGTTCAAATACCAACTTTATATGGTTAATGTTAACTCCTAATTATCAATGCATCTACAAAACTCAAATTGACATGATTTTTGCAAAGTGCGTGTTAGGACGATTAAAGGCACCAAAATGGGTGGGTTATCAGGATTGAGTAACGGATAAAAACAGGTTCAGGTAAGATATTGACTCGCTAAAGGCGAACAATAGCCCAATGATGAATGTGTTTTGGGTGACTTTTAACCCGTTTATTGTGTTCAACCCGTTGTCATTTCAGCCAGTTTTTTAGTTTATAGATTTGACTTGTTAAAGGCGAAGAAACCCAAATTGACCCTATCACTTATAAATTGATTGAAAATATTCCACATGTTCTCAACATAGACTCACTACTCTAGCAGAGGTCTCAGGTTTGAATCTAGCTTCCACTGATTTTCTACCTTTAACCTCCTTATAGGCCACCTATCTAGCTTGAGCTGATCCCATTTGTTAGCACGGTGTTAGTTAGGTCCCATGAGTTGTCAAGTAATGGTTTTCACAGTCGCACAAAATAAAAGAAAAAAAAACTCACTTTACTACGATGACCACTTTTAATCCGCTAGACCTTTTACTTTCTAGTTATTTTTTTTTAAATTACCTGTTTGTCCCGTAAGCAATAAAAATATAAACTAGATTAACCCGCTTTTAATGGAATTGAAACACCCCTCAACATGCAAAGCAATTTTAAAATAGACTAAGCTTTCAATTGCAAAAGTATTATGTAAGGAAGCAGTTAACACATGTCATTTTGTAACAACAGAAGAGGGGGTAATAATAATAACTATAAAGAATACATACCTCTAGTATGTCTTTCAATTTTTCCCCAACAACCTTGAGATCAGGGGACGTGTCATGATGCATTGCAGACATTTCAGGTGTCCTATGAATTTCAATGAACAAAAATAATTATATATTAATATTTGAGTTGGCTCAAATGGATGTGTATAGTAAAAGACTAACGGGTCAAAACAGGTTGAATCGAATTGGGTTGATAAGAAACACTTTTTTGTCAAGCTTTTTGAGTTTATTTTACAAATAATTAGCGTAAAAAAGAATTAAAAAAGATATATTTCAAACACGAAAATCATCCACCTCATTCCTTATATGTAATAAATATAATCGACTATTATTCCCCTCACTTAACATATATAACTGGATCATCTATCAAAATAGCATCGGACGGCCTATATTATGGGCATGACCAAAATAATACTTGACCTGTTTCAAATTGTTTTTTTTTTGTTTTAACCATTATACTGGATAGAAATAATACGTAACGCAAATATAGAAAACCATAAATACCTCAATATGAACTTAGTTTTTAGTTTTGGGGGAACTGTGTCACCAAAAAGGGCAGCTTCTTCTGCCAACCGATGTAGAATTCTACGAATAAGTTCTCCAAGATACATGCCAGAAATCATTTTTTCAAATATCTGCCAAATAAAATAGGATTAATTTCGTGTATATTATTAAACCAATTAGGAAAAATAAATTCTATACCAATTCTAAGCAAATTGAATAGCATATGCATAAACAATCACCTGTTCCCCGGGGTTCAAACTTTCAGCATCCAGTGCGTTATCATACTCTGTTAAAGGAAGATGTGATGACTTGAAGTTACCCCACTCCATGTTGATGACCTGTACAACAAATGAAGTATGTCGATTAATATTCCAGGTGGAAAATGGTCAGGTAGGATAAGTGGCAGAACGACTTCGGGTCACAACGGATAATTTTCTTATACAAAAAGTTACTTCTTATACATGTTTTATATGTCAAACATGATTACAAAATACGTCATTTCAATTATACTTATTTTCTTTGAATTAAATTAGAGATAAAGCATAAGACCCATTCATCAGTAATCGGGACATCTAATTATTATAGGCTTTAATATCTTATATTGTGCCAGTTGACATGTACATGCATACCCTGAGTTGGAGATTGAATCCACCACTGGGGTCACAAATTTTAATTCGTACTGAAATGGCAGTAAAATGAAGGGCAACTTGTAACAGCAGGAAACAGATTTTTGTGAATTTCCATTTGAGGTAACAAAATTTAAAAATAAACATTTTAACGCAACAGACTTCCGATTTTTTAACACACATAACTAATAAATCTAACCTAGATGTGGAAGCAATCATTTTCAGCAACAAAGACCAACACGCATAGAAGAATAGAATGTTGGTTACCATACACTAGAAAAAAACTAGTGTGTTGGTAAGCGAAAATATATAACATTTAATGTTCCTAGCCTTTGTTCGTAATATAAAAGGCTTAGTTACCTTAATTGTTTATCCTAAAGGTTCATTACCTCAAATATAAATTAGATAAAAGTTTGTTACCTTTTTATTTAAAATAAATGGATCTACATCATGAAGAAGATGTATTCAACACCAAAATCATTGCTCACCATCTCTCCTGATTTAGGATGCGGACCATGCCATTTTGGTATCGCTTGAGCCCGTTCCACATAAGCTGCATTACTTCCGGTACCCAAGATTACTGCTACAGCAACATCTTTGTTATCATATTTCCCTCCAGCCAATGTTCCAACCGTATCATTTACCTAAATGCAACGCTACACATTATTATTATTGTTATTATTATCTCAAAAGACATGTCTTGATATAAATGATCCGTAATAGAAAACTGAAATGATTTTTCAACCTTTCGTACCAATTTAGTACATAAGTTCAACAATAATTTTATATTCCTACATGGGAAGTTATTTTTTTTTAAATATTGCTATTGAGAAACTATTCTTCAAATGGTATTTCTATTCAAGTCTAGATTAGAAACATCATTCTAAAAAAAGTTCCAATTTCTAGTGATAATATATAGCTATGGAGGGTAAGTTACGGCTTAATACAAAACATATTATCTTCTTAAGCTTTAAGTCATAGATATCTTTAAGGAACATAAGCATTCATAAATATGTAGAAAATTTGTCGTATAATTTTTTTTATATGTAAGGTCAAATGAATGGTCTTTTGATGTAAATATGTAATTGTATGTGCTTGACGTTACAGGTCAGATTACATGTCATTATTAGCTATGGTAAGGTAATATGTATGTAGGGATATAAATCATCTAAGTGCTATTTTGATTAAAATCTACATTTTATACAGTTCGTATCTTTCATATCACCTAAGTTAAGCTTTTCTAATATAATATTATGGATGTAATAATTTTCCAATTACAACTCCACAGCTTGAAAGATTAGTGACCCACAAAATGTGGAGTTGATCTGTGGTCTACAAAAGATAAAAAAATAAAAATAAAAAAATTTGCAAGATTAGCAACCAAATGAACTCACCAGTGCAGAAACACGCATATCAACACCTTGCCTATCCATTGCTTTTGTCAATTCTGCAACTACATCTTTACCGACCTAGCAAATTTTTTTTAACAAAAGTTTACAAATTTATTACTACTGCATGTCTGCATCCCAGGTGATCTAAATATATTCAAACAGTCAAATAAAGTAATAATAGCAGAATATAGACTTCTATTGTTAATGAAGTAAAAGATATTGGATTCTTCATTTTCAAAAACTTTAGGTTACTTTGAAAAGAAAAACAGCTTCATTTGTTGATATCTCGTTTACACTTAAAAAAAACAAATTATAAACACATATATTAGTTATCATGTTAAGAAGGTTGCCCTTGGATCACCCAAGTCTTAAAATTTATACTCCCTTGTTGCACAAAAAGTAATTCAATTCTGTACTGAAGGCAAAAGGTTGTGGAAAAGTTAAAAGTAAATTAGATTCTTGCATGAGCCCATAACATATCTGTTGGAGCTATATAAAGACTAGAAATGCGTACTAACATAAAAAGAAAAAAAAAACTAGGAAAAGAAAGCAGAGAGCAGTCAATTTTGTGGTAATTTTGACTCGTTTACTTACAATTGATCGATTCGGTGTTATCTTTAACTTAGAAATTGGTCGTTTCAAGGTTTTATCTCGATGAGGTCAAGAAAAAAAGGAAAAATAACTCAACTTAAAAGGAAACAAGTCAGACATGTCAAAAGTTGCAAAAAGTGCGGCTTCAATGCATAAAACCCCCTTAATGGCTGTATTAAAAAAGTATTGAAAAAACATAATTATTGTAATCACATTTGACACACTATTTGTTTATATAAACAAGGCATAAAGTATTTTGGGTCATCCCGATACATACCAAAATTTACATGTTTGGCCCAAACACATTTTGAGTCACCCATTACCTATCCCATACCAAAATTACATGTTTTACTTTTCCCAAACACATTTTTGATCTATTACTCATCCCCTACCAAAAAGGCAAAAACTATATGTTTTGTAACAAAACCTTTTCGCCTCGCCCCAACCCAACCGAAAAATTGCATGCTTTGGCTCAAACCCTTTTTGGCCCATTACTCAACCATCAACCCAATTTGCGACATCTAATAATCTATGTATTTAAAATTCCTAACCCCATTAAACACATGAACATTTTTTAATTAACATTATTATTGTGATCCTATTATACATACTAATGTTTGTTAGACTTAAGGGGAAAACTACTTTGTGTCAACCTGATCATATCCATACCAAAAAATATGTCTTTGGCCAAAACCCTTTTTGACCCATCATCCAACACAATGGACCCACAATTTTTGTCCCATAACCAATATGTGATGAGTGATTACCATTGCATCAATAGAGAAGCCTTTTGTCCACCGAATAAGAGTGCCTGAATCAATAGATAACTGCAACACGGGAAATGAGAAGGTGAAACCTAGTTCCCTTTGTCTGCCTGGAAGAAGACGAAACTTTTCACTTTCATCAGCTACAAATTTAGCAAGTTCTGCAGCAATGTAGTCAAAAAGTGCCTGGAGAAAACTAACTTTCAGATTTTAAAAACCACATATAATGAAAGTAGAGCTAACAATTTCGATCCATTTACTTATGAATGGGTGGATCCGGGGTTTTATCTCGAATGGGTCAAACCAACAAATTTAGTTACAATGGGAATGGGTTGAACATCCTGTGTTCGGTGCACATGACCTCCTAAATAGCCAAAAGTAACATGTTTATTTATAAAGAGTTAAAAACTGAATTATGGGGCGATCCGACTTCGAGAGAATTAAATTTTCAGATCTGTAAACGACATAAAAGGAAAGTCGATACGACCATTTCGACCCACTTTTTTGTAAATAGGCAGTTGTGTTTTATCTCAAATGGTACAAAGTAAATAAAACATAGCTAAAAATGAAAGGGGTCAAACGTGTTTGAAGTCAATTAAAGCCTGTTTTTAATGTACACAACCTACTAAATAGTTTCATCTAAAAAATCCAAATCATGATTGTAAAAGTAAGGATTTTTATAATAAAAGATAACATGTTAGTTATTTATAAAAATATATATAAAGATGACTGTACAAAAAAGTGTTTGTTGGGTCAACCCGAATTGAAACAACCTGTTCTCACCAATTGTAATATGACCCGCTTTGACCCATAACTCAACCCACCTGACACTCCCATATTGTCACCTCTTATTTAAAGTCTGAAACATGAATGCAGTACATTGTATAAAAAAATAAAGTGAAATGTTGTTTATAGGAAAAAAAAAGAAAAAAAAAAGCTTACTTCTGGAGTTCCAACCATCAATTGAGGAGGAATTGACACCTCAGCAAACTCTTGATGTGCAATACCAGACTTCCCGGCCAACTGCACCCGCAGAACCCTAAAATTTGTTCCCCCAAGATCCAATGCATAATACACTCCTTCCTCTTCACTAAAGTAAAATAAGAAAAGAAAAGATTCAAATTTAAACAAAGCCAATTAGATTGAATTATATCAGAAAGCAAACATGCTTGCGCAAGATATTTTCTGCACTGATTATGAACAGTTAAAATAATGAATTAGGATTATCTTTCTAACGACTTACCAAAAACTCAAATGAAAAGAAAAAAAAAACTAGAGGTGGCGATTTTGACCCATTTACTTCTAAAATGGATCAATTTTGGTTGCCTTTTAACTAAAATAAGTTAAAAGTCACCCAAAGTCTGTTCTTAATGCATGCAACCTTCTAAATCATTTTATTTGAATATCCAGATAGTTATTATACTTGCTGATAAAAAAAAGATAATCACATTCTATAACAGTATTGATTCTGCAATCATTATTTACACATGCATCATATATAAAACTAGACAAAAAGTATATGTGGATCAACCAACCCGGTCAGTGTTTACACGCACTAAGTCGCGACTCAATTCTCTAACTTCGCTTAAACACCAAATAACATATGTGTTTGAAATAAACATCCGGTCATAAATTTCTATAATTAATTAAAAGATATGACTCCATTGTTTTACTGTATAATATTGTTCTACTAAGCGGTGCAAGAGAACGGTTTCCAGAAGTGAACCAGACAATCTTCAAAGAGGGTGTGAATTTTTTACAAATTGCAATTCATTTAATTCTAGATTTTTTAAAAACCTATACTGTCTAAGGAGTGTGTGTGTGGGAGAGGGGAGGGGTAGAGGGGTTCACCTCTTTCACATCGGTTAATATGATATTAAAATTAGCTTGTGTTTAATCGTGAACGCATTAGGGTATAATGCAGAGGGCGGCCCTTAAAGCAACTGGTAAAATTGTTGCTTTGTGACTCTGAGATCACGTGCTCAAGCCATGAGAATCAAACTCTTGCACAAAGTGTAGGGTAAGCCAGCATACATTTCGCGATCAATCTTAAACTAAATTTGAGGCATTCTTTC
>CM046045.1:29876252-29946252 GCA_025215565.1 Flaveria ramosissima
CCAACTTCCTCATTTGTAACTATACTAGACCCCGAATTACATCCAATGAGACCAACTTCCTCACTCTTAAAATTACTCTCAATTCAGGCCCGCTAACTAATGAAGGGCTAGACATATTAGAAGAAACTGAACCATGGCTCTGCGGGCTAGTGAACTGGCTCCTGATCGGGCTCGGGCTAATGGATTTCCTTCTTTGAGGACTATCTCTCTCCATATGACCTTCATCTTTTCTCTTTATACTCGGTTTCTCAGCAGAACCCGGACCACAAACAGGCTGATGACTTACAGCCCGCGGAACTCGGGACCGTCTATAACCGTCTGGAAACACGTATAGTGGAATTTGCTTTCTACGAACATGAGAAACAAATATCTCCATCCCGGGCTTCCAAAACATGTACATATTGACTGAATGCCTAAATTCATCAACTGTACCACGGATATCAAATTGTTGATTTTCTTGAACTACTTCACCTTGTTTTCTTTGTAACCCCATAAAAAAAGAATTGTGTGGACATTGTTTTGAAGGATCAATATATTCATGAGGGTAAGGATGGCATTGCAGCTTCCCTTGCGTGTCCCGCTCAATCTGCATAATAAGATAAAAATAAATAAAAAAAGGATGATTGATATTATTCCTTCATCTTTGCCAAATCTCACCACCATACCATTTGTGAAAAAAAATTGGGTTAATAATAACATACTGATAACGATTTGAATCAGTAAAAATGAAAAAAGTAGACAAGAGAACTGGTCAAACGATTTAAAGATCACCCAAGGAAGTGTTTTAATCTGCTTATATTGGATCATTAAGTTTTTGTAATCGTATTTCATTTAGTTATAACTTATAATATGTGAAAACATAAAAATGTTGACATTTCAAACCAACCCATTTTTACAAGCCCAAATCTAACTGTTTTGACTTAAACCTGATTTAACCTTTAGTCTGCTACTTCATAAATAGTCTTTGTAAAAATATTAAGCAAAAATAATTATTTACAATATTTGATAAAAGGGCATAAGTGTTTGATTGATCAACCCAACCTAACATCTTTTGACAAGCCATAATATATAACAAAATTCTCTAACCCATTTTACCAGGTTGCTTCAATAACAGTCTTCAAAATTGCACTTATTATATTAATTGTTTATAACACTTTCCAAAAGGTGCATAAGTGTTGGACCAGTCAACCCAACCTGATCTAACCTTATACGTACAACTTAGGTTAACCTCCAACCAAAGGAGTCATAACTGTCCTCTTTTTTTCTTCTTTTCTTTTTTACTTGCAAAGGTTATCTATTTGAAAGGTCAAACATTACCATCAAGGTCAACTGCCTCAAACGAGACTCTACCCAGCCTTTCCAAGCCCGTAAATCATCTGGGTCAGCAGCAACTATATCAACTTGCAAATAGTTCTTGTAGCACTCAAAGAACATGTAGGGTTCAAAAAGCACAGGCCACTGGGCTTTATTAAGTTCTATATCCTGGAATATAACAATAACAGTCATAAACTAGTACATCAGTAATGGAAAGTAAACACTAGAGGTGGCAATTGAACTCGTTTTAGGGTAAACATATCTTTGAATAATTAACTATGATGACAACAGGTTGAAAGGGTCAGAGTCACCTAAATGCATTCACAATACATCAGTTATTTATAAACATGCTTTTAGGGCACATGTTATCAGATATTTAAGGTAATAGACTGATTGAATATTATGTAATCGTTAGGTTACAATTTAAAGAGATCACAAGAAACCCTAAAAACCTAAATAGGGCCATGGGCTCACATAAAAAAACCCTGATATCTAATAATGTTAACAAGTTAATTAAACAAATATTCCCATTTATAATAACCAGTTAGTATTAATAAGCATTTATATTCTACCAAATTTTCTCTTACATTTAAATCAATATTCATAAATTCAATTATTACATTTTTCCTTCCCAATTCTCACTTTTTTCTAAACATAATATGTTTTATTATTTCAATTCTTTAGTGATAGAATATTCTAATTAATGTTCATTTCTTGGTCAAACATCAAATCTCCATATTTCTCTATCATACAAATTCAATGTTCCTACTTTATTTTTACCTACAAAACAAATATTCAAAAATTGAAACGATTAAATACGAAGATGATATGCTTCGCTTTTTGCAAAAAGAATATATATTAGATTATGTTAAATATAGTACCATGTACCAACCTTAAGAGACATTTGTTCTTGATATATGCTTATTAACAGGTGCAATTATGAATAAGACGCATGCGGCATATTAGAAAAAAACTTATAAAAATGCAGAAAATATCAAAACAATGTAGTGTTTGTGTGTTGTCCCAGCCATTTCTGACCAGTAAGAAAAGTTACTCATTTTATCCCGCCACCCACCCACCCATTTTGCCACCTCACAGCCTACAGATAACAGTACCAGAATATTACCTCACATATCCGGTTACCAAATTGAAATTGCTCTGTCATAACACGAAGTGTGCTAGTTGAGACATTATAACTAGAATTCATGCATGGGTAGGCAGGTGTTATGATTGGCATAAGGTGAGTTTTGTCCTTGGGATTCTTACGTGGGTCCCACACAGTGCATCCGAGCTCATCCTCTTGTATAGCACAAAGCATGACCGGATTTGGCCATCGCCATTGTGTATAAACCCTAAAAAATCGAGAAACCAACATACTGGGAACAGCATTTGGATAAAATTGACATACCCGTGCAACAAGGAGGGCCCAGTTCACACCACCAAGAAAACCAGTTACCTGACACAAAACAAGACGTGGGTCAAAAAAAGTTCGTGTTTGCAGCGAAACAATTTAAGGCTTTAAGCAATAATGTTGCAAAACATAGTAGAGATGGCAAGATGACAAAATAACGAATATGCACGATCAAACAAGAAACAATGAAGACAAAATACCTTTTGTCCATATATGTAAATTTTTTACTAGCATATTATTGTGTTACTTATGATTAACGAACTCTAATTTGCAATAGCATTTATTGAATAAAAACAACTTAGATGGTCATAAGCACTAATAATAGACAAAAGAATGGAAGAGACAGATGAATTGCCTCATCAAACATAGGAAGAGGTGGCAAAATGGGTGAATGAGGCACGTTGCTTAACGAGTCAAAAACAGGTTCAGGTTAAAACAAATTGTATTAGGTTACGCCGACCTGCAAACACATTTTTTTTCATTTTGTAAATAATTAATGTGCTAGACATTATTCAATATTGCATATTAAAGAAACCTACCTTTTTAATAGGTCAAATTGAGAAACCCTACGGACCGAGCTTATGGACTTTTATTACTTAACTATCTACTCAGTTTTATAAAGTTTAAGAACTTGATCATGCAAAAATAAAAATCCATTAAAACTTTTATGTTAAAAGTAAAGTCCAAGGTTTTCATCCATTAAATTTTAAAATACAAGGGATTTAATCATACACAAAAATAAAATTTAGGCACCTATGTAAATTTCGATGGAAGTCAATCAAATTATTTTCGACAATTGCGCTTTCAAGTATGAAGTGTATAAGATTTATAAACATGAATACATATTGGATGACTTAACCTGTTCACCCGTTTACTTTTAAATTATCCCCTAAATTTGCAGAAGATAAAACATTAACCCAAATGACCCCTATATAAATTAATGGGCTAAAATTGTCACCTCTAAAACATACAGAAGACAAATCAACTATCACAATTCAACAGTACAATTGTTCGTATGTAAAAACATGTGCTGGCAAAACCACTTACATTTGAATAAACACCGCGCCTTTTAGCCCAAAACTTTAAGCAACGAAGTGTCGTACGAAAATGCTAAATGCATAAGGAAAAAAAGATGAAATATAAGTAAAAACTTTGGAGCCAATGATAAACAACAATCGTATGCAGTCACCTCAACATTTGGAACGAGTTTAAGAATTTGATCAGCAACTCTGCAGCCATTAAGACTACGAACCGTCGGCTCATCAACATTATACAACACGGAAACATCAGAAATGTCCAAATCCTGTTAAACAAAAATTAGATCTAATTTAAGGCATGAGTTATAGTCCATGTAATGCAGTTATGCACCAAATCAACCCCTTTCAAAGTAAATGTGTGAAAATTGAATATCAAGCTGATTGTACGTAATTAAACCAACTTACATCAGGGACGACTAAACGGGAAATACTAGCATAAAGAAGATCAATAGATATCCCTTCAAACTTAAATTTCATAACCGGAACATGAGCACTTGGAACTGGTTGAAGTTCAGTAACTTCCTCTTTTGTAGCCAACATCTCATGCAAAACAAAGAAGAAATCTTCCTGAAATATTGGTGAAGAGAGTAAGTAATAAAGAATAACATGTGTGTTCTATTAAAGTACTGTGTACGGTTCTGGTAAGAACTTATTGAATAGTGAGAACATGAAAACAGAACACAATTACAGATCATTTAGATCAATGATTGTAAGACAGTGGCCTGTTTGTAATCATATCAAACTCCAATGCTCTCGTCAACAATAAAGAACAATTTAAATCGTATAAAGCCTCACATCTCGATTCACATAAGATGGTCCAACACACAAGGTATCAATGTCTGCCCCAGGACCATGAACCTACCACCAAAGTCAAGAGAACAAAACCATTAGTAATAGAATAACAAGCCTCTTACTACAACACTTCAATACCAAAAAAAAACAATCTGACAATTGTGCACGAATTTAAAGGATAAAATAATACAGATGGTCCTGTGTATCAACTTTTAGCACCCATAAGTAGAGGTGCAAACACGGCGAGGTTGAATAATATCTCAAGATAGGTCTCGGTTGATACAATAATTTTGGTAAAATCCTGATCAGGTGGGACTGACATGAAATACTCTCATCTAAAAAAAACTTTATTCCCTTAAAAAACAGTGCGCTATGTATGATTACAAATTATATAATTTTTCTAATAATACAATTTTATCATAACATGACTTCTAAGGTTTTATACATTAAATTACAGTGAATTTAAAAATCCAACTCATTTCTTTTCAAGCTATTTTTAATAGAATATTGCTAACAACAGCCCTTAGACCTATTGATAACAACTACCTTTTAATTGCTTAGTCTTAAATTATTCTTTTTTAAGAACAATCATTTTAATTATTAAATGACAAGGAAAAGTAGGACTATGTGGGGAAAAAGGTGGTTGAATGAGTGGGTTTGGTTGAGATGCTTGATAAAAAGAAACTAAATACTTTTTAAGTAAATTAATTAAAATTTAGTTGTTGACAATAACCCTAAGGTCTATTATTAGCAAAACCCTTTTTAATTTGGCCCGCTTAACCTGTTACATACTAAACATAACCCAACTCAACCCACTTATAAATAAACAGATCTAAACCACTCTCACCCATAACATTTTAGCACCCTTGGTGCAGCGAAAAAACAATGTCTTACAATATTAATATTTTGCATTTAAATAAACAGATCTAAACACCAAAAAGGAGAACTGTATTTATAGTATTGCAGTTCAATTCGATTACAATATTAATATTTTGCATTTAAATACTTTCTTACCCCGAGTCGATAAGAACCAAAGGTAAATATGACGGCATTTGCATCCTCCACCATTTGATCCGAGTACCCTCGAAGGCGAGTAAGTTCCTTCACCCAGTCAACTACAATCTATGCCATCACATCAAATAGCCAAACATTCTTATATGAACATTGGGTAACCTTGAACGAACCATTAGAAAACAAATGTGACAACCCCATGGTAAAGAAAAACAAAAAAGCAAGTACCTAGACAATGCAAAGCATGCCCATCAGGCATCTTTCGTATAACTTACCATATAGAGATTAGAGAGCATATAAACTCAAACTAAGGCCTCAGATTCATCTCATCACTTCCCTTGGCATAGTAATTTATGGCCTTTAAGCTAATCGTATTCAATGGTCTATATTTATAGTAAATTGAGGTTAAATGATACAAAAATATCATCCCTAATAGATGAGATCTACTAATTTAAAATACTTCATTTACAGAAAGTCTTGCATTTGTGGTACGTCAACATATGCAGGGCACACTTAATCAACAAACCCGAAACAAAACATCCTAATAATCAACCTACTTCATGCCTCGTGTTACAATTCTGCACATTTCATCATATAATCTACTGTCAAACCAAACCATTGCATCCCACTCTTTCCTAGGAAAATAAAAACATAAGGTTATAACTTAATTCAAACACTACTGTCAAATCAAGTGGGTATATAGCTCATATGATGGAAAAAAGGGAAATTTCAATGCAAAAAAACATCATAAAAGAGATGAATAACACTAATCACAAAAACCTGCTTAATTTGACCAAGAACTTTCTCCCTTTTCGCTGCTTCTTCTTGACTTTCATAAAGTCCAGCATCCACCAAAAACTTCAAAAAAACAACAAAATTGCAAACATTTAAACATAATGAAACAAAGAAACTCTTGAATCAAACTCTTCAAATCAAGCGTCAAACCGACAAACCCTACCTTATTCAACTTTTTAGTTCTGAGTAAATCAGCCTCAGATGGCCCCGCTAGAGACAAGGGTTTGGTAACTCCGTGCTGCCTCGGTGAACTCAAAGCCTCCGAACCCACCATCACTACCCCAAATTCGATTCTTAAAAAGCCCTAATTCATAAACAATCAATCGAGAAAGCAATTGTTTGAAAATTTCCAACTGGGTCTCTGAAATTCGACCCAAATTCGACAAATTCCAACTCCTCAATTAGAAGATCACGAAGAAGGTTAAAAAAACAAAGATTGAATTGAAAATTGGGGTTTGATCGAAACCCTTGAGGGATTAGGGTTAAAGGGGAAAAGAAGGTCGATCTGGGGGAAATTAGAAGAGAAAAAGCGATTGAAACCCTAGATTAACATATGGAGATATGATTTGGGGGTGGATTTGATAAGAATAATAATATTATTATTGTGGTATGATGAAGGAGGAAGAAGAAGGAAGAACGCGTTGGCTGTATCGCACTTCAACTTGTATTTGTCTTTATATTTTATATTTATATACACATGCCCATGATATTTTTAAAACTAAGCATATAACTCGTTAGATTAGATATTGATATGATATTGATATTGTACTTGTATATACAATCATTAATCATACAAATAAAGTGTGCATACAATGTGCTCTCGAAGTGTGTAGACACTGTGCTCATGAATTTTCTTTGCTAGAGCTAAACATGACATAGATTAAACTTCAAAGGATCTTTTTTTGAGGAAGTTTTAAATACAAAGTCTTATAAAACTTAAAAATATAAAAAGTATTAAGATGTTAACATATGTTTTTTAATCAAAATTAGGTTGGGGCAAAATTGGTAATGTCCCTGATTATCAAGTTCCACCCTTTTTTTAACATTTATAACTTTTACATACCACATTATTTTTTAATGAAATTACACTATACTAACAAACATTTTTTCGTACTTAAAACGAGTATAGTGTTGATATAAAAAAACAAAGTTTTTTCAACTCATTGTGTAATCTCGTCAAGTCATTGTGTAATCTTCTGAATTGATGAGTATTGTAAAATTATTTGATGAGAAATACATAATGAACTTGAAACATAAAAAATTACATTTCTTATTATTATGTTATTCGAAAATCATCATTTTAAAAAACACAATGGTCAACATTAGACATAATAGTAAACATAATTACTAGACTTGACTCGATAATTAGTAATAGACACAATGAACTGTATGACAAGGATTACATAATGACATGATCAGTATTATATAATGACCTGAAAAACGTAAAAAAAATATTTTAAGCATTGTGTTATTTGAAAATCATTATTTTAAAATGCATAACACAATAGTAAACATTAGACACAATGATCAACACTAGACTCGATAATTAGCAATAAACACAATGAGCTGCTTGACGAAGATTACAAAATAACCTAATCAGGATTACATAATAAACTAAAAAAACGTAAATTAATTACATTTTTTAGCATTGTGTTATTTGAAAATCACTATTTAAAAACACAATGGTTAATATTATACCTAAGGGGAAACACATGAATAGCACTAGACTCGATGATTAGCAATAGACACAATGAGTTGTTTGATGATAATTACATAATAACCTGATCAAGATTACATAATGAGCTGAAAAATATTAAAAATTCACATTTTTAGTATTGTGTTATTTGAAAATTTTAATTTTTAAAAACACAATGCATAACAAAATGATCAACATAGCCACAATGATCTGATCAATATTACACAATAACCTGATATTATACAACTAGCTGACAAATATTACACAATAAGCTGAAATAACATAAAAAATACTTTGTTTTTTATGTATCAAAATCGTAGACGTTTTAAAGATAAAAAAGCTTGTTCTTATGGTGTAATTTAAAAAAAAAATAATGTTGTATGCAAAAGTTACGAGCGTTTAAAAAAAGATGGAACTTAATAAAATGGTTAAAACTAATATACTATTGGTCTAGCATTTAAAGTTTCAATTATCTAGCGTTATGTTATCGAATTTATTAACCATTAGATCTAATATCTAATGGATAATAATCTTTCTCATATTTTTTAGTTTTTTATATTTTTACAATAACCCTACCCTGTTGTTTATTATATTTTGTTATTTGAAAAAGTAAGAATTTGATGTTGGTTGTGTTCGGTTGTGTACATTTGTATAACATGTTTGGTCCATGTCGTAGATATTCATTTTTATAAAATTATTATATCCATTTTCTTTAAGCACAAAGGTAAAATCATTTTTCACCTCATCATCTCAATTTATCAGTGTCATTGATGTCTGTATTTTCCTTGATCATTGTCTTCTTCATTTACAAAAACTATATAGTTCATCAACATTACACTCAAAACAGCTTATTACTATAAATCTAGTTCGTTCGTTCTATAATGTGTTTCTTGTTGTTCGATTTATACATAATGTATCTTGTTAAAACCACTAGATTGCAATTTCAACGTACCAAGGGATTTTAGAAGGAATGGTCGAAGGAGATTCAAGCTAATCAAATAACTAACACTTTTCGGACTTTTGGATTGTATTAAGATTAACTAATACATTTGGTGTCATTCAAGGGACTCAGGGATTTTTTTCGATGTGTCATCTACTAGAACTGCGTCTCTACTTATATAAGCGAACGTCCCTTTCATTAACAGTATCCAAATTGTCTTCTTTAGTTGAACGTGACCTTCTCTGCGATATTGGTTCTATTCATTAACCGTTGGGCTTTTCTCTTTTTGAGTACTTCCTTTTATCCGTTGGATTTTACTTCGCGTCCCTGCTAATTCTTTCTTTCTCGAGATTCTTTGTACAGAGTACATAAAATGCCCTTTAGGCACCTCTTCTATAGACGACTTGTTGGGTATTCTACCTTTGAAGAAATTGAAGATTTCTAATATTATTGAAGTTGAAGACTTGAAGAACAAAAGCAACAAAAATATTAGTCTAGGGTTTATTTTATAATTATTGTAAATGCTAGATTAGTATAAATATTAACATATATCATCATTGTAAGGGGTGAATGGTTCTCCACCAAATGTGGGTGAATTAGTTCCATCACCAACAACATCATATCATCATCCTTCATGGATGATGATTTCAACATCAAATCAATAAACAACAAGCATTAAACACTTTTTGTGTTCATCATTATTATTATTTTAGCATCGAATCATCAAGTTTTGTTATTATCAATATGAATCCTAAGATCCATTCTCATCGATTCCGTTCAAATCGGGAACACACAATTGGTATCAGAGCCGGAGTTGATGAATTCATATTGATGTTGATGAGATTTCACGGTTAGATTGCTAAAATTGTTGAAGATCTGAAGAAAATTTGGAGAAAAAGTTTGTGTGTTCTTCATGAGAAATCCAATGATTTGGATTCATCAACATAATGCTACAATAGCAATTTCATCAACAATTCAACAATACAAGATCCGATACGGACCATGCAAGATATCGAATGGAAGAGGCTGCCGAGAAGGTAGCTTGCAATCGAATTGGAAGAGCTGCCGTAGGTAGCCTTTGCGAATTCAAAGGGATGCCGTAGGTGGCCTTTCTCGACCGAATTAGGGTTTGCAAAATTTAGGGTTGCGAATGAGTTCATGGAGTATGGGCTTATTAACACAATTGGGTTTGTTACTTGGACTTTATCATTAAATAAAAAAAACAACAGTTGGACTTGGGCTCAAGTGTTGAAGATTGAGCTTATGATCAACAAAACAAAATTGGGGTTCGTATTCGAGCTCTCATCAAACAAAAACAATGTGACATCGAGTTGTAAAATATAGTTGTACCAAAGTTTTGAAGACATCGCTTTCGCATCAACAACAAAATTCTTGGCATTGAACAACTATTCAAAAGAATCAACATCAAGCTTCAATTCACATCGGAAATCTACAATTTATGGGGAGTATTGTTGGGTATTCTACCTTTGAAGAAATTGAAGATTTCTAATATTATTGAAGTTTTCTAATATTATTGAAGTTGAAGACTTGAAGAACAAAAGCAACAAAAATATTAGTCTAGGGTTTATTTTGTAATTATTGTAAATGCTAGATTAGTATAAATATTAACATATATCATCATTGTAAGGGGTGAATGGTTCTCCACCAAATGTGGGTGAAATAATTCCATCACCAACAACATCATATCATCATCCTTCATGGATGATGATTTCAACATCAAATCAATAAACAACAAGCATTAAACACTTTTTGTGTTCATCATTATTATTATTTTAGCATCGAATCATCAAGTTTTGTTATTATCAATATGAATCCTAAGATCCAAGCTCATCGATTCCGTTCAAATCGGGAACACACGCGACTATTTTACTGTGTTTATGCTCAAGCTGGCTCTGTTTTATGTTTACCCGGCCTTGTTTAGTCAACCCTGATTTTGTCGTGTCTGTTCTTTGAACCGGCTTGATACCCCAATGTCGAGTGGACTTCACCTGGACTACATCCATCATATCTCTTTTAGTCAAATATTGTTAAAAAATAACTTTTTTTTAATTTTTGGTTGGTTGTACAAAGTACAAATTTTACATTTAGGATACATAACATAGGGTCCTCAAGAACATTATTGAAGGATGTACTACTGTGACAAAATAAATTATGTTAGATTTGTTAGAACCAACATGAGCTTTTTGTGCATCATACGGACTACATCACTTACCTTACTTCACTGCATTCTTTGAACGTTGCGATTGATGGTAACATAAAAGACATGACCATCAACATATGTAGATATTTGGAAAGGCCAAATAACGCCCAAACAATCATTTTCTAGATTAATAGTAAGGACAAAAGGTTGTAAGTTGAAGTTCCAAATATTATCGAATTCATAAAAAGTCACGACAAATACAAATTTTCTACAAACAAGATTAACACTCGCCTAATATCATACCAAGTACCAGGGTCCACCCAAAGGTAAAGCAACACAAACAAGGGCCATGTTTCTTTTGAAAAAACTTAAAAATATGCAAAATTTACAAAGATACACACAAACACTCATACTTATATGTACACATGTATACTGGGGACGAGTATTTTGAGAACTTTATTTTTTAAATAAAAAACTCAAAAAGTAACTTAGAACACTTATTATTCAGTAATATTAAAATTAAAAAATTAAATGATAAGAATATGGTGATGATGTTTTAAAGTTTATTCTTAATTTAGTTTTTATTATGTTTATTTTTTTCTTCTTTATTGTTTTCTCTATTCTTTCTCGTCTCTTTTTTAATTTTTATGTATTTACACGTTTCAAAAATGAATTGATATTGAATACGATCGTCTTCAACTTATTGAGAGTCAAATTAATCAAGTATTGTAAATTAATCAAGTATTGTTTATTTACATGTACGTAGATCTAATCATTTACTAATTACCAGTTGTTTATGTATAAAGTTGTTATACAATGTGCTTTATGTCTTTTTTGTGTATATTGTAGTTGTCATGTGCTTGCTTAACTTCACATTTAAATTACTTAATTATCAACTTAAGGTTGTATCAATTGTTGTACTATGAGCTTTAAAAGTTGTAAATATTTTTTGTTATTTATTTCTTTTAAATTTTTATTTTTAAACCCAATACTTTTACAATTTAATCCTTAAAAATTTTCACTTTCAACTTTGATCCCCTATATATTTCATCTTTTACAAAATTTTCATTTACATTTTGGTCTAAATTTTGAGAGTTAACACGCTGTAACGTGCAATTACGGTTCAACGTTGTTACGTGTATTTTCCCGTTTAACGGTTTTGTCGTAACGTGTGGGTCATAAACCGATTTAGTTATTGTATTATATTTTTACGTTTCACATGTCGGGTTCAACTTTTTAACATCTAATTTTTCGTTCTTTGATAATACGGTGTTGTGTCATTGGTGATACTTGGTATGGTTTTATGCCCCCGCTGCAACGCGGGGGGCTTAATACTAGTGTTGTATAATTATTATCAACTATAAGGTTTGAATCTTATGATATATAAGTTCAGTGATTTATTTAATAAAAAGATTAGAAGTAGAACTAATTAACAAAATAACTGATTCAAATTAGAGCACCAAAGCATTAGGGAAGTCATTCAAAACTAATAAATATAAGAATATGAAAACCTAAGGAGCATATCTAAACCATGCTTTATCATTTTTATATGATATATAAGTTCAGTGATTTATTTACTTAAAAACTTTTTAATGATTTACATATATGTAAACAAACGAACACTTCAAAAGTGATTTCTATATATTTAAGTGTACGATAATTTGAAAAACATATGACCGATTTGTAAATAGATATAATGTATGTAGATCTAATCATTTATGTCTATTTACAAATCGGTCATATGTTTTTCAATATCGTACACTTAAATATATGTGAATCCTTTTGAAGTGTTCTTTTGTTTACATATATGTAAATCATTAAAAAGATTTTAAGTAAATAAATCACTGAACTTATATATCATACAAATATGATAAAACATGGTTTAGATATGCTCCTTAAGTTATTATATTCTTATATTTATCAGTTTTGAATGACTTTCCTTATGCTTAGGTGCTCTTATTTGAATCAGTTGTGTTGTTAATTAGTTCTACTTCTTATATTTCTATTTAATAAATCATAAAAGAATTTGAGTAAATAAATCATTGAACATATATATCATACAAAAATGATAAAACATGGTTTAGATATGCTCCTTAAGTTTTTATATTCTTATATTTATCAGTTTCGAGTGACTTTCCTTATGCTTTGATGCTTTTGTATGAATAAGCTGTTTTGTTAATTAGTTCTACTTCTAATCTTTCTATTTAATAAATCACTGAACTTATATATCATAAGATTTAAACCTTATAGTTGATAATAATTATACAACATTTACCACCAAACTTTTATTCATTTCTATTCCCTCATAATTCTTCTTCATGCTTCATGATTTACTTTTGAAACTTTGATCATATGATTAAGTAAAATACTCTTGAGGCTTTGCACATTTGATTTCATACATAAATACGAGTAAACCAATCAGTTTATCAAAGCTTCAAAAGGCCCACTTTTAATAACATAGGTTTAAGAAGTACGAAAAAACCAAAGTTATATAAAATCAACTCTAAAATCAAAATAAATGAAATTTGAAATCAATAATAAAGAGAATTGATATTTAGAATCTAAAATTATAAATTAACATCCTAAATTTTTATACGTGTCTTGTAGAAACATACGTGTCGTATAGAGCGGTCGTATAGCCCTATACGGCCATACGGGGCGTATAACTTAACTCCTCTGACAACCTCCTAAATTTTCCTCGTAGTCAATTTCAAAATTTATTATACACGTCATATAGCCTCATATGTGTCGTATATGGTGTCGTATATGAATGCATAGTGTTATATGAGGCGTATAGCCCTCAAACAACCCCTTGAATTTTCCTCGTTTTCAATGTTATCGACCCTATACGTCGCGTATAGTGCCATTCGTATAAGAGAGGGTGTCTCTATTAGAACCCATAATAAAACAATTGATGAAATTTAGGGAAGATGATTGTTGAAGATTCCAACTGAAAAAAATGGAACACAACTGCCCACCTTCCGCTTGTTTATCGCAAAGAACTCTTTCGAGCAAAGTGCATCAATTAAGCACAACGCCGATACACACTATCATATCCTTGCTTGTGATTCTAATTACAGAAAGATTATATCAAAATCATGAATACGGAGAGATGGAGAACGATTGTAAACAAACTCCTTCAAAGTTTTCAAACAGTTTTGATGCAAATTCACAAATAAAGGATCGTAAGAACAGTGAAACAGATTCAAGTAATGATTAGAGAGATCAATGAAAATCACACAAGCTGTTGAATCGACAGTGATGATGGTATATTGATTCGACCTATTAATTCGTTATTAAATTCCGGTTAGTGAACCAAAAAGAAGAAGTATACATGATTTTGCACCAATTTGATTGGTGCTTTAATTATTTATAGAGATGGTAAGAAAATTTGAATATGATGAGATAGTAAGAAACCTGAATCTCAATAAAATCTCAAAATTGGAGCACTATGTAAAAAAAAAGCAAGATGGCTTTTAGGTATGATGTTAATAATAGAAAATTTTGATGGTTTTGAACATGTAAGTGATACCCATTTGATTACTCGAAGCCGGTCTCATACTCGTTTACCCACTTAAAAACCATATACATATATAGAATATTATCTAATCAGAAAAATATAAAAAAGGATATTTTTTGACATTAGAAGTTTCTGACTATTCGAACTGTAGTGAAATATTTGATAATTATCAATGTTATCATATGTTCCTTCCTAAGCGGTTGTGGACATTGATTTAATTTTAGGAGTACCTCTGGAGTAGACATGGGTAAAAAAAACCGGTTTGGGAACCGGTTCGGCCAAAAAAACCGGAACCGGTTTTTGGCCCAAACGGTTCCAACCCGGTTCCAAACCGCCGGTTCTTAAGCCGTTTCACCTTTCCATTCTTCAAACCGGTTTCAACCCGAACCGGTTTTCAAACCGGTTTCAACCCGAACCGGTTTTCAAACCGGTTCCAAACCGGTTTTCAAACCGGTACTTCAAACCGGTTTAAACCCGGTTTTCAAACCGGTTACCGTTACACAACGGCTATATAGCCGTTTGTACCCATTTTGACCGTTTTTTTGATGTTTTTTTACCATTATACCCCCACTAGGTTAGTATATATATGTATTTGATGTTTTGGTTGAATCACAACTTATAACACTCTCTACTCTCAAAAATCTCAAAAACGCTCTCCACAAATACTTTCGTCAAAAACGCTCTCACAAAAATCTCTGAAATGGCTTCAACAAGTGCTCAATCATCCGTTGGTTGTGAAGCGTCTTCAAGCAACGTGGTGATAGCAATCCTTCCTACGAATAGGAACCCCGAAGTATGGTGCAATTACGATTTATGTCAAATGGCTAGCGGTCCAACAAGGCTCGTTGCAAGTTTTGTCATAAGTTTTTCAAAAAAGATGCAAACACAACGTTGAAAAACCATATTGCAAATAAATATTGTAAAGCGTTAAAAGGTGAACCTTCTCAAGGTCAAGCTTCGATGACAAACGAAGGAAATATTTGAGCTTATAACGTTGATGCGGTTCGGGAGCAAATGGCGCAATTTGTAATTCAAGAAAGCTTGCCATTCAAACATTTCGACAACGAACGTTTGACTCGACTCATTCAACGAACTCTCCAACCACGTTACACCAATGTAAGTCGTGCTACTCTTCGAAGAGATTGTTTAAAAATGTGGAAAAAGCTAAAAATGAATTAATATCTTATTTTGAAAATTTACACACCGGTGTTAACTTAACTAGTGATGTTTGGTCGACACCTCACGGTTCACCGGACTCGTACATTTGTGTCACCGCCCATTGGGTTGAACTCGTTTTGTGGCAAATGATGAAACGTACGATTGCGTTTGAATTGTTTGATTATCCTCACACCGGCCAAAACATTTTTTATGTTATTGATAAAGTTATTCAAACGTATAAATTAGAAAACAATATATTTTCTATATCTTTTAATACATGCGTCAAACAACACTTCTTTGCGATAAATCATTTGAAATTAAAATATAAACCAATATGTGAGGGTGTTTTTTCATAGTCGATGTGTTGCGCACATCATAAACTTAGCCGTTCAAGACGGCTTAAAAACGATTGAGGCCCAAAAAGATTGTTTTAAAAGAATGTTACGTGATATTTTTAGTAATAACCAAAGATATACTAAATATCGCAAGTTTTGTAAAGACGCAAATACTAAATGTTTAAGTCCGAATTGGGACGTACCAACACGATGGAATTCCACATGTAACATGTTTGAAAATGCTATAGAACAAAAAGAAAGTTTAATAGCCTTTCATAATAGTTTGGTAAGTCGGGGAAAGACAAATTCTTACCATCCATCGGGTTGGGCCATCATCGAAGAAGTAACAAAAATGCTTCAAGTTTTTAAAAATGCAACTACATGTCTTTCTGGAGTCTATTACCCAACGAGTCCGTTGGTACTTTACCAAATTTATTTAATGACTTCAAAGTTAAATGAATTGTCGTGTTGGGGTAGACCTTATTCCGATATGATACCCCCAATGAAAGAAAAACTTAAAAAGTATTTTGAAGAAATGCCTCCCGTTATTACATGTGCCGCTGCTTTAAACCTTTGTTTAAACAAGTCGGGGGTTGAAACTTTACTTGATAAAATTACTTTTAGTTGGATTTAGAAGTTGGTAAACCAATGTATAGTAAAACTTTAAAAGCTACTTTCAACAAACAATTACAACAATTGTATGATGTTTATTTATTAAAATACGGGGAAACATCACAAATCCATGATGCTTTAAGGCATGCGGCAAATGCCGAAAGTTCGAATGATCCAATGTTTGATTTATATAATACTTTAAGGGATGAATGTAATAAACATCAACGTGGTAACACTCCGAGTAGTGAACTCAGGAGGTATGGTCTTACAAACTTTTTATCGACCATGACTCCACATGAATTTAAAAATTTTGACTTGTTGCCTTGGTGGAAAGGTAAGGAAGATCAATTTCCCATCCTATCCATCATGGCCCGAGATTTACTAACCGTCCAAGCTTCTACGGTAGCTTCGGATTCTGCTTTTTCTGTTAGTGGCAGGGTTATATCAATAAGACGAACTCGACTCACTCCACAAGCAGTTGAAATGTCAATTTGCTTGAAAGATTATTTGGATGCCGCGGAAAGAGTACAAGACAAACGTTCACTTGAAGGAAAACTGGAATACGAAGCAGAATTATACGAGGACGAGGTAGAGAGCGGATTGACACCAGGAATGACTGATGATGAAGCGGCATATGATGACTACCTTCGTAACAGTTCCGGTTCTGGTGGCGAGGAATAAAAGTACAAGTATAATACGAACGAAGAACGACTATGTTAAATTTATAGTTTTAAATGTTTAAATTATTTAAATGTTTTAAATGTTATAAATTGTTAAAATGTTTAAATTCTTTATAAATGTTATAAATTGTTTAAATTGTTTATAAATGTTATAAATTATTAAAATGCTTAATTGTTATAAATGTTAATAAAAGTATATATATATATATATATATATATATATATATATATATATGTTTTATAAATGTTTTCCCTTGTTTAAATGTTTAATTGTTTCCCTGTTTTCCCTTTTCTCCCTGTTATAAATTGTTTAAATCATATAAATTGTTCTATATATGTTAAAATGTTATAACTTGTTTCCAATTATATAACTTGTTTTAATTATATAAATTACTAAAATGTTATAAATTGTGTAAATTATATAAATGTTATAAATGTTTATGTTTTAATTAAAAGTTTAAAAATTTATTTCAATATAACAAAAATCCAATTTTCAAAAAAAAAAATAATAATAAAAAAACCGGTTTGGGCCCGAACCGGTTTCAAACCGACCCAAACCGGTTTGATAGGTTTTGGATTTTATAGGTTGAAACCGGTTTGAACCCGAACCGGTTTGGGGCCAAACCGGTTTCGGTTTGGGACCCGAACCGGTTTGGGCCCATAAACCGGTTTGTACACCTCTACTCTGGAGAGAGTACGAGTTTGTCATTCTTAAAAAAATATTTGAGAGCACTCACAGCCTGTTTTCTATAATTCTGTGAGTGCGTTCTCTATATTATAGAGAATGGTTATTAATGGTTGTGAGTGGATGATAGAGAATATGTTAATGTTCAACTTTATATTTAGTAAAACACTGTTCATCTCTATTAATTTTTTTAATATTTGTTGAAAGTGGTTGTAAGTGGAGGAGAGAAAAAATGTAATGATAAAAATATAAAAAAATATTATTTTATTGAAAAGAAGAGAGAAAAAGTAATGATTTTTAGTGTAATTATAAAGATAAAGATAGAGAGTGGGTTGTGAATGGTCTGATGTTTCATTTTAGTTATTGTATTTAAACCAGATTTAGGGCAATAAAACTATAAACGGCCAGCTTTTAGCTACAAATAATGAGCATTCCTGATACACAAAGAACTCAACTGGTATTTGCAAGTGAATAAACAAAAGTTGATCAAGATATAAGTTTTCATCATCAGGCACTGCAAGTCTTATAATGTTTTGATGAACAAGCATTACAACTTGCATATAACAACATACCCTTTAAAAAATTGCTAACAACAACAGATCAACTGTCATTTTTTTTTCCACTTAACTTAACGATAGCTGCGGTATTTGGGGCTGTACATGCAGCTCTCGGCATAAGCTACCAGATTTTCTGGTTGGGGAAGACGACTCGCCAAACCTGCAAAGCAAATCAAGACTTGCGTTTAGCTTTACACATTGCATTGAAACAGAACCAAACAGGGTCAAAACCCGACCCAACAAGAACCGGAACCCATAACCGCTTTAATCTCAAATAAGCCAAAATCTCGTTGTGGTGTGTGAATTAATTTTAGTGGTATACTAATTTGAAAAACTTGAGAACCATGAGCGGGTTTTTAAAAACTCAAGAACTAAACTGAATATAGTTGGTGTGGTTTTGTTTTTAGAGAGAGGTCTCACCAAGTTCATATGCTTTGGCTGCCACCTTGGCAGCAATATGAGCAGAAATCTTGCGGATGTTGGTGAATGGTGGGTATATTAGCCCCTTGTCAAAATGCTCCTGTGTAACCTGTTCAGCTAGAGCCTCGGCTGTTCCATTCAATATGAGAAACAAATAAATGGCGTTAAATTACATGATAAAATTCTCGAACAAAGTTATTTAGCATGATAAACTGAACAATCTTGTAGATCTGAACTGGTGTCATGGCGATGGCAAAATTTTATCATCAGGTGGATTGTGACATGGGTCAAACAGGTTCATGTCAAAACAGATGATTTTAAGTGTGTGTCAGACTAGTAGGGTCAGGTCGGGTTATCCGCGAACTCCTCTTTTGCCTATTTTAAGTTCTATAGATGAACAGTTTATTTGATGTTATTTACAAAATCGATATTATTATAAATATAGTTCTTTGAAAAAAAAGTTGGGAAGTCGTAGCAAGTTGAATACGCTTTGCGCGACTTCTCTGCTTTTTTTAATTTATATTTAACCAACTCACCCATTACCAACAGAAACATCTGGAATTTATGTAAGATGGGTAGAATACATAACTTCTAAATGTCAAAAGTCAATTGGTGATGAGAGTTTGATAAACGAAATAAGATGCGAGCTTACAGGCTGCTAAAAGCATGTCATCATGAACACGGATTGCACCAGAAATGATCAAGCCCAGACCAAATCCAGGGAAAATGTATGCATTGTTGGCCTGAAATGGATAAAACAAAAATAATTAGTTCTCCCTAATTTCTTAGAAAATTATAGAGCAATATTGTATAATGTTCAAGAAGTCGAGACCTGGCCTGACACGTAGCGCTTTCCATTATATTCAACAGGGGCAAATGGACTCCCACTGGCGAATATAGCACGACCCTATAACAAAGTAGAAACAAATATGTAAGCATAGCTTTAGGTCACGAATTTAGAACAATGTTCAGTTTTTTAACCAAAGTCCAAATTGGGCACTTAAAAACTCTTGACACACACAACTAAGTGATGTTTGGATTTGCGTATTGAAACTGATTGTCTTTTGCAACTATACTCTTTGATATTTGAACTTATTTAGGGGTCTAATAATAGAGTTTAGAAAATCAGTTGCATAACCGCTGCAACAAAACTGATTATCTAAGGGTAAGATAAAGTTACTTATTCATACCTTTTTTAACAGGATGTTACATAACAGTCTACTTTTTCCAAAAAAAAAATGTCGTGTTCCGCCGTTTTATCTATTAATATTTTCAATTATCAGAATTTGACAATACATTCAAACATCTGATCATCAAGTTGTTACGTTTTCAAACAGATGACGCACATCCAAACACCCCCTAACACAATGATCTTTCCTTTGGCAACTAAAATCATATTGAGATGGGATCAAATCATCAAAATCCATTTGAGATTACACTTGGAGGGTTGCCAGATACCAACCAAAAGCTACAATGACATCTAATAGCATGTTTGTTAAATTTCTATAATAGTTGCATTTATTGTGTATATTTTGATGAAAATAAAGTTAGAAGGATAGCGGCAATACCTCACTCCAGGTATAAGCTTGCTCAGCAGTACATTCAGATTGTGAAGTTGGGTTGGAAAGAGCAAGAATAATAGGTTTCTTCAAACAAATAAAGAAACTTAATTATGAATCATTCACTTTCTATTTAACTTCTTTATTAAAGCAGACAAGCAAATCGTTAGGTACGAATAAATTACCTCATTAAGTGATGACATAGTTTCAACAACTTCTTTTGTGAAAGTCTGTCCTGTCCCTGATGATCCAATTAACACTGTTGGCCTGATTGTCTGGTAGCACAAGGGAAGTGAGACGAGCACATATTTTTATATGCAAATTGGTACAAATAGATGTGGTGTGAGGTGGGTTGTGTATCAGGTGACGATTAAAATATGTGATTTTGCAATACAGGGTTAGGTTGACCTTCAAACATTCTCCAATGTTTATAGTTAATTGATTAGTCAATTATTATTACAAAGACAATATTGTTACATAATCATCCAAATCTTTGAATAAACAGATTTAGAAGGCTGGCAACTTCAACTGATCGACCAATTTGACAGTTTCTCTTTTAGCTAAATTATTTGCTTTAATGTTGATATAAAACACAAGCCAAATTGACTCATTCACAAGTAAATGGGTCAAAAATACCATCCTAGGGGGAAAAAGCAAATAAAAAAGATAAATACATAAGCGTTTACAACCTCCTAAATTATTTATTCAATACAATAATAAGAGGTTTTTTAACAAATTTATGCAGTCATATTTGAAACAATAAACATTCATGAAATTCAAAAGATAAATAGGTTGATAACTGAAAGCTCTGACAGGCAACCCCAATCAGAGCCAACCAGTTTAAACCACATATTATCCAACCTAGATTAGAGACAGAAAGAGATCCAAACCTTGATAGCATCCAAGAAGTTATTAATAGGTTCATGATCATGGGCCCAGGGCTTCTTGAAATGCTGTAGTGAATCTAGGCGGGATCTAACAATCAAACCCTACAAATTATTTACCAAAAAGTAAAATAATTACGGTTGTGCAAGAAAAAACAAGCCAAAGAGATGATGTATTTTCATATCTGTTACCTTTGAGTCCACAAGCCAAACCTTCTTGCGGCTCTCTTCTAACGGAATATTTGTCTGCATTATTGTATGAAACATACATCACATAACCTCCTCATTAAGCTCTCAAGATGTGTGTGTGTGTGTGTTTCCAAGGAGAGAGAGGGGGGGGGGGGGGGGGGTTGTAGTTGTTGAGGGGTTAAGAGTTAGAACGGTGGTAATATCAGCTCATTTCTTCATCATTTTTTGGGTATGTTCTTAGTGTTACCATCAAACAATTTATATATACTATACAAAAAAGTGCAGTTAAGTCCCTCAGTTTCTTCAGTGGTAGAATGAGCCCTTGAAGTTTGTTTTTGGGTCAATCATATATAGAAGAGAGAGTTGAGGGACTTAATGATAAATCAAACATATATTTTTATGTTTGTTTATGGTTGATCCAGAAAACAAACTACAAGAACTTATCGAATAAATCAATCACAAAGAACAAAGAAAATTAAAGTATTTAATAGCACTTTAGATGAAAATATATTGAGGGTTCTTTTTTCTTTTCTTGCGATAACCCTTTTCTTATATCAAATTGAGCAAATTGGTTGAACCAAAAAACGTAACTACAAAGGGAATGGGTAGTTTAAACGTGTTGTATTTTCAGTGCATATAACATTTTAAATAGCCTTATTCAAGAGTAAGATTACTTAATGTATTGTAATCACATTTCTCACTTTATTGGTTTATTAAAAATTCCAAAAATGTTTGGTTGTAGGTCCACCTGATCCAACCTGTCAAGTGTCAACCCACCCATCTTGTCACCTTTAATCTAGATATTTTCTAACCTGTTTTGATATCTCCAGAGCTATGAGTTCGGCAATGCCTGTGCCAGCCTGCATAAATAAGAGCTCAGACAGAGATACAAAGGAAAACACGCAACAAATCAAGAAGTAGAAGGATGATGAACTGTGAAAAACTAAGTAGGATTGGCCTACCTCTCCAGCTCCAAGGAATAAAAATTTGTGGTCTGCCAAAGATCCACCAACTAATTTTAGTGCAGAAATAAGTCCTGCAAGCACCACGGAAGCTGTCCCCTAGAACAATATAAGTAGCCAATTAATTACACGCCATAATTTTTACAGTCTGTTTCGTTTGTGTTTTCTTTCCAAATGAGTCATATTGAGTCTAATACATAAAAACCAGCTAAAAGGGAAACAGGTTAAAAAGCTAAACCCCACATAATTAACAGATTACTATTAAAAATGTGAAATTATGGAGAATAAGTTTTTGTGGGTAACCTAGGCCATTTCAACCTCATACTATAAAACGAAAATATTCAAGCAAACTGCCTTTACCCATAACCCAAACTGCCTATACCCAATCTTGCATGTAGCAATAGAAAGGGGCATTTAATATGATTTTGTGATATAAATTATTGTATTAATTTTTTTTTTTTAGCATTTGAAGTAATATTAGACATGATATGTTCAGAAAAGAAATTAATTATTTTATTTTCAATATTATCGAATCAATATTGGTCTATCTATTATTTTTCATATTATATACTTAAGATGTAAGTTTTACTTCTAGTTAGTACATAATTTAATTAAAATACAGAAATTTATATTTGTAATAACGAATTTTAAAAACAAAATAAAGATGAAGATACATTCAAATAAGATTATACTAAAAATATATATTCCTAACTGTTTTTAAAAAGTTTAAAGAAATTATTAAAGATTTTAATAAACTAGATTTATTATAATTCATAACTTATTGGATAAAATAAATTACACTGTAAACTTATAACTTTAGTTCCATTCCTTGACGGAATGGGAAAAAAACAACCCTCCCCCAAAAGAATTAAATTACTACATTGAAAGAATTTATTCCTTGTGGGATGGTCCATTTTGTACCTACATACTCAACGAACATGCTTTTCTATTTATAAACTACCTGTATATCATCGTTAAACACAAGATGGGTGGTTCTGTACTTTTCAAGAAGATCAAAGGCGTTATGGTTTGCAAAATCCTCAAACTGAAAAGATAAGATTAAAAGACTGTGATGAGCACCATTTCTCATGTGCAATAAAGAAGTCAAGATAAAAGTAGAAAAAAGAAAATAAAAAAGATAATATAAGTTGCTAACCTGAATGAGGACCTTTTCCCCATAATTCTGCTTGACAGCATACATGAACTCATTCATAAGTTCAGCATACTCCTGGGGATAGAACAAACCGCTTGATAAACAAAGAATTCAAAAAAAAAAAATGCAGAGTGGATTTGGCCCAATTATGTACAAACGAGACGTTGTGTAATCTCTATTCTCTAAAGAACATAATTGATAAATAAAACATGTCAAATGGGTTGAACGGGTCAAAAGCGCCAAAGATGTGTTTTTAAATGCATAAAACCCCCAACTCAATTTCTTTTCCAATAAACAAGAGCATTACAACTTCTGTAGTGATGTTTGACGCACTAATTGTATCTAAAAAAGGCAAGATTTGGACAAAAAATGTTTCGGGCCAACCTAAGTAGCTAACCCAAACCAAAATAACTACTTATTTGACCCATTACAGCTTAAACAAACCATCTAACCTGCCTAATTTGCCACATCTAATATAGGCCAACCACGGTATCACACAATTAAGATTTAAGACTCAGGACACTAGCTAACTAGCAAATAGAAAAAGCCACTCAACAACCAATGAATTCAAACTTTCAAAGAGATACTGTAGAGGTAGCAATTTTGATCCCTTTGCTAATAAATGAGGCGATTCCGGCTATATTATTCTCTAACCGGTCAACTGGAAAACTAAATAAAAACTAAAAAGGAAACAAGTCAAAAGGGTCGAACAGGTAAAACCCGCTAAAGCTTTATTTCTATTGCATAAACATCCAAAATCATTTTTTCAGGGTATAAGAGCATTATTGAAATAGAAAAAAGCGTCTGTAATCATATTTGCACACTATTTGTTTATGAAAAAGTAAAGTTCTTGCATGAATAGTGTTTTGGCTCAACCAAACCGAAACAAAGAAATTCCCTGTTTTAACCTGTTAACCAACTGCCCCAGCCTGCCTACTTTGCCACCTCTAATAAAGGTTAACATGGGCACACAACTAAAATAAGGAAACTAGCTAACCTGCCCAGTAGCTCTCCTTTGCCTTAAACCAATGTAGAATTCATCGTTCAACATCTTCTCGTTATTGGTGCCAACATCAATGGTTATCGGCAAACACTGCAGATATTTAATATTATTCGAGCATTGTCATTTTCAAATGCTTTCACAAAGCAGAAAACCAAAAAATAAAACATAATACCAAAAACATTGAAATTAATAGTTAAATTATGGGACGAGTTCAAATCAAACTGAGACAAATTAAAGTTGTACATTTGTACAATTGCAAGAAAGTTAATAACAATTCTACTTGGAGATACATACAGCTGAAGGGCGAACTCCTCCAAGAGCTGTGTACAGAGAGAGCTTTCCCACAGGTATGCCCATTCCCTGTAAAATAATTGCATAAAAAGAAAATTAATAATCAAAATCAGATAACTAACTTTAATAAAACTGGTTGTAGAAGATAGTGTCAAGATGTGCTTTATTATGCTTTAAGTTGTAATAATCAGATAATCACAAGATTTAGTGTTGGACAAATTCTAATCACTTAAGAATAAACAGATAACATGACCAAAGTTAATTTTTTTTTATAGAAAGAGAAGCTCTATGAGTTTTCCAAAAATCTTTCATGTAAAGTAGACAGGTGTAAATAGGTAACTTTGATATACCCTTAAATAACTGATAGGAAACAGACTATTTAACACCCAAAAATGCAGATAATAAAAATATGTGAGGGATTTTATATACAAATATCAGAAACTCATTATTGGAACTTTAAGTTGCAAGAATCAGATAATATGTTTCATAGTCCAAATTCAATCACCATCTCAGTCTATAAAAAAAAATCATCATTAAGATTGTTCCATCTAAATTAATAAAATTATTACTACACAAACAAAAATAACGAAGATTGCAAGCACGTATATTATTGCAAAAAGGAAAGGTCAGATATCCAACTGGGACACTTGGTTTTAGTTCTAGGACAAAGAACAAGGTCGAACAAACAAACAAATAAATATATAAATAAAATCCTTTACCTGACAGCCAAGGTCTCCTAGGCCCAGGATTCGTTCACCGTCTGTGACAACTATAACTTGAATTTTTTTCTGAGGCCAATTCTTCAATATCTCAAGAATTTTACCCCTGTGACAATAATTAGTTAATTGGTATGATTAATAAGCGTAATGTTTCCATGAATATATGAGAAGATAATGGTGATGGGAACTTGCTTGTCTTTTAAACTAATAAATAAACCCTGTGAGTTCTCGAAAATGCTCCCGTATTTTTGGCATGCTTCACCAACGGTTGGTGTATATACAATTGGGAGAAGCTCCTCAACATTCTCAATTAATAGCTTGTAGAATAACCTCTCATTTCTTTGCTGTACACCAAGATACATAGACATTTAAAAATAGTAGAAGTAGGAATAAATCTACATAATAATTTGAACACATTGACATACTACAAGATGAAATCAATGCAACCTATGAACATTCTGTTACGAGCCTATCAAAACAAGTCAAAGGGCTCTTGGTAATTATCAGAATTGGTAAGGGGTTAAATTCATTTTATTATTATTGTTACAAAAATATCATTTTTGGTGCATATCAATTGGTATCAGAAGAAAACAAAGCAAGGTTTACCTGAAGATCCATCATGGCTTGGTACCTCTGTAGAGGTACTTGATATTGGCGGATATTATGCATCATCTTTTTTACCTGGTTAGGCAGCGTTACAAAATATGAGATTTTTCCATTAATCATCTATTAAATATTTAAAACAATAAAAAATGAAGCTGATGCGAGTTTGAATAAAACTAAAATACCTGAAGATCATGATTAACAACAACCGGAGGAAGAAGACCACGTAGAAAATGGGCATCTCGTTCTTTCTCAGTAAAGGCCAGACCTTTATTGTGGTGTGGGTCCCGCAACAACGAATAGCCGCTACATAAATAAGAAAATTATTCATAATTCACAATATAACCATAAGACAGGTATCATGCTATACTAAAAGATAAGCATTATACTTAAGTATTTAGCACAGTGAACACCAAAATTCTCAAATTGTCAACAACAGCAGATTGACTACATGAAAAGCTCTCAGTATTTCAAAACTATATAACTAAATTCATAATTTTTATCATTGAAAAGAGCCAATAAACAATTTGGATAGTGGAACCCTACAGTTTGTTTTATTCAAGCAAGTGGCCCTTTTCATTTCCAATTTCCCACATATACCCTAATTTGACTAATTGTTTCAAAGTTGTAAGGCGCCTTTTGTTGTTAACAGGTGTGTTTATAATAATATTAATAATTTTTTTGTAAAAATAATAATAATAATAAGTTCTGCAAACTTAACTTCTGCTTTACTTGTTGAACAAACTTTTGAAAAATTAATTGTTAAGAAATATGTTAGGGATAGTTCACCAAAATCTTGTTATAAATATATTTCTTTCACCCACGAACACACACTTTTTCCGCTTTACACCTACTTTACTCTTAAAACCATCGAATCTGCGCTCTACACAATTCGATCCCACTATGGGGTTGAAAGTACACCACGTTACCAAGAGGATCCCGGGGGAGTCGTTATAAATATTTACTAGCTTCTCTTGAAGATGTAGAATCCATATTGAAATTAAATAAGGAAACCATAATCTGATTCCACGTATGTTTAAATGTATTAAATGAAACACACTTTTGCACACAATAATATAAAGAAACATAAAGATTGCAATAAACAATTTGAAGTGCATGAAATTGAAGAATAGCACGAGCATAGGAATCATCGACGTGAAATCTCATCGAGATCAAGATCAGTTTTAGTTGTTACCTGGCGACAGAAACAGACCACGGAGTGATAAACTGATCCTCGGTGGCGCTATCCTCACCGTACATATCCTCAACACCACCACCAACAGCTGCAGCTGGTTTTTCACCAACAGAACGATCAACTTCCACCGCCACCGGAGCATTCACCTCCCTCACAGCACTATCCACCGAAAGGCTGACGTTTCTCTCCGGTCGAATGTTGGAATTCAGCATAGACACCATCACAGGACGCCTCACCGACATCCTCAACGACTGCGATTGCGTCCTCGAGCCTCCGGTAACAGAGCTCCTCTACAAAATCAAATCACAAACAGATTACAACAAATCGATCCACAACAAATGCCGATTTAAACTTCAAAATCGAAATCAGATTACAAACAATCAATCATTCAATCCACATCACGTGCTTCTGTTATGCTCAAATTAACAGATATATGCGTTTGTATCGATCCAAATGGGATGAAAAATTGAGGAAATTGAGAGGTGATTGAGAGATTACATACCGCAAGAAATGAAGAGTTTAAGGACATCATGGTGAGAGAGAAGAGTGTGAATTAGGGCAAAAACTCTCTCTATCTCTCTCACAAGAGATGAAGATTGAAGAATGTGGAGGTTACACTGGATTCGTGTGAGGGTTTTTGTGTGTGAAATGTACGAATGGAAACTTCGTTAAGATTTGGGTGAATTTATAACTCTCCGCACCTTCCCATTCCCCACAAACAACCACCTTTACACCTCATTTTGATGTAAACATTTCTTACAAAATAATAATATCCGCAACGCACCGCCCTTAGCCCCTTCCCTGCCGTCCTTCGGAAGGGCTGCGTTATGCAGGCTCATTCGTCCTTCGCCCGCCTTTTGCCAAGGGCGCCCATGGATGCATTTTGTGGGGCCCCCACACAAAAATGTGTGTTGTTTTGTTCAATGTTTTGGAGACCGGATCGGACCGGCCGGTCTAACCGGTTCGATCGGGGATCGGTCCGGTGGCCGGTCCGGTCTGCTATGATTCGGTTTTGAGAGGTCGAACCGGCCGGTTCGTCCCGAACCGCTGGTCGGACCGGGAAACCTGACCGGTTCGGACCGGTTTTTGATTTTTTTATTTTAATGAGTAAAAACGGGGTGTTAAACCAAAAATTAGTACGTTGGATATACAACTATAGTTAAATTTTATATATAACTATAAAATACATATATAAATCATTTATAAATTACTTATATTTAATTACATATATAAATATATATAAATATAGTTAAATCCGGTCCAACCGGTCCGACCACCAAACCAGTAAGGCGTCCGGTTCGACGTCCGATCCGGTTCTAAAAACATTGGTTTTGTTTTTTTAATGCTTGTTTATGGGAAGGATGGTGTTAGGGGTAAAAGTTGATTGTGGGAATGATGGATGAGAGTTAGTGGAAAGCTGATGTGGCATGTTGACTAGGACTATTTGTGGGAAGTACGCCTTTTAACGTTGTGGACAGTCTAATAATAACTATAATTAAGTCCTAGTATTGCGGTGGGGGCGTAAAACCGTGTCAAATAGCACCGATGTCACACCAATGGCAACGCCCACCAACACTGAAGTTGTTGTGTGTTAAACGGGTGAAAATAGACGTAAAAAATTTGAACCACACATGCACGTTGCGTCGTGTTAAGTCACAAAATTTAGAACGAAACGTAAAAATATTAAACCACACATGCACGTTGCACCGTGTTAACTTGAAAAACTCAGAACGAAAAGTAATACGTAAATTTACGAAATATAAAGTATAAGGGATTAAAATTGAAAGCAAAAAAGTTGCAATGTCAAATTGTCAAAAATAGAATGTTTTAAGCCAAAAGTAAAAACTTAAATTTTTGTAATGTTACATTGCAAAGATAAGAAGTTTTAGGTTAAAAGTAAAAATTATTTTTTTAAAAAACACTTTATGCATAACATACAACACCTTATGCATAAAGAAATTGAAAATTAGTATATTATAAATAATAATAACGGTACCTCGTGTTGATAAAATATATATTTTATAGAATGATTCAATTCTTATAATGAATAAAGAATTTAGGTTTAAAACTAGATTTACAGGGTGTGTGAGTTGACCTTATCAATGTACAGGAATATATAAACACATACGAAAAATTAATAAATTCATTTTGTATAATAAAGTCGTTAAATGTCTAATATACCGTTATACACGCACTTGTTAACCTTTGAAAAGGTGGTACAAACATTTTCTTAGTGTTGAGAGTTAGGTTATTAAAGTTTGACAAGTTAAAGAGTTAAGTAAAAGAATAACACAAATGTGTTTATTTTAGGTAGGTAGAGGGATTTAATGTACTAAATCCAGTCTAGTGATGCTTTCGTTTTCATGCATTGAGAGATTTTAATATACATGAATTATGTTGGACTTATTTGTGAAAATATTATAATGCTAATAGTTATAATAATAGTAATAATAATATCATCATTGTCTTTGTGAGTTTTGCATATATATATATATATATATATATATATATATATATATATATATATATATATATATATATATATATATATATATATATATATATATATATATATATATATATATATATATATATATATATATATATATATATATATATAGGGGAGGGATCAAATGAGAACTCCCATTTTTTGTGAGAACTCTAGGAAGCAATGTGAACCACTAGTTTTCAATGGCAAAATTGTAATTAACAACAACATAATCAAAAAAATCATAAAATAAAAATAATAAAAAAATAAAAAAAGTAAAACACAAAGTGTTTCTCTCGTTTCCCTCTACCATTAAGAAAAATATAAAAAATTATAAAAAATAAAAAAAATCTCGTTTTTTTTACGAACGTCATTTTACACATATGTAATTCTTGGAATTACACATGTGTAAAACAGAATTTACACATATGTAATGACTAATTTACACATGTGTAAATAACGGGTGGACGAATTTTTTAAAAAAATATATCAATATGGTAGGCGTTAGAAAGATAAAAAAATAATGAAATTAATGGTGAAATTTTTATGAAAAAATAATGTCATGAAAAAAAGTTATGAATGTTTTAAAAAAAAGGTGGAAGTGGCATGTGACTTGCATGTGACTAAAATGTGTGGTTGATATTGGTTCCTGGAGTTCTCACTAAAAAGGGTGGTTCTCAAGATAACCCTACCCTATATATATATATATATATATATATATATATATATATATATATATATATATATCTATATATAGATATATATATATATCTATATATAGATATCTATATCTATATATATATATATATATATATATATATCTATATCTCTATATATAGATATATATATATATATATATATATATATATCTCTATATATATATATAATATATATATATATATATAACTAGCTTTAATAAACCTGTGTATCACACGGGTTGAATAAATAAAATATTAATATAATAAAATTTATTAATTATAAAATGATATTTTAATATATAATAAAACATTAATATCAACTTTTTAAAATTTTGTTTTTATACTTTTTTCCAAAAATAAACATTTTATTCTAAAACAAACCGTATGAAAATGTTGTCATATTTAAAAATTTTCCTATATAATTCTCAAATTTGATTATTTTTTATTTTAAAAAAATGACTTTTTAGAAATACCAAATTTAAAATTTTCATATTTTTAAAAAAAGTTTATGTTTTAGAAAAAATTAGTATTTTATAAAAAAATTATTTATTTAGAAATAACATTAATAAATAGATTTCTTTCTTAATTTATTAAATCTAAAAAGGTGTGAAAGAATATTATTAGTAATTAAAGTAATTATTTATAGGGGAGAGATGCGGGAAAATTTTGGTGATAATAATTGTGGTGATGCCACGTGTCATCCCAAGATACTTTTTTATTAGAGTAGGTAGATTAATTTGGTATATATACTTTTGTGAACACTTACATATACTATAGACATAGAGATTTAATCGGTTGAATTGTCAGGTCAAAAATAGTGTCTATATAAATTGTTTTTCTTGTTATAATACATGATGTCAAGTGAATATCTTTAAAATATTGCCATCTTGTTTTCTTGATATAAAACATACTGGATTGTCTAAACCAAAATAAGTCTGCCTGTTTAGGATCCATGGTTTGGTTTATTTTAAACTTGAACTGGTCTTTTCTCTTATTTTTTATATAATTTTTCAATTTTAAATATGCAGTTAGGTATATACCGTATAATCATGATCGTATTTATAATTTAAAATTGTTAATACAAACTAATGGCATTATAGATTAAATAGTGAATTGTCGTTTTTCATCTTGTGTTTTAATCATATTTGTCATTTTCAGTCAAAACGGTTTTTTCTTACATTCAGCTCCCCATTGTCATTTTCATTCAAAAACATGAATTCCGTGAAAGAAATTTTATCAGTAACACGTAAACATAAATTAGGATTTCGTTTTTGTATGCAAATTTACATAAGTACCCTATTAAGAATGAGTATTTAACATTTCAAAACAATTGAGCTAATTTTTTAGATAAAATTACAACTTTTTCAATCATTGGGGAGCTAAATGCAAAAAAAAAATATTTTTAAATGAAAATAACAAATGTAACTGAACAACAGGGAGAAAAACCATAATCTACTTTAAATTAAAAAATCTCATCTTGAATAATCAAAACCAAACAACTCAACTGTCAAACTAATGATCTGTTTTGTTGTTTTCTAAAATTACAGTTAGATGTTTGTGTAGAATTTTGTTAAAACCTGGTATAGTTACATAAAATTACAATCACTGTTATAAAATACGTGTATATCTCTCATTACTTACAAAATTGAATAAAAGTGTTTTAATGTGAGTTATATTTTCTAATGACAACTTATATTGTTTAACTATAATTAATTTATTTCATTTGACTACATTTATTTAGGTAAACGTGTAATAAACAAGTCGTGCCTAGTTGTCTACCAACCCGCCATAAGTTGTGTTTTTGCTTTTTAGTCCTTGTACATTGGCTTAACACCACATGAGTCCTTCCATTATCCATTACTAAACAATAGAATTTTCGCATTTATGATTTATCATCACGCCATCAAATTTTAAAAAGGTAAATCGTATCTGTTGATGGGGTTCAGATTGAAAGTTGAATTGTTTAATTCGAACATAATCCATTTAGTTATTTAGTGCATAGACGTCAGCCTACCTCAAACATATAAAATCGAGTATTCGAACACATTTTGTTTAGTTTATTTACCTAACACATGGCAAAAGGATTAACAAATAGTAATTAAGTTGTAAGTATTAATCGGGTTGGTAAGTTGTAATAAGTGGTCTATGGTTGTAAATGGGTTGGCGGATCAACCTATTTAACTAAACGAGTTGGGGGTCGATCTTTTTTAATGAATGAGTTAAGCAACTAAGCAAGTCAATCCGAACACAGTCTGTTTAATAAAACAAGTCAACACGAACACGACCCGTTCACTAAACATGTTAGATAAGACTATCCAAAAGTTCATTACGTGCATGTTGTAAAATTTGGTTCTTGTCAAAATTATCACAGCTTATCAAATAATGTTAAAACAGTTTGGACATGTTCATAAAAGACACGTTCAAGTTTCACTTCACGTTTCACTAGTAAACTTCTAACCTACTAATTAATTGTATATGTAATCAATTAGTCCACTTGTTGGAATAATAATCTATAGTTAAGGTCCTTATGGATAAAGGAATATTTGTCCAAAAAATTAAGGACCGGTAAGATAAAAATAATTACACAAATCACAATAAATTAAAATTTTAAAGACCTACTATCAAATTGAAAGAAGTATAGAGGCTCACTCAAAAGCATGTAACATATTATTTGAGAATTTTGAAAATTTTCATTGTTGACCTTAAATCAGATCTTATTAAGTAAATATTGAAAAATGCTAAAATTGTATATCGTTGATATATGAACTAAAGATGGTTAGATTTATCACATCATCTAAGTATTCTAATAAAACTGGAATCTAAATTTCATTGGTCAATTTGTTTGGTTGGTAGTAATTTGATAGAATTGAATCTCAATTTCATTCTTACATGTTTAGTTGAGAAATGAATTGAAATTGTAATTATAATTATAATGAATTTCCTTAATTTTTTTCAAATGAAAGATTTCAAATTCATTTCAAATTTCAAAAGATTTTAAATTCCATCAGCCCCCGCCACTGACCGCCACCCACCACATCCCCCACTGTAAACCGTCATCGCCAACGACCCTCGCTGACACCTCCAACCGTCGCCGCCTTTGCCTCCAACTTCCGACCGCCACCTCCACCGACCTCCCACCTCTACCACCAACCGCTGCCGCGATTCCCCGATTCTGACTGGCAACCACCGTCAACCGCCCAAAACCCCACTCACCTCCCGCTTTTCGCGAGAACCAAATGCCCCCTCTTCTTTTTTAACTCGACTATCATTCTCACTTTTCAATCATGTTTGGTTTTATTTTGTTCATGTTGACGCAACTAGGGTTGTTCCAAACTTCCAATCTCATTTTACATATTTAGTTATGAGGTTCTTGATAATTAGTTTGGTTTACCTAACTACATCACATTATTTTTTTAACTACAAAATTCGACTGAATTCCAAAATGTTAAAAGAATAAACATTATGAATATTATTTTAAGATTAAAGAACTATTAACCAAAATTACAAGGGTAGAAGTGAAATTCATAAATACCACGTCGAGTCGCTACTTCAGTGGGCAACCACACTGGGCCACACGTTTTAGTGGTACCTACTTTATGACCCCCTCTATTCAATCAACACACGCATGCAATACAATAGTTTAATGAAAAATATAATGTGTTTGTATTTTAATGATACGTAGACACATGGGAGGCCATGAGGGTGGGTGGAGTGGGCGACCGTCCAGGATTCAATTTCATCGGGGCCCGAAATTTAAAAAAATTATATTATATATCTATACTTATAAACCTTTACACTTTTTGACACATGTCATTACCACATTCACTCTCTCATTTATTTTCCCGCCTAAACTAATTATTTCATTTTAAAAAATTAAATAACTAATTTCCAATTTTTTCTCTATCTCTCTCATAAATCTAAGTTCTTATTAAATCAATAATATTAAAAGACATTTTTCATTAAATAAAAACTAAATACTTTGATTAAAAAATACACGTTTTCAAAAACAAAATTTTTAAAAACTATACTTTTTTTCTAAAACAACGAGACTTTTTATAATAATGAAAATATTTTAAAATCATTCTTTTTAGATATAAAATAATTTTACAAAACAAACCCGAAGTCTTTAAACAACAAAATATAGATAAAAAATGAAATTTTTATCAAAACAATAATTTTTTATAACAAAAGTTTTAGAAATAATATAAATATTTTATCAATTAATCAAAATAACTACTTATACGTAATTTCAGTTATATCTTTATCAAAATAATATTTTACAGTTCCTTATTATTCATTAATAACTATTTAATATTTTTTTAATTCATCCCGTGTAATACACCGGGTTGTATCCTAGTGTATGTATATATAAAAACAACTATAGATTGTGAACAAACTAATTAATAAACCCAACAACAATTTAGTTATCTTGATCAACTGAAACTTAGGATCCGTTAACATTTTAATTAGTTTAGTCGATCCAATCTAAACTCAATTAAAAAACCTAGAAGATTCTTACGATTCGGTTAAGTAAGTAAATTAGATTATTTTGCTACAATACTTTTATTTATTGGTAAAACAATTATTGTCGTATTATAAAATTTTAACATACTGGTTATTGACACTATATTATAGGGCCTATTTTTTCTACTCGCCCGGAGCCTAAAATTATTTGAAGACTCTCGGGACCGGCCCTGCGTAGACATAAATAAAAATATCAAAAAGTATAACTAGGAATCATGCGATTTACATATTTGGTTTTTAAAACGAAAACTCATAGACTTGTCTGGTTCTATTCGTTAACTGCGTTAATTAAAATAATTCATACGGCTATACCATGTCATGATTTAAATATTCGTGTCTTTAAAAAGTCTTTGATTTTTACTATTAAACTATCAGCTCAAGTTGCGTAATCGGTTTATATGTTAGAATTAATCACACCCCAAAATTGCTGGATAATTTTTATATTTTAACGTCTCTAAACGTATATAGAATGTGCACAATTTTGAAACTTGTACATGATGATTTGTTTTTAATAAGATTCGATTCAACATCCTCTTACACTAAACAATTTACGTTAGTAGGCCATGATTTGAAAAAACAATCAATTATATGTAGTTGTGACATATTTAAAGACTTTAATATACATAAATTAGTTTAGTAGCCTTTTCTTATATTTTTTACAAGTCAATAGAACTAAATATACTAAACACATGGTGAAGACTTTTTTTTATAAAAAACAAGAAAGCTTATTGTTTTCTATAATATTAATCCAATATTAAAATAAACCAAATAAATCCAATCCATCAAAAAAATTTTATAAAAAACAAGAAAGCTTATTGTTTTCTATAATATTAATCCAATATTAAAATAAACCAAATAAATCCAATCCATCAAAAATGATATTAGTGATATGAATTGCTGCATTTAAATTCCTCACATGAGACCTGAAAATTTTAGGTTTTGAATTAGAATATACTAGTGGTAGTGGGTAATTCGAGTGTTGTGGTGGAGTGAACAATTTATAAATCTATACTTGTTATATTTCATTAATTTATCAATTGTGTTGTTTTATGGTATAAATATCTTATACGACTTATAATTATTATCATATGTTAGCGCTGACGCATTGTTACAAAACTAATTATCATTAACAAGAATAGTTGAGTGAATCAACTTTTAAGTAAACATAAGTGTTGAACATGATTAAAGGTCAACCTATATTTTCAAGAAAACTCACATTCGACATGGTATAGGTTGAATTACTTTGATGCAACAATGAAAAGATTTGTTATGACATTAGATATCAGATATAAATATATAATAGAAAACCATGTGGTACATTTCTTTGAAGCATAATAAGAGTATAATAGGAAAATTTCTTATAATATTAAATATTAAAGCTTGCAATTCTTTATATGTTATTTTAAAATTATTGTAAATTACAATCTTGTCTTAAAGAGATGTTTAATAGGATATAGATATTGATTATTATCATCATTATTATTATAAAAGTATTTAGTAATTATATAGTTTAAGTATTCATTAGAATAATACTTATTTATAAATTTACTATTATTATTGTTAGATCTATTTACAATAGGTCTAGATTATTTGTATAGACTTAGCATTTTAATCAATCTCTTGTAATAAACTCTTGTGAATAATTATCTTAATGTATGTATTATATGTATAGGTTAACCCATAACTGTGTTGATTTATATGTGTGATTGCAGGTTTAACATCATACTTAGTCAATTTCACAAAATTGACTAAGTGTAAGAAACATCTACGAATGAACATTTTTGTTCTTCCGTAGATAATATTCTGCAACAAAGTAACATGCATCCGAGGATCTTCTGCGGAAGAACAGTTTGCTGCGGATGAAGTCAAGGGACTCCTACGAAAGACCAAAGATCTGCGGAAGAACAAACGTTCTACTGAAGAGCAAAACTTCTACGGAAGACCAAGTACTACGGAAAACCAACACTTGCATGTACTTCACCAAGTACATCAAGTCAACAAGTCAAACACTGAGTGATGTCATAAAGTCAACTCCTACGGACGACTTTAACTCAGTCAGAGAATGTGTCACATCATAACATTCTCTGAGTAACTTTATTACCATGATAAGAAAGTTACTGTTTTCAAGAAATTCACTGTTACCCTAACAGTAAATTCCTGAGTCTAGCATAGGCTCACACTTTTAGACGGCTGAATACCTAACAATACATCAATCAATCACGATCAAACCCTAGCAGCCGCAACATCATTTACACCAAAATCATCAATAGAAACATAGCAACCGTGATCATCAGCAATTATTATTTGTTCTTTTGTAATCATTAATCTATTTTAATGAAATACTTTTAAATCAAAACATATTTGTACATTCATTGCACTCAATTGTTCTGTTCTTCATTATTACTTATTAGTGCAATTGTTATTTCGCATTCAATCAATCAAACAACGAATAGTGATAATTCCGCGATCATTATTTGAACTCAATATAACCTGCTAATTCCTGATTGCGATCCTTGGATTCACAATTATTATTATTGTTAAAGTATTTAGTTGTATTAATATAAGGTAATACTTATTTTTAAATTTATATGTTAATTTAAAATATTAAAAATTATATAATATTTAATGTAGTGAATTACTTACAAGATTAAATAATGTATTAATTACAATAAGTTTACTAATAAAGGGTAAAATAAGAATAATTGCATTAAACACTTGTACCTAATGCTTAAAAAGTTGTATTAGGTGTTTTAATTTTTTTGTAAAATTACATTTGTATTCTAAGGTTTTGCTTTATATAGTAGTATATGGACACCCACGATTCGCTACCATTTGATTTTTAAATGTATATGTGAACGTCGCAATGATAGTGTTTGTGATTATCATGATTTTAGTGAGTTCAATAATATAAGCGCTCGGATTCTCATAGATATTTACACATGCTTTAGTAATTCGTTATTATATTGTCATGATATTTTGAACATATGATATTTAATAAGTCGCGGATATCAAGTAAAACAAATACGTAAAAGTATTTGAATAAGAACTATCATTATATATAGAATATTGTATCATGATTAGTGATATGTTATTATTAGATTGTTACAGATACAATAACATGAAAAAATGCAGTAATAAATTTTAACACAATATTATTTTTGTTGTTTTTAACCTTTTAATAAAACTAACCATTACTATTAATATTATTATATTTTTAGACATATTAAATAATATGTCATTTACTAACAAATTTAGTAATAACTACTAAAATTATCGACTACCCAAAATACCCCTAGAAAATATAACTATTAGTTATTATAAATATTAGTTGTATACTTAATTATTTAAATAATATTTAATAAATTTAAATGTCATTTTCAAGTATTACAAATAATATAATATTCAGCGTATTGAATTAAATAATATCATATTATTAAATAATGTATTAATAATGTATATTCAATAGTGTATTAATTAAAAAAGTTTATTAAATAGGGGTAAAAATAAAACTATTGCATAGGACACTTGTACTCCATGCTTAAAATATCGTATTGGGTGTCTTACAATTTGAGTAAAATTATTATTTTGTCCTCCTAAAATGTATTATATAGTATTATAGATTATAGATTATAGATAACTTGTTAAAACAAAAGCGTTTGGGTTTATCTGTTTAATTAAACATGTTGTGTTTGGTTTAAACTGATTAATACATTTAATTAAACAGGTCAATTCACAAACTTGTTTTATTGAACAAGTGGACCCATTAACCTACATATGACCCGTTTAACCTGTTTATTTACAACCCATTAACCCGATTAAGATGTTTACAATTTGATTATTACCCGCCAACCTACATACCCGTTTGGCAGGTTTTGATAAATGGATTAAACATGTTATGTTCAAATTTTACGATTTTAATTGTGTGGTGATTAAGGTTGAAGTTTTTTACACGAATAATTGTAAAGGTTGTGCCCGGGCTATACAATTCATCATGCCAACTCACTAACTCGCGACTGACAATCATATACGATTGACACTCCTAGTTACATGTAACAAACAACATGTTTTAAAGATATACAAATCATTTAGATTTATTCTATAAATTTTAGTGCTACTAGTTAGCTTTAGATCAAACTTTTATTTAATCATGTAAGACAGCATCTATTATTAACTTTATATTAAATATAAAAACATGTTTGAAAATTTTTTAGATATAATATTACTTTATTGATATATTATTATTAATTTAAAATTTAAAATCTTATAGTTTGATAGATATATCAAAGATGTGTTGATTTCGTAACCTTTCATATATTCAGCGGACATGTCGTATCTCAACGACCATGAGCAACCCAATCTCGACGACATTGCCTTTTCTTATTGAAAAAGATAACACGATTTAATTATATTAGCATGTAGTTTTCATAAATAATAATCAATATAGTTATACAATGTCAAAAATCATTATAATTTAGAAAATGATAACGTTCGTCTTGATTTAATAAGAGTAGTAAACTAGTAATGTTAGACATCAAGTTAAATTAATATAAATAATACTTTTCTTGTCTTTCCCACTAATAATAATAACTTTTTATAGTTTAATCCACACAAGAATAATCCACGTGAGAAGGATATAAAAATATAAAGACAACACTCACGAATATTGACTTTATAAAGAATAATTGCCGATACAAATATAAAATGCATAAAATCCAATAATGTATAAGTAGCTGGCTAAAGACGAGAAGATTTTTTTGTCGCCCCTAAAACTATATTAGTTGTATTTAAATGTGGTTCAAAGAAATGAAGTCTACTTTAAATAATTGTCAATATACCATCCGATTTATCACCTTTAAACCCCACATTGTTTATATGGGATCATAAAGTTGTTACAATGACATATAGGAAAACATTTTGAGAGTTATCGCCTGGATAGAATTTGAAATGAAAAGAATATGTGGGTGTCAAGCTTCCACCATGAAAAGACATTAATCCCTAACTTTTTCGCCGCTTGGTAGTAGATAAAAAAAGATGTGTATCGTGTACGAGCCATAAATATAACGCATATCAAGTGGAGCTGAATATCTCTTGCATCAAGATTAACTTTGGTGGGGCGATCAATCCATTCTAAACTTAATAGTAAAATCATTAGTTTTTTTTTTGTTTGGAATAACCTCACATCATATTGTTACAATAGATGGGTTCCGATCAGTAACCTCAGATCTTGTTGTTACAATTGAAAAATACATAAAATAAGTGAAAATCTTTATTGTTCCAAATTCAAAATTTGCTAATTACAATAGTTGGGATTAATATCCTTAGATCCCTAACTAATACTTCAAGAAATTTGAAAAAATATACAAAAGAAATACATTAATTTAATATAATATTTGACTAAATATAGTGAACTAATATGTCTAGTTGAAGCAGTAGATGGACAAATGCAAAGATTGGATTTGAAGTGATTTAAACAATTACATTGGAAGCCTATTGGTGAATATATTAGTGTATTGGTTGTTAGCCGGGACATAGAGAATTCCCATGTACCAAAGGCACACCCTTTTACTGACGAAATGGATGTCAATCTCTACATGTTCAGTGCATTGATGTTGTATTGGTTTGTTACATAGATGCTAGCTAAAATATTGTCACAATAAATGATAGAGGCTTGTGTAATAAAAACATCTAATTCAAGTAGAAGATTTCAAAGCCGTGTGAATTAAATCATCAATAGACGAAAACACATATACACTCTAGTGTAAATCAACGTTGAATCAGCGTAGACGTACGCCAAATCTATTATCACTTGGCCATGTTTTAAAGTTAGTTTCCTAATGTTTTGTAATACTAATCTATATGTTTAATTCCCTCTTTTATATTTTATAAATTACATTCCTCAATGCATAACAACAAGATATAGTTGCAACTTATGTAAAAGTTAAGTGGATCTATTTCAATTGTTTTGTGTGGGATTGAGAATATTTTGATCTAAAGCTTATCTCTCCCAACTTGGAACTTATCATATGTGTCGCTAAAATATTTAAAGCTAATACATGTGGGATTGGATTCAATGCATGTCCTTTTCACCATTAAAGGTATGAAACAATCGTGATAGTGGTTTAGGATCATGACATCTACTTTTAGTACTGTGGGAATACATTGTTTATATATATTTTTCTGTAAAAAAAAAGCGAAAATTGGTCATGAAATCTTGTTGGTCTTATGTGTGGGAGCAAATGAGTAATGAATGTTGTGTGTGACCACTTATCACTTCATAAAGGTGTGCGACTTGCAAGCTATGCACTAGCAATTTGTATTTACGTATTTAGTGTGGGTATATGTATATGTGGTCTCGTTTTTTTAGTCTGACTTGATTTATATATGTTTTTTTGTATTAATACTTTGATTAGATTAATACAACATACATTATATTTTCTATTTCATGCCATTTAAACATTTTCATACTGTAATTATAAATTGTTATTACAAATTTTAATTTCTAACTATCTTATACCTTTTTGCACTAGTTATGTTATGTTGTTCTTTTGTCTTGTAATTTATGTTGTTCTTTGTCATGTAATTTATGTAATCTAAAGATTTAAAAGTAATAAACAATAAAATTAATTAATTTTTGTATGTACATTTCCTTTTTCTTGTTTTTCATGATTAAACTAGTTTTCTAAAGTTTAAGTCATAACAAATGAAACACAAAGTTAAAACTCACAAATCAATGAATCATGACTAAAAATACTCCAAAAGAACTGGCTACACATAAAATGCATCAACAAATGAAGACCTTTACATGTGTCATAAGCACATCAAAAAATGAAGATCATTACTCTTATCATTAGCTCGCATGAGGAGACTTGTTTGCCTTTGACACTATGTGTACCTGTTTGCGGTCTAAGGAAATGAAATCGACTAGGACCTAGCTTATAACAATCATAGAAATTTACTAAAGCTTAGCTAAATCACTTTTTCTCTTTTCTACTAATAAGTAGATATAAGTTGATACAGCTTAGATTGCAACTAGTATGTCGTTAATGAGAAAATCAGTATAATTGGTTGTATATAAACTTCAAACCGTTTAAATTGCATTTTTAAGCACTTAATGGAATTTGTATATTTGTTTTAGAGTTAAATTCGATTTTGCTTAGTGATATATGAGTTACGAAAAGTCAAAACAATCATTTTCCTCTAAAAAATTAAAAATATATCAATTCAGCCCAAAAATTTTAATTTATGTTTCAATTTTAGTTCAAAAATTCATATTTTGGAGTAAAATTAAAACAACTAATAAATTTTTTTTGAATCAATGAAACTTTTAAAGTTAAATTGGTGTTTTAATTTTTTAGAAAAAAATGATTATTAAACTCAAATTTCATGATGCAAAAATCAAATTTAACTCTTTATTTTATTACTAATAAAAAAGTTGTTGTTTTTCTTTTGATATAACTATAAAGTCAAGTTGTATATTGTAGTTCGAGACACCAAGAAGTAAATAAACACAAACATTTTTGCCGGATACAATATATGATTTTCAGTTCATGCTTACGAGCTCATCATCAACAATATAACTACTGATTCGATTGTTGTACCATTAGAGACGAACATATTTCTTGAGTGAAAAGATGAATCAATTTTTGAAACATCATGTTAAACCTAAAAACTTAACTATTCTTCTTATTTTTATTATGTCAATGTGTTATACTTATGCAAATTAGATTTTAATAATTCAAATTTTAAATTTATCAATTAATTATAATCCATTATATTAATTTAATCAATTATATTCTTAACTTTCACTTTACTTTCTAAGGGCAACTCACACGCCTACGTAACCTACTTCTTATCTTACGCCACAACTAATTCACGCCAATCTGGGGCTCGAACTCTTAACCTCAATGAGAGCTTCATCACCTAAATTCTAAATGATTTTGTCATTAAACCCAAACCCTGACTTTACTATTTGTGCATACAAGCTTTAATAATACTTACATGAAATAAATATTAATGAATTATTTTATATATATTATAATAGTACTGCTACTGAAAAATTACATGCATCCTCATGCAAGGTTTTTTAATCACGGATCACTGGTTCACCCGATCATTCACTATTACTCTCATACAGAACCTAGAGGATCTAGGCTGGCACGTTCCTGAATAAAAGCTTGTAAATCAGTCATGTCCCCATTAGTTTCAAACCTAAAACCACCATCAGAAGAAAACTCACTTTAGTTGAGAAAACTATTTTTTTGTTATAGGTGAGACTTGAACACAAAACCTATTATTTTACTAAAGTGTTAGGTATTTCATATCAATCATTTGGTCTAATGATCATTGGCGCAAGTTTATTGGGTAAGTTGGTTAATTTCAAACGAAACATGAATCTTGAATTATTCACGTATGAAGTTCATGGTTCCATATAACAAACTGTTGTATAAAAGTCTACTACTAAAACTCTAAAAGATCAAATGTCATTTGTGAAATATTTCCGACGACCAAAAATTGTTTAACACAAAAGCAACTTTTCAGAAGCTAACCGCGAAAGCCACAAAAACATTTGGGAAAATTACCAAAATGACCAATTGACCAAATCGAATTACCAAAATAACCGGTCAAATTTGAAGTTTAAAAAAGAAAACAACCAATCGGAGCCCGCCACGTGTCATGCCTCGCTGACGTGGCGAGGGATTATGGGAATCCCTCGCCAAAAAAGCGTGCCCGGCGAGGATATGACATAATTCCTCGCCCACGTGGAACCCTCGCTGACGTGTCTTTGATCCCTAGCCCATAATTACAAAAATACCCCACCCCAACCAAGCCCAAAATTATTTTTTTTAAATCTAAAGAATCCGAGATTTTTTTTATTATTTATTGTTTTTTAAATACTTAAAAGTTTAATTTAATTTTATTTTGCCCTATATAATACCATATTTACCCTTAACAAATCTTACATTCTTTTCAACCTTCTATCTTAAAATTCTCTGAAGAATATCTACTATTAAAAAGTAAATGTGTTAGACATGTTCTTAGTTTATCTAGAAAAAATGTATTGATTCTTATTTTTATTTTTAAATTATTAAAAAAAAAATTATAAGGAACCCTCGCTGACTAGGCGAGATAATGGTCAAATCCCTCGCCTCGTTTCACGCGCCCCTCGCCTGACAAGATTTGCTCCTCGCCTGACTGGACTTGCCCCTCGCCTGACAAGACATCCTCCTCGCCCATGAGAAGGAACCCTCGCTGACTAGACTCTCTCCTCGCCCTCAGGGAACGTACCCCTCGCTGACTCGACGAGGTGCTTGTCACATCCCTTGCCTAGGGGTTTGTGTCCCTCGCCAACCTTATTTTATGTTAATTTTTTTCTTTTCCTTTTAATAAAATTTAGTTTACACGTGGGTGAGATAATGCCACGTGGGCGAGGAGAAGTCTTGCCACGTGGGCGAGGGATCATGACTTTTTCTCATCGTGGGCGAGGGTCAAAGTCAAATGTATAATTTCGTAATTCCAGAAGTCAATGGTTATTTTGTTAAGTTAGTTCGGTCAAATGGTTAATTTCATAATTTTCCCAAAACATTTTGCCTCCTGCTTTAGATAGGCAAAACTCCAAAACCAAGTGTTAAGTGTACAAGGTTCTCCTCTTAAAATAGATTTCGTAAAATGCCCATGTAAATATAAGAGGCACTTACATATTTTTTCTTTCTAAACTTATTAATTAAATATTTATCCAAACTAAAAAATTAATTACACATTTATCCTTTCTAGAACACACACACACACACACACACACACACACACACACACACACACATATATATATATATATATATATATATATATATATATATATATATATATATATATATATATATATATATATATATATATATATATATATATATCCATTTTATTAAAATTAGTTATTTAATGATTATTGTATCAAAATTTTTACTAAGTTATTTTTACATAGTTCCCTTCCTAAAAACATCAATCACATATTTTCTCTAGTACGAGTCTTGTATATAAATAAAAACAATAAAATCATAATTCAAAATTGAAAAGTTTAAAACTTTATTCAAAACAATAATTACCGATAATCAAAGTTATATCTCCAAATACAAAACATAATTTTTAAACTTTTAAATATTTATAATAACCATACATCAATACATAAAAATCTCTTAGTAAAACCAAGATAAAATAGTCATTTGATAGGTTAATGTTAATAAAATGAGTAAATATGTAATATATATGAATTAGGAAGGGGAAATATATAATTGATTATATGCATTAGGGAAATATGTAATTTACGGTGTTAAGAAGGAGAAATATGTAAAAATCCTCTAATAAAAACACCGTCATTCTAAACTTGAACCAATTATTAGGTGCTGTTTGTTTTTCTTCAGGAAAATATTTGTAGTCTGCGGATCACATCTGCAGACATCTGCAAGAGAAGATGTGGACCGAACGTCTGCAGTCTGCAAAACTAAGACTGTTTGTTTTTTAACATCTGCAGATTGTTAAATATTCTGTAATTAAAATAAAATTTATTTTTTAAATATTAAAAAATAGAATGGTTGTATTGTTAATTTTTCATAAAATTAAAATATATAGAACATCATCCTCTTCAATCATCTAAACAAACTTCCCGTATATATACATATCAAAATTATCCCCCAAATCCATACAAAATATCACAGTTTACACATCAAACACCACAAAAATCTAAATCTTACAGATTTCCATTGTAATCGAATTTAACCCACGATAAACGGTACATTTTTCACAAACTACACAAAACAAACACCACAACGATCGTCACCACGATGCCGGTGCACTTCGTTTCCTCCGATCAACCACGAACGACGATATCGATGATGAAGGATACATCGGCAGTTAAGATCCAGAAGGTGTTTAGAGGATTTGTGGTGAGGAAGAGTGTGAGGAAGATTGGTGCAATTAGAAACGAGGTTAGTGTGCATGCGACAATGAGAGGGTTGCAACTGTATGAGGGCCGCAACAGGGGAGGGCGCGACGGTGGCGGGTGGGCCGGTGGTGGTGAGTGGGCCGGCGGTGGTGAGGGGAGGGAGATGGATAGAAGGGTCGATGGTTTTGGGGAAGGAGGAAGACTTTTGTTTTGTATATGAATAAAAGGTTAGAAGAGGTTAGAAGAGGTTATAAGTGTATGTGTAATGTCTTCTCCACGCAGACCTCAGGAAGACCTTTTTTAATGAAAATTCTTCCAAAAAACAAACAATCTACAGACCTCAACGTCTGCGCGTAGTCTGCGCATCGCAAACAAAAGAGGTCAGGAAGTGCTTTTCAAAAAAAAAAACAAACACCCCCTAGACTATGTGTAGTGAAAATGCCCCATAGACAGATATGAATTTATTAAAATTATTTTAAATCAAATGTAGTGGGTTTAAAGTCCTTATTAGTTAAAAATAAGAAAAATAAAAATAAATCATTCATCTCTTTTAACGCCCGTTAAAGGTTTGGGTAAAAATGAGTTTGAATCCCCCTTTAATTAAGACGTAGTGGTTTTAACGCTCCAATTGTGTCCACATCAACATGGAGCCCCCTCTGTGCACCACTACGTCTAGTCTTACATCTACGACTACTATTTTGACTGACGGGCCATAGAAACCCGCCCATTTCATCTGCCAATTCCCAACAAGACGCGGGCCAATCCGATTGTACCGGGTGACGTCAACATGATGAAAACCGGTTTCTTGATTCTCAATTTTGTATATCTCTTTAAATGTGTGAAATTATATGGTTCTTGTAGCACTTTACTTAAAAGTGATTATACGAACACCTCAATTAATGTCTGTTGAACCATGTTTTAGACATTTGTTAGTTGGTGGAATTCTATTTTAAGTAAAGTACTAAAGCCTTAACGTGAAAGTAAATTAGGTTCTTGATTACTAATTTTTTCTAATTTTGTATGCTATAGAAACCCAACCCGTTCTTATTTAACTAAGCACTAAGCAAGACACGACCTAATCTGACTGAACAGGGTGACGTCGTGTTGTCATAAACGAGTTTCATGATTTCCATATTTGTTCCTATTGCTTTAAACATACGGAACTTTAAAGATACTCTTTTACGTTTCTAATATTTCTCTACTTGCAAAGGTCATGTAAACACCTCTAATTAGCAAGGGAAAATTCACTTAACAGCGACTAAGTTCTATGACAGTTATAGTAAAAAAAATCAAAAATTTTCTTTATTTCAATATCGTAACTCTAACTTTTAGTATATATTTAGTGCTTTAAATTTTTTATACAAAATATTAATTTTCAAATAATTTAAGTGACCTAAACGAATATTAGTTTTTATTTAGTGGCTAAAAGTTTTAATTTTCCTTGAAGCATGAGGTAATAGGTGGAGAAAAAATATTTACTACATTATAACCAAGTAATGTTAAGCTTACTTCAATAAAAAAGCCAACAAAATAAAAACCAAAATTCGTTAGTTTTGTTAAAATCATTTACTTGTAAAAAATAAATGTTTTTATGTCTCTTTTTTCTTTCAAAACTTTTTTCTCTAACTTTCTCTAGGGCTGTTCACGAACCGAACCGAACGCAGCTCCGCTTGAACTCGGTTCGGTTTCAAACCGAGCGGCTCGGTTCGGTTCGAATTTACAAATTCGAGCGCAAACTTCATGCTCGAACTCGGTTCGGTTTTAAACCGAGCGCTCGGTTTCGCTTAGTTTCGCAAACTTCAGGGTCGGAGTCTTGCAGCAGGGGTCGCGGTCGGAGATGGCTCACAGCAGGGTCGGAGTCTCGCAGCAGGGTCGGACACTTGCAGGCTCGCAGCAGGGTCGCGGTCGCAGCTTCTAGATTCGGGCAACGCCCGAAGGGTGGAGGCGCGGTCGTAGCAGGGTCGCGGTCGCAGCAGGGTCTGCGGTCGCAGGGGGAGGCCCGAAGGGTGGAGGCGCTGCTGGAGGGTGGAGAGTGGAGAGGGGAGAGGGGTCGCCGGAGGCTGGTGGCTGGAGGAGACGAGGACTCGAGAAGTGGACTGTGGAGGCCGAAGGGTGAGAAGTGAGATCTGACTTCTGAGAAGTAAGGAATGAGGAAGAGGAATGAGGTATTGGTGAATTAGGGTTTGAGCTTTATACTAAAAGAATTAAAATATTTGTAATTAATAAATAACTAAATAAAATAATAAATTAACATATATAATTATATATAATATATAAAAACTAAACTAAAAAGTAATTCGAGCGAAACCGAGCGAGCGACGAGCGAGCGACCCTTCGCTCATGCTCGGTTCGTTTTGAAACCGAATCGAGCCGCTCGGTTCATTTACAATCGAGCGAAAATTCGAACGAGCAAAATTCCGAGCATTTTTCGAACGAGTTCGAGCGAGTTTCGAGCGTCGAGCTATTTGAACAGCCCTAACAGAATATATTGGTGGGCTACTCTTTCGAGTTAGTGCTAAAACCCAAAGTAAACCAAGCCTACAAATGGGCTATAAAACCCGGCCCATTTACACTCAACCACTACTAACCCAACTGAACCGGATGAAGTCATGTTATTAAAAACCGGGTTCTTGCTTCCCGCCTTTTCAAACCACCATCAAAGCTTCAAAAAAGCAAGCAGAAAAAGTGTTCACTGGGACTCTATGTTCGATTACTTCCAGACAATCTCATCATTGCTGCTTTGTACTCAACTCCATCATCTTTCTATAAAGTTATTCTTCAAGTTCATGTAGTTTTGATCTGAAAAACACCATCAGCAACCGTTAATCAATCGATTTGAGCAACGATCCGGTGCCTGTGTGATCTGAAAAACACCATTAACAACTGTTAATCAATCGGTTGTAGCAACGATCTGGTGCAGGTGTGATCCGAACAACACGATTAACGACTGTTTTCCGATCATATTCATGGCTACTTCGCCTCAATCGAATCACCAGATACCGCTAGACTTCCGTGCGCCACCGCCTTCACCGGTGGCCTCCGGCCGTCGTTCCTCCGTCGCGAACGATGAAATCCTCACGGAGTTTCTCCATCGCTCGCTCCGTGTGCCGGATCTCGTGTTACCAGATCGCGTGTTTCCGCGCCAAAATTCGAAGATCCAGAACCTTCCGAAGCTCGATTTTGATGTGTTGAACATGAACGATCTCGATTGTTCGGAAATAAGTTCGATAACTGACGTGATCGCACAGATCGGATGTTTTGAGCTCGTGAACCATGGAATTTCCGGTGAGCTTTTGTCTTCGGTTGTCAGATCCGGCGCCGGAGTGTTCAAATTGTCGCCGGAGAAGAAGGCTGGTGTTTCTAGATCTGCTGATAGATTGTACGGTTTTCTGGAGTTTCATGGAGATGAGAAGGATTCAAGCGAAGAGTTCGTTTGGTGCAGAGACGATTCGTTGAAATCAGAGATGAATGAAATCTGGCCTGATCATTATTCAAATTTCAGGTAATTTGATCATCTAATTCCATTAATATTCTTCTGTCAATGAAATCTATAATTAGTGATACAGTGAAGAACACAGGAAACCTATTCAATAATCTAATCATCTCTTCGATCTGGTGATCTGATTCGCTAATCTTAATCATTTCTGTTTGATCTTAATTCGATGATTTGATCGAACTTTTGTAGTGAAAAAATGGAAACTCTCATGTCTGAGATCGAAAACATATCTGCAATTCTGCTCAAATTGTTTCTCAATCATTCAACTCCAAAATCGAGATTAGCTGATGATGATGAAATTAGGGAGAAAGAAACTGCTGGATCCATATGTTACATCTACAAGCATTGCTCAAGTACAGATACAGTATCAGATGATGATCAGTATATGGATTCATTGCGATACGATGTGATTCGAACGCTGATTAGGGGATCTGAACACCCTCACACTCTTTGTTTTCATGTGTGTGATGGATCTTCAGAGTTTCATGTTTACTCGAAGAAAGGTTGGGTATCGTTTTCACCTGATCACAACGCGTTGATCATCACCATCGGCGATCAGTTGCAGGTACCTTCACAAAACTTTACGAGCTTATTACAAATTTTTTTCGGCTTTAGGTGGGTTAGAAAACCATAACAAATGACAATTTACTGTTGCAACTAGAGCTAAGATTAGGTTTTGAGGTAAGCGTAACCACAAAGAAGATAATACAACGTTCAATAAACATTTAGAAAAAAAATAACAGAAATGTATGTTACATTTATGATCCCCGCATCGTATATACTAGGTCCGCCCATGTATATACTTGTTAAAAACACTAAAAGTATGTTACATAAAATACTTTTATAAATCATGTTATAAAAATAGAAATAACATTAACTTGATTATTCACTAAACAACATTCCTTTACGCACCTTTGGATTGTGACTAAAACATACCTAGAAGTGACAATTTTAACTCAATAACATGAAAAATGTTATATTTTCGTTGAAGGAAGATAAGATATAATGAAATAATGAATATATAAAACTAACATCAACTAGTAGGATTCTTTACGGTCCGGATCAATTGGTTTTTATAAATTTTATGAATCGAATGGTAAACTATAGTTCTTTTGATGGTTGATTTTTTTGTGTTTAACCCACCTATTTTGATTATACATCAAAATTATTTGTTTTGAACGTATTAAGTTGACCTTAAAATTTAAAAGTTTTGAGCGAACTAGAAAAAAACGAGCGCAAAGCCTGCACCTCATTCTTTGTTGTATGACTGGTTTATTAAGACTAGACTGACCTATTGAACTGGTTATATGTCCAAGTTATCGATCCAACATTCAAATAATTGGGTTAAGAGTTAAAAGCGATTATTGGCATTATATAACCAAAATAAGATGTAATGATTTAAGTCATTGAACTAGTTATATGACAAAGTTACCGATCCAACATTCAAAACATTGGGTTAAGACTTAAAAGCGATTAGTGGCATTATATAATCAAAATAAGATGTAATGGTTTAAGTCATTTAACCATTGTTGTGGTGTGAAATATGCAGACATGGAGTGAAGGAAAGTACAAACATGTTATAGGGAGACCAATCTTCAAAGGGAAAGTAGAGGATTGTATATCACTGGCTTTTCTATATAACCCCCCTCCACCCAAACCCACATCCATAGGCCAAAAGGACAAAACCATTTCATTTGGTCATCAATTCTTGTTGGTTTTGATTTTAATCTTTCTTTACAATATTTTCTCTTATGTTTCCACTTAAACCAAACATTGGTTTACTTAATCTCAAGATTTGAGGGTGAAAGTTGTGCTTGATCCTTGTCATATGACTAGGTTGATTCGTGTTTTCTCAACGAATCAACCCTCGTTGTTTTGATGTTGTCATTTTTTTTACAAATTATGATACAAAATTGTGAAATCAATGATAAATGTTTGTTACTAGAATAATCATCACCCATGTGGAGGCTACATTTGCATTTTTTTTAAATGTGGATGCCATGTAATTCTTTTTGCTAGTGTAAACTGTTGCATACCGTTTTAAATCAAAATTTCAACCTCCATATTTTCACATATTTGAAATGTTATTTTATTAAATTTTGATGTGTTCAAGATTGAGATAACAAGTTGTATTAAAAACTCATAAATATACATATTTCAAATAAATTCAGTGATTTGAATATATAAAATTTGAGTCAGAAGGATGTTACATATTGTTTTCAAGCATTAACATGATAAATAATCAGAATTTTATAGAATAATAAAGTTTTGTCATATGCAAGATGATTGTAATATATATGGTTATTGGAATTGATTATCAAAAATATAAATCCAGCTTGTTGATTACATTTTAATTTTACTTGAGATTTTTTACTCGCATTTTTTTGAAAGAAAAATCTCATTTTCTCATCAACATACTCATTTTTCTATTTTCTTTGTTAGTTTATAAATAATCAATGTATAATAATTATTCACGTAACTGATAATCCAGTATCGACTAATTGAGTTAATTTTTTTAATCTAACAAACTTTTATGTTCATTCATATATATTTATTCATTTGTGTATATTCTATCCATATGTGTTCGTTTAGAACATAAATAAACAAACATAAACAAACACGAGACATACATTTTCTTTACCAATGAATACAAACAAAAAGGCCATTCATTTAAATTTTTGTGTTCATTTGTCTATTTGGTTAAAATTGAAAAACAAACACTAACAAGTTATGTTCACGTTCATTTGATTCGATCATACGCCTACGTATTAACATTTCATAACATGTTCACGAAGCCAATGATGATGCACATTTTTCATTAATGAGATAGCTAAAATATTTTTATAAGTTAATAATAATATATCCTTTTTTTCTCATTCATATTGCAACTACATTCTAGCATCTAAAATACCTATAACTCTAGTTGTAAGTTTGAAACATTAAATTGTAAAACAAAAGCCCGTCTAGCTCAGTTGGTAGAGCGCAAGGCTCTTAACCTTGTGGTCGTGGGTTCGAGCCCCACGGTGGGCGTTTCTTTTCTTTTTATCTTTTTATCTTTTTATCTTTCTTTCTTTCTTTCTTATATATCAATTGATTTGGGCCAACTTGGTTTCAGATTTTGAGCAAATATTAATATTCCCTTTCTGTACAAAACCGTATTTAACATATCAACCAGAACATGACTTGTGTAATACACGGGTTAACGTTCCTTTGATCTCGAGATTACCATGTTCGTAAATGAACATCAAACGGCGCATGACATGATTTTAAGTGTCTTCGTGCTACCATCAACCTAAAATCCTTAACGCCCTCGTTGCTAATAAAAGGTTTTACAGCCCGGAGAGAACAGAACCCTACCCTCTGTTGTTCCGCTCATATGTATAATCACAAATTCAAAAATAATATTTTCCTGTTAATCATTAGCTTTGATAATTATACAAGGTACCCTAGTTATTAGGGTTTAACGCGGTGTAGCTTTTTTAAGGTTATGGGTTTGAGCTCTATCTGTGACGGGTTAGTATAATTTAGATTTTTTGAAAAAAATTAATTGAATTTTCTAGTTTTTCTGGTACTCGGTAATTATAATGATCAAATACTCAGACCCGTTCATAGTGCTAAGATCGACAGCCTTTAACAGCTTAGCCTAGAATTTTTGTCAAAACCGGTCTAACCAGGTAGTGAACACCCCTACGCAATACGCCTTTCTACTCGTTTATTATTGCTTTACTGCGAAATTTTTAAAAATAGCAACATCCTAGTGCGCAATGCAAGAACAAGACACAAACTAACAATAATGCAATTGTTTTGAAACAACACAAGTGAATCTTGTGAACATATAACATAGGTACTAGACACAAGAACACAAAAACATGTGCGGTGTTCTACATACGATACGAGTAATAAATAGCAGTAGCTACCTTCAAAAGACGCTTAGTAATCCATCCAAACATCGCGTGATCATAGTCTTTTGATTAAAATAATTACTCTAGACAAACGACCAATTAACGAACATGAAGCTAAGACAGTGAGCATTTTCTTCTTCATTCAATACTTTCCATGCCACTGCTCTCTCGTAAGAAACCGGTCTCCCCATGCTCGATGAACACACGCCCCCTTGAAGACACGCGAAACCCTGCAACGATATGCAAACTTGTTATTAACCCGAGGTTGATTTAGGTTATGTTTTAGGCATACAATTCAAAGGGGTCGAAATCCACAAAATGTATCTTTGATGCATATAAATCACTTAACTCAAAAACAATTAGATTACTGTTGTTATAGGAACTTTTGTAAAGCGTAAATTACCACCGGAAAATGCTAAAAAAATTAGCTTATAAATGGGTCGTTTGGAAACGGGTCAAAGGGGTTAAAATTTCACTCAAAAGTGTATTTTTGATGTATAAATCCTACTAAATTGTTTTACAGTAAAGATTAGATTATTATTGTAATAAAATATTTAGGTAATCGTATTATAAAAATATTAATAGATTATATAAATTAAATATTACTATAGAAAAAAAATAAAAATACATAAAAAACAAATATGATATTATATATAACTATATTTACAAATATTTGTAGAATATAAATAATATAAATACAAATAAAACAGTGATATGATAAATGTATATAATAAACGATCCGAGCTCAAGTTCTATCCCAGACTTCAAACGAGCCAACCTCAGTCAAGCTCGAGTTCTCTTGGGTTAATAAATTTGAGCTCACACTCGACTCGGCTAATTTACAAATCTATAAACACATCAATTTGGGTTATATCTTATCTCTAACGGAGCAAGTGAAACGTGCAAAGTCCTATAATCACAAGTCATCTAAAGTATAAATAATTCGAGAAAGCGTTTAGCAAACCTGTTGCATTATCTGTGCAAATTCTGTGAAAAGACCTTTTCGCCCATGTTCATCGAGAACTTTCTCCAAACTTATATCTTGAAGTGCGACCAATGTTGTCTCAAGCATGTCTAGCCCAGCTTGGTTCGCGAATGTGAACACGGGCACCGCCTGCACGAGTATCCTTATGAGCACAACTGGCTCGGGATTAATATTTTGAGTAACTTGTATAAAAAACCGACCTTAAGAGAGCAGCACATGATTGCATCCGAATGGTTCCAAAGTGATTTTAGAATGTTTTCACTTCTTTCGCTTCCGGGTTTAAGCAGATCCACACCCAAGTAGAAACTAACACAATATTAACAAAGAAAAAAAAACCGACATCAACACACTGCAACAAACATGCAACTTCTTAGGGGTGTTCACAGTCTAGTTCGGCCGTTAAATCTTTTTACCTATAACTGCGAGAAATCCATCGAGCTAAAATATGTGCTTCGGGGGTGCCTAATGGAGCCTGAAGGGCACCATTAGAGTTCACGTTAGAAGATAGAGCCGATGCCACCTTTTGAACAGAAGAAATAACAGATCGAACATATTGGCGGGCTAAAGCAGCTGCGGTTTCTTGCATGTGGCTCTCACAAGCGAACTCAAATGCGATCGTTATCACAGATCTTGCACTGCCACCGGCAACACTATGATTACTTGAACTTTTCATCCCCGACCCACCAATGTCAAGAGCAGAAGCAAGATCGAGGGTGCGAGTGGGACTCGAACCATCCTGCATATTTGAAAATTTTATTAAAAATAAAATAAACAATGGAGTTTATTTTTTTAATAGAGAATTATGATAATAATACTTACTGCAATCATATAAATTATTTGTTTTGACCCGTTACCCAACTTGCAATCATATAAATTATTTAGGTGACAATGTGTCATGAACGCTAACCTTGATCGGGTCAAGAGGAATGATACGAAAACCAGAAGGCAAAAGAGGTGCATCATCAGCAAAAGACGCGTCGATTGGAGCAAATATGAGCTCGGCACACATGCCAACAGCATTCTCATCCATTCCATTGCATAGCTATTAAAATTTTATAATTTCAAAAACAAACGTTAGATCGCATAGTCCATTGCATAAACTGAAATAAAAATAAGCCGAGAATTAGAGAACGCGTACTTGCAGAAGAAACATGTCTCCCGACACTAATGCGTCTGTGGGACAATGCTCGACACCCTCCATCTTTACAACCTCCAACAACTAAAGAACACAAAGTGAGAATCAAAATCAGACAAACATAACAACAAATCACTAATATGTCAACAGTCAACTTATGAGTCTGCAAATGCATTTTATATGCTTAAAAACCGTAAATAACGCCTAGTTAATCTGAAAGTGTTTGTAATTGCTTATTAAAACTGTTAATCTGCCCACAGAGTTTTTAATAAGCAAGCTCAACTATTATATTAAATTAATAGTTGGGCCAGCCCAGCCCAGCCCAGCCCGCTTATGCCCGTAAACAAAATCTACCCTTTTTGACATATATATCGATAACTCTATAAACGATGATGAGTCTAAAACTTAAAATAAGCAGTGATCTCAACTTGCCTCTTCGTGCTCGATCGTGTGGGCGAGGGGAAGAATCACTTGACCTCCAAAATTACCAATCTGCCCCCCCGGTAAGCTACAGGGACCAAGCTTAACAGCAGCAGCTGAATAAGCATCAATATTGTAATCCGCCCATTCCGAACGGTGTTCCCTCAAAAACCTAAGTAGGAGGGCCGGAGGAACATTCTGGAAGACGATACAAATGTTTGCAGTATTAAGCAAATAACAAGAAAACGTTGATGCAAAACAAACTTTTTCGGTGTCAACCCAACCCGGGCCCGTTTCAACCCACTATGAAAAAAATTACTTGTTTTTACCCGAACCCATGTCCCATTATATCACCTCAAGTGTCTAACCTGTAAAAGCATTGATGCTTTTGCGCACAAAACAACATTAGTAACCGACGAGTAACCGTTGGCAACTGGTAGATTCAATCCCATAAGCTTTTCGGGTGACGAGTTCACAAGAAGGGTGACATCATCAACCCCATCATTAGCCATTAATGACCATCCCTCATCAGTAAACCCATTTAGAGCCTCGTTAAAACCCCTGCTTAACCTCTGACTAAGTGCCCTTAATGCTGCAGGCCTTCGGCCCCAGTTATTAGGGGCGCCCGATTGCGAAACTTCAAGAGCAATTTGCCTCAGTTGGCGTAACGCCTATTAATGTACAGCATCTTATTTAGTAATTGATAATACAATTGTATATTGAACATTATGGAAAATGTTAATGTATTGATTACCGTCATTGTCGTTTTTTGAGCAAGCATTGTTGATGATTCATACAACGGGCGTAAGACTTCTGGCACACTATGCGCCTACATACAAAAACAAATTAAGATAAATAGAGTACAGAAAACTTTTTGGAAATAGTAGATATGACAAAATGGATAAATGGTCAAAATGCGCACAAGTCAAATATGGTACTCAAGCATCGATCGGTTTGGGTTGACACGCAAACACTTTTTTTTTCATTTATTTTTAGACAAAATATAAAGTATTAGACCGTTATGTTTGCAAAATATATTTTTTTAAGATTAATAACTCAAACATAAAACAAAATTAGAAGGTTGCAGACTTTCGGGATACATTTAAGCGATTTTCAACGTGATTGACCCATTGAACCCATTTCCTTTTTAGTTAAATTCCTGTTATATGACCCGTTTGAAAGTTTGAGATACCCGTTTGAAAGTTCGAGATAAAACATAACCTGAATTAAACCCAATTCTAAATAAATGAACTGACATCATCACGTCTAGTAAATAGTTTAGGTGGCTAAACAAGCCAAAACGATTCGGGTTTGGATTGACCCGTCAACACATTTTTTGTCCATTGTCTTAATTTATACGTAACAAACACATTATCACGGAAACCATCATTTTTAAAAATGATCCAAAACTATGTCATCATAAGCAACTTAACGTATTATAAAATAAGATATAGCCCAAATTGGCCCATAACAAATATAATAACACAATTTACCTCTAAATCCATATGATCCACAATATGAATGATTGAACCACCGCCTTCACAGGGTCTAATCAAGTACCCACTAGGCAGCATTTCAGCTCGCACAAAATTTGCAACCGATGGTATGCTCGGACCGTTTTGGATGTTTGATAGTGATCTTTCACAAACCTAACCACATAACAAGAATATATGCTCAGAATATATTTATGGGAAAGAAAAACAAAATAGGAAATCGCAAATTAAAATTAAAAAACGTACCACCAAACTGCCATCTTCAGTAACGGAAGTATAGCGTAACAACAAAAAGTCACGAGCCGTAGCCAAAGTTGTAGGAGCATAAAGCTAGAAAATGAATCATATATAGTAAATGAGATCATGTGAAGGAAAAAGTGGTCATTAAATAAATGGTACAAATATTGGCAAGTTGATCATGTTTTAAACAACAATAACAAATTCTTTTTGTCAGATGGAGTACAATAATAACTTTTTTGTTTTTACTTATTTAATTTTAAAAAAAAATAGCCAATATATGGCTTCCATGTGGATGAATTTGCGTCACTTTTTATTGTCGTTTTAAAGAAGTTAGAGGTGGAAGATTGATGGGTTGGTTAGCTTGGGTAGTGATTCAAACAGGGTTCGGGTTTAAACATGCATTTTTATTATGGGTCAAAATAGACCGTGTTGACACACAAAAGAACGTTTTCCATCTAAAAAAAACTAAATATTTATGTGTTGGTTACAATTTAAAACACAATAGTATTACAACGATATGCTGAATGTGTCAACAAAAATGATTTAGGATCTCAATGTATGCATTAAAAACAGGCATTGAGTGGCATTCAACTCGTTTGGCCCGTTTGACCCATGAGACACGACGTCCTTTTAGCTAAATTATTAATTTCACCGTTTTAGATAACAACAATTCGTGAGTAAATGGGTCAAAACTAAAACCACAAAGAAAAGTTATGACCTGCATGTACAGGATCTCAATGGTTCCACCAGTGCCGGTAGGCAGCACGCTGAGAACATTAACAGCTCGGCAATCACGAAACCACGAGGGGCGATCCTTGAGGATTTCAGCAACCTGAGACACGTAAGTCAAAGTCAAGATTGCCATAATTTTGACTTTATACCATAAAATAACAAATTCAGAGATGGTATTACTAACCCTTGTAGGCTCGAGAGCAACCAAACCACATGCTCGTGCTGCCACACCTTTGCAACCATGAGAAATAGAAACGATTCCAACGGAATCCGGACCAGGCTGAAACATAGCCAGCAAAAAAGTCAAAATTACATGGGTGCAAAAATCTTTTAGAGTCCTAATAAAAACTAACACAAATCTTCCGGTATCAACGGAAAATCGTAAAAAGCCATGTCATTAACGCACACGTTGTATGTCACCTTAGATTCCATCATCATTTCCATTAATATTACCAAAACTATGATCATGAGGAAGATCTAAACCAAATGGCAACTTGTGGACATAAACCGACAACAATTATTGTTCAAATCAAAATATAGGCCAAGAATATGCATTTCACATTATACCAAATGCGCATACTCCATAATATTTCTTTTAAGTTAAATGAGTGTCAGAGAGTCAACCTTAATTTAGGATAAGACGTTCACTTTCGGCATGATTTTGATATTCCTATATTTTCCTATAACATATCTAGTGTGCTTTCTTCTAGCATCACATGAACACACACCCTTATCATACTAACCGGTAAATCTCTTTGTTCCTCACGTGGGTGATTAGTTTTTCATCTTGGTTATCCATGTGGCGGTTTCAACCAATTAAACTTTTAAAATGTGCCAATTTGGTATGTATGTATATTTAATGGGTCAAACATAAAAAAAGGAGCTAACAAGGAAACGGGTCAACCCAGGTTGGAAGTCGCTCAAAGTGTTTGTTGTTGCATAATGCCTCATAATGAATAACTTTATTCCACATTATATTATTATTGAAATAGTATCTGAAATCATATTTAACACACTACTTATTAAAAATCTTGGAATTCGTGCTTCATGCTAATCCAACCCGTTTCAAACCAACAGAAAAAAGTTGCTCATTTGACCCAACCCTGTTACACAAACCACCCATCTTGCCACCTCTAATTACGAATTAATTAATTAAAAGGATGCATAATTAAGCAAATATTGTTTTAAGATCACCTTCATCCCCGGCATTTGGACCCACTCAATAGCAGTTCCAGTTGCTTTGGATAGAAACTCTGTTAAAGTTTCTTCTGCAATGGACAAAAGTCTGCAAAAAATTAGAAAAATTAATAACTAAAAATAATAAATATCAAATCTGTTGATAACAATAATGAGAGCATGAATTATTCTTCGACGAACCCTGCAGGACTAGCATCCCGTTGTGGGTGCTGAAGAGTCAATTGGTGTTGGCCATTTGTCACAACCGACTCACAACTAGTGTCTTTAGTAGCAAGTGCAGTCTGCAATATAAAAGCCCCCAACAAATTACTCTTAAGAACACAAATAACATTACACATTTCATTAAAGAGGTGTTTGGATGTGTGTTTTGAAGGCGATATTGTCGTCTAAAGAATGAGAATTAAATAATTAATTAATCACAAATAAAGATAGGTATAGAATTAGTTTTCATACTTCCAACTTCATACATGTTTCACCAACTTAACTAAAAAATGGCTGTTTAGTTTAAATGTGCACTTTGAAAGTGATTGTGTGATTATGAAAAATCAAACTTAGTTAATCAGATGTAATAAATGTAGAGTTTGGATGAACCTTTATAGCTTGAAGTCATAAAAATCACTTCTGGTGGTTTTGAGTATTTGACAAATTTCGACTATGTTAAGTAGGTAAGGAATAATGTAGGGTATACAAGTGATTTTACTTCAAAATCTGGTAATCAACTGTTGTTACATCTAGTAGCAAAGTAATTATTCAAAACTAGTGGTGACAACTACCGACATGAACAACAACATATAAATTAATGTGCTAAGGATGAGTCGTAAATGGGTCAAACCACCTAGCATATTTAATAAACTGGTTCTCCTCAGAATTGATTGTGGATGAATGTATTGACGCATGAATCTGTTTAGCATGAGAATAAAAAAAACTGTGACTTAGAACTTAGAAGTATACCCTGTTTACAACCCGCCAACCCGAACCCAACAAAATTGCTACCCATATCAAAACTGATTATGGTAGCTTTAGATAATCACTTTAGAAATAACATCCAAACACCCCTAAACCATAATCACGAAAAAAAACTGACATTTGGAGTTTGTTTGCGAAAGTAGCCCTTTTCACCCACAAGGTGTGACACTTGTTTCTGCAATCTATCATTTTCTTCCATTAAAAGCTTGTTCATAGCAGCCAGCTTCCGATTCACGGTTTGAAGACGTGAAGTTTCTTTCCTTTGTTTTTCTCTACATCTAAAAGTAGAAAAAACGCCGAAAAGGAAAATACACGTCACCAGTTACAGATCATAACAAACATATCATACTAAAAGAAGCAACTTTTTAAATCTTGGTAATTACTAAACCAACAAAAGAACAAAATATTGAGCTACCAAGAGACTAAAAGTCTAAAATGAAAACTCACAACAGTTTATATAGATTACAACAAACATATCACAAAAGAAAACCAATATTTTTAATCTTTTTTTATAATGGAAATATTAAATGAAACAGAAGTTGAATAAAATAAGGAATTATAGTGACAACTCACCACACCCTTTATAGATCACAACAAACATGTCACACAAAAACAATCTAATATTTATAGGTTGGATAAACAAGGAGCTACAATTGAAAATCATAACATTTCACACACAAAAAAAATTGTTTTAATGTTTCTTTATTGCAGAACAAAAAATTTAATAAACCAAACATTGAACTATCAAGGAACTAAAATCAAGACCCACAAGACATAAAAATCACGCTAACAAGATAATCTTTTTCGATGGTTTCGATCACAGAACAATGAAAAGAACCAAAGACTGAAGTATATAAGTAACCAAAAAGAAAACCCACAACACATATCACAAACTATCACATTATAATCACTTCAAGAAACAAAAATAACACAACCTTGTTTATATTATCGCGAGCCTTCGATAGTTTCATTCTAACAAGCAACCACAATCAAAACCCATAAAACATGCCACAAATCACATCAAACATTCCACAAAAAAACACAAAAAGACAGTCTTTTTTGGTCATTTCGATCACTTCGATCACGCAACGATCAAAATAACCAAACTCAAGAACTAACAATGAACCAGAATCAAAACCCACAAAACATATCACAAATTATCACAAGCAACTACAATCAAAACCCACAAAACATGTCACATATCACAACAAACATTCCACAAAAAAGACAACCTTTTTCAGTCATTTCAATCACGCAACGATCAAAAGAACCAAAATCAAGAACTAACAATGAACCGTAATCAAAACTTAAAACCCAAAACCCACAACACATATCACAGATTGTCACATTACAATCACTTCAAGAAACAAGAACCCTATAATTTTATAAACTTTTAATGCATACCTTCGATTTTGAAACCAAACTTTGATCTGTTTGGGCTCAATGTTTGATAGAATTGGGCATTCACGAATAAGCTGCTGACGACGAACAGAGCTCGGTTTTGGGCATTCATGATAGAGTCTTTCAAGTGCTTCAATCTGCTCTGGTGTGTAGCGAACATACTTCCCATTATCCATAAATGATTAAAATGATAAACCCCCTTTAAATAAACAAACAAAAAAAACAACAAATTTCAACACATTCCCACTAGAAATAATGCTAAAATCAACAAGTTAAGACCCTTTTTGTTGAATGCTTACAGGATCAAGAACAAATATTCACCAAAATTTGTGCCTTTTGCTTCTGAATCACACCTTTTTGTGAGCTTTTGATGCTGTTGAATGATGATTACAAACCCAAATAGAAAACAGTAAGAACACAGCAATCTGATGGCAATTTAGGTGGCTCCAATCGTCCCTAACCTCTGAAACATGTTGATTTCTTGAATCTTTATCCTGCTAACGCATGAAGATTTGATTTTCACAGCAAGATATGATGTGGGTATGGCGTTGGATTATGAATTTAAGGAAGACGCTAGTTCTAAAAAGAGTAAAGGGGGTGTGTTAAAAGCGAGTAGACTGTTTGGATTTGTTGTTTACCACATTTGGGTTTCATCAATTTCAAAACTTTTACACTTATCAAATATAAATTATATGCGTGCAAGGCATCGCGGCCCTTGTATTTCGACAAGTAAAAATGGGCATCTTACGTTAGAAATTTATATATGAAATGACTCGAATGTAAAAACCAGAGTGTTAAATCGTTGGGTACAAATCAATGTAGTGTATATTACTGAGCCATTCGATGTATTTGATGGTGATAATAATCGCTATAAACATACCAAAAGAAAAAAAAAGGATTTCAATTCTTTTTTAAACTTAACTTAGTTAGTTGGGTTAACCGGACCGTCTCTAGAACATGTTATTAGGGTTTAAAATGTTAATTAATTTATTAGGTCTTTCTTAAACACATAATTAATAATGGGTTTATGAGTTTTTTAAGTATGTTAATCGCAGCCGATACCTAAACTATAAAAAGATACTAAACTGCAAAAAGAAAATTCGGCTCCCACAAAATTTTGGGCTCTTTGCGGTTGTGCACAGATACACCCTTAAGTTCGGCTATGTTAGCAGACACTTGACTTAACTCGCGTTTTATTCGGGCAGGCCTTTTGATGATTCAATGCAAGTAACCTCTTAACTTCTAGAACATATATGTTGTGAATCTTTATTATCTTAATATGAGCATTGTAGAGGCCTATAGTTGTGCTCAATTACAAACTTGCCATTTGCTTATTGAGAAGGTATAGAGTATGTGATATGGATGGCATGTGATGTAAATATGTGAAGAAATATGGGCTAAAGATGAAGGTAAAACGGGGATCAGAAGTTAGTTTATAAAAGCCGGAGAATGAGAGGGATAGAAGACATCATGATGATGATGGTTTTGCATGCGGCCCTGATCCTGTTTTCTTTTTTTATTAATTGAGTCTTGTTTTTTATACTACAAGTAATATATGGTTTGCTATATCAAGGGTTGTGTCATTGTGTGTATATGTCATTTTGGGTCGGTCTTATCACCCCACCCGACAATAACAGCAGTGGCGAAGCTTGGATAATATTATAGGAGGGGCGGGGCGAAATTATATTTTTAGGGGGGGACAAACTCGTCATATGTTAAAAAAAATTATTCTAACGTACCAAAAAATTACACTACCGAACCAATGATTCACACTACTAACGAAAAAAGAGGGGGCTCCCGACCCCTATGATACTTCTGCCATGTATATCGGTTATAGGAAGTGACAATTGAACGGTTTAGTTAAGTTGGTTTCGCTCGATGTATATACTTTGATCAAACTATATAAAGCCATAGAGGAGGGAAGAATTCGAAACTATGTAGTTAATATGTTGAAAGAAAATGAAAGTCTCAAAGAACGCTAAAAGGAAACTATTAATGAGAGGAGCCGTTTTTGTCATGTGTTATCTGTACTAGTCGATTGAACTTTTAAAATTTAATTGGGCTGTTGAAAGTGATTTGTCTTTTCGCATTCCCTTTGACGTGTCGGTAGGTCAAAGTGGATCAGTAAGGTTAAGTAGGTTTCCACACCACATACGCTAGAAGCCAAAATGTAAAAATTGGTTTTTGGGAATAAACCTAATTGGATCGTCGGTTTTTGTTTGTTCCGTTATGTCGGTTACAGTTTGGTTAATAGGTTTTTCTAAGTAACTCTTAAATAAGGACCATAAAAGGATAAAAGGATGATGAGCCATATGTTTTTACATGATGACATTGTAAGCTCAAACCAAATATAAGCAGAGAAAGAAATTTTACGGATACATAGAATCTTGAATAGGTCTATGTACTTCCGATAAGAAAGTTGGCATCCAAAGGATGTCAAATGAAATATGTTTATGCTTTAGTTAGTTGGTAGTGTTTGTTTTGAATGCAAGCGTAAATGTGTAATGAAGCAAGAACTTGATCAGAGTTATCTACATCTTGATGGGATTTTCATGGTTTTTTAATTTTATTTAAGCTTTTAAAACGAATCAAATCACCCTCTCTTCGGGACCTAATGATGCGCCGATGATAATGAGATTTGGATTCTCCTCGGACCAAGGATCGGTAGATTGTTTCTATAACTATTATTATGTATATTTCTTGATCATAAAATGCATATGATTACCAAAACATAAACAAGTTAGCAATTTTTTTTCCAAAATCTATTTATTTATGGTTAATTCATATTCAGTTGACGTCTCTGGGGCGTCCCTAGCCCACGTGATGCATGCATAGAGATTATAAGAGAGAGTCATGGGTTATGAGTTTTTTTAAAAAAATATTTTGTGACGAGTGAAGAAGTAAATGGGAGCGTTTGTGAGAAAGGGAGAATAAAGAGGGGAGGAGACACAAGAACTGAAGAGAGAGTTCAGAGTAGCGTTAATGTTGTCGCGTCTTTAGATGTCTAGCAAGAGTCTTTAGCTCTACTACTATAAATGTTCCTAGTGAGTCAAATTATCACATGTGATGCTATGCATATGTCAATTTTGTTATTTAGTAAAGTAATGAATACAAGATCTCCATACCTTATTAATAATAAGCATTTATATTTGATACAATAAAAGTACAATAACTAAAATAAAGTGTATATGTTATGATTCTTCGATCTTCATTAACCATATTCCTTTAATGTTGACCGTGCATGTGACAATTATTAGACCTTGAATGGGTTGGGTTATATGTTAAAGAAAACCAAATAAGTATATTATAACTAAAATAATTGAGAATGTAAACTAAAATAATTTAATTAGATGAAAAAAATACCAAAACGATACCGGTGAAGAAGTAAAAAATTTGGCTTTGTGTACTTAACAATATCATAATCAATTTTCTTCAATCAAGTTATATGAGATTTTCCAGGATCATAATTTTTTTAAACCACATAATTTTATTAACAAACACGAGCTATGAGAAAAATGCTAGTTGTTGAAAACGTACAATGTAATAATATCAAGTAAACTTTAGGTTTATTATGTCTTTGGTTTTTTATCGTCAAGTCACTTTAATTAATCAAGATTTATTATGACCAACGAAGATATCTGAATAAACATGGATACAAGTTACATGTGTGGAGTACATGCTCGCTTAATATTACTTAGAGTACATGCTCGCTTTATATTATTTGGAGTATATGCTCGTTTAATTTCACTCTGATTTTTAGATCCTAAAATTCTTGAGGTTCTAGAGAGCATAGCTACTTAGGCCAAAGTGGTTCAAAGAGGGTATCACCCTCTTGGGGGGGTTTGAGTAGTGCCTTGGTGGGTTTAAGAGGCGTTACTCCGGTTAACATGAAAATTTTCATTTTACCTCATTGAAAAACATCGAAAAAATCGTCCACCTAAAGAAAGAGAACACCCAAAGCTCCAAACGATCTAAACTATTTTAAGCATATTATGCCAAGCTCGAAAACACTTCAGGATAGAGAATAAGGAACAGGATGTGAATGCCCTCAAATAGGTTTCCAAAACGGCTTCGGTTCGAATTAAATCGAGCTCTTGTTCTCAACCTGTTTTTTTTTTTCGCCTCTAATATTGTACTAATTATAATTAACAAAAATGATTAACCCATTTAAAATAGAATCCAACACAATTTGCATACTTTAAATTAAATCTTTAAGCATGCCCCAAGCTCATTAGCTATCACTTTTAACTGTTTAAGATTTTAAGCTTGATCGTTCAAGTAGAGGTTTTACAAAATATTTTTTTCAAACCGATTCGGGTTTAAAACCGAACCAGTTTTTTTTGTCACGAAGTCAAACCGGTTTTTGTTCAAATCGGTTCGGGTTACAAACCGGTTTGGCTCATTGAATACTCGAACCTATCAAACCGATCGGTTTGAAACCGATATTTTTAGATAAACCGGTTTAACCGGTTTTTAATTTATAAACTGGTTTGTAAACCGGTTTTATGTGTGGGGTTACCAAACTGGTATACAAAACCGGCGGTTTGGATCAGATTGGGTTTTTTTTTCTTTTTCCAAAATGGTTTTTTTGTACATCTCTACATTCAATCATACATTCATACCAAATTATGGCCAAAGCCCATTAACATTTATGGATACTAGACTAGTAAACAAAATGATTAGCCCATGTAAACACAATTTACATACTTTAAGCACGGTACAGCCCAAGCCCATTAGCTATTTTTCATATTTTATACGGTATGATCAATTCAATGTTTCACATAATGGGTTTAAAACTTTTAAAATTTCTTACAAAGCTTTGGTCTTTGAGTGGAGATACGCTAGTTTCACTTTAGGTTGTTTATTAAAAATTGTACCAAGTAGCATATAATATAGCGTATAGTACCATATTATAAACTATAAATCTATAATACATGTTAAATAGAGATGGATTTTTAAGATATGACACAATGATTAACGTTTTAGCCCATCTAATAAGGTTTCATATTCGACTCTAGCTTCCATTAGTTTTCTAACTTTAAACCATTTGATGGTCACATGCAAATCACGATTTGAAATAGCTTTACCTTATTTAATTAGTTAGCATAGTAATGATGGTCTCATAAATTTACGGGTACTATGCTCTCATGTAAAATAATTTTTTTTGAACGGATATATGCAACCCTACTTCAGACGATAGGTGTTATCTTAATCAGGTCCATCTATTTGGATCTCAGTCGGGACCGCACCCTCAACCCCCTCAGGAGGAAACTCATTACTGGACAAACCCCTTGCTTCAACTCTGAACAATTTTGCTCAGAGTGAGACTTGAACCTATGACCTCTCCATATTTACATGTTATGAGTACATCATTTTAATTAGTAGGGCTAAGGATAATTGGTTCTCATGTAAAATAAATAACTTAATGTTTTCTCAACAGGACTCAACAAGTATATTATCTTTTTAATTAAAACAACATAAATGATTATTTAACTATTAAATTTTAAAAAAGATACATATTTAAATACGCATTTAACTTTAGTTATATATTTAATGTGAATTTATAGCAATTAGATAATTAGTATACGATATATTGATATACTTCACATACTATAAATTTTGCAAAATGTTAAAGAGCCATGAATAATGGCACGTGAAAATTGGTCATGCCATGAGAGTGACGGTGTGGATGCATCGTGCACGTGTGGGAAGCATCAACGAAGCAAACCCCAATAATAATATTAGAGTTTACATATTATTGTGTTATAATCTCTAAATTATAGCTTAAAAGTTTCATCTAGTGGAATAAGTTTAATCGAATAATGTTATCGTTATTTTCTAAAAAATTAAATACTACTTTCTTAGTAGCACGAATAGAGAATTGTAAATAGAAAATAACATAAGAAAGCTTGAAAATAATATGTCGACATTCATAGTATAAAAAGTTGGAGTCAACCGACATCGTAATTCTTTTACCTTTTAAATATATAAAATGTATATTATTGAACAATAATATTCAAGTTTACATATTATTGTGTTACAATCTTTATATTATAGCTTATAAGTTTCATTTAGTGAAATAAATTTAATTGAATAATGTTCTCATTAATTGCTAAAAAACCTTAATACTAGGTTCTTAAAACCGTGGCACAAATATAGAATCGTAAATAGAAAATAACATAAAAAAGCTTGAAAAGAATATGTCGACACGCATAGTATAAAAAGTTGGAGTCAACCGACATCGTAATTCTTTTCTTTTTTTTTTGGAATGTATATAATGTATATTATTGAATAATAATATTCAAATTTACATATTATACCGTTATAATCTCAGATTTTATAGCTTGTAAGTTTCATTTATTGAAATATAATTAATTGAATAGTGTTATCATTATTTGCTAAATAATTAAATACTAGGTTATAGAGAATTGTAGATAGAAAATAACGCAAGAAAGTTTGAAAATAACGTGGATAAAAGGTGTGGAATCAACCGACATCACAATTCTTTTTTTCATTGTATCTATTGTATCTAATAAAAGAAGGTTTTTTTTTACCATTTGTCAATCTTTAAACCCACAATTTTGTCACTTGTTATTCTTACATACAACCTCAAATCATTTTCTCTCCAAAAAGATATTATAGTAATTTAAACACTTAAACTAATTTTTCTCTCTTATTAAAAATTAATTTTATTAATTGCTACATTTTTCTTTCTTATTTATATTTTTTAAAATCAAATTATCATTTTAAAAATAGATTTTATTAAGCAAATTAAAAATCACATCTTTTTATTAAATATAAATAATAAAATAATTATATGATATAAAATTTTCTAAAACACTAAACCTTTTTGAACAAAATATATTTTTAAATCGTTCATTTATTAAAAATATTATAAACAAGTGAATTTTCTAATAGAAGTCTTATTAAAACAACCAAAATAAGTACAAACCAAAGTTTTTAATAAACAAGATTTTTATATAAAATATTTTTTTATAAAACGTCTTAAAATGAATGTTTAAAAATAAAACTATTTAGATAAGAGAGTTAAAAAAATAGTATTACGTATATATAAAATATCATATTGTAATTTTTTTTGTTTATTACTAACTATAATCCGTTTATTAAATAAGTTTCTAAACTATTTATCTATCTAGCTGTCTATCTATCTACCTATAATTAAGAAAAATTAAGATAAGACGTGTCATAATTGTAAGTCTTATCATACTAATTTTCTTATTTCTCTTTATTATTAATAATAATTTTAAATACTAATAATATTACTTATACTATTTTTTAAACTAAAAATATATAATTCAATAAATAAAAATATGTTTTTTAATTAAAATAATAGTTTTAAAAAACAAAAAGTTTTATGAAATACAGAATAGAATGAGCTTTTTTAAGAAAATTTATTTTTCTTAAAACAAAATATTTAAAAACCATAACTGTTATATTAAACAAAATTAATTTTTATTTGTTTATTTACTTATAATATACGTAATTATAACCATTATTTATCTTCAAACATTGTTTGAATAATTCATATTTTTTTCCTAATTATTTAATATTTTATTTTTTTAACCTGTGTAATACACGGGGTACTAACCTAGTAGTATATATAATGTATATTACTATTTTTGGCTGACACTTAAGATTGTTGAACGCACATTCTTGAGATTTTTAATTAGACAAATATCAGTCTATA